>CM065665.1:12297479-12587479 GCA_033220385.1 Triplophysa yarkandensis
AGTATGGTTGTTGGATTGGAAACGGTATACTATTGAAAATTTGTTCTGTTGTTAAAATATCCAGGATTTATCTTTTCTCTCAATAAACAATCTCAAGACTTTGTATAGATGAATCTAATTTCATTGCTAGGATGGTCGGAACACTTATACAAATATGAATGTATGATATTAAAAGTGTTTTTTGTGCAAGACAATATTGATTTTCTTACGCTCTTTTCTTTTCTTTTATATTCATGTTTAGAAATGGGCTGAGGCCATATTGTGAACAAGTTATCAAAGAAATTAAACAACATTGTAACACTTTGAATTATATTAAAACAGAAAAGCTGTAAAAATATATGAAGTACTATCCAACTTTAAATTAATTTAAGTTGCAATGATCAGACTAAAATGTCCTTAATGCTATTTTTGCTCTTTCTTTATTGTTTTACAACCATATTATTTCACTTTATTATTGTTGTGAGATATGTTTGTAATAATATGTATAATTGCATTATTAAAAAAGGAAAGTAACATACTTAAGCGCATTCCCATTACTGACTTCAAATGATAAAATTGATAGAAATACTAACTGGCATGTTACTCTTTATATTGTGGAATTGTAGAGTATGGAGGAACAGATACAACTTTTCAAGTGTCCGGTGTAAGTGGAGGTAAATTGCATTAGTCTCAGTCGACTCTGTTTGAATTTCTTTCTTCTGCAGAACACAAAAAATAGTTTGAAGAATGTTAGTCACTGGTATCCATTCACTTTTTTATTTAATAGAAGTGAATGGGTTCCACTGTTGCTTGTTATAGAGCATTCTTCAAAATATCTTCTTTTGTGTTTGGAATAAAAGACACTTTTTTAAAATGACAAGGGTGTGACCAGATGATGACACAATTTTCCTCTATGGGTGAAATATCACGTTAAGTTAGTACTTTGGGCAAGTATGCCTGTATTGTAAATGTAAAGTGTTTAGTTTTGAAAGCAGAGAGTCCTATAAAAAGAAATGGAATCAAACATTCTTAAGAAAAATGTTTGAAGTACAAAGTTGCATTTTATTTAACAGGTTGGCAGATAAACAATCTATGGCTGGATATGTACAGTTTTCAAGATGTACAAATGATGCAGTTGTCTTCCACAACTTTCCAATCACAAGTTATCTTTTCAGTGTCACCTTAGGTTTGTGAGCGCAGACATTTATATTAGTAATATAGTGTGAGTTTTAAAATCAAAAAGATTTAACAGCTTCCAATATACACCTTTAGTCCACAACACAGACTGTAATCTAAATAATTGCATCTGTTTCATTACACACATAAATCATACAAGAGTAGCACATTCAAAACGGTGAAAAAATCGTTAAAGAAATCTTAAAGCAGGAAGACATGCCAGAAATGTAACAATTTCAGAATCCTATGGCCTTCTGAAAAGTAGTGTAGACATAATGAAATGTAAGTGCCATGTAGCAGATACGTTGAGTCAAATTAGTGAAGAATCATCCAAGACATTCAGAAAACTGAAAAGGACTTCAAGTTAAACTCTTTTGCCCCAGAGCCAGTGTTATACCAACCAGGTCTTAGAAGTTTCAGAAATGGCCATAGTTTTGTACGCTTTGCCAAGTCCTCTTTAAATATTTCATATATATAGGCATATACATTTTTCCAATAGTTTTAAAGGACAAAAACACTATTCAGGAAAAAAAACAGAGACACTAAATAAGTTAAATAGATCTGTATGACAACATAAAGATGTTTGCGAGTACAGCCTGAGTGACAGAATGTACTGTTGTTACATTTTTTTTAATCTGGCCCCGTTGCCTTTATTAACTGTTACTATGAAATCAGATAACCAGCCAGCATGCATGTATTAGGAAGCTCTCTAAAATTGTGTTTGCATTGACTCCATGTTAAACCGAGGATACAAGTGAGTGCTCTTTTAAAAACATTTCTTCCAGGGATGCGTGCAACCTTGAAGATGTGCTATATGATTGACATGGTTCCCAGTGCTTTCTAAAAAGTGTCCTTAAATACTAACGGTTTGCTTGCTGTAGATGGCAGGGTGGATAGAGCCAGTTCAGGCAAAGTTTATCAGCATAAGCTGTGAGGGACGACCATGTGAACAGCAAGCTGTATGTGTGTTTTATCTCCTTTCTTGAAACCGCTCACTGAGAAGCAAAAGATTCCCGGGTGAGTTCCTCCGATCACCCTGCTCACATTTCTGGCTGCTCAGCAGAGAGGCTTGGCCGAGGCTCAGGTGACTCGTAACGTTGGTGGAAGTTCCGCTTTCGCATTTTTTCAGGTGCTTTCCTCCACAAAACAATTTCCTGCAATTCATCAATTTTTTGAGAAGTTAATTCTTTCTTAAGAATAGTAAGAATATTTTGAATTTTAATTTGAGATATAGTGTATTCGGTCCAATTTTCTCACATGAATACAAAAAAGTGTACCTGCTGTTTGAAGTATCTCCTGTCTTCTTCATCAACAAGAACCAAGTTCAAAAAATACCTCACAGAGAACTTCTTGTTTACATCTCTCATTGTGGGTGTAAGGTCATAACCAGCCAGAAAGAGACGAATGGGAATTGATTCACCTAGCAGAAAAATGATCATGTCACCCTCTGAACAATATCTTTATCCATTACAATACATATAACTATCAATGATTTTATATGCATGGCAAATGAGACAAATTTGAACATTATAGGCCATCTATTTCCTAACTCATTTTCTAAAGTCAATGTGTAATCTTGTTAGATAATAATGATCTCAACATTGGGCAAAATAATTGTGATTATTTTTGTAATAGATATCAACAGCCCACCCCTTGATCTATTATTCATCCAAGATGTATTTGCTTTTATTGGACTTAACAAAAGAACTGTAAATAATGTGCAGCTCACCCTTGACTGGTGCTCCATCCATTATCTCATATTTGGCAACAGTCTCGGTCTCAGTAGTTGTACTCGGACCTAGACAAGCACGACATAGACATAAATCTCATTTTTATCCGCACAGAAAGAGAAACAAAAACATTCAAGTATTTGAAGTTTAAATACTGATGAGCAATTATATGACAAAACTACTCTTTTCCTATGTGTATATACAAATTATTTAAACAAAAGCATTCCGATCTTACCAATTCCTGTCATTTCCTTCTTGATCAACTGAAGCTCCATGTGTTGGATTTTAATTCGTACAAGCAAGAAGTAAATTTTTCCCACAATGACATCTTTGAGGTGATACCTGACGGGTAACGAGACGATACATGTTATCACTAAATTTAACCAGAAAGTTTATCTACTGAATCAATAAGCACTCCTAAAACCATTACTCAGCACATACTTGGACTTATTGTATTCAAATTCTATATGCAGGCAGTCTTCAATGCCAACTTCCATTTTAATAGAATTGTTGACATCGGGGTAGGTGGCTAGCTGATGGACAATGAGGTCATATTCCTTCACCAAATCAGACAACCTCCTCACAATTGTGACTTTCAGGAAATATCTACAGACACATAAATAGCACATCAAGGAAATTAAAATCAAAACAGAATTGAGATGTCTTAAATCAGGAGACAAAATGCTAATGTTTTTACAGACTTAATAAAAGTGATTTGTTCTAGGGTAAATGCAGGGTTGGTGCAAACTAGAAATTTAAAGAAGTCTCTACTAACCTAAGCCGCACATTTGCTCCAACATAGGACTCATACGGCTTTTCCACCTGCATGAACTCAAAGTCATAACTGCGGTTATGCGTCAGCTCTCCAGGCAGAGCAAGTTCTTTCACAAGGTTTACAAACTCATGAGTATTGCTTTTATCACTGAAGAGCTCTGTGAACACAGACAATGACTGTATTTGTGAAATGGGTTTAAGGTATAGCATAATGATCAATCAGATGGCAATACTGAGAAAAACCCTAGATGGGAGACTTTGACCCCATGTTGGAGATCAGCTGCCAGGAACAATTTTAAATATACAGATTGGAAGTCATTTTACACAAAAAAGTATTCCAGACTCCAAAGAAGTAGACATAATAAGGTTAAATATGCATTTTTGCATCATTACAGACTGCCTCCTTCAGAGAATGTGTAGAACAGACTAGCCCTTGTTCATGTGACATCCACATGCTTTCCTAAGCTTTCAGCATAACAGAACTGTGATACTGACCCTCGTTTAATGCACGAAAGCCTTAGGCAAGAAAATATCAAATGTGTCTAACATACCAATCTGTCCCACAAACTCAATGCGAATTCCCTGATGTTCCAGTCTCTTCCCCGTCTGTTTCACGTTGATATTTACCTTGGGAGGACAAAAGACAACGTGTTAACCGTCGAGGACTCAAGCAACCACAGGAGACGACTGCTCGCTTACCTTTCCTGAAACGGATTCTCCATCATAAAACATATAATGCTTTTCCAATTTCCCTTCCTCTGTCTTCAGCTCGGCTGTTTTTCTGCTCTCAGCATCGGTCAGAATGACATCGATTTCACACACCGGACTGAACAGACCCCCAAGGAAACTCTGAAAGAAGTCAAACACATACTGTACACTGCATGCGGGGGCAAAGGAAGAACATCTGCCCAACATATATATATATATTCAAATACGCACACGCACGCACGCACGCACACTTACACTCACTCGCTTACACACTCACTCACTTACACTCACTCGCTTACATGCTCACTCGCTTACACGCTCACTCGCTTACACGCTCACTCGCTTACACGCTCACTTACACGCTCTCTTACACGCTCACTTACACGCTCACTTACACGCTCACTCACTTACAAGCTCACTTACACGCTCTCACTTACACGCTCTCACTTACACGCTCTCACTTACACGCTCACTCACTTACACGCTCACTCACTTACACGCTCTCACACTCTCACTCACTTACACGCTCTCACACTCTCACTCACTTACACGCTCTCACACTCTCACTCACTTACACGCTCTCAAACTCTCACTCACTTATACGCTCTCACACTCTCACTCACTTACACGCTCACACTCTCACTCACTTACACGCTCACACTCTCACTCACTTACACACTCACACGCTCACTCACTTACACACTCACACGCTCACTCACTTACAAACTCACTCACTTACAAACTCACTCACTTACAAACTCACTCACTTACAAACTCACTTACACGCTCACTTACACGCTCACTTACACGCTCACTTACACGCTCACTTACACGCTCACTTACACGCTCACTTACACGCTCACTCACTTACAAACTCACTTACAAACTCACTTACAAACTCACTTACAAACTCACTTACAAACTCACTTACACTCACTCACTTACACTCACTCACTTACACTCACTCACTTACAAACTCACTTACACTCACTCACTTACAAACTCACTCACTTACAAACTCACTTACACGCTCACTTACACGCTCACTTACAAACTCACTTACACGCTCACTTACAAACTCACTTACACGCTCACTTACAAACTCACTTACACGCTCACTTACACGCTCTCACACTCTCACTCACTTACATGTCTCATACTCTCACTCACTTACACGCTCTCACTTACACGCTCTCACTTACACGCTCTCACTTACACGCTCTCACTTACACGCTCTCACACTCTCACTCACTTACACGCTCTCACACTCTCACTCACTTACACGCTCTCACACTCTCACTCACTTATACGCTCTCACACGCTCACTCACTTACACGCTCACTCACTTACACGCTCACTCACTTACACGCTCACTCACTCACTTACACTCACTCACACACTTACACTCACTCACACACTCACACACTCACACACTTACACTCACACACACACACACTTACACTTACACTCACACACACACACACACACACACACACACACACACACACACACACACACACACACACACACACACACACACACACACACACACACACACACACACATCAAATAAATAATTATGCAATAAATGATGACGTCATGCAGGAGTCTACCATCTGTCATGTGACGTCTACAAACATCAGCTGTACAGAGACAAACTGAGGCTTGACCTGCAGTGTCCGACAGCTGCAGAATTATGTGAAGAAACTATAAAGTCTTTATTTATCCTATAAGACATTTAAAGAGACACATCAGTGTCAGCTTCCCCACCCTCTGCGAACCCTTCGGGACTTTTATGGCCTACTTTCAGACAGGGAAGTCTAACCAAACTGCATTTCTGAGCTTTTGTTTGACATTTTATACAGAAACTCAGGCCTACATTGTGTCTTTAGTGTTGTGTTATACATACCATCTCAACAGCTGTACCTGGATCAGTGTTCCTGTCAGCGTCTGCTGTATTTATGTACAGGACCGCACAGAGGCCGGAAACGTTAAGACGCGCTCGCGGAAACTTCAAAATAAAAGTCCTAAACACAATGTTGTTTATGTGCTGCATTATTGGTTGTTTCAGTATAATATTTATAATAAACTGACTTTTAAAATGACACATGTACTAAAAAAAGGTTGTTTAATTTTTAGATAAATAATGCTTTATTATTTAAGTGAGTGAATGTAAAATAATGTTGACATTTTAATAAAGACATTTAATGGCAGCAGACCCAAATTCATACATATGCAACAATGTAAAGCTTAGCATTAAAATATAGATTTTTATCAAAGATTTTAACTATATACACATATGGTTCAGAAATATCATGTGAGGTTTTTAGTTTTAAGAGCATTATTTTTATTTTTAGAGTTTTTTAAAATATATCTGTATTGAGGTTTAAAATTAATGTTTAATGAAACTGTCAGCCAAACCTTTTTTTAGTGCAAGTAAGGGGATTTTTAATTTTCATAAACATTCATCGCTCATAAACAGACATGACAATTAAAATATAGCTTTTTATTTTATATAGACACATCCCTTGTCCGATTGTTGGATATTTTTGATTCTGGTTTGTACATTTTATTTACAGAATAATTAAGAAGTTGTTTTTTTCCCCAAAAGAGTGTCCATTTTTGTCACATCCATAACTAAAGTTAATTTATCTGTTTTAAAATAGAAACTTGTTCATAGACTGATATTATTCTGATGTTTAAACATGATCAACATGGGTTTGATTTATATAAACAACTGGTTCTGTTTACTGGTTACAATTTAATTCTAAAAGCATTATAATGTCACGTCCATAACTCTTTAATTGCCCGTATGATTTTGCTCTATTATCAGTCCTTATATGTTTGTTATTAAAGTTATTAAAGTTTATAGTCTTTACAGTCCATGGAAGAAAGTTTGCGAATGACATTTAAACATTGTTTTATATTCTATTCCGATGTTTTATTTATAAGAAAAGAGAATAAATGGTATTTAAGTAACTTTATAATTGTGTATCGTGATAAATGATGATTTTTTTTATTCTTATGGAATTGTATTTCTAAAATAATCCCTAAATTACCCCTCACTGTTTTCAAGCTGGATTCAATGTCATGAAACACCAGGGATGCCAGGGATTCTTGTGAAATTTAAACAAGCAGCCAAGTGAAGGAAACATTCTACACAAACACATCAGGTATATCAGGCTTATTCGTCGTATCAAAAATTGTCAAATTCGTCGTATTCGTCGTTGTCAAAAGTGAACAAAAACATTTGAAGATGAGTATTCTACACTGGCCTATTTAAAATCTATTCCGAGTCTCCCTTATTCTCACGCATACGCACGCAAGCACACACACACACACACACACACACACACACACACACACACACACACACACACACACACACACACACACACACACACACACACACACACACACACACACACACACACACACACACATGAAAACACACTGTGGGTACATGTGGGTAGTCAGGAAGAAATCGCACAGTTGAACATTTCCGTTGCACATTTTTCCCTTTTCTTAACTCTTTTTTCATGGTTATCTCGAATAATCATAATCTATATTATAATATCAAATGAAACAGTTCAAAAAACTCCACAAGAATCTTAATACATGAAGACTGTGTCTAAAGAACACTTACAATAGAAAAGAAAAATGCCACTTTTAAACTTTTCTTAAAGGGTCATGTTGGCCAAAAGTAATAAATGTTGTAGATTGTTATAAAATAGAATAAAAACTCTGCAGATATAATTGACTAATTGGTTAACCTTACTTTTAAACTCCTAGTAAGCAAAATCTATTTAAGTTAGGGCACATGCTCGACATCACAGCAACCGCAGACTTTGAGAAACAGGTCATAAGATGTAGGAGTCAGGAAACACAACACACAAATGTTATCGCACTCTTCTGGTAAAACAGGAAGCTTGAACGGCTGACCTCATCTATTCTGCATAGTTCAGTCCCGCTGTTCTGTGATGACATGTTCATAATGAGAGACCAATGCCGTATACAGTTTAAATGATATTTTTAATGGTGAAAACATAAAACAATACAATAATGGCCAAGAGATGAAATTTGTACAAACATTTATGTTTGGCCTTTACAATAGCAGTGTTTTCACTCCCCAAAACTTAAAAGACTGTTTAAAAGTTATGTCCAATGTGATCGCGGGTTAAACTGTAGACACGGAGAGTACATAAAATAATACTTTTAATAGAAAATCTTTAAAGATATAAATACAACTTGCGGAGCATATCACATTTTGACTTATTTGGCAGAATTGGTCATATTTCACATTGCACTTATGAAAAAGAAGCACTGGGTGGATTAAGCTCTTTACGGGATCATGTTTTCTTCTTTCATATCTGCTGCAGAAAGCTCGTCTATTTTTTCAGGGAAGACAAAGTTGGAATAATCAATGTCCCCGCTGGCATCTATTTCAGCACTAGTTTCCTCCTCTTCATTCTTGTTAAGCTCCTGCTTTGGACCTCCTTTCAGAAAACTCCACGTGTCTGAGTTACCTGAACCCTCTCCCGATTGTCCCTCCGCTTCAGGAGCGGCTTCCTCTGTGCTAACTGGGAATCTGTTGGAAAACAAAAGCACAGGCATTCAAAAGTGGGCCGACATCCTCTCATTCTTTCCTGTATTTTTATTTTTTGAGAACGGATTTCTAAACCTTCTGACGAACCTCCCTATTTCTACGCTGTTAAAGCGATATTCAGGGTCTACTGTCTGAGGTTTTAAGATGTAATATAATAATTAACGTGAGACGTTTCCTACACTGCCTACATTTGTCTGGTACTGTTTGAGTTAAGAAGATATCATCAGGTTTAACATCAAGAAACATTATTTAGTTAATACGCATAGAAATAAGTTTCCATCCGTGGGATTCTTCATATGTTCCTTACAATTACATTTTACATTACATTTACATTTAGTCATTTAGCAGACGCTTTTATCCAAAGCGACTTACAATAGTCGAGGAGACAATGAAGCGGTAAATAGCCGATACAACAATAGGTGAACAAGTGCTACAACAATGTTACCGAGTTACACAGAGAGAGAAGTTACAAAAGATTTTATTTATTTATTTTTTGATAAAAAAAATTGCACAGAAGTAAGACCCAAGTATATCCTTAAAATGTCATTTGAAGATTAGATAGGACATTTGTGAAATTAAGTGGTACAAATGCAAGTTTTTGTCAGCAGAAATACACAAGACCGCAGTTCCAGCAATCCAGCAATAGCAGCATGAGATACAACGGTGCCATGACATCAAGGAGTTTTATATGTGGAAGGAAGTGACCAAGCATGCGAAACCCTAAAGACGATAAATTCATGCTCAACAGAAAAAACCCACAGCAGAATGAAACAGCAGAAATATACGGGTTTGTTAACGACATGATTAAACATCTCACATACAGTGTGCATCCAAATCTATTCTCAAAATCTCTTAAAATTATGTTTTCATCTTTCACGGCCATTTAAAAAGGCTGAGATCTGAAATTCAAACGCATGTAAACCAAATATCAAACCACAACTTCCATACATAGTTTGGTGAGAACAGCTAACAAGAAAACAGTTTCTCACAATTTTCTGATGTTTAAATAGTCTTTAAGGTCAGTTTCTGATCACACATATATAACAAAAATGTTGTTCACAGCAAAATCTTTAAGTGAATATACAGAGATGTTTAACAAATACATCTCCAGTCAGCCTAATCGTTAATCCTAATCATTACACATCACGTTAACCTGGGGCACAATGTTTTCAATTTGGGATTGCTATTTCTGATCATGACGTAATTACATGATCTTAAACGTGAATTAATGTCACCATGACACTTATTGTTAAATTTACATTTACATTTAGTCATTTAGCAGACTTTTGTTAAATTACTTATGAGAAATGAAAATAAACAGATAACTTACATGTTGGCCACAGCAGAGCGTGGAAGTCTTGGGTTTTTGCCTTCAAGCGGCACTACAGGGCCCATTTGTGTGATACAGTTGGCATTTTTGTCATCAGGTGTGCATTTGACCCAAGTATATCGGCCTGTGGTTGGGGCTGCTGAGCTCACTGAAAGATAGAAATTATATTAAATATAGAGGATGGTACTGTGATGACCTTTTAATCAAATAAAATGAACAATTTATTATCAATTTAACAGAACATATTGAAAACGATGTCATAGTAGTTAATAATCTGAAAAACGTTCTATATAAAAATAACAAATGTTTGTATTAATAAAGACAACAATAGAAAAATGATTTGTGGGGATTGAATTAAATGTCATGTTTTTTTGCATGAACTTGTTTCCTGGTCTATTGCACAAGGGCTCGATAGCTACGCAGGAGAATAACGGTGTTGTTGTTATCACCCTTTGAATATTTTCTTAATAAATCTGGATATGTTATATTTTACAATCTTAAAAATGTATGTTTTGACAAGTTGACTTGTTTTATATTGTTTTTGTATTTTTGTATTTGTATTAAAGTTTATAAGTTTGTTGAACTTGAAAGACACACATTCTATTAAGAAAGCCACATAATGGTTTTTAACCTAAAGTCCAGTTTATTATTTTGCAAATATCAGATTATGTGCTGTGAGTAATTCATCAAGGAATCCTTGAAGTTAAGAAATGCTGGAAAGTTCACTCACCAAAACCACCGAGCCCAAACAGGCATATGATCGCCAGTGCCAGAGTTATTCTGTTGTAAAATCCCATTCTATTTTTCCCGTGAAGAAGATGAAAAGAAAATGTCTCAGCGTACTTCAGACAAGATCTTTGTACAAGAGTATGTGAGAGACCCTGCCCCTGTGTGAGTCATTGTTTCCTGAAGTCTGCCTACTCTTTTTTGGGTTTTCTCGAGCACACTATGTCAAAAAATGGAAGCTGTTCAACGGGCCTTTCTGTAGCTTAGGATGGAATGACAGCAACTAACAACAATGCAACCAATTCAACCGTCTTTTTAAAATTACACAATAACAATGGCAGTACAAATTCCTTTAAAACAAAACAAAACAAAACAAAACAAAACAAAACAAAACAAAGATAAACAAGAAAGCACAAATCAGATTTAAATTCTTACTGTTCATACATGTTAAAAAAGAGAATTTATGTTACAATGTCTCTAGTATAAGGCTTGTTTTTCTCATAATAAACTTTATCAATGTCATCACATAGACACTTAAAGGGATAGTTCTCCCAAAACCGAAATTCCATGAATTACTCTAATCCGTTTACATTTCTTAGTTCTGATGAGCACAGAGAAAGCTATTTGGAAGAATGCTTGAAACTAAACAGTTCATGGAGCCTACTTGCATATTAGATCAAATCCATTGTAGTCAAAAGGTGCGCCTAACTTTTTGTTGTCCTGCATTCTTCGTAATATCTTTTTTTGAGTTTAACAGAACAAAAATGATAGGGTAGTCAATAGGGTCCAAAATTGTTGTTTACAGGTATTCTTCCAAATCTCTTTCTTTGTATTTATCACAACACAGAAGGCCCTAAACCCCCAGGTGCCCCTCTTGTAACTTTCATTTATAGAGCATGCTTTAACTTTATCGTACAGCGAACTAATTTACAGGACTGACTTTGGATTCATTGTATGCTCAACTGACAGTTAGCCTTCTTACAAAATATAATTGTCTTGTAGATATTCGGACACATCAATAGTGTCAGGCTTAAGCAACACATGATGCAAATAATCAGTTGTAATATCCTGAAGGCCATTAGCCCATACAGCATGGATACCAACATTTGACCGTTAACATGAATGCATTTTTCCTCACACAGTAAACCAAATAATTTGTTCGGCCTGTTTCGACTCGCCCTTGGTGCAGTGCAATGCACACTCGTTGAGTGTTAGTGTTAAATTCTACAGAATCCTTTTATATTCTGCAGACAGTATTGTTACTACCGTTACTTATGTGCACAGTTATGAGACATTCCTTTTTTTCAATGGGAATAAAAATGTCCTTAAGGCTATTTCAAATGAATGTGAGATTCTACAACACAGCTTTGAAGATAATTAAGAACTTGTTCATGAAATTTCTAAATTTACGAAAAAGCAAAAGTAGTGCGGCGGTGTTGTACACGGCCTGTGATAGTTTGTCAACACAGTTAGTGCCTTTCATAAAGCTGTCATATTTGTCAGGAAGTGGTTTGCTCAGACAGGAAATGACGACGGTTTCTCCGTGTATTAATTCACGGTATGGTAAGTGGAGTGTTCCATTGCAAGCATAAAAAGAATGAGTGGGAATTTTTTTATGTAAAGTTTCGGTTAACAGGGATATAAATATAGCCACAGGACGTAATGACGTTTTGTCTGGTGTGCAATTCGTCGAAAACAAATTTTGTTATCATTATCTTAACACAAAAAGGATGACGACTGTAAGCGAAGATCTCAAGTACAAAAACACAGATGATTAATTCATATTTCGTGTGAGTCTACTACATCTTCTGACCAAAAATTTTGCAATTTTGGCACAATTGTGAAGCTTCCACTGTTGTTACTTCAAATGTGATGAATTTCAGAAATCATATGGGAGCATTTTATAGAAATGACTCAGTCTTGAAGCCCTTGGAATGAAAACTGCTCTCTCTGCATTTTCTCTCCTTTATGATTGAAACGATGACGTAATCTTGAAGTTTTAGTGAACTTCAGAGAAACGAAGAGCAAAGATATTAACAAGCAGACCGTTTAAATGAATACAATTTTTCTTTCTTTATTTAAGATCTAATGTGTGTTTAGTATTGGTTCATGTTTTAAGAAGAATAACCTATATAATACATTACAGTCGCTTTTTTTCTTTACAAATGGACAGAATACAGACAAGAGACACAGGGAAGCAGCGGTTTAAGATGACTGAAATATCTGCAGAAGGAAGTGCAATAGTTTTGGGTTAAACTTTTGGGTCAACCGCCTTTTGAATATTGTGCTTGTTTAAGTGTCGGTTGAAAAATACGTTAGTTGTACAGTTCCCTTTAAAACACATTATAAATATTTACGCATATTCATCCTGATTAAGGACGTTAAATGTTCATAACCGATTTATACTTAACATATAATGTTTTATCTGCAAAAAAAATATATTTTCAACCTATAAACTGTTGCTCCAGTTACATTTTAAAGCCACAGATGGAGGTCACTACAGAGGACTGCCATTCAAAAGCGTTTTGGTGGCAAATCAACAGTAAAATATACTTGAGAGATTTAGAAAAGCTCATTCCTGAAGTTATAAGATAGTAAAACAGGGATAATCACACAAAGATAAGTATGCACGAAAGGGTTAAATCTTATCCATACAACAGACACCGTGTTCTTTGGTACTTTCCTCCTGGCAGTCTGTAAGATAATCTAACAACATACCAGTTGACTAAGTAGACTTTGTCACTTGAAATTGATTAATAACTAATGTATAAAATATAAAAGCTCAACTGTGTATGTAAAGGAAAAAAGTATTTGATCCCCTGCTGATTTTATGTGATGGCCAGACGACAATGAAATAATCGGTCTCCAATTCCAATAGTACGTTGATTGATTCCAATGAGTGAAATAAAGATTGAATCCTTAATTTCTGATTTCTTGCCACCAGGTATCATCTTTTATACAGATAACAAACTGTTAGTTTAAAGGCAATCTTATTTAGGATCCACAGATGCAATCAAGTAATCAGTTTCCAAACTCTCCACCTTTGCTAAGACCAAAGAGCTGTCAGGGACAAGATTGTACACCAATGCAAGGCTGAAATGGTCCACAAGATGACCATGAGGCAGCTTGGTGAGAAGAGTTGGTGCAATTATTAAGAAACTGGAAGAAACACATAACAACTGTCAATCTCCCTCTGTCTGGGACTCATTTATATTTACATTTAGTCATTTAGCAGACGCTTTTATCCAAAGCGACTTACAATAGTCGAGGAGACAATGAAGCAGTAAATAACCGATACAACAATAGGTGAACAAGTGCTACAACAATGTTACCGAGTTACACAGAGAGCGAAGTTACAAAAGATCATGAGAACGATCCCATCCACTCCAGAACTGCTTGGAGGTATCTTGTCAATGATCTAAAGGCTTCTGGGACCAGTCATCAAGAAAATAATCGGTAACACATTACACTGTCAAGGACTGAAATCCTGCAGAGCCCACAAGGTCCCTCTGCTCAAGAAAGCACATCTGAAGTTTGCCACTGATCCCCTGAATGATTAAAAGGATGAAAGTGTTGTGGTCAAATGAGACCAAGTGGAGGTCATTCGCACTAACAAAACTTGCTTGTATATGACCCCCAAAAAACCATCCCCTTCAAACATGGAGGTGGAAACATTCTGCTTTGGGAGTGTTTTTCTGCTAAGCGGACAGGATGACTGCACCGCATCAAAGGGTCAATGGATGGGGCAATGTGCCGTCAAATCTTGGATGAGAACCCCCATTCTTCAAGTCAGGTCATTAAGAATGGGTCGTTGATTTGCAGCTAAACAACGATCCAAAACACACGGCCAAGGCAACATAGGAGCGACTCAGGAAAAAGCACATTATGGTTCTGGAGCTGACTGTCTCTAGCTTAATCCTATAAAAGAATCTGCTGAGGGTGCTTTACGTTTCAGTTGCCGAACATCAACCTCAATGATTTCAAGAGTATATGCCAAGAGGAGTGGGATAAAATCCAAAAAAGTACCAAGTCATGTTATGCGAAGGGTCAAATATTTATTTTACTCATAACAATGAAAACCAGTTTATAATTGAATTCTTCTGGGTATTCTGTAACATTTCTGTCTCTCTCTGTTGAAATAAACTACCAATAGAATTACGGATTGTTTATTTCTTTGCCAGCGGGGATCAGATCACTGAAAATTATTTGAAATCGATTACTGTTTTTTTGGCTGAAATATCGCAATAAATATGAAGATACATTTTTTGATCCTGAGGCAAAATCCAAAAAGATGATATTGTAACCCATCTACTTTTATTTTAACGTGTTTTTGAACTGACTTAAACAACCGTTTCTGGAAGTGCCCCTCTGTGACATCATAAAGATATGATTCGCCAAGTGGTTATGTTTGTTTCCTTCAAAATACTTTACTCCGAATCCCCACTTGAACTGGACAGTTAATAAACAGTCGATAATAAATCTGAAACATATCGAACAAAACAAACAGAAGTCAGTTCTTTATGTTCAATTATTGGCTTGAGATACAGTAATATTAATACACCGATATTTCACTTCAGTTAAATAAAGTACATTTACATTTAGTCATTTAGCAGACGCTTTTATCCAAAGCGACTTACAATAGTCGAGGAGACAATGAAGCAGTAAATAGCCGATACAACAATAGGTGAGAACAAGGGTCCTTTTTGGTTCCTTGAACACCACTCTTGCCGCTGCATTTTGAATCATCTGCAGAGGTTTAGTTGTGCACATCGGGAGTCCAGCAAGCAGCGCATTGCAGTAGTCCAGCCTGGACAGGACCAAAGCTTGAACCAGGATTTGTGTGGAGTGTTCTGTACATACAATTTATCGTATATTAACGAACTTTTAACATTAAAATAAAAACTTGTCAATTGCACATTAGTGACTTTAATTCATGCAGTTACATCAGTGCACAAAGGTTTTTGGACCCAGGGTAACAAAGGCAAGGCACACAAAAGCAAAAGTTCTTAAGGTGGTCCTTTCAATGCTCATAAGATGCATCTAACCCAGTGAAGATCTGGCATTAAATAAGTGTGTAGTATATTTTCCAGTTGTATATATTTATGTAATGGACATTACACTGCAGACAACAAGCATGTTTATCTGATGTTAGGTGGAGGAGACTATTTTGGATCTAATTCTGTTCATCTTCAGAGGAAGCAGGGAGGCCATCTCTTCACTCAGTTCCAGCTCGGTTTCTACTGCCTTTTTGGCTTCGGGGTGTTCCTCACAGTATTGAACAACAAAGTTGTAAGATTCTAGTGAAAGGGTGAGATTTTCTAACTGTGTGGGTAGATGACTGGAAATGAGTTTGGACTGGAGTCTGGCGACACGGAACTTGGCCACCAGCGCTGGCCTCAGCACATCATCCTCAAGCTTTTCTGGAAACTTGCCTTCTGGTGAGCGGATGGAGTCGATAAACATCTGATAATACTTTATCGACGAGGAACACAAGTGGTTGAACTTTTTAATGGTGTGAACGTCAAGCTGATCCTGCTTTTCGGCCACAGCCAACTTCAAATCCATCATCTCGTAGTAGGTTTCTGCAAGTTCAAACTGAAGCTGCCGGCATATAAGCAAATAGTACTGAGCGTTCAAATCCTTGCAGATTGGCTCCAGCATGTCAACTCGGCGCTTGTGCATCTTACAACGCCGTTCAAGATCCTGTTCGAAAAAGGCTAGGACCTTGAAGAGAGCGCTGTGGTCTTGCAAGATCTCAATGTGATCCGTCACATGACCATCCATTGCGAAGTACTCCTTGGCCTGCGCTACATAGCCCTGACCCACAAGGAAAATGGCGCGAGCTTCGTCAAAGTCCAAAGGAAACACGCTGCTTACTTTCTCTTCCAGGCTGCAAATGGAGTCGAACGTATCGCTTGAACCAAAAAGTATGGCACTCTTTCGTCCCTTCTCTTTATCTTCGTCTTCATTCAGACGTGCACTCTTCAGTTCATCTTGTCGATCCAAGTCTAGCTCTCCAATGTTATCCTGCTCAGCAAAAACAATGGTCAAATTAAAAAGCCTTCAGAATGGAAAATACATATCAATGACAAATTGGTTACCTCGAGAAGCTTTTTGGCATCTTGCAGAAGATTGAGGCAATATTTTATCCAGCATCTGGCGATTTCAGCTCGCTTCTGGAGAAGCTCTTCACGTCTTTCACATTCAGCCTCACCTTTGGGGAGATTTATTAGAATTTAATATACTTTTATATTTTACTTTAAAAACACAAATATCTTAACATATTTATTACACGCTGCTGATACATGTCCAAAATACACCATTTAAAAGGCAAAAAAACTAAGATAACTAAGTGAGGTTTTTAAGTGGTAGATCAACCAAAAATGAAAATCTGTTAGGATGTCATCATTTACTTATCTTGTCATTTCAAACCTGTATTAACAAAAACATCATATTTTAAAGAATGATGATAAGCGATCAGCAGTGGCACCCATTACATTTTACTGTATGGAAACCAAACCAATGAAGGTGAATGGGTGCCAGCTACCAACACTCAAGAACTCTCTTTTGTGTTCTTTAAGAAGTTGTGGAGGTAAGTTAATGATAACACAAATTTAATTTTGGGTAAACAATCACTTTATGATTTAACGATGCAATTTTTATACGCTTCTATTCTACTTTTATAAAAACACCCCCAAGCTGTTTGTTTCCTGTACAATGTTAACACGGTTTCGTTTGATAGTTCATGGTCTGTAAAGACTGCAAAGTATTTTTTACATTCTCATGTATGCTATTTACCATTCTTGTACTCAAGGGTGCTTACAAATTCAGGATCTGATGAAATGTGTCCAACTGACAAGCATGACAACATACTGAAACACATCTGTATGTCACCACCACAAAAAGATGGTTTCAACATCATTTGGTCCATCATGGTCCATCATTTCAACAGTGTATTGTTAGTGGTTCAAGTGAAACCAACGCTTCATGTTTTATACAACGATGGAAAATGAGGAATGGATTACACAAAGTACTATTTTTCATTTATCAACAGCTGTGAAGACAGCTAAACAATACTCAAAACCCACTTTCTTTAGCAGCTGCCTCTGAGGGGATTTCTCCAGCAAGGGTGGCGATGACACTAGCCGCAGCCAAACAATGACGAGCCTCCATGAAACGTGTCTGCAGTACACCATAGACAGAGAAATACATTAACTTTAACAATACCAACAATCGTTATAACTAAAATGATCAAGGGGTTAACTCCAAGGACAAAATTACACTAGACATGACTGCAAAGGCTGTGTGTAAATCTTACCTTAGTGATGTAGTACTGTGACAATGTTGCTGCATTTATGGCCCACTCCAGTGGCACAAAGTGGTTGTACACCAGCTGTCTCTGTAGTGTAGTATGACAGTATTGTCCGGCTCTTTCATACTGCTCTAGATTCTTGTACACTTGAGCCAGGTAATAAAGCGTGTGAGTATAAGCCATTTCAAACCTATGAACAGATGTAGGGAAGCAAAGAGTTTGAACTTTTTCGCTGGTCTCAAAATAACTATAGATAAAATACTACCTTCTTGTCCTCTCTTGTTCGGATAGTTCATCACCTTCTGGGACAAAAAATTCTTCGAGATCCATTGGTGGCTGACCATCCTAGTATGAAAATAAACCCCATCAGCTCAAAACAGCTTTACCTGCAAAAATGTACTATGCTTTTTGTTTAAAAAGAAAAAGTTCACCATAACACAAAAGCTTCCTGAAGAATTTATAAAAACTGCGCACTTGACTGATTAAATTGTTCAACACAACACATATATACAGGTTTGGAACTATTTGAGGGCGAGTAATTCATGAAAGAAATTTCATGTTTTGTTGGACTATCCTTTTAAAACTTGTGCCAAGAGAATCATCTTAATGATGGTAATTATAGGTGGGCAGCTTAGCTTGCTTATAATATTTGGAAGCATCAAGTCAATGTTTCCGTAAACCAGAGGTAGGGCGAGTAAATATTTGTAGTAACTATTAATTCTAGAGTATATTTAAAGACAGCTACTTTTACTTTTACTCGAGTAACTTAAGAATGTTCCCTTTACTCTTACTTGAGTAACTACTAAAATGTTCTCTTTACACTTAACTTGAGTTAAAAATCTTACTTTTATTTTTACTTGAGTAAGTATTAATAATGTTACTTCTCTTCAGTAACAAAAAATGTTACTTTTACTTGAGTAACTATTAACTATTTTACTTCTACTCTTGAGTAACAATAAAGAATGTTACTTTTCCTTGAGTAACTAATAAGAATGTAACTTTTACTCTTACATGAGTAACTATTAAGAATGTTACTTTTACTATCACTTGAGTATTTATTAAGAATGTTACCTTTACTCTTACATTAGTAACTATTAAGAATGTTGCTTCTGGTCTTGAGTAACTATTAAGAATGTTACTTTTACTATCACTTGAGTATTTATTAAGAATGTTACCTTTGCACTTACATGAGTAACTAATAAGAATGTAACTTTTACTCTTACATGAGTAACTATTAAGAATGTTACTTTTACTATCACTTGAGTATTTATTAAGAATGTTACCTTTGCACTTACATGAGTAACTATTAAGAATGTTACTTTTACTCTTGAGTAACAATAAAGAATGTTACTTCACTTGAGTATTTATTAAGAATATTACCTTAACTATTGCTTGAGTAACTATAAAGAATGTTACTTTTCTTGAGTATTTATTAAGAATATTACTTTACTATTGCTTGAGTAACAATAAAGAATGTTACTTTTCTTGAGTATTTATTAAGAATATTACCTCTACTCTTGAGTAACAATAAAGAATGTTGCTTCACTTGAGTATTTGTTAAAAATATTACTTTACTATTACTTGAGTATTTATTAAGAATGTTACTTTACTATTACTTGAGTAACAATAAAGAATGTTACTTTACTATTACTTGAGTAACAATAAAGAATGTTACTCTCACTCGAGTGTTTATTAAGAGTGTAAACACCTGACATGAGCAGTAGTATTATTAAACACACATGTGAGTATTAGTGTGATGTCACACAGACCTCTCTCATGTAAAGCAGATACATGGATTCAGCAACTTCCAGAAATCCTTGAGCCTTCTCGATCTCATCTCTTCCAGCCCACAAAATCCCGAGCTGATTCTGTCAACAACAATAACAACAATAATAAGAACAATAATAACAACAACAATAATAATAACAATAACAACAATAATAAGAACAATAATAACAACAACAATAATACTAATAACAATAATAATAATAATAACAATAACAACAATAACAACGATAACACTAATAATAATAAGAACAATAATACTAATAATACTAATAATAATAACAATAATACTAATAATAATAATAATACTAATAATAATACTAATAACAATAATAATAATAACAACAATAACAATGATAACACTAATAATAATAACAACAATAATACTAATAATACTAATAATAATAACAACAATAATACTAATAATAATAATACTAATAATAATAATACTAATAACAACAACAATAATAACACTAATAATTCTAATAACAACAACAATACTAACAATACTAATAATACTAATAATAATAATAACAACAATAATACTAATAATACTAATAATACTAACAATAATACTAATAATAATAATACTAATAATAATACTAATAACAATAATAATAATAACAACATTAACAATAACAACAATAACACTAATAATAATAACAACAATAATACTAATAATAATAATAATAACAACAATAATACTAATAATACTAATAATAATACTAATAACAACAATAATAATAACACTAATAATAATAATAACACTAATAATACTAATAACACTAATAATACTAATAACACTAATAATAATAACAACAATAATACTAATAATAATACTAATAACAACAATAATAATAACAACACTAACAATACTAATAACAACAACAATAATAACACTAATAACACTAATAATAACAATAACAACAATAACAACACTAATAACAACAATAATAATAACAACAATAATAATAATAACACTAATAATAATACTACTAATACTAATAACAATAATAATAATAACAACAATAACAACTATAACACTAATAATAATAATAATAACAATAATACTAATAATAACAATAATACTAATAATAATAATACTAATAACAATAATAATAATAACAACAATAATAATAACAACAATAATAATAATAACACTAATAATAACACTAATAATAATACTACTAATACTAATAACAATAATAATAATAACAACTATAACACTAATAATAATAATAATAACAATAATACTAATTATAACAATAATAATAATACTAATAACAACAACAATAATAACACTAATAATAATACTAATAATAATACTACTAATACTAATAACAATAATAATAATAACAACTATAACACTAATAATAATAATAATAACAATAATAATAATAATAACAATAATACTAATTATAACAATAATAATAATACTAATAACAACAACAATAATAACACTAATAATAATACTAATAACAATAACCCAGCAGCAGCAGTATTCTCCCCACTCTCTTTGTGGAGAGCTTCTTTACCCTGGCCTGTATGAATATGGTCACATTGTGTCTGCTGGTGCTGCAGCGCTGGAGGAGAGTCAGGCAGCTCGTGAGGTGTTGTTCTCCTGCAGACGCTTCTTCTGTCTCGATGTGATTCACACCCAGGTGATACTCGAGCACCGCGACCCTCGCTGCCCTCAGGCCGGCCGGGGAGTCACCGGCGCGGGCCTTCCCCACAGCGCTCCCCGGTCCTTCGTCCAGAGACCCGCAGTCCGCTTCGCCCTCGTCTCCGTTCTCGAGCTTCCTTAGAGAACAGCGAATTTCCTTCAGCAGGTCTCTCGCTTTGTACTTCGAGCGGAAGGGATTATTCTCGGGGTCTTTCTTCGACTCGACCTCGGACAGTTCTCTGGAGAGGCGGAATTTCTCGCACACGGCCCTCCACTCGCTGCTGCGCTCGGCCGCCATGTTTGCTGTGGTCGTGAGCCGCGGTGACCGACAGGGGTCAGTCGAGATACACAGCGCGCACTTCATATAACCTCACGTTTCTGGAGAGATTTAAGCTTATATTTTATCATCTTTTTCGTAGAGTTTGATAACTATAAGAATGTTTTATTATAAAATATATGTTTTATGGATTTTTGAATGTTAATACATTATTTACCGGCAAGTTTGATTCGTTGTGATCTGTCGACATCTAGAGGAAGTCCAGGGAACTACAGCACAACAACTTTATATCAGTTTTATTTTAAGATCTTTAGTTTTAATTAAAAAAATTTATGAAGATGTTTTCATTTGTTACTAAGATCATCAGTTCACATTTTTATGTTTTATGTAGACAATCAGTTTTAATTTTTATTAGTTTTAATTTTTTTTTTTTATTAAGATTATCAGTTTTATTTTTTATTAAGATTATCAGTTTTAATTAAATTTTTTTTCATTAAGATTATCAGTTTATTTTTAACTAAGACCATCAGTTTAAATAATTTTTTTATTAAGATAACGTCTAGGTTACTATTGTAACCCCGGTTCCCTGATGGAGGGAACGAGACGTTGTGTCGAAGAACGACAGTATGGGGTTCGCTCTTGAGAACCAATCGACTCTGACTTTGTTTAAAAGGCCAATGAAATTTGGCGAATGAAATTTGCATGCCATGCCCCGCCCCGGACATCCGGGTATAAAAGGGGAGACGGCGTGCTCATTCATTACCTTTTGTGCTGAGGAACGTAAGGATGACTCACGATCGCTGCAGCGAATAGCACAGCGACGTGGCACGAAAGGACACAACGTCTCGTTCCCTCCATCAGGGAACCGGGGTTACAATAGTAACCTAGACGTTCCCTTTCTGTCGGTCTCTCGACGTTGTGTCAAAGAACGACAGTATGGGGTTCCTATGTAACACGCCACGTCGCTGTGCTGCGTCACGATCTCTAGCGGAGCGACCCTGACAGGCTCGAGCGGGTCCAACGGTCTGTGCTTCTACGCGAGAGCGTAACCTTCCAGTGGGGAAATGGTAACACGTCCCAGAGCTCTTTGACAAAAAGGTGAGAGGTAACTTACCACCGGTCTCCACGGGCGACGGCCTTCCTATCTCTACAGCGAGATAGCCGCCCGACCGTGAACTGCACTGGGAAACGCGGCCCCTTCAAGGAGGGAGTGCGTTACGGAGGCCACATCCTACCGTAGGGAGGTTAACACGTGGAGATGTACCAATGGTCTCACCTGATAAGGGCAGAACTCATGGAAAAATTAGTGTGCATTGCTACCTGTATTTTGGGAGCACCACGTGAGGGAGATCACACATTCACCTAATGGGGAATTCTGGTGAAGGAATTACATCGTACGGGGCCACCCCTGAGGGGGGGAGCCACTACGTACGGAGCACTGGCTGAAGAAAGGGGCTCACCTGAAAAGGGGCAGCTCACTCCGATGTCCAGCCTGGTTACAAGGTCCGCTCCGCCCGGCCTGTTACCATGGAGGTGCTGAGTGATGGAATTAGGTTACCTATACTCGCCTGTAGGGGAAGTAGAGAGGTAGATTAGAGCACTGAACTCACCTGAAAAGGGAAGAAGGCTCTTTCGCAGGCGTACGCCCGGCCAGTGGCTAGTTCTACCTGCGTAAAACCCGAGCTGATACTGGTTCCACCCTGAGGTTATAAAACCTTGCAAAGGTGTTGGACGTAGCCCAACCCGCAGCTGTGCAGATGTCTGCCAGAGAGGCGCCCTGAGCCAAAGCCCACGAGGAGGCTACACCCCTAGTAGAGTGAGCCCTCACTGCGAGCGGGCATGGCAGGTTCTGGCATCGGTAAGCCATGGAATGGCATCCACGATCCAGTGCCAATCTCTGTTTGGAGACAGCTCTCCCTCTTTGCTGACCTCCATAACAGACAAAAAGCTGCTCAGAGCTCCTGAAGCTCTGCGTGCGTTCCAGGTAGAAGCGTAACGCTCGTACTGGACACAGCACTGAAGGAGTTGGGTCTTCCTCCCCTGTGGGGAGCTCCTGCAGGTTCACTACCTGATCCCGAAGGGGGGTGGTAGGAACTTTGGGCACGTAGCCGGGTCGGGGTCTCAGGATAACGTGAGAGTTATTCGGCCCGAACTGTAGGCACTCGTTGGACATGGAGAATGCTTGTAGGTCCCCTACCCTCTTGATAGAAGCGAGCGCTACTAGGAGTGCTGTCTTCCTCGTGAGACGAGGAAGGTCAGACTCTACTAGGGGCTCGACAGGGGTCTCAGAAAGGCCCGTTAGGACCACGTCGAGATCCCAAGAGGGTATAGGGCATGGATGCGGGGGATTAACCCGCCTCGTGCCCCTGAGGAACTTGGTGACCAGGCTATGCTGTCCGAGATACTTACCTTCCACCAGCTCATGGTGTGCGGCAGCACTGCACTGATCACACATACTCCGGGCTCTTCACTGTGTGAGGAGCACCAGGACGAGAAGATGCGCCACTTTGCAGCGTACACATGCCTCGTGGTTGGTGCCCTCGCCTGAACAATTGTCCGCCACCACCGGAGGCAATTCGTTCAGGATCTCCTCGTCCCGTCCAGGGACCAGACATGGAGATTCCAGAGGTCTGGTCGCGGGTGCCATACCGTACCCTTCCCCTGGGACAGAAGGTCCTTCCGCAGGGGAATGGGCCAGGGGGGAGCTATCGCTAGAGGTATTAGCTCTGCGAACCAAGCCTGGTTGGGCCAGTATGGCGCAATTAACAGGACCTGGTGTTCCTCGACCCTGACCTTGCACAGGACCTGTGCAAGAAGGCTCACTGGGGGGAAGGCGTACTTCCACTTGTCCCGGGGCCAGCTGTGCGCTAGGGCATCCGTGCCGAGGGAACCCTCGGTCAAGGAGTACCACAGGGGGCAATGGGTGTTGTCTGGTGAGGCAAACAGGTCCACCTGTGCCTGACCAAACAGTTCCCATATCAGCCGGATCGTCCCAGGATGGAGTCGCCATTCTCCTCGAGGCGGCGTCTGACGAGAGAGCGCGTCGGCTGTCTGGTTCAGGTAGCCTGGGAGAAATACGGCTTGCCGAGATCCTATTCTCTGCTGACTCCAGAGGAGGAGGCTCCTCCGTGAGTCGTGCAAACATGGTGACAGAGTCTAGTTCCATACCGAGATAAGAGATGCTCTGCACTGGGGCGAGCTTGCTCTTCTCCCGGTTGACCTGTAAACCCAATCGGTTTAGGTGCTGAAGCACCATGTCCCTGTGTGTACATACTAAATCTCGCGAGTGAGCCAAGATAAGCCAGTCGTCGAGATAGTTTAGTACACGCACGCCCCGCTCTCTGAGGGGGGATAGTGCGGCTTCCGCGACTTTCGTGAAGACGCGGGGAGATAGGGACAGCCCGAAGGGCAGGACTTTGTACTGGTACGCACGACCTTCGAAGGCGAACCGTAGGAACGGTCTGTGCCGAGGAAGTATCGAGACGTGAAAGTACGCGTCCTTCAGGTCGATCGCCACGAACCAATCCTCGTGTCTGACAGACTCGAGGATGCGCTTCTGTGTTAGCATTCTGAACGGAAGTCTGTATAGACACCTGTTCAGTGAACGCAGGTCCAGAATTGGGCGCAGCCCTCCACCTCTCTTGGGGACAATGAAGTACGGGCTGTAGAAGCCCGACGACATCTCGGCCATGGGAACGGGTTCGATCGCTTCTTTTGCCAAAAGAGTCGCCACCTCTGCCCGAAGAACGGCGGAATCCTTCCCTCGTACCGAGGTATGAAGGATTCCCCGAAATTTGGGAGGGTGTCTGGCGAACTGGATCGCATAGCCGAGACGGATCGTTCGGTCTAGCCACCGCCCCGGTCTGCCTAGCATGGACCATGCGTGCAGTCGTTGGGCCAGCGGGACCAGAGGAACGATCTCCTTCACCATCTCCATTTAGGGGGTTCTGTGGCTCTCAGGACAACCGCTCTGCCTGGGGACGGATCCCCTAGGGGCTTGCTGTCCCGAGTACTTACCTGCCTGTGGGATTCGCAGTGTAGCACACCGTCTATTTGAGAGAGTGTCTGACTGCAATTCCGCCGATGTGACGCAACGTCTAGTCGTGACGCACTGTTGGGTCGGGTTGACGCAACGTCGGGTCGGATTAACGAAACGTCTTGCAACCGTACACCGTCGCTCGGAGAGTGATAATGGTTGAGTTTTAAGACCAGAGGAGGAAACGGGCCCGGCACGAGTTGGGACGTGGCAGGACCGTCCCGCACCGGCCACTTTGGAGATCGAATGTCCTGGGCCGGGCATGGTGGTGTCTCCTCCGCTGGTTGCCTCCCGTCAGGTCCGCCTTCCGCGCCTCCTGCGGGGTGGTTGCTGACTGGGAGGAGTCGCTCTCCTCCGGGTCGCCGATCTCCGGGTCGCCGCCTCAGGGAGAGATACAACCGGAGTGGTCGGTTGGGAGGGGCGAGGCCGTTTGGGAGCAGACAATGCACGGAGCCTAGACGGCACGGGGGCGGCCTGGCTGCGGCGAGGGAGGATATGCTTGATAGCCTCCGTCTGCTTCTGCACGGCGGAAAACTGCTGAGAGAAGCTCTCCACCGTGTCTCCAAACAACCCACCCTGCGCAATTGGGGCATCGAGAAAGCGGGCTTTCTCAGCCTCACGCATTTGCGCAAGGTTCAGCCAGAGATGTCTCTCTTGGACCACCAAAGTGGACATCGTCCGACCCAGGGCACGCGCCGTAACCTTAGTGGCCCGAAGGGCCAGGTCAGTCGCAGTGCGCAGCTCCTGCAGAACTGCGGGGTCAGAACTTCCCTCGTCTAGCTCCTTAAGAGCCCTGGCCTGGTGGACCTGCAGGATGGCCATGGCATGGAGCGAGGAAGCAGCCTGTCCAGTGGCCGCGTAAGCTCTCGACCCGAGGGTCAAAGAGATCTTACACGCCTTGGATGGAGTTTCGGCTGACCCCTCCAGGTAGAAGCGGTCTGAGGGCACAAGTGCACCGCAACAGCCCGCTCCACCTGGGGTATGTCAACGCAACCCCTTGCTGCCCCCCCATCGAGGGAAGTGAGGGTGGAAGAGCCCGTCTGCCGTGTACGCGTCGAGAACCGCGCATTCCACGACTTCGTGATCTCTTCGTGCACTTCCGGCAAGAATGGCACCGGGATCGGGCGTGGCTTTGAACCCCGCTCGGATCCCAGGTACCATGCGTCCAGCCGCGAACGTTGGGGTGACGGCGGGGCCGTACACTGAAGCCCAATGCTCGCGGCGGCCCGGGAAAGCATGGCCGCCATCTCAGGATCCGGATCATCTCGGGACTTACCCGCCGGAGGCGGAAGCTCCAGGACGTCCTCCGAATCCGAGGCTAGCAGGTCACCCTCCGATGCTGCGACAGACAGCTCGTCCTCATCCCGGAGGGAAGCGAAAGACGGCGTACCGTCTCTCACTGATGGGGTAGACGAGCGTGCCGAGGTATAGATGCTCCGCGAGCCAGAGGCTGACGGGGTGACATCCATAGAGCCCTCGTAATCACGGACGCCGCTCCCCGAGACCGCCGACCGTGCCGTAGCCGCAGCCAACGATCCACAGGGAGCTGACGAAATGGTGGCTTGCTCTCCAAGGAAAGACGCCACCCGTGACCGCAACGTCTTGATCGACATCTGCTCGCAATGCGGGCAGGTCGGTCCCATAAATGCCGCCTCAGCGCGTTGGAGACCCAAACACACGAGGCAGACCTCATGGGTAACCCCATCTAGGACAAGCTTGCCGCAACCAAGGGAACAGCTATGCGCCATGAGGCAACACGCTGTTTAGAAATTGCTCTTTTAAGAAAGAGAAGACACTCTCTGTCTTCTGCTGGACGCTCAGGGGAGTCGAAGTTGGACAATCCGCTGCAAACCGCGTCGTGACACCAGCAGGAAGATGATTGCCAGAAGTCGATTCTTGCTTCAGACTCGAAGTCATCCGCCAGGTTCCGAAGAACAAAAGGTAATGAATGAGCACGCCGTCTCCCCTTTTATACCCGGATGTCCGGGGCGGGGCATGGCATGCAAATTTCATTCGCCAAATTTCATTGGCCTTTTAAACAAAGTCAGAGTCGATTGGTTCTCAAGAGCGAACCCCATACTGTCGTTCTTCGACACAACGTCGAGAGACCGACAGAAAGGGAATCAGTTTTATTTTTTATTAAGATTATCAGTTTATTTTTAACATAGACCATCAGTTTAAATAATTTTTTTATTAAGATAATCAGTTTTATTTTTATTAAGATTATCAGTTTTAATTAAATGTTTTTATTAAGATTATCAGTTTATTTTTAAATAAGACCATCAGTTTAAATAAAATGTTTTATTAAGATAATCAGTTTTATTTTTTATTAAGATTATCAGTTTTAATTAAATTTTTTTTCATTAAGATTATCAGTTTATTTTTAACTAAGACCATCAGTTTAAATAATTTTTTTATTAAGATAATCAGTTTTGTTTTTTATTAAGATTATCAGTTTATTTTTAACTAAGACCATCAGTTTAAATAATTTTTTTTATTAAGATAATCAGTTTTAATTTTTTATTAAGATTATTAGTTTTAATTAATTTTTTTTATTAAGATTATCAGTTTATTTTTAACTAAGACCATCAGTTTAAATAAAATGTTTTATTAAGATAATCAGTTTTATTTTTTATTAAGATCATCAGTTTTAATTATTTTTTTTATTAAGATTATCAGTTTATTTTTTACTAAGATCATCAATTTAAATTTGTATTTTTTATTAAGATAATCAGATAAAGATAAAAAAAATTTCTAAGATCATCAGTTTAGATTTTCATTTTTCATTAATATCACCAGTTTAAATTTTTACCAAGATCATCAGTTTAAATTTATATTTTTTATTAAGATAATCAGTTTTATTTTTTATTAAGATTATCAGTTTATTTTTTACTAAGATCATCAATTTAAATTGTTACCAAGATCATCAGTTTAAATAAAAAAAATTATTTAGATGATCAGTTTTATTTTTTACTTAAATCCCCAGTTTTAATTTTAATTTTAATTAATATCACAAGTTTTATTTTTTACTATGATCATAAGTTCACATTTTATTTTTTATTAAGATCATACATTTTATTTTTTACTAAGATCATCAGTTTTAATTTTTATTTTTTATTAAGATAATGAGTTTTAATTATTATTTTTTATTAAGATTATCCGTACATTTTTTACTAAAATCATAAATTTAAATTTTTATTTTTTATTAAGATTATCCATTACTTTTTTACTAAGATCATCAGTTTAAATTTGTATTTTTTTCTAAGATAATCAGTTTTATTTATTTATTAAGATTATCAGTTAATGTTTTACTAAGATTTCCTTTTTAAATTTGTATTTTTTATTAAGATAATCCGTTTTATTTTTATTTTTTTATGAAGATCATCAATTTTATTTTTTATTAACATAATCAGTTTTAATTTTTATTTTTTGTGAGGATCATCACTTTTATCTTTTTACTAAGATCATCAGTTTTAATTTTTATTTTTATTAAGAGCATCAATTTTACTAAGATCAACAGTTTTCACTTTTATGTTTTACTAAGATCATCAGTTAAAACAATGTTAAAGTTAAGAGTTCCAAGTGTGATGCAGGCAGCACTACAAATCATACTTTATCCACAATAAATTGTATTTAGATTTGAATAAATAATTGTTATTTATTGACTAGGGAGCAAACATAAATTTGGAAATGGTAAGCATATTTAACGCACTCTTGAGAAACCATACGGAAAGGGTTGTCCTGTTTTTGGGAGCACATAATCATTGATGATTGGTCAGTCAAAATAAAGAAACATGGAAAATTTCCCCCATGCATTTTCAGTTCATTCAAGATGACGCTCCATCCTAGTTCTGGTTTCACATCTCCAAAGTGAATGTATTTGCTTGTCTAAAAACTAGTAGACACCTTCACTAAAGAGACAAGAGAGCTTCTCCAATTAACTTACAGAGGGGTCAGTGACTTTCATACCGGAAATTGCAGTTTTTGGTTCAAAGAACTCATCAGAGTACAAGCATAAACCATAAATATCAACTTACTTTTACATAATTATTTTTGTTTTCTGATTTAGATTTGATCTAATTCAAAATGTCCTGGAAAACTTCAAAGACATACTGCGAGGATTTAGCTTCTTCTTATACTCACTTGTAGACCATAAATGGCAAACTGGGAACTTTTTTTAAACCAATCAAATTGATTGGGTCATCTGTTACCAGCATTCCTAGAAATATCTTCTTATGTGCTCTGCAGAAGAAAGAAGGTCACAGCAGTTTAAGATGTCAAACAGATGAGTGAATGGTGACACAATTGGGTAAGCATCACTATCATATAAATTTAATCCGCTGTTCTTCTAAACTGTTTAAATACCAGTTTCACAACTTTTGTTTAACAAACGTATTGTCAATTTTTATTGTGTGCATTACATTTACTTTTGAAACACTGCAGTGCATGACTTCTCTGTTTAACAACTTAATACGCTGTTTTACTCAACCTACAGTAGCTGTGTGTGTGTCAGTTTATACAGTGCAACAAAGAGCATTTTAGGAAGTGACGCCGACAACCACCATCAGGAAATGGACTGCTTCTTTTAGCAGATGCGAGTCTTGGGCTAAAGTCAGATCAGCCATGTAACCCACAATAAAATCTACAGAGCGTATCGGCGAGTAGAGAAAGAAGACAGACAGAAGGCACTGTGGGAAGGCACAACCACTGCACTTCTGAAGCAAGTCTTAAAGCAAGTGAGTCATTTATTTTGTCTTGGCCTTAAACAGGTTTATATATATATATATATATATATATATGGATAATGCATATACTTCTTGTTTTTATAAACTAAGGCTTTGTGTTATGTATCAGTTTTGAAAGGTTTTTTTTATTTGAGCATTATTGTGAGAACAATTTTTGTGAGAATAACGATGAAGTTTTCATGAAGATACATTTTATCACACTGTTATCTTCCATTCAGCTTTATTTAACCTGTAATGCAAAAATGCTTTATGTTTTTCAATAGCAGGAAAACTAATTTGTTTCTGATATAGCCTTTTCCGATATCATCATATAGTCAGAGAAGTAGATACATCTACAGGCAGTGTTTGTAAAAGATTGTTTTAAAGTGGAATATCGATTCATTTGTTCATGGAAATTTTAATAAGACCCTCAAGCCCGTTTTTCTTCCACTTGCTGTTTCCATTATATACAAAACAGGCCAATGGGTGAGAAGATTTGGCTTTTGTGGTATTTATTGTCTTTAATGCATTTCATTGCATAAGCATAACAGTTTTTTATTTTCCCATTGATGTCTTGCTGTTATTTTGCTGTGATGTTAGACTCATTCACAGACTTGTACTGCGTTCAGTGTTTTCTGCATAACATCTTAAAGGACACAATAACTGACAAATCTTTGTTACTCTAATTCTAAATCTTTTATTATTTTGTTCATATGTTCCCTCTTTCACAATGTATTTGGAATAAAGTTCTTAACCACAGTGGTACCTATTCACTACTATTGTACGGAGACAACATAAAAAAAGTGAATGGTTGCCAGTTTCCAACATTATTCAAAAACACTGTTATGTTCTTCTAAATATCTTGTTCTTTTCTGCCATCTTGAATGAAAGCTCTGTTCATTGTTTTCACAGCAAACCTGGATATTTTACAATGGGTGAGGTGTTAATCGTTCATGCCAGCGAGGCCGCTGAATGGGCAGAGTATTTGAAGCAAATCTTGGCTGCGTCATGTAACTTTCTGAAAGACTCTATCATTTTATATGATGTTCATGAACAGACTTTATTTAATGACCAAGAGCTGTTTGGCTCCTGCAAGTGCATCATACTTTTGCTGTCTACAATGTTCCTTGACATGTGGAATGACCCTGCAATGCTGGACACTTTACGGGATCTGGTGCAACCCCCTCAAAAAGTTGTTGCTTTTTTATGTGGAGTATCAGAGAATGAAGCAGATTATTTTGAACACTGGGAGTATTGGCGAAAGCTTAATTCTGAAGATGAACCATCAGTTTATGTGTCCACTGTCATTGAGTGCATTAATGATGGTATTTCTTTTTTCTTTATACTCACATTTAAACTATATCATGAAGCTCATTTTACATAGTACATTAAATAAATCATTTTATTTTTGCATGGAGGAATTTTTTGTAAATGCATTATTTTACATTGCTTGTATTATTTTTTATTGTTTTTCAAGGATGTATAAATGAAGAATTTGTTCAAGAGAAAAATTATACTCATCCAGAAGACCAGAAGGATTCAAAAGAACACACAAATGACTTCACATTCCCCGAAGCTCCTGAAGACTTTGCTTTACCCGATGAGACAGAACATGTAAATGGTGTTGGTGTTAGATCTTCTGAGCGGTCATGTTTAGGTGCCTCTGAGATACCCAGTGATGATCAGCCATGTCTCACCATCCAGCCAGACAGAATACTGTGTGGGGTAAGTGGACATTACTTTTATACCTCAAGAGCTTATTTTATAAGAGCCCATTGACAATCAAATGGAGATAATGAACCATTGTATAAATTAGAGGAGGTTCATGCAACCTAGCATCCAAATCAAAAGAAAAGGCTCTTTTCTAACACGAGGGCTCTTTTTTGAACAAAAATGCAGTTTTAAAGTTATTAACAGGCCCCCACACGCACATACACATGCAAAACACAGACACGGATATGACAGATTCTGAAGATAACCCTGTTTGTGTGGCTATAATGTTGACATTGTATATATTTGATGAAAAACCGTGCATCCGGTATATTGTGCAGGAATAGAAATCTGGCTAAAGTTAAATGTAGCTTAGTTCATACAAGCAACATAAACATCGGTATACATTTTGATCACCAAAAATGAAAATTCTGTCATCATTTACACACCATGGTTTATATTAAAACTAAAAAGCTAAATCTAAAGAAAAGTGAATGTTACCACCATTCTTCAAAATATCTATGTTTGTGTTCTATGAAAAAAAACACAAAGAATCCTTTGTTTAGGATAAAAAATTCACAAATGCTAAAACTATTATTTGTCATTGTTATCAAACCTAAAATGTAACTCTTTACACTTTTGCAACATTTGCTCATTGATGATTCAGCTTTTGGTTTAAAACTATTTCCACTTTTTGCAACATTTGCTCATTGATGATTCAGCTTTTGGTTTAAAACTATTTCCCGGCAATATAAGCCCATATCAAGATGGTTTCACAATTATTATTTCTTGTGTAAATCGTTGCATATGCATAAACAAAGAAACTTACTGTACTTCACAGTTTTTTATGCAGAATAATCTTATATTTTATCACCATTTGTCTGCCCCCATAAAGACTTGTGCGAATATTTATATAATCATGGCAAAGGCATTTGACGATGATGAGGGCAGCCTGGAAGTGGAGTTTCAATCTGAGCTCACAACATCGAAACGAATGCCCGCGACCCTTGTCAACAAGTGCATTGTTACTGTACAATCACCCGGTAAGATGAAATGCAACAGAAAGAGGAACTTTTTATATCAGTTCCTCCATGACTCTTTTAGTTTTTACCTTAATTTACATATTGCTTCCTGGATCGTTTACTGTAACAGAAGGCATTGAAAAAATGATGTTTTGTTTGATATTGTTTGAATTCCTTTAGATATGCCAGCTGGGGTAGTCTCAATAACACTTTATAAGAACGAGTCCTCTGTCTGTTCAACAACAATGAAGTATTACACAGAAATGGAAGAAATTTGCACGTATTTAGAAAAAGTCACAGACCCTATGAAGTTTATGTGTCAGGTATGCAAATAATTAAACGTTAACTTTTTGTAGAAAATGGTACATGTATATCTGTACAAATATTACTGTATGTGTCCATGAACTGAAATGTACATGATTTATTAATGCTCAAGACTTAACAAGTAAAAACAGCAAAGGTCTATCATTTCTGCATCTACATAAGAATGAATTCAACCTGCTTTATTTTTCTCTTAAAGGTTTTGTGGAACAGTTTATCCTTAACCATAAAACATATATTTGCTTTGTATTTCCTGTTCAAAAGTGTTTCATTCTGTGTTATTTTCAGGCTTTTGACATCACATCAAATGTGTCTGAGTCATTGGATAGTTTACTTGCTGACTCTCTCAGTAAACGGATGCCATTAAATGGATTAAAAGTGTTTGGAATTTGTCAAATTGCTCAAGAGGATGCAACAGGAAGTGAGTGATTTTTCCAAAAAGCAAATATGTTAGGGTGTGATAAGGTTTGCTTAAGGTACAAAGATGTGGATTTTATGATGAATGCTATGGTGGTAGATTTGAACCCACAACCCTAGGGTAAGGAGTCAAATTCTCAAAGCATTAGGCCATGACTTCCCCATATTTATTGGGGAAGTCATGGCCTAATTCCCCCATATTAATGTCCTCATTTCCTAATTAAAAAAAATATTTAAATTAAAAGCTAGTTGAACAACTATTTGGGGTAAAAATATTTGAATAAATGGCTTATTACGCTGGTGTGTAGATGTTAACTTATGACTATTGTTAATAAATGGAAACTTATTTGTTATCATGGGTTATCTTATTGTGTTGCGTGTTATCTTGTGACGTTTTTGTTTTACTGCATGGAAAAGCGGAAAGAAGTGCAACTACAAACAATACCATTTTTCCACTCAGATTGCCGTGATGTGGAACTCCCAACACTGCTTCACTTCTCTGCCAAGTATGGTTTAAAGAAACTAACATCTTTGTTAATGCGATGCCCTGGAGCCCTGCAGGCCTACAGTGTTATGAACAAAGATGGGGATTATCCTAACAAACTAGCAGAGAAAAGCGGCTTTTCTGGTTTAAGACAGTTTATGGACGAATATGTTGTAAGTTCGTTTTCATTTGACAATAAGATCCAAAGTAACTTCTAAACCTGATTAGTGAATTGTGTGAAGCAACTGTTCCTAAAGGGATAGTGCAGGCAAAATGGAAAATAAATTACACACCCTCATGACATTCTGCAGAACGCAAAATTAAAATCTGTTGAAAACTGTTGGTTCACGTTCACTTGCTTTGGGGGGTTCAAAAACTGTTTGGGAACAAGTATTCGTCCAAATATCTTTCTCTGTGTTCATCGGAACAAAGAAATGTATATATCTCTACTCACTTTATGAACATCTAGATAGTGAGTAACCCATGACAGAATTTCCATTTTGGGTGAACTATCACTTTAATGTGAACTTTATATTTATTATGTGCAAAAATTAACAAATCTAATAATACAAAATGCTAATATTTCTTTAAAATAACCAACTAGGAAACAGTGGACTTGGTTAAGATCCATATGGAAGAGACTCCGGACACCTCTGGGAATGAGATCTATGAAGATATGCTGACAGCCTCCCAAAATTTCATCACAGATTTTGATACCGAGGACATTTATGAATCAATGGTGAAACTGAATCCTGAGATGGGTTTGTGTAAGACACGCTCCTTTTACATTTACATTTACATTTACATTTAGTCATTTAGCAGACGCTTTTATCCAAAGCGACTTACAATAGTCGAGGAGACAATGAAGCAGTAAATAGCCGATACAACAATTGGTGAACAAGTGCCACAACAATGTTACCAAGTTACACAGAGAGAGAAGTTACAAAAGTGTTTTTTAAAAAAAAATTTTTTTTGATAGAGTGAGTAGTTAGAAAAGAAGTGAGTTAGTGAGTTAGATGTAGCCGGAAAAGATGAGTTTTTAGGAGTTTTTAAAACTTTTAAAACTCTATAATTAGGGAAATAATGTTTATGCAAAAAAATGTCAAATAATTTCTGTTGCAGATATATTTTGTTCAGTGTAAATAGTTTATAATAGACAACAGAGGAAGTTGATTTGTAACATTTCAAACACCATGCTTATTTGAGTTGCTTTAAAACCAAATGAGAAGAAATAAGATGAAGACACAATAAAGTCAATAACAAAAATTCTTAAGTACAGAAAAAATATAAACTAAAAAAATAAATGTTGATAACATGATCAAATGTTAGCATTAACAAATATATAGGCCTGTAAATGCTTTAAAGATGCTCCAGAAACCATAAAAGTTCTGTATGTAATCCATATTTTTACAGATGAGGATCTAAATATTTTGGAAGACTCCAACCCCGAAGAAACAATGCTGAGGAAGTTTTTTGAAGGTACATCGATAGGAAACATCACTGATGCTTTATTCTTTGTAATGTAGATGGAAAATGTCTTGATTCATTTGTAAAAATTTGCAAATAAGTGGCATTTATACATCTACAGATGAGTAGCCAGATAACAGGCCTCATGTTTTTGTGTAGTAAAACCGGACCGGGGTTCACAATCGGAAAATAAGTCAACCAGCGTTGAATTGCCTGAAATGGACAATGATGACTACCATGACATGGGCCATGACCCGGAGGTGTACTTTGATGTGGAAGAAGAGGATCCGTACAACCCCTGCTTTCCTGATCAAATTTATGACATCGTGGAGCCACATTCTAAGAACTTTGTGGAAGTTCTCAACCGTCCACCTGCACCCGTTCCGAGACCAGCCAGTAGACGAGAACCAGAGGAGAATACCACCTATATTTCTAAAGGTGGAACCTCAGAGCATACTCTGGCAAACAGTACAATGGAAAATACATAAATATTCATATTTTTACATGTTTACAGTGTTTTGCTCCAAGGAACCTTTATACTCAGTAAGCAAAAGGCCAGAAAAGGATTTGTCTCATGGTATAAATGCATCTTGAAGTAAATAAAATAAGAGTGCATTGAAAGTAAAATTTTAATCATCGTCCTGTCTCTTTTTCTGCTGGCAGCCCCTGCAAGGTTATTTCAAGACAGGGACATGAGCAGTCACTACGACCCCTTCGCAGGCATGAAGACCCCCGGACAGAGGCAGCTCATCTCTCTCCAGGAAAGAGTGAAGGTGGGTGAGCTGTCCGTTGAAGAAGCCGTGCAGGAGTTTAAGTCTTGGCAGCTGGATCAAGAAAGTCGTTCTTATTCTGTCCGGTTTCAGCAGGTAAGCACATCGTTAATGTCAAAACAGAGTGAGATGAGTGAGATGTTACTTGGTTAACTCTGTGGTTTCTAAATACAGCAGTCACATTAGCAGACCTTAACGTGGAAATGTGTTTCTGATTACTTTAAAAGGACAATCTACAGAGGTTGAGAGAGAGCATCACACGACGCTGCAAGGACAAGAAACCAACAGGTGAGCTTTCCTTACGTTTAGTACCTACATACACATCTGTGGTAACATCTTATCCACGTCAGCATTTGTACCCCAATAATATTTTCATGTCAGTTTGCATAATTTAGAGCAGTGTGCTATTACAAAATGTTGGCTACATTTCTAAACATTTATTTTACCGGTATTTGTAAAAATCTGAGAGATTTTTGTTAAAACGAGATGTGTGACAATAGCTATTGCTCCACAAATATCAAGTGCCATCATTTATTTAATCTATTAATACATGCGAAAAACTTAAACAGACTTCATCCAGAAGACCTGTGTTAATGTCTTCTAGATGCTTCAAGCATCTACCTTCAAAACTACAGAACTGTGAAAAGTCTCAGTACTGCATAATACAATTCTTACTGGATTATTATTTCCAATGACACACCACTGCAAATGATACAGCATATATAGTATGAATAAATATGCAATATATACATTTTCATATACACTCTTAATATGAAAGGTGCTTCTCAGTGCCATAGAAGAACCTTTTGTCTAAATGGTTCCATAGAGAATCTGAAACATCCCAAAAAGTGTTTGTGACTAAAAGGGTTATATTTTATTAATAGGTAAGAAAAAGTCAAATGGTTCTAGCGTTGCACTGCCTTTGACGAACATTTTAAGCACAGAGTATAAGTTTAAGTAAATTTAGTCAATAATCTTCATTTCTAATTAGTCTTGAAAGTCTTCGAGCAAGCGTATTTCATGCATCTTCTGTTCTTTCTTTCGTTAGAGCTTCTGATCACATCGCCGATGCAAACAAACATTCATTATGGGACGTTTAATAATAGTAAAAACATAAATTGCTCGATGTATGAGCCCACGCCGTGTGTGAACACCCAACCCCCTCCCGTCAGCAGACCGCTACAGAGAGGAAGCTGGCAGACAGGAAGTACCTCCAGCACTTCTAGTATGTCAAAAAATAACTTTTTTTATCTAATGCAATAACACAAACTGAAAAAAAATATTGGTTTTATATAAAAGCGTGGTTTACAGCTTGTTTTGAAATTTATTTAAATTAAGGGCGTAATATATGCCTTTATTTGAGGATGGAAGGATGCTTGATGATGTTTTGTGACCAGATGCTACTTTAATGTAAAAATGTTAACCAGTTAATCATCGGTCGTAAGCCGACTCATGTGCATTAAATTTACAGATCATAAACATACAGGATCGTAATCAGAGGTGCTAGAAGAATTTTTGGTTACCTTAAATATTCTTATTACATTTTATTATATTCTTTATGTTAATTGACACAAGTACTCTTTAAATGTTTATGTCACAGAACTAATGTACACAGCGAATAATTTCTGAATGTTTGACCTGAGCAGGTAGTAGCAGTCACAGATTGAGCATTCAGAGCAACGTCAGCAACAGCAGCGGGCCGGACATCGACAGTGAAGTAAACATTTATAATACTATCATCATAATTGTGTTGTTCTGGATAACTGTGGGAAATAAGGATTTAAAATAAAGGGCAATTCCATGCAAGCGACATTGCATTAAAACTTATTTCAACAAACTGTTAGGCCATAGACCAACCTTTAGTTGCTCAAACAGCGGTGGGAATTTTCTCTTTACATTTTGATAAAATTGTCTTTATTTTTCATGTATGATTATTATTTTAAGATTTGAAACATTTATTACTGTTCATGTTCCCCATAAATGGACACATAACATTTTTAGTATTCTATGCCATCTCGGAAATGTCACATCCACAATGCTGGAATTGGCCAAAAGCATTTCATGATATTGCAACACGTCCATTTATTTTGTATTGACCAAAACGTGTTTGCTTTATTTAAGGAGCCACCAGACATTCCCCTCCCTCCACGACTCCCTCGCCCCGTGACGGATATTCCACCTGGGCTTCCTCCACCCAGGGTCCCACCTCGCTTCACAGACAGGTGAGTGTTTCCAATGGCTTGCAACATCTCAGATACAGCGTCTGTTTCGGCCTCTGTGTCCATGTGTGCTATCTTTGCCATCGTACCATGAGAGACATTTTAAACAGAGGGGAAAGAAAAAAGAGAGTGTGATAAAACGTTTTTGTGGTGTAAAATAGACTCTCGCAGTTTCACAGACTGAAATATTTCATGCACTACGTGTTTGGCTTAAAGTTTGTGTGTGACGAAGAGGCGGTTCATAAATAAACCTCCATAGGCCCCCCATGTGACAAACCACATGAAAAAACCCTTCTAACCTGTCAGGCTCAGCTTAGCTTAACTTTCCGTCATGCACACAAACATCGAACTTCAATCTTTAGGAGATAAAGTGTGGTTTTCAGAATCTTTATACACCAATTTCGTTTTTGCAGCTTGAAAAAAATAAATATTCCTGGTTTGAGTTGAGATTTGATTGTTATTGTAATCCACTGTCTCTTAGGAATATGGACAGCGAGCGTTACGTGTCTAGACCCTCCTGTCCTGGTCCTCAGATGAACTCTCAAAGGTCAATGCCGCCTCCACCTATTCCAAGACGGACATGGTGAAGACCTTTAACATCGGTGGCTCTCTGTTTCAATGCAACCTGCTGTAGAACTCTGTATATGTCCTCTCTTAGTAGGACAGAGGAGGGCCATGCCGAATTCAAGGTTTTTAATGGTTGTGCAAAAAAATGCAAAGTGTTTCTTAGCTGAATGAATGCAATACATTTAATGGAAAATCGAAAGTTGTGTGTTGGTCCTTTCTAGGTATCGATAGAGCATAGCAACTTGTTTTCTTTACATTTTATTGACACCAAAAAATGACAACTAAATACACATTTAATAATTTGCCATCATATCATTTGAGGTTCCATGTCTATTATTACATATTTATTTTTAAAAGTGTCTGTCACTGCTGGTAACAAAACTCATATCTGGTTTGAATAGAGAAAAAAAGCAGAATTTTAATCTCACAATATGTGTGAATACAGTGTAGAGAGCAAGTGAACGTTTCTGTCTGCGGGTTTGTGTTTGTGTTTGTGTGTTTGTGTTTGTGTTTGTGTGTTTGTTGAACCGTGATGACTGTTTTCAAATAAACTTTATTCAGTTTGGTTCAGCATGGGACGAAACATAAAAACAAATCTTTTTAACTCTATATGTTGGAACAAGAAATAAACAAATCACTGGTAAAATATTTGCAATTACAATGTGTTATCTACATGAATCATGAGCAGTTTTGGAGACACAAGGCCACAGTTCCTTTATCACATCAATGTTGATCATTGTCTGCTTGTTACCAGCGGCCTCTAGCAGATATTAATAAAAATGGCACATGTTGACCCTTTAAATAGGAATATTTACTTCAACTTACCTGATTTAGTTTTTACAATATTCCAAAAAAAAGATCACTTTAGAATTCAGTGTACTTGATGAAGTTTGCATTGTTTTTACTGTCTGTTACCACAATATCCTATACAAGTAAAGTTAGTAGTGCTACAGTGTTGTACTAATAGGTATTTTTATTAATACTATATTTATATTTATATTATTGAACCATAGTATAAAGTTTTATTTTATTAAATTTAAATTAAATATTATATTTTATTACATAATATTACATTACATCCTATTACATTACATTACATTATATCATATTTTGTTAAATTATATTACATTACATTATAATAAATTACATTACATTACATTACATCATACCATATAATTTTTTATTATAATACATACAATTTTATTTTACTATATTGCATTTTATATCACATTACATAATATGATATTATATTATATTATATTATACTATAATACATTACATCATATTACATAGTATTGCATTACATAACATTTTACTATATAACATTACATTGCATTACATTATATAATATTATTTTATATTACATTACATTATATTATATTATATTATATTATATTATATTATATTATATTATATTATATTATATTATATTACATAATATTACATTGCATTGCATTTCATAACATTTTACTATATTAGATTACATTATAGTATATTGCTTTATATTATATTATATTATATTATAATACATTACATCATATTATATTATAATACATTACATCATATTATATTATAATACATTACATCATATTATATTATAATACATTATATTATATTTTAATACATTACATCATATTATATTATAATACATTACATCATATTATATTATAATACATTACATCATATTATATTATAATACATTACATCATATTACATTGCATTGCATTCCATAACATTTTACTATATTACATTACATTATAGTATATTGCTTTATATTATATTATATAATATTATATTATATTATAATACATTACATCATATTACATTACATTGCATTCCATAACATTTTACTATATTACATAACATTATAGTATATTGCTTTATATTATATTATATAATATTATATTATATTATAATACATTACATCATATTACATTACATTGCATTCCATAACATTTTACTATATTACATTACATTATAGTATATTGCTTTATATTATATTATATAATATTATATTATATTATAATACATTACATCATATTACATTACATTGCATTCCATAACATTTTACTATATTACATTACATTATAGTATATTGCTTTATATTATATTATATTATATTACATTACATTCTATTATATTACATTACATTACATTGCATTATTTTATTTTATATTAAATTATATTACATTACATTATACAATACCATAGTCTAGACTTTAATTCCAGACGATTTTTAATATTGAAAGCATTTCTTCTAAACGTTTTATCTTCATTTTATTCACTTTTTGTCTTTTATTCGCTTTTGACGTTAACCCGACATGAAGCAGATGTAGATTCCAATCAAACTGAAGTAAGTGTTTATAAAACATGAGTTATATAATCATAAAGTTTCATGATAAGAGATGTAAGGCCCCATGCCCCCCCTCCCCCTCCCCCCTCCCCCTCCTCCCTCTCCTCCTCCTCCTCCCCCCCCCCCTCCTCCTCCTCCTCCTCCTCCTCCTCCTCCTCCTCCTCCTCCTCCTCCTCCCCCCCCCCTCCTCCTCCTCCCCCCTCCTCCTCCTCCCCCCTCCTCCCCTCCCTCTCCTCCTCCTCCCCTCCTCCTCCTCCTCCTCCTCCTCCTCCTCCTCCCCCCCCCTCCTCCTCCTCCCCCCTCCTCCTCCTCCCCCCTCCTCCCCTCCCTCTCCTCCTCCTCCCCTCCTCCTCCTCCTCCTCCTCCTCCTCCTCCTCCTCCCCCCCCCCTCCTCCTCCTCCCCCCTCCTCCTCCTCCCCCCTCCTCCCCCCCTCCCCTCCTCCTCCTCCCTCTCCTCCTCCTCCCCCCCTCCTCCTCCTCCTCCTCCCTCTCCTCCCCCCTCCCCTCCGGAGTCCGGTGATGTGTAGGGTCCGCTCTCGGTCACTGCTCAGCTCTGCAGTGTTGCAGCGATACTAAAACGGAATCCTGGACTGCTTTCTTGGGCATGTGAGTATTTCCATATGCATTCTTCAATCAATAACGTTTGAATGACATTCTGCATGGATCTGAAACGAAAAGTTTTGGTGCATATGGTTTTTAAAGGCAGGGTTTATTAGAACTGCAGCAGACATCCAATGCAGATCCATTATGGAGCTTTGCAGAAGTGTTGCTCCAGCCCTACAGAGATATGGCATCATTCTATTCATGCACAGGTTTGCTGTTTGAGATTAGAATGTGCTCATCAATATGAACACGAGATGGTTAATGTGGCCAAATTGAGAGAAGATGGGATGTCAGTGCATTTGTGTTGCTCATCTCTGCAATGCACTTGACATCCAAATAAGGAAGGATGGACTCTATATGCCAAACATGGAATAAACAGTTACTTAGTGCAATAATAACACATTCAAACATTAAACAGCACACAAACAGTTTATACAGAACTCAGTGCCACGGTATATTATCTATACTGTACCTGTCTGTGACATGCCAACTTGAAATGTGAGGACATGTGTTTTAATCCAAAGTGCTTCATGTTTGTAAAGTATGCCGTCTGTTTATAAACCTGTCTGTAAATGTTTTTTAGTTTATTGTATTTTAAAATAAAACAAATAACCACAAGCTTTAAGAGCAAGTCGTCACCATAATGGATAGACATGCATCGTTTATGATGTGTTAATATATGTTGTGGTGTCTTTATGCTTTGTGTGTTTTGTTTGGGGTCATTCTGAGCGATTGAAATATACGTTTGAAAAAAAAAAACAAGTTAACCTTGTTGGATTTGGTTATATTTGGTTTGTAAACCAATTGGAGGTAAAAAAATTATTACAAAATTATAAAAAATTGCTTTGCACAAATTTAAGACAATATTCAAAGTTGTTTTTTGGCCTTTTCAATGGAATTCTGTTGTTAAACCATAATAGCCTCATGATGACAGTAACACCGTTGGAACGACTCAACGAGTCAACTTCAGAAAGGTTATCTCTTGCGTTAGATATTCGACTACACAGTCTACACAGCTGAACTTTTTCTTACTCTATCTCTAAACTTGTGATGTAATCGAGTGATATAATCTGCTGTGACCTTTGAGCACCTGTGCCAGATACTCTGATGTTATCATCTTCTGGCGCTGGTGATATATAGAATTTCAGCAAAGAGGAAGTGATCAACATTAAAATCTTAAGTAGGTGAGAGACGGCGTTTGGGTGAAGTTGCTGCCGGCATCTTTGGAAGCAGTCTCCTTACACGGATAATGAATAATTTGTGTTGGCCGGTTAATATTTTATGACCCCCGTGTAGAATCATGTTACTGTCTGGTGTGCTGAAGCGGGCACCCAAAAGATAAGTCATGAAACACTGTTTTAATGTTTAAACGAATGGCCTTGTGAATGAATGAGCAAACTATAATACTTCTCACACGTGTGCTCTTCCCGGGACATGTGTCAGATATTTTCCCAATGTATTTATTTTTGAAGTAGGATTTTATGGCAGGTCTGTTTCCGTAAGCATTGATAATGATAGCACTTTGAAAGCCATTCAAGTTTTTTGTATCTTTAAGCATTGCTGTAATCCCCAGGCATGATTTGACTGCTAATATTGCACATTATTCAATTTCAATAGTTGCCACTTCACATCACTTATGAACATAAAATGAGCCTTTGCATTTGTTATTGGATGCTCAGGCACGTTCTTTCATATATCATTGACTTCGGCTTTATACAATAATGCAGAGAGGGATTAGAGGGCAATTCCGTGAAAATGTCAACCGTGTCATGAAAATATCGAGTTTTTACAAAAGGTTTTAGTAAACCCCAAGTTTTTATAGCATTATTTTTCTTCTAAGTCCATTAACCTTCATAGTCAACTATTTTCAGGATTGTCACATCCATAACACTACATTTTGCCTATAAAGGGAAACATACAATTAATAATATAGTAATTATATTATGTTCTATAAAGACATATCCCTTGACCATTTGTTATATCTTTTAAATTTTGGTTTGTATATTTTAAATTATTTAAATCTTAAAAGTTTATATTGATCCATAAAGCAGGTTTATTCATCTGTTTTAAAATAGAAAACTAAAAAATACACAGATATTTTCTGATGTTTAAACACTGTAAAAAAGAGCTTTGTATAATAGAAACAGTTGGTTAAGTTTACTCATCACAATTATACTCTTCGAGTGTTTTCATATCACGTCCATAAGGCAAAATGTTACATCTTTTGACAATGACCGGAATAAAGCATTGAGTTTCACAAGATTGGAAGTGGATTTATCAAGTACTCTGAACTGGATTAGAATGGCAGTCTTCTGGAAGATGGTAGTTCATGGACTTACAGAGCCACTCACATCCATAGGATTTGGGGAATTAAAAGAAAAGTCAAAGCAAATATGAAAATTCTGTCATGAATGAGTCAACCTCAGGTTGGATTTCTTTGTTCAGTTTACCACAAAAGATATATTAATGAATCTAAGCAACTGTTTTTGGGGCCACTTAAACTACCATAATATTGAGCAGAAAATAAGAATTTAGAAAACATATAGTTCTGAATCACCTTCCCTTAGGAAAAATTACACTTGAAGTTCATTTTATGTATACTTAGTTAAAGGTCAAGTTTATGTAAAAGAACACTTTTTTAGTAAGTATACTAAAATCAATATACTCAAAGTGTATTTGTTAGTGTACCAACTACACTTGGTACTAAATCGGCACATTTTCTAGTATACTTTTTAAGTTTTGATTTTGATTTGCTTCAGAGATCTGCTAGCATTCTTCCAAATATACTTTTTTTCTGTTCAACTGAACAAAGACATGTCTAGAGGTTTGGAACAACTCAAACTTCTGATAAACTTGATAAACTTTGCTGATAAACTTGTTGATAAAATTCATTGTTGTGTCCATTCTCACGGTAAAATATTAAAAGTACATCCTGGTTTCTTGTACAATAGGTTGCTTGTTTATGTTATTGTTCTATTTTTTAGAAAGTACGTAGATAAAAACATCCTATAGAAATCGAAACATTTTATAATACATGTCTATTTTGAATAGATATGATTTCCAATCCTTTATTGAATAATTCAATCATGGATGTCCAGTAATATAAGTTGTTTTATTGATTCCATAGCCTTTCCTCTACTGTACATTGTGTTTACTGTAAACCCAATAATTGAGTTGTCTTTGACTGGATTTGGGGATTTTGCACCAGACCCATACTCTCATCTAAACTGATATGTATATTTATACTTTTTCAAGCCTTATTGGCTCTGGTCTTGAGTGTTACTTTGAATGTGTTTGAGCCTTTATGTTTGTCAGTAGCACAAAATTTCAAGGTCTGTGTGCATAAAGCCGCAAGCTAATGCAAACAAGAAGTCTCCCGTTCAGATTGTGTTGTGCTGACAGATTTTTCTGTTCACCTCTTGCTGCTCTGACAGATTGTTGGCCAGCTGGTGTGAGGTCAGCATTGGGATGGTGTCCACCTAATGAGCATGCATAGCTCGAACGCGGATCATATTGAGAGTGAACGTGAAAAGTATTACGCCATCCACTTCATTTATTTTCAACTATGTGACACATAGCTGGGACACAGTCGTATTTAGATGGTGAAATCTTAGGGTAACGTGTTAATTCATTTATAATCATCGTGAACCGCTCACCTCCTCTCTGTACAGCATGGGCCTGGCATTCTTCGTGACGTCTGTTCTGGTGGTATTGCTCTACCCTTTAGATTTGGGCTCATCCGTCATGTTGCCATGATGGTCACCATTAGGGGAGCACTTGAAATGTTTGGATTATCACAGAGCTGTTTTTAGGTGTGGTGGAATAGTCGACATCCCCTGACAAAATTATCAGGCTCCAGCTACATTACAAGGAGCTCTGCAGCAGTTGTCCGTGTCTGCATTCCAAGTGCCACCCCTTAAATCTCCAAAGCAGTTGGTTTGATGGTGGTTCCTTGGGTCGGTCGATATTGTGCATGTTCCAGTTCTGGTGATATAATTAAACACTTTTGTTATTTGTGTTTTGAAGGAGCAATGTATAATAGGAAGAAGTTTGGCGTTTTTTCGATACCGTTGCCAAATTGATACGTTTCAAACATTACCGATGACAAAATCGTGCCTGAACCCGTACTATAAAAACACAAAATGATGGCGGCATAAATCAAGTATTGCATTTATTCATGAACAATGAAAAACTAGAAAGTACAGTATTTTTCACTCAGACGTTACAAAAAAAACAGGACTTAATATTCAACTATGTAAATATAAACCAGTATCTTACGTCTTTTGAACAACTTACTGAAAAAAACTGAACGCTATCATTGCACCGGGTTTTTCCCTCGCCCCTTTCACATAATGCTTTTATTCTATTTCATCTTTCCAGGCACGGTGTCCCATCAAAATAAAGTCCAGTCCCTAAGTGCAGATAAAGAGTCGGCAGGAGTCTGCTTATTTGGTATGTCAACCAAAGATGTGTAACCGTGGTGATATCGTTGTCCTGTGTCAGTCACCGTAGTGCTCCAAAGGGGTGAGCAGTGGACTGATCCTATTCAAAACCGCTAGAAACTACTTGAAGCTGGACATTAAAGCGGTCTGATGGCACTGCCAACGTTTTATATTAGGTGCATAGCAATCTGAACACAAAGTTTAAGATTAAAAAACGCAGTAGTTTAGACTCACCGTAAATTTTTATGACGTCAATTGCAGTGAAGTAATGTGTCAAGTCTATCATCTGAGGATAGGCCGGACAGAATGAAAATACACTAAGCACAGTGCAAAACCTAAATCATTAATCATAACTTCTACGAGTAAACACATCATCATCATTATCTGATACTCTGATATTTTAAGTCTTAAAGCTATAAAGTTAACACAATAACATTAAGCACCGTAGAAACTATATAATCAATGCATAAACTAATGCAATGTATTTATTGATGATAAATTAACTTACCTCCACTTATTCAAGTCCTTGGTTCAAATGTGACTCGTAGTATTAACACCACATATTGTCCAAACTGGACATTAGATGCATGGTGAATCACGCACGCTCAGTCTAATCAGCTTCTCGTTTATAATCAGACTTGTCCGAGAGAAACTGTTCTCAGTTCGATGTGCTGAAGACCTGACAGCAACGGGTTCATGAGTTGGATAGAGAACCGCTTTATCAGTGTGAGAATATAAACAGTGCTGCTGATCCGTGTATAAAAAGTGATAATGCAGTAATCATGTCATAAACATATTAATAATGTGTTTTATAGTGGTACACCTGTGAATTTGAATACAAGATCTGACTTACAAAGTTTTTATTAGCTATTGAATAATTCCATCAATATATCAATAAAAACCATCGGTTCATTGATAGTTGTAATGGTTAATATTGCTCGTGTGTTGCTATGTCACATGTCTTATACATGCATGGACAACTTGTCAAAACCAACAAGATGAAAGATCAACCACCCCATTAAAATGTTGGCATTTCAACCATTGAGTTCCTCTAAAACTAAATTGTCCATATTGTAGGTGTGTGTTTCACATTTTGAGCTGTTGGCTCATAAAGCAAACGTTAGTATGCCAAACCTGGGTCTGTTTTTTAATTTTATCATTCAAATCATTTTAAAAACGCACCGACATGCAAGCCAACAGAACAGCCTGTCATTGAACGTGCTTTGCAGGCCAAGTGTGAAACTCATTAACATCGCCTCATCTGACTTGCTAGATTATCCAAGCTGCAAACAAAAGCTTTTTTTCTGGCACAAGCTGAGAGTTTCGGCTGTTTATGCGCCATTCCGTCCTCCCACCACGACCGTTGTCTCAGTCAGCAGATGCAGGGGCCCGACAGATCCAAGCCAGGACGCTTTGACTCATCACACACAGCTGTGAAGTCCTCGCGTCTTCCAGACATAATGAGCTTCTGTGTTCCATGACATAATGTTGGGGTGTTTTTCTAAAATGTCATCCTATTTCAGGAGCATGATGCGTGTTTTATCGGTTTGTTGTGTAGATATATCTCAGCAACCGCGCTCCTGCTGTGTTATAGGTTTATTTTGTCCGATAGTGGTGTGGTAATGCCTCAGTTACATTAAAAAAAGACAAGGGTAATATAAATCAATTGTTAAAGGAACATCCACTAAGTCATTTGTAGAATATTTTTAAATGTAGTCTGATATTTTTGCATTTATTGGTTCATATACTATTATTGGGGAATACAATTCACACACAATAGCCTTGTTTAGCTTTGTTTTGTGTTTAAAACCACCAACCGGCCCGATAATTTAAGTTCTTTATTCTTGTTTGAGTTCACTCAATCAGTTCAATTCTGTTATGGGTTACTCATCGTTTATTATAATCTCAACCTGGCTTATTGCAAAACGTATGATTTTCTTTCGTCCGCAGTCCAAAAAAGAATATATTTTGAAAAACGTTGCTAAATTATCAACATTTGACTCAAAATCAATACACCTTTAAAGGGATACTTCAACCAAAACTAGTACTTCTTTATTTATTTATTCCCTGGGGTATTCCAACCCTATTTTTTTAAAATCTTTTTCAGAACAGAGAAAATATGAAGAGCTCTCTTCCAAAACTCTATAACTCCCTTTGAATGGTTTACGGATTTTTCTTACCTGGACCCATACATTTGAATATTGTTAATATTCAATTTATTCCATTAAAATTGTCTGTTGGCTCAGTCTGCACGAGCTAAAATTAAAATATTGTTAAATATTTAAAATATTGTTAAAAAAGACAACAGTATAGTAGACTATAAATTAAAAGTTTTTTTTAAACTACAAAAACTACAAATCAATCCCATTAGGAAGATTGTTACATGACTTCTCCTGATATCACCATCTGAATAAAGACGTTCATAGATAATTTATTACTGAACAAAGCTGCGACTGCTGCGTGCATTTCCTTTTATGATGTGCTTCTTGAGATGTGTGTCCTCAGTCCAGTTTCTGCTCCAGATGTTTACATTATTGAGGGGTATTCTCAATTAAACACCCACGGTCGATCTTCCACAGCGCTCCTTTCAAACCATGTTTGGAGCTGTGCGCCGTGATCCTGGTGAGCTTTATTCTGCCGTTTGTTGACAAAGCCGAAGTCAAACTGTGTTATGTAACACAACCCCCCCCCCCCCCCCCCCAAATGTTCCCGTTACAGCAGGCCCTTTTAGATCTCTTTTGTGACTTAAAGCTGGACTTTTTCAGAGCACTCATTGAAAAAGAATGACATTTTGGTGGTAATTTTGGGTGGAATATCATGGTATTATGGATTCTGTTGACTCTTTTATCATTTCAGTGGAGCTGGCATGGAGAATTTGGACAGCAGTCTGGCAGAGCAATGCAGTACATGTTGACCTTCAGCTTTTACTGTCACGCATTAACTGGACATGGCACAATCTAAGAAATCAGACAAATAGTTTTAGAGTTGATCAAAGCTTTAAAAAAGGAACAACCTGTTGATATTCAGCATATTGTTTTGAATTTTGTGAATGATAACTTTGTGGTAATCTTATCTAGATTTTCTACTCATTGGATATTAACATGTATCCAACAGTGTCATTTTTACACCCTAGATTTCATTGTGTTTTGCTTTTACCAGCTTCATTAACACGCCTTTAGAATATCTGACTAAAGTGTCATCTCTCTTAATTACATTAATCAAATATATTAACCTGAGACTTACGACTTCGTTGAACTTGACCGTTTTCAAAGATATAGAAAAAACTATGATAATTAAGGGAAAATAGTTCCACTAAAAATTAAGAAGATAACTAGAAGATGCAAGAGAACAGTGCCAACTATTCACTTATATTGTATGGACACAAAACCAATGTAAGTAAATGGGTGCCAGTCATCAACCTGGTCAAATCTTTTTATCACTTTGCATTTTTTCCTGCACTGTAAATGGAATCTCTGCTGAATCTGATTAATCTCAAAAACGGTATCAGATTATTTTAGGTGCAAAAGTTTAATAATCTTTAAAGAAACCAAACGGTAAAGGTTAAATAATTACTGTGGAACATTATATTAATTTGCAAGAATTGTTTCATTTTTAATGCTGTTTATCTGAAAAAATGATATCATATTTATTCTTGGTAAATTGTATTCATTGTAAAATGTTATAGTTATAACAAATAGTAATAATTATTAGTAAAACATTTTCCAGAGTTATATATGATTTATTTTAAATTATTATTATCTCAACCTTTGGATAAATGATTTCAATTATAATTGTAGGAGCCCTACTCTATTATAAGTATTTAAATCATTTTTTATTTACAACAGGATTGTTCTAATGAAGTTCATCCAATACAATATAGTGATTTAAACTGAAAATGTTCATGAAGTGCATTGTTTGACCTTTACAAGACCCCGAGTCAATTTATACTGGGAAAATCTCTGGTCCAGCCTGGTCTAGTGTACCTGGTACTGATTACATGCCACAATAAACAGCCCCTACACAGCTCATCACCCATAAATAATGGTTATCTTCCTGTTATCCTAAAATAGTTCACAAGCTCATGGTGGGCCTGGCATTCCAGACAGGGATGAGAAGGTGGATGGAAAGCGGGATGCTGTAATTCGTTCATCACATATTGAGTGGGTGCCACATACCCAGGTGGCAGGTGATGACAGGTTCATCTTGGTAGTTATGACTATGAAATAGACAAAGCTACAGTTAAGGTCTTTGGCATGAAAAGGGTGTGATAGCTTGGATTTGTTTGATAGGCCATAACAAAGGGCATTTAAAGGGTCGCCCTGCCTGTCTGAGTATTTGTTTGGACTTTGAACCAAGTTAAGTTTGACCGAAGGCCTCCGCAACTGAACTCGGGTAAGATACAAAGTGCCTGGTTTTTGTCTGTTTAAAGAATAGATTAATGTTTTATATATGTTTTATATGTTTTAAATAACAAAATGCTTGAAGATTTAGCTAACTCTATGTTGTATGTTAGGTTTAAATCAGTATGTATATGAAATAATGTAGGTAAACTAATAATCTTGAGATAATACATTTTGAGATAACTTTCCCTTTAAGGATTGAAATCTTTTGACTGGTGGATTCATGCACGCAGCTGTCATTGTTAGGTTTTCTATTTACAGCAGAATTAGATTCCACTTCTAATTTCATATGACATATAAACATGAAATATAAACAGCATATTTTCAGTGTTATCCAGTATGATTGAGTTACGGAATTGCTGTTACATAAATGGTCAAAAAATCCTTCTAATTTTAGGATATCATTTGTCAATAGGACAAAATAAATATATAATATGATAAAATGAATACATCTTCTTTAAGGGGTCATCAGAACATCTAATCGAGGCCTTAAGTGTAATGCGGTCTATTGAAAATCTGTATCTAAATATTTAAAAATGATATTTGAAAACGAAATGTATAATCTTTTTGCCATGTATGTCATGTCATTAGAAATATGTTTACATTGAGACTCATTAGATATGAACATCTGCAATATCTTATGTGCTATTTTTAAGCTTTTTCAATTGGATAATTTACAATTTTGCAGAGACACTTTGTTAGAGTAGTTTAACTATTAATACAACGCTGTCATCATATATTCATCCTCATAATGTAAAACTTCTCCTCATAGGAACCCAAATCAAGATATTTTGAAAAATGCTTTTGTCTTTACACAGTCAGAAAATAGTTTGTTGGTATACAATAAATTAAAGGGCCCGTAAGATTCAAAACCTCAGTGTACATTTCCTTTGTGTTGGTGTGTGTGTTAGCACCTGTAAACGATCTCTGAAGTTACAAATCTTTAAGTCCACGATAAAGCGAGTTATCATCTTTAAAAGAAAGATGTCTTGGACTACAGCAGACAACAGGCTTGTGGTCATCCAGTTACTTTCGTGACGTGTCAACAGAGACTCGTTTCTAAAGTAACTTGGCTCAGATTATGTCGTCTCCTCATTGGAAGTGGTGGTGATTAAGTGGCATTTATGTATAGTTGAGGTCTCAAACTATACAATTAATAATAGTGTTAGCAGCAAAAAAATGTCTTTTTTTAGTTTTGTACCTTTTTGGGGTTTATTCTTGTACATTCTTGGCACCAACTGTGAGCCTTAACAACTTATTTTGTAGACATAAAGTATAATAGATACAAAACATGAACAAAACTGTACCTTTAAGGGTTCAAAAAGGACCCTTAAATAAGTACATTATGTTATGTTTTATTTACCTGTAGAGGTACAAATAAGTAGTACAGAAAAGGTTTAATTTTGATTGTATTATGAAAGTCGGTGGGGACCAATGATTGGTAACCAGGTTAATTTAAAATAGATTTTTACAGAAAAAATTAAGAATTGGCATGACATAAGGGATTTATATATAATGAAGTATTTTAGTTTTTTGTGTATGTGTATTGAATAAGTAGCACAATCCAAAGTAGAGAACGTAAATTTCGAACCATTTGTGTACCAGAAGTGCTGAATTGTACAAGATGTACAATAAGATCTCACTGCTTATATTTTGGTACAGTCCCACAAAAAGGACAAAGAAGAATAGAATACATTATAATACTTGGATTGTGTCGGCCATAGACACCGTGTCACTGTATAGTCATCATTGTTAGAAAACTAAAAGGAAACATCTATTAATAAGACATATTTATCACCGGAAGCTCATTCATTGTATTGCCTTGTATTTCTCACTCCAGTGCTCTGTCACTAGTCCTTATGGATCTTGTTTCAGGCTGAACCACCGCCATAGGTGTAACTTTTTATTTGGAGTCATTATCAATTAACAGATGCTTTCTCTTGCTCACTGTTTTAAATTGATAATAGGTAACATAAGTCTTTTATTAACCATAAGGTGAGGTGTGTAGTTATTGCAATGTGTTTGAGAACTGAAGGTTTAAGTTTGATGTGATCCGCCTGTTGGTTCACATAATAGAAAATGGGATGAAAATATAAAAAGGTCAACAGATTTCTGAAATTCTATTGTGCAAAAACAATTAATCTCTGTGGGATTGAACATGTTAAAACATTGTTTCTTGTCTTAATATTCTTATAAACTTCATTGAGGCCTTCACCTCTTTTCTTCGCAGGCCTCTCCAGCAGAGGGCACAGTGAAATTTGATGCAGCCCCTGGTAAGCGGGTATTGCCCTGTGTACAGTATATCCATCCTGTTCTCTGAGGCAACACTGATTTGTAGAATAACATGACCAAAAGTGTAAAAAGGTTCATATCTGCCCACAATTAGTATAAAATCCAGCCACAGATTGCTTTAGTATGGTTAAGGCTATATCACAACGCTGTCAAAATAAATTGATGGCTGTAGGATGTAATAATATCTGTGTAGGGAAGCTCTGAGTAAGCAATGAGAAACAGACTCTCTCTGTCCTCTTGTTTGAGTCATTGTTTCATCTGGATTCTTACTGTCAGGACCCCTATTTCCTTCCGTTCATCCGTCTTTCCTTGATATCCGTGCCAGCCGGCAGAGATCATTGTAATAACAATCTTTGTAGAGTTAAAAAAAAATTCCATTGCTTTCTATAGCTATGATTAGTCAAGCATATTGTGATAAACTCCAGACATAACTCAGTGAAGTGTACTAATTTTGTAATAGGCCGTTTCACTATTCCACACCTAATCTTACTTTGTCTGTTGATTTTTAGACCGACCAATCTGTCGACGCACTGTATCTGCTGTGCATGTAACACCGTTAAGAGTCATGAAGACCTCTCCTGATCTAATGCCAACCGGTGAGAGCAATGTTTTGGATTTTTGTCAGCTAACCATATGAACCTTGTGAAAATAATAAATGTACATTAAACATGCGAGCCTCATTTGCATAATTTAAAAAGCTTGAAAGTGATCGTTTACCCGAAATACGAATTCTGTCAACACTCACTCACCCTCTTGTCATTTCAAACCTGTATGAGTTTCTCTCGTCCACAGACCACAAAAGAAGATATTTGGAACAATATCTGCCACCCATTCACTTGTGTTGGTTTTGTGCCAATAAAATAGAAATTGACAAGAGCGACTGCTGATCGGTTTGCTACTTTCTTCAAAATACCTTCTTTTGTGGTTCTGCAGAAGAAAAGGTCCCACAGGTACAAGAGGGTGAATGAATGATGACAGTAATGGTGAGCAAGTGATGAACTATCAATATGAAGGATTAAATGTCATTATTATTGCATCTGCATGATAATTCTCAACACGTGCATGCAGAGCTGGACCCGAGCCGCGTTTGCAAGGGAAAGGGTGCTGTTACGCTGAGAGCGACGCTTGTGCACATCGATGACGATGATGAGAGCCCAAGCAAAGAACCAACGGAGAACTCAGCCAAAAGTAAGTTAAAACGAAGAAAAAACGTTGCTTTTAAAGAGCGAGTGCTTTGAATCTCACAAAGCAATATGGTGCCAGACTAATTGTTGTGTGTTATAATAATGGTGCTTATGATAACTGTAGGAAATATAGACTTGAAAGTGCTTTTGTCAGTACCTCCATCAGCTGAAAACATCTCTGATTACAGAAATGATGCTTACTCAACCTTCCATTTTCCCTAGTAATGATCATTGTTAATGCTATGGTATTGATATTTTGGCAATCAAGCAAAATTAGCCATTGTTATGGAACATAAACAACATTGTCTGACCTGCCCAAATAACTTTCAACGAATGCTCATATTTGCCGGACGTCATCAAAGAAGTCTTTTATCCTCACGCCCACTTTGAGCTCTCGGACCCTCGTTTGGGACGTTTCACCATGTCCATGTTGGAACTATTCTGTCTGACTCTCGGCTCATGGGAGAGTTGGCTTTATTGTTGTTGTGCCCGAATAAAAGGCCATTGAAACAAACACTTCTTACAGTGGGTTCAATGGTTTCCTTGTTCTCATGACAAAGTTCAGAGAATCTTTTTTCCAGTAGTGAATTAGCATCTCTGTGGTGGAAGACTTTTAGTTTGGTTCGCTGCTGACAGCTTCTGGCTGGTCATTTCGTTTCATGGAGGTTAAAAGATTCTATTCTGGCGTGAGTTTGCAGTTTGAATCGAAAACAAACAGTTTCCATGCCAAGTGCTGGCAACACTGTATCATTATGCCTATTTACGTTTGATGAGGTTTCTAGAAGATATACAGATCTATTGAGAATCCAAACTGTTTGGACTCATCACAGGCGGTTGGCTTGGTGCGGTCAACGGAGGAACAGAAACACGTCTCGCTGAGGATGTACACAACAGCATAGCTGATTTAAATTCAACACAAGTCACTGAGACACCAACGAAGGTGAGTCAGCGCTTCAGACATCGCTCCTTTTTAACAATGCTTACTTATGCATGTCTTGTTTTATGATATTTGTATGGAATAAAGTTCACCCAGAAACCATAGTTTGGGTTTTCATGTCATTTAAACCTTTCTTTTTTATGCAAAAACAAAATAATGTATTTTGAAAAATGATGGTTAGTGACACCTATTCACATGCGTTGTCCGTAAAATAGACGTGAACGGTGCCCTGGCTATACGGTTACCAACGTTCTTCAAAATATCTTCTTTTGCCTTCTGCAGAAGACAGTCATATAGGCTTGAACTGACAAGAGGATGACCTTATTTTCAGTTTTGGGTAAACTATACGTTTAACTCCTGAAACTGGAACTCATAGATAATAAAGAATTATTGACTTGCGTCACACTTACAATGCTTAAATTGTCTAGTGTCAGTGCTTGGAAAGCAACCTTACATTTTGTTATTCTCCTGAAATGTTGCACAACTGATCACAAGGACGCGTCCGGAACGCTCATCGGCTTAAAAGAAAAGTTTAGAAAAGCAAATTTCATGCAAAATGGGCAATCCAGAGAGATTCAAAGGGGTTTCTTTGTCCTAGCCACAAAGTTAAGAATGAGTCGTCTTTGTGTGTTTCTATAGGTGAACCCACCTGTCGATGAGAGTAAGTCTCAGCTGACGTCCGGCCTTGATTCACAGCGTTCTTTTAGCCCATCAGCCAACGTGTACCCTTCTTACCCCCCCACCAGCAGTGTGAACCCTACAATCGTCTTACTGCAGCATAGCAGAGGTAATCACTAAAGCCGCATATCAATCCTTGAGCTGGTATTGAACGTGTTGATGATCCAGTGTTTTTGGAGTGATACTATAGGGGTGAAAGTGTCTGCTGTGATCATGTTTGCGTATGTTATTATGTCATTATTGAGAATATTCGTGACTCAAAGAAGGATCTCGATCGAGGGTTATAGCTGGTTTTGTCGACTATTCTGAGTGGACAATCTAGCTGATTCGGATGGGACGAAAATCAAAAGTACATAAGGGGAAACAAATGCCAATTGAATATGGCACATATCATTCTTTACAATTCATCAACATATTTACACACCATACGTTCCGGGTTAGTTTGCGTCATGCTTCTTTGGTTCTGTGTTTCAGACGCTGTCATAGAGAAGTGCAGTGGCCCTAACCGTAGCCCTTTAGAAACTCCGTCTGAGACTCCCGCAGACATGGAAGGAAAGAGAATTAGACTGTCTGCTTCAACGGGACCCAGAGTTCCAGTCCGGGTAAGGCACACCCACCTCTAGTGTTCAGGAAACACCTGCGAAGCCCAAACCTTATTTGAATAAAAAACGCCGTTCATTGTTCTCCTCCAGAACACCGAGATTTCTAAGGACTGGTACAGGAACATGTTCAAACAGATCCACAAGGTCCCAGGTAAAGCTGTTCCTTTCTCTATCCCATGCATGTAACATGTCCGTTTTAAAGTCTTAAGGAGTCCTGGTCACGTCATAGCGTGTGTTCATATTGTCAGTGTGTGTTTTGTCTTTCACTCATCTTACTCAGAGACGGTCGAAGAAAATCCATATCGTCCCACCTACATATTTCCTGAGAGCAATGACAGGCCCCTCAGAACCAGAGGTACCTTAGTTGTAGATTTAATTTGATCTTTAGGAGAAATGTTGTGCTGGATATGTAGGCTCTTATATATCAGCCTTAAACTGAAAAAATGCATCACTAACAATGTTATTTATGCGGTGATAGCAGTCATCGTCCAGTTCTTGCACGATATGAGTCAGTGGGAGAATATAAGAACAAAGACATCCAATAGAAATATTCACTCACATGATGCAATATATATTTCATTTTCAAATCCCGCTACTTTAAAATGTGCACCTTACTGTATAGAGCATGCAGAACAAAGATGGAGCAATGACGGTGTCACAGTCTATTAACTGTAACCTTGACACCGAGGTCGCCAACAGTTGGGTTAAGGTTGGCCTTGCTTGTCTAAATATATCATTTATCTCATGCGCAATTACAACAAACGCTAAAAATACGAAGACGAATAGTTCTTGGTTTCGCTGAACTCAAATGTTCGATCACATACCCAAAAGATGCGGTACACATCGTCAACAGCTTCAGTGCCACTTCTAGGACTTTAAAAGCATTATTGCACTCAAGGTAATAGAGGTATTTTCGAGAGCACACCACGGTGTATTTAAAACTTATAGATTGAGAGCTTCTATTTTAAAAGATCTTCCGTGATGTGTTTGACGCCCGTGCTTGTCGAGAACCACTCTACTGAATTATTTAAACCAACACAACACACCTAATGGCTTTCGTGAATCGGATTAGCAACGCGAGGAGATGGTCTGAAATATTAAATTCTGCTCCTATTGATGTGACCTTTAATAGTTTTAGAAACACTTGTATCTGGCTAAAATATAAGATACTTTTAATGCATAAGAATGTTCTAGCATCAGAATAAACACTGCTGCAAGATTGCCATCTGGTGGTTTGATGTTGAAGTCTGTAATGGGCCTCTATGGACTTGATGATTGGCCGATAATGACTTCTATATATGTCTCACTAATCCCAGTCATTTTCACCTGCCATATATTGAATGTTTACAATACCCCTGGAGATGAAGTATTAGAGCACAGTATAATGATTTGGTATGTGATGTATTTTGGGCCTTTGCCTCGTGGAAGGGAACAACAGGGCTAGGTGTCACAAACATTTAAGATTTGGAATTTTCTTTGTAGCGTTGTTTTTAAAGTCAGCTTTTTTAATATAAGCCATATTATTTGATTTGTTATTTTTCATCTGAGAATCTCTTTTCTTGTTTTTTTTATACAGATGACAGCCCAACGTATGCATCAGAGGATGGTAAATATCTCAATCATTTAACTTATTAAAGTGACTGTTCATCCAAACATGATCCAGAATTTACTCATCCTCTTGACATTCCAAACCTGTATGACTTTCTTCTGCAGGACATATTTTGAAGAATGTTAGTAAACGAAACCCATTTACTTCTATTGGTTATGTGTCCAACAGAAGTGAACAGGTGCAAGCGCTCTTCGGTTACCAACATTCATCAAAATATCTTCTCTTCAAGTGAAAGAAAGTCAGATAGGTTAGAAACACGAGACGGTGAACAGAATTTTCTTTTTTGTGTGAGCTGTAATAAAAACTATGTAGCAAGGTGACACCGGGATTCAATGCATAACCGGTCTATTCATTGCATTATTTCTGAAGTGCCGATTGTTCCTCGCTCAAAGAGTGCAGCAGACATGAAATGCTCAAGAGGACAGATGCCCGTGCCAATACGCACATCTTCTCTTAAACCTCACAGGTGAGATGTGACAACTTTTGTAATGACTGATGTGATCCCATCTTTTGTTAGAGTGTGAATTCTCACACCGTGCTGGTGTTGCCGGAAATATTTTCACATGGGCTCAATATGTGAACATGCCATCATTTATCACACTGCCAGTTTTTGGCTTGGAGACATCAATGTTTCGAAATACAATATCTACTGTCATCGCCAAGGAACCATTTCGAAGTTATTGATGTTTTCAAGTCTTTCCACTTTTTTAATGGCATCATTTATGATCTATTGCTAACTGACGAGAGCACATTTTTAATTTATAATAATAAAAAATCCTGTAATATTAAAACATGACTGCATGACGGATAGCGCTCAGTCAGTTTCTGCCCTTGCGGGTTGCCATGGTGACACTCCACCTCCCTTCCTGCATCACTCCGTTTCCATGCATCCCTGCAGGAACGAGTGGGAGCCCCCTGACAAGAAAGTAGACACCAGGAAGTACCGTGCGGAGCCCAGGAGCATATTTGAGTACGAGCCAGGAAAGTCTTCGGTGCTGAAGCTGGAGAGGCCGGTATGATGCTCTTTCTACATGCATGTTGTCTGATGAAATAGGTGGTGGTGATCTGTGCATGCTGGGGTGCTGCAAGAGCTATTTTCTGCCTCTTTCACATATAAATACATACTCACAGCTTTTTCTCTCAATAACTGTCTTTACCATGAACTATTGCATGTAAAAGGTTACTTGTTCTGGAAATCTAGTTGATGTTAAACATAACATGTTCTATTCTCATCATAGAGAATTCAAACTAAAGTCATTTTAAATACACGCAGAAGGGCGACCCTTCGTGACTGCTGGCACATAATGATGTCCAGACCCGGATGAGAATAAAGATGCCTGCAGGGGGTTATGTGTTGATTGTTTTTTCTCATGGAAGCTTTGTTGTATTTTTTATAATTGAAGTATTGTTAGCATGACTCATACTTGGAGCTGTTGTTATTGCATAATGTCTTTCTGATGACATACAGATGTAATACGATTATTGGGGAGGATATTTAGTGCATTTTAAAGCACTGTCAATGAAAGGGTTCAGGCAGGAAAAAAGATTTCCAGGCATTGCTAATTGTTAGAGAAAGAAATTAAAAGGATTCAGGTCAGGTCTGATGTAGGGCAGAAGATATTGTGCAGCTTTTTCATGCAAATGTTCCTGTTGTTTCTTAAATTTGATTTACAAATGACATTTTTTTTTAAAAATTCGTTTAATATAATATTCGATTATTTAGTTATTATTTTAGTTAACTTTATTATTAGACATTATTGTTATATATTATGGTAAGATAAATTATTTTAATAATTTTTAGGACATTTTTAAGATTTTTAATTATGCCATAAACAGTATTTTGGTTTAACATAACAAAACAAATAATGGTATTTTTTACTTTAAAAGCTTTATAAAGCAATATGAAGCTCCCAATGCTGTGTACCAGCCAGCTGTAAAAACCACATGAAACATTTAAAAGTATTTGAGATTATTTACGAATATTTGTAATTTTGGATCAAAAACAAATTTATCAAAAGAAAAAAAACTTAAATCATTCAACAAAATATAAGTAGGTGGACCAATATGTTAAAACATAAACAGCTTTACATAAATATTCATAATTGAGACAAAAAATGTTTTCAATAGTTCAATAATACGGTATGTCACATAAATATGACATTTTATGGATCCTTGCTTCTTAAGGAAAATATCCATCATGCATTAGCTTTGCTTCCATGATATTTCTTTCTCCTGTCCGTTCGACTTCCGAGAAAACCCAGCTGGTCCTGTAAGTCATTAAGCGGCACACAAATCGAATTCATGTTTGTTTCTTCCGCTGTCTTGACTGGAGGCTTTCTCTCTATCTTGAGATCACGAGGTCGAGTTCATGTGACATCATTCTTCAGTCTCATGTCTTTGTGTTCTTAACCGTTTCTTTCTGTCTCTCTTTCTCTTTATCCTGCTTTTCTTGTTGCCATGTTTCTGTAGACTCAGGATGTAAATCCGGAAGATGTAGATTTAGAGAATGAGCCGTGGTATAGGTTCTTTTCTGAGATGGAGTTTGGCAAACCGGTAAGTTTGGGGTATTAAAGTGACCAGCAATCTCTCCCCCTTCCCCAAACTCTCCCCAAAAACTTGCATGTTATCCTTTTTAAGGACATTAATAATATGAACCATACTTATGTCTCTTCCCGTATGCAAATGTATACATTTTATCTTTGCGTTACTCATAACTAACAACGACACAGTTGAAGGAGTGTAACAAAAATGAATTCACATATTAGGCACATTACGATTAGTTCCAAAAAATTATTAAAATCCATATTTTTCAGACTAGATATGCACTACCTCTTTTTTTCTGGCTGTTATTTCTTTTGTTTCTCACTATTTGCACAGTAATTCAAGGTTTAACATGTGGACTTGTGGTTGTGGATCACCAAACAAGCTACTTTAGTTATTTAATATAATGTGCCGGCACCAGGGATACTCATTTTTGCACAGCACCCTGCCTTGAAATGCACAGCCAGCTGTGATGCAACATGTTTGGAAAGATAACATTTCCCAAATGATTCCCATGTGCTTAACCCTGTGTCCTGTTTTCATCAGTGTTGCTTAGCAACATTGTCTTAAAAGTTGCCCTCTGCATTATCAGCTTACGGGCAAGATTTCCTCAGCCACCTTGACTAATGCACAAGCTCATAACGTTCTACCGGGGTCTCTCCTGTCACGGTGATTACTTTTCTGCCGTGTTAACTTTTTATCTGACCTTGACGTCGGTTGTGGTAAGTAAAGCACTGTAAAGTAGCATTGGCTTGTTGTCAATGCGTTCAGTGAAAGATAGAAAGGCTGTTGCTATGCTATCAGTGGCACAGAGTCTGCGCTGTGTTGTCATCAACTCAACACCCGTGAGTAAATAGCACATTTGTTCACACTCACTTGCTTTTGGACACGTACTGTACTGTGCCGCCATGCACCCCAAGGTGATTGGGTAATTACACCTTATTCATTTTATTACTGCTTTTTAAGCACCAGGCCATGCCAACGTTTGGCTCTCATACACTTAGAATCCCACTGCTCCCCTAATTGTGTTTTAAAATGATTATAAAAATGGAAATTCTGTTTACTCACTATCTTGTCCTTTCAAACATTTTTGACTTTCTCTTTTTGCAGAACACAAAAGAAGATATTTTGATGTTGGAAACTGGCACTTTCTTTAAAGTATTTTGCTTTGAATTTGTGGAAGAAAGTCATACAGGATGAAATTACCGGAGGGCGAGTAAAACACGACACCATTTTTATTATATTTTCATTTCATAACTATCACTTTAAGGAAAATGAAAATTACAGGTCTATAATTCCTTGCCATTTATATGGAAGAGATCCTGATGTAGATGCCTGTTAAACGGATCGTTTACTAATGAAAATTGTATCATTATTTAAGCATCAACTTATCATTTCTAGCATGTATGTCTTGTGTTAAACACAAAAGAAGATATTTTGAAGAATCTTGGGACCTGTCACCTGTTGACTTGCATTGGTTTTTGTGTCAAAAGAATAGAAAGGAACACCACAGTTGTTCAATTATCAACTTTCTTTAAATATTTTCTTTCATGTTTTTCGGATGCAAAAACTTAAAATGAAATGCCTAAAATGACAAGCGGGTGAGTAAATAATGGCAAAATGTGAATTTTATTTACATTTTTAAACTATTACTTCAAGTAAAAAGCAAATGACTTCTAAAGGATTTTATAATTCCAGATGTTGTATTGAAAAGATTCTGAGGTAGATGAATGTTACAGAAATAGTTAATTAAAAAATGAGAATACTTCTTTTATTTACTAACCCTCATGTCATTCCAAACCCATGTGTTTTGCAAAACACAAAAGGAAATACTTGAAAGAATGTTGGTAAAAAAACAGCATTGCACTTGACTTCCACTGTAGTAAGTAAAAAAAGTGACATTTCCCAAAATATCTTCTTTTTTATATCACAGACAAAAAAAAGTCCTGAATGACTGATTCACTGATTGGCACTCTCATTGTTGCCCACCAGTATGACGTACATAACGTTGGATGTCGTCTAGAACATGATGGTAAACAAATGACGACTAAATCATTTTTTGGAGTGAGCTATTCAGACATCTGTCTCGTTTGATTGATGTGTATGACAAATCCTTCGAACTATTTTTCTGTCGGTGAAACCAAACCCATGAGTACGTGTCACTGAGTCACAGGCCGCATTCCGGATGAGAAGACTCATAAATCTTACAATCAGCATCATGGTTCAAGTTTACCGAAGGTTCCGCTTTCTCTCTACGGATCTCCATGTTTAGAGAAGAAAGTGAGGTGTCACCTCCCTCGAGAGCAGATGTCTTCGAGTCTACAGACGTAGTGCTCGTGGTGTGCTAGTTTAAGATGTCCGCGAGACATTCTCATTGACTTAGTAAGACTCCCATAAAATGTAGTTGCTAAAGACAAAACAGTGTTTGTCACGTTCACACATTTTTAAAGGGGTGTTTAAATCCGCTCCTGAGGGACAAACTACAAGTATTGGAATATCACATACTGCGTCATTGTTTAAGTTCTCCATGCTCCAAAATTAATGCAGGTCATAATCAGTCCCCATAGACTTTTAATGCCCGTACAGCTAGGAAAGGTTGTGTGTGTATACTTTAAGTGGGTTGGAGGTTATATGAGACCGCATGTCCCCTGACTTGCATGGTGATTGACACCAGACCTTATGACAGTGACAAACAGAGTCAACCCGTCTCTGTGTTTACCATCATATGGAATGCCAGCTATGCCACAGTATGTACATCTCCATTTCCGCTCAAAGTCCTCACGATAGGACCTCATGTTACCAAATCAGGCTTCTTGTATTTACGTTGTAGAAACAGCATTTGATCACTTTAGGACTAGTTATTTTTTCCCTCTTTTGTCATTTCAAACCTGTGTGACTTGTCCTTCCACAGACTTCAAAAGAAGATATTTTTAAGAATGTTGGTAACTAGCACCCATTCGCTTCACGCATTGGTTTCCAAGCAATTGAAGTGATGGGTTCCACTTTTGTTCAGTTCCCAGCGTTGTTTGAAATATTTTCTTTTGTGTTCTTTGCAAGAATGAAAGTCAGGCAGGTTTAAATAAAAAAAAAAAGTAAAAGATGACACAACTTTCATTTTTGGGTGAACTATCACTTTGAGGTAGCCATTCCTTAAAAAGAGTCATAAGCCCTGTTTGTTCATGTGGTTAAGTGGCATTGCGTGGCCACTTGCATTGTATGCTATTTATAAAATAGGAAAGTTGTAAATTTTCTCGTGTCATCTTCCGCACCTGTTAGGAAACAAGCACATGAAAATGAGCAAACATTATTAACACACCGTTCCACTGACAAGCCTTAACAACCCGGGGAAAGGAAATTGCATCCTAGGAATTATCGTAGTAAACATTACTTCGTACACAGTCTTAGTGTCCTCAGAAGTATAAACCACTATAAGATTTACCATGTGATGTTTTATTGTTATTTGCAATCAACCAATGTATTATTTTTATAAAGGATATACTGTAGGCCTACTGTAACCAGAGAAACGCTCAGCTGCATTACTTTAAATCTGACTCTGACATGTCCCGATGCTGTTTCCAGTAGAGAAAACACCTTATATGAGAAACGCTATTTTGGTTGCCATTTCAAATAACGTAAGGCTTTGAAATCCTATCCTCTGAGACATACGGTGCACGTCACTTTCGCCCACTGTCTCCCTAGGTCATGTCAAGAATTCAAAGTACCCGGCTTAAATCTCACTTATGGCAGTCTGGACTTTGCCGCATTGGTTGTTTGTGAGTCTCTAGCTTAAAAACTCAAGGCTTCTAAATCCAAACGCTTGCTCCGTTTACTTTGTTTTCATACCGCATTGTCTGTGAGATACAGGATATGAGTCCGTATGGCGCTTCCTGTACTTACAGTCTAATGGCCTTCTTGTAACGTGTTTCAAAACAGTGTGTATATGCGCTCCAAACGCTGAATTTCCCTCTCTTCTCACTTTATCTCTTCAGCTGCATCACACAAAGGTATTGTTGCGGCTGTCACAAGTATTTAGATTAAGATGCGTGCCACTTTAGATAAGTCTTTCAAGCATGCTTCCTGTTTGCTATTGCTTCCCATCTGTGCCAAGTCTCGTGTGAAGGCCTTCAGAGAGGCTGCGCTGTTGTGTAAGGAACGCTTCTAGAACGTACAGCGCATGCTTATAGAAATAGAGTTGTCCATACCGCTTAAATTATTTTCCAAAGCCTTTTTTAATTCCCAAAGGTTATTCGTGATCCTCTTTAACCTAGCAACCACTGACATGAGCATGTTGTGATGAGGAGTTGTGCTTTTGGTCTGTTAGAGGAGGGCGGGTGCCCGCAGGGTTCAAGCATGCACGGGGCAGGCCGGGATTGTGCAATCGTATTTGCAAACACAGTTTTTCGGGAGGCGTGCTGTCACGGACGCTATTTTTACCGTTACCGACCAGCACATGGAGGGGAGCAACAGAAACAGTGGCCTAAAATTAGCCGTCTCTAAACCATTCAAAACGCAAGAGGCTATAAGCAGCCCCGTTGAATGGCTCTTTCGGATCTGCCATTGGGAGTTGCTGCCCGGCAATACCAGCCGGTCTCCTTATTGGCTAATTATGTGAACTTCCTTTGACGCGCTATTAATATCATCCTATGGATCTAAACAGCATGCCAGTGGGACGCTTCACAGAGATTCGCGTAAATCCGTTTGCACATGTGTCGGCGTCTGCCCATTTCACTTGGCCTGCTTCCCACACCAGCTGGTTAACTGTCTCCTGGTCTGGTCAGCCAGTAATGAGAGGGCCTCAGTTGCAGACAAAAGAGAGCCAAAGCCAGACAAGGAATCCGATTGGTGGAAGCGCTGACAGCCCCCTCCCAAAATGGGCGCCCCTCGCTACCCCTTTAATCCCACCCCTTGCTTCCAGACGCTTGTTTTCCCCCCAACTTGCATGCAGGCCAAAATACTTGCTTACTTCTTCACGCTACGCTTCATCCAGAGGACCTTGGAGTTCGGACGCAGCAGAAGGGAGTCACTGACGCTCGCTCGCTCGCTCGCACGCCCGACTGACTAATGCTTCTTCTCCTTTTCTAGCTGCCAGAGAGTCAAGCCCGTGGAGCTATCAATGACTTCTTTGTTTGGTTTGTTGCAGAGTGCCCCCTCTTTCAGCCCTTTGGAAACATCCTCCGACCTACAGCAATAGTAAGTCAATGATTCGTATTCACAAATGTTCCTCTTCACCATGTTCTGCGCCCTTTTAAATGTAGGTGGGTGTGTTTGTGTCCGGCTCTATAGCCTGCGGTCTCAGAGAGAGCTGTCACAGGCTCGGGAGATCTCCCTCATTTCCTTTTCGGTTTCCTGAGCGACCATTTGCAGCACAGCCTGTTTGTGTGCGTTTGTGGACAGGGTTCATTGAAAGATAGGGCATGGTGGTTTATTGTATTACGGAACTGGAAACGTTTTTCGGAAGAGATAAGAAAGCTTGTTTCTTATCCCATTCAGTGTCTTGTGGGAAGGTGGAGGATTCTTTTGGATCGGAATGACATTTTCTATGGAATGTGACATAAAGGGGATTGCATCATCAAAACAATGATGTCACTGTGTTATGGACAAACTTATATTGTATACGTATTGGAATAAACATGTGACGATAGGCTAAAATCGATGAATCAAATTCTGAGAAATCAAGCATTACATTGTATATAGTTATTTCACTGGGATTTGATCTTAATCAGTCAATATTTCATATATATGTTCTTTTTTTACAGAATGTTCCATATTGTGTACAATAATATTATCCATAAAAGAAAACATCACATAACATTACTTGAGCTGGGTTTTCACAGGCAATATTATTACATTAATACAATTGTTTAGAAGTTTTCTGATATTTTATTGGTGCCCGTGAGAAGAGAATTGTTTTATTGAAATTGCTAAATTTAAACATTTAAAGATGTTTATAAACGTAATATCCTATATTTGTAAATTTTATTTCATATTTACAAAACACTGAACTTAATGTAAATACATCTGTAAGTACTTAAAAAAAATTCTTTATAAGTGTAAAGTTTAACACTTTAAAAAACCCAGACTATAAAAACAGACTATAAAAATATATTAATAAATTGTTTTAAGGTATGTGTATCACTCGTAAGAATGTGTAACATGGCTTAAACCCAGAGTTGTTCTCTTTGATGTCTGGGTTCAATGTTTTTTATTGTTTTTTTCCTAAAGCCACATGGTTCTCTTCACCTCCCCAGTTATAAACCAGAAGCCCAACTCGTGTCATCCAAAACACTAAACCAAAAATACACACTCATGACTTGAGGAATGTCTGAAAGACAAACCCAGCGTATGCCTAACCTCCAGAGAAACATACCTCAACTTTATGACTAACAGATCGAGGTGCTATCCTTGAAAATGAGCCGAACCGCATGAAAATACCTCGAGTGGCTGTTGGGAAAACGAATGGTCAGATAAATCTGGTAAGAGCATCCGCTCGACAGCAGTTGTCGGGCAGCTGCTCAGGTTCCTGAGTTTGGTGCCAGTGGCGTCTGGAATGACGTGTGCTCACCTCACACGTCTCCAGCGGGAAGCATCTGACGCATTCCAGGAGTCACGTCATTCACGCCCACTTTTAAATGTATACACTATGACTGAAGCGCTTGTGTAAGGAGTAAAGAGAACGCTTACTTTTGAAGTATTACCTCATAGTGGCCTGAGAAGCATCATATAGATAAGAGAGTTCTTTTTTCTTACATACTCATTTGTAAAGATTAAGCAGTGGGACTGGAGTTTGTCAGACAACTTATTTAAGACTGAAAACCTTTGAAAGTAACTTCATGGTTTGAACATAGATGTATATGTTTATATGTGCATGTTGAAAGCTTCATGTATGATTTTTAAGGGATGCCACACAGCGCTCTGTGGAATGTTGTGATAAGGTTCAGAGCAGCTGGTGCTGTCTCATATATACTAAAGAGTAAACACAGGCTAAATAAATACCGAACCTTTAAAGATTTTGCCAACAATTCAAGACATCTCAAATATAACATATGCAATACATGGGACCCTGCTTGTGGAAGCCAGTCTGAACCAATTCTGAGAAGACAAGCATTAAAGTTTTATTCTACCTATTCATTTCACTATGATTTCAATCTTTGACATGTAATATCAAGATTTTTATGTTATATATCTTCACAGAATGGTCCTAACATTGTGTAGAATGATTTCTGTATAAAAAAGTACAACAAAACAAAAACAAATCAAATGACTTCTTACGTGTTCAAAAGATGCCCATAACAATGCCCTCGTTCTCTTCCATCCTATAAACAGAGCAACAGAGCATTGTTGTTTTCAACCGCGTGAATGTGATGATTTATGTAAGTCACACCCTCATATCTCTATTCCAGCTCATCCATTAAAACAGGCAACGGTGACTCGGACAAGAGGGACGGTTTGTCTGCCGGCGGGCAGGCAGCTCCAGAATGTGAAAGGCACATTTACAAAAGCGTCCTGGAGGGCGGCGACATCCCACTGCAGGGCTTAAGAGCGCTAAACAAGCGCCACCCCAGCACCTCCTCTAAAGGTATGAATTCAAATCATATATGACTTTATCAAAGATAAGACCGGAGCAAACCCTTGATTTTGTGTTTCTAGCCTGATAAATATATAAATATAAAGTCATAATAATGAAGTAGATCATTCTCCCTTGTTGGACTTTCTTCATCTCAGCATTTGCCACATTCCTACATTCACCGCAGCACACAAATAACACTGCTCATTTGTCCTATAGTGTTTTCTTTAAGCCGCTCATTTCTCACAGTTGACACATAACAGATGTCCGCGTCGACCTTTGGTCTCTCTCTCTACACATGTTGGTATGATGTGGAAGCCGGTATGGGCTCACAAGGTTCGGCTCGGTTGGGTTCCCATCTGTTTAGAAGTGGACGGTGTCTTGGATGCAGGGATTAACGGGCAGATGTGACGGTCGAGACTCGCTCTACACAAGAGATAAACATGCAGCATGTTCAGGGGTGGTCAGGAATGAGGGGTCAAATGCTCATGTAAGGTCAACCACGGAATGTTAGCACATGTGACCCAGAGGGTGGACTGCTTGGGTCGGCGAAAGCAGAATTTACTTGCTGGATCGGTTAATAGTTAACGTGATGTTCTTCCAGTTCAATTGAAAAAATGTGCATTTAATAATATATAAGAAATGAAAAAGAAAAAAATAATAATGTGTGTTTTGTCTGGATAAATAACTCAAATTCTTCAGTTTTTAGGACACTAGGTGTTTCTAGCTCAAGTGTGAGCAGTAGTGCATTAACACATATTACTGTATGTTTAATTAATCTGGTCTTTGTTCTGATCATATTTCAAAACCTTAGATCTCTCCTGTCTATATTTCCAGAATAACAGTGGGGCCAAAGATTCTTGTCCTGGTGGAGTATTCTAGTATGTACTTACATGAGTTTATGATCACAATGGGAGTAAATGATCTGTCTTGGAGCCGTTAAGGGGAGTTTGAGAGAAGTGAAATGAAAAAGCGTATTGTCTCCATTGGACCAAACTTCAGAATAGGAAACAGATGCTGCATTGAGAACCCATTTCAAGTAGGAATACCAAGTGAAGCACTAAATTTTACATCGTGCTTGTACCACCTAAAAGATCATGCTTCATCTATTTTAGTCACGGAACTGAAGTCCGTGCTGTAATTTGACATGAAAAACTATTGCAAACATTTAGACTGTGAGATGCTAAAACAGCATCTCTTTATACTTTTCATGTTTAACATCAGAATATTGTGTTTCTCTTTGAGTCACACTCAAAATATGAATGTAGGGAGGCAGACAAAGAGCTTACAAGCTTTGTTTGAAAGCAGATGCTGAATACTTTATATATTACTGTATGGGAATATGTACAATTAATACACCAATAATCATGTTATTTAATATCACAGTTAGTGTCAACGCTGGATGTTTTAGATAATAATCAAGATAAAAAATACATTCTTCCTTTTCAGGATTTATTTAGCTTTTTATATCACTGTCTTTAAAATTTAGCTATACATTATTAGCAAATTAAAGTTAATATTATGCTTAGGGTTTATCTGTAGTGTGTTTATATGTACTTGATGCACTGATGCTTTGTAGTTAAAGGTATAGTCAACCCAAACATAAAATTTCCCTGTAGACATTTGTTTTGTTGATCACAAACACAGATATTTCGAAGGATGTCAGTATCTGAAATTTCGAGGCACCATTGACTACGTAATTGGTAGCAAAATGGGCTAAATGAATTAAAATGTTTTCTTTGTGTGTAACAAAAAATCTACTATATGTTTTTGATGGAAGTGAATGTTTACATTTACATTTAGTCATTTAGCAGACGCTTTTATCCAAAGCGACTTACAATAGTCGAGGAGACAATGAAGCGGTAAATAGCCGACACAACAATAGGTGAACAAGTGCTACAACAATGCTACCGAGTTACACAGAGAGAGAAGTTACAAAAAGCATATATAATTTTTTTTTTTTTTTGATAGAGTTAGTAGTTAGAAAAGAAGTGAGTTAGTGAGTTAGGTGTAGCCGGAAAAGATGAGTTTTTAGGAGTTTTTTGAAGATAGAGACCGAGTCTGACAAGCGTGAAGCCAGAGGCAGATCGTTCCACCATCGAGGAACTGAAGCAGAGAACGTTCCAGAGAGAGATTTCTTACCCTTTTGAGCTGGGACCACAAGTCTCAGCTCATTTGCTCATTGAATGTTGCCCCAGAAGTCTCAGATGCTAACGTTCTTCTTATCTTTCTTAGTGGTTAGCCGAACAAAGACGTTTGTATTGCTTTGATGTTAACTTCACTTTTTTTTGGAGGTCTATTCCTTTCGAACTGTTGAGTTGACCCATAGACGTTATCATTTGTTGAACTTGACTCACTGTATGACGTTCAATAATTCTTTACCAGTTGCTTATCTCTTCCAAATAACACAACTATTCTAATAAGCACTTCTGTAGGACTCTTGTGCTTCTTGCAAGTTTAATCTAATGCACTCTTTGTTCTGTATCCTGCATGCCTGCCAGTGGATTATAAAGGTGGGAATGGCTATATGATTTCACCCAACTCATCTGCAAATAATCACTCAGTTATTGCCAGTAATGTACTAGCTTCTCAATATAAGACTAAAAAGTCCTTGTCCGCCGCCAAAGCCTGCATCCCTCAAATCCTTCCCTCTAAGTTTAAGCCCAAGTTATCTGCCTCTACTGATGAGAGCCAGGAGAGACGGGCTGACCCGGCACAGCGCCCCAAAGCACACAGCTGTGAGGATCTACACAACGAGGCCTACGGCTCACAGAACGGACATTCGCCAGACAATGATCATAGATTGAACTCGCCTTCCAAGGGTAACTGTTCACCTGAGAGCAGGAACCTTCGTAATGGACCCGTTTTGGGATCTGTGAGAACTACTGCCGAGTTTTCCACCCTCTACCGGAACATGCATAACATCCAGAGGCCAAGTTCCCTGGGCTCCAGCTCCAATGGTAGCGTCCGCTGCCTGGCTTCCTATTTCGAGAAGCCTGGAGATGACGCTACCACGGAGAGGTCTGAGATCATCCCGCGGGATTCCGTCACGTACCGTGTATTGGAGTTTGAGCGCATCATTCAGCGTTCCAGCTCCGCCCCCACCCGCTCTTCCTCGATGCCCATACTTCCCAGCAACCCAAGCCCCTCACAAAGCCCTGTACCCACTTGCTTCCTTCAATCAGCTGTATCTGCGGAGACTTTGATCATGTCAGAGCCTTCACATTCTGACGACTGCCCGGCCATGGCTATAGAGAACCAGACCTTTAACGTGGAACCTTCGGAATGCACAGTTATAAAAGAGAAGAACCATGTATTGAGAACTGACCCTGTTTTGGAAAATGAAGGAAAACTGGAAGAGAAAACCAGTTGTACACATGATGCTGCCAAAGAACAATGTAATACCTCAGAACCCACAGGACATCATCATCATCACCACCAGGATCAATTCCCTCACCACCTCAAACAAAGCAAGTGTAAAGGCACCTGCCCCGCCTCCTACACCCGCTTCACCACGATCCTCAGACATGAGCGCCAACAGGCCACCACCCAACAAGAGAAAAGATGTTCTCCCCCGAAAAACTTACTTCTGATGGGCCCGGCCCCATTCTCATTACGGAGGTCGCTACACAGCCAACAAGCCAAAAAGACTCTCTCTGCAATGAAACCCATGGCTGATCTCCTCACTCCCAAACCAAGACCCGTCATTCCTCAACGCCTTTCTTCTTTGGAGGTGCTGGAGAGGCTCAGTAATGGAGAAGTCTCCCCCTGTGAAGGGTGCGACTCAGATGACCTCCCGGATGTAGAAGGTTCAGAAGCCACTAAAGATCACGCTGAAGGTGGCTATGCTGAGTGCCATGAGTGTTCAAATCTCCACGTTCATGTTCGGGCATGACTGTGTCTGTTTGTGACCACTCATCTTCCTCCAGCCTTTCCTTCTCTTGTCCTTCATCACCAAGAGACTTTACTTTTTCCATATTTGCAGTGTGCACCGTGTGGCCAAATTTGTGTGGTGTGTAACCAAACTGGCATTTTATTCATTTTTGTTGGGTTTGTCAATGTGTGTCATGTCATTTCTTTTATTTATAGACTTTCATCACAATCTTTTAGGATTAAATTTCTTTTCTTTTATATGTTATACTAATGGATAGGGAAATACAGGTTTAAATGTTATACACCAAAAGTGCATAGAAAAACATAGATTTTTTTCTATGCAGTTTTATCAAATGATATTTCTATATAGGCATATAGAATAATATTGTGTGGTTATTTACATGGGATTAGAGCTATGTAAATCATTTTTTGTCAAGTCTTCCTAAATTGTTTTACAGTGCGATACACTTATGCAACATGCGTACAAAAATTTTGGGAAAAATATAATCTTTGAAATAAATATTATTCTTAAGCCTTTCATATACCTAAGATTATATACACCTAAAAATATATCATGGAATGCTCGTTTTTTTGTGCTAGTGTCCCTCTTTTTGTTTTCAAAAATAACATTATACATTTCACACACATTTGTGAAAGGATTGTCATAATGTTGCATGTTTTTAAATGTATCCATGATGTTAAGTTTTGGATCTCTCAGTCTTATTTTTACATACCATGGCTTATAATGACACTTAAGTATGATCTCACAATACTTAAGAAATTTGGATACAAACACTTTTGTACTCTCTGTATTTAATTATAAGATATGCTGTTATGATTAATAATCATGGGAGCAGTTACTAAATATTGCGTTTCTGATACAGATTCAGATTCTTCACACCCAATAAGCCAGGGAGATAACGGGGAGAACTCAGAAGAGGTCGTCCGGAAACGCTATGGAGATAAAGAGGTGGCAATTTTGTTTTGGAATTTTGTAGATGTGTGTTGAATAAATATAAATACGTTTATATTATAAATATTTATATATGAATGATATATCAAATTATTTGTATTTGTATTTGTATTTATATTCATTCATTATATAGTATACACTGTGTATACACTGTCATCGATCTAGACACACATAAACTCTCATGTAAGTAAATTCAAATGCCATTTATTTCTACAGAAAATGTTGGAAGAGCAGAGACGGCTAAAGCGAGAGCAGGAAGAAGCAGACACAGCTTCTCGGAGACATGCTGGCCTTGTTGTGACTAATCAACAGTTCATCACTAATGATCGATTCGGTGACCTGCTGGTTATTAATGAGAAAGAAAAGCGGAAAGTCATAGAGGTGAACGATCTGCTTTAAAATGATCCAGTTATTGTAAGTTAAAATGAATGCAGTAGAATATTAAGTCATAAAACATCTTATTGTCTACAGAGAACTCCTGCTCTGGCACGGTTTGACTTCAGAGCAGAAACCTTAAAGTAAGTGTTCTACATTTTCACTAGTGTTCTACATTTACATCAAACTAAGATTTTACTTATAACACATATTCAATATTTTAAACACCCTGTCCTGTCCTTTTTCAGGGAGCTACCATTTCAAAAGGGAGATATTGTATACATCTACAGGCAAGTAGATCAAAACTGGTTTGAAGGAGAACACCATGGGAGAGTTGGAATTTTTCCACGCAGTTATGTTGAGGTATTTAACCTTAGTGTAGTATTTGTATATGTGTTACGTTTTCGATTTTTTTATTGAAGGAGTTTTAGATGTGGACGAACCCCTTTAATATCTGTGCCATTTCTCCAGATCCTGCCCCCATCCGAGAAAGCTCATCCCAAAAAGTCTGCTCCGGTCCAGGTGCTGGAGTATGGAGAGGCCATGGCTCGTTTCAATTTCAATGGTGACACAGCGGTTGAAATGTCTTTCAGAAAGGTAATGTAATGGGGCTTTGAACAACTCATAGTTTAGATGTGTAATAATCTAATTACATTTGCTTTGAATATTTACATTTAGACAAGTGTTCAACTATAAAGTTCATGAATGTGCAGTTTAATTTTTTTATATAAATCGATTATCCAAAAATGAAAATTAATTTACTCAACCTCTTGTCATTTCAAACGTGTAAGACTTTCTTGATTTCGATGCACACAATAAATAAGATATTTTGAAGAAATCTTGTAACCAAACATCGTTGGCACCCATTTACTTCTATTGTATATACACAAAACCAATGCAGTGAATGGGTGAAAGTTACCAACATTCTTCAAATATCTTTGTTTGTGTTTGTTGGGGAAAAAAAGTAATGTAGGTTTAAAATAACAAGGGAGTCAGTAAATGATGACATTTTCAGTGTTTACTATTACTTTAATGCATAAGTTATCTGATACGGAATGTTTAAGCAACATCTTTACCCTTGAACTTGCCCTAACCCCAGAGCACATATTCTCCTGTAGGGGAGTCAGTTCTCCACTCTGTGTTTCATGTTCGCAGAAGCTAATCCAAGGTCTTTTGCATACCTGCAGGGGGAGCGCATTACACTGATTCGTAGAGTAGATGAGAACTGGTATGAGGGCAAAATTTCTGGCACTAACCGGCAGGGCATCTTTCCCGTCACCTACATAGAGGTGAACAGGAGACCCAGAGTGAAAAATGGAGTGGATTACCCTGATCCTCCCATCAGCTACTCGCCTCACCGGAGCACTAATGCGTCTCCACAGGTAACATCCTTACAAAGCTGACTGATCCGAGGATCATTTCCGTTCAACTTTTGTAAATAAGCCTCATTACTTGTGTTCCTATTATTTTCACTTATTTTTTGAGCTTTAATAGTTAGGGTTGGGAATCGAGAACCTGTACTATTGTAAAACAGGTTCCTTCTCAAATCAATAAACTTGAATACATTTCGTTGTGACGGATTTGGAAATTTGGTGGAACTTTTCACCAAATGGCAAAGTCAGACCTTTCTTAATTTTTCAACTTTTCAATTAAACCCTTGATTATTTTTTTCTAAATATTTTCTCATGTTTTCTCAAATTATATTTTACGATTTCCATCGTTGATTTTATACATCCTTACTGTTTTAACTTTTTATGTTTCACCTATCCTTATCCTTTATTGTTTCTCTTCTTTCCATCTCACCATGGCACTGTCCACCAAAAGCCCATTCGTAATAGGCTCACCACCTCCCCCCTCCCTCTCCCCCGCTCCCCCCGTCGCTCTATCTCACCTGAGGTCCATGCCATCTCCAACGAGTGGATTTCTCTCACTGTGGGAGGAGTCAGCGGCAGCCCACCCGCTGCACCCACTCCACCCCTCCCCCCTCTGCCAAGCACCTTGTACCGCTTGGGCGAATACCTGCCCCCATCCCTGTCAGCCAGCCCTGTGCCACCCATCAGCAATAGCCCATACCTTGTCTCCCCAATGGCTTCTCCATCCTCCTCTCCTTTACCCCCGCCCTACCCACCCCGCCCCAGCTCAGCCAACCCGTTCCTCACCTTCACGCCACCTCAAGGGGAGGACTTCTTTCTTTCCCCACCCTCTCCCCGCCTCTCTCGCAGCCTGAGTCCATGTGGGGGTGCTGGGCTTGAGGGTTGGCTAACTGGGGGCAACAGGTTGGATCAAGAATTACAGGATAGGGATGGGGGAGATATAGACAGGGCTGGAAGCCTCCGCAAGGCTCCTTACAGCAGAGGCAATAGCCCAGCAGAGGTATCTTGTGCATGGTGTGGTGTGTTTGTTAAAGGTTCTGATTATAAATAAGATTGAGAAAAATCACATTTACACTGGCACAAGTTGTAGATCTGATAGATGACACATCAGAATATTACGGTTGTGACCCTGTTTATTATAACTATTGCATGAACTCTTTAGAACATGTCTTCGCGAAATGTACAAATCCGAGTTGAATTTGAATGCATGTTTGCCACAATGTTTTAAAGGAATATTTCGACCATAAATGAAAATGCTGCCATCATTTATACACCCTCTTGAGTTTTTAAACCTGTCTCACTATTCGTTATTCCGCAGAACACAAAAGAAGAGATTTCAAAGAATGTTGGTAACTGAACATCCCTGGGACCCATTGACTTGCATTTGTTTTTTTGTCTGTACACTAGAGCTGAAAAGGTTCCCTTGTTTGGCAACCAACATTCTTCAAAAGTTCTTCTTTTGTTTTCTGCTGAAGAAAGTAAGTCTTAAAGGTTTAAAAATCACAAGAGTAAATGAGGACGATTTAATTCTTTGGACTATCACTAACACACTTGACGGGAGTTTATCTTAAAGATAAATAGTAAAATAAATAGTAAAAATAGTATTTAGCAACATTAAATATCCACCACCAGCTGCTACATCAACAGGGATGAAAGATTGTAAGATTGAAGTGAAAAAAGATGTATAGAGCATTCCAGCATGATGTTTGGACTCACATTTGTTTGAGGTTTTAAAAAATGAGACTGCTACTAACTCACAAGTGTATTTCTCTCACTTCTATGTCTAATGTAGGCCTGATCTGATGTCACATTTTGTTTTGCGTGAACTTTAACCTCAGACATTAACATTAACATAACTAAATTATGATTTCCCCCTACAGCCAATAAAGAATGATATAGAATATTATGGGAGATCTTCAAGAAGTCCTGTCATGCTGTTTGACATCCAAGACAACAACATGAACGCCAATTCATTCACGGTAAATAACCTTCGATCTAAATCCTTTGACACTTAGCTGCTACATACCCTACTGCTTTATATCTATTCTTCATGTCACCTTATGAATGATAATGCACATTCATGATCTGTTCTGATTGGCCATTACCAAACCCATCACATTGAGTCAGGCTCACTGTTTTATATTGTGGACAATCCTGAAACTCACCCCTATAATGCATGAGCCTTGTGAATAACCCAGTCCTATATAAATCTGGCTTCAATGTCCCTCCTTCTACATGCACTCACTCTGTTGTCTCACTCTTCCATGCCTGTCGTCCGGAAACTACCATCACTTCCGGCTTTCCTGATATTAATGGACATTCCCACCTTTCTGCCCTGTTACTTACCGGACTTCCATTCCTATCTTCTCTAACCGCACCGCTCCCTCCTCAAACTCAATTTCCATCTGAATGACTGACCCCACTTGCCGGTTTGTGGCCACCTCTTTGGCTGAACCTCTTCTACCTATAGGAGGCCGTGTGTAATGAGATCATGAATATTGCAGAGACCTCAGTGAGGTACTGCAGCACTTTGTCACGCCCTATAGACTCCGCCCACCGACTACTGTCTCCTCCCAGTAAACGCTCTCTCATCATTTCCCAGCAACCCCTGTCCCAGAGCAGCAGCCCTGAGCCTGGACGCATGAGCTGTGGAATGTAAGTATGACGTACCACTTGACACTTTACTGTATGTAGTTTACTAACCCTAGATAAAGCGGGCCCAAAAACAACGGAACTGTAGCACCTGTTCACCTATTTTTGTCTCGGCTATTTTGACTCTTTGTTAGTCGCTTTGTATAAAAGTGTCTGCTAAATGCCTAACTGTAAATGTAAATGTGAATGGAACAAAATACACGGTGCTATTTGTCCCTTGTGCTTCTGTAAGAGGGGTTCAAACAACCCTCAATTAACTATTTATTACATTTGCATTTATGCAACACGTGGGTCGTTCTTATTGGACCACTGAAACATCACAACAGTAAAGAATTTAATTAAATCATAATTCGGTAGTGGAAAAAATGATCATGATGGAAGTATTTGTGTTCTCTTCCTTGCATAAATTATTTGTGACATGATTTTTGCCTAGTTTTACTCCACTCTCGTTACAGACACAGGTAGTTTTCGGCATTAGAAAAATAAAATTCATTCATTTTATTATTATGTGTGATTAATAAAAGGGTGTTTAGTGATCAAAGCTTTGCGTTTTCATCAGATGTTAACAGCATTAAGAATCATTTATAATTAATGACTTTAAACATACCATACCCTGCTTTTATCAAATATAAAATCATTATTTTAAATGTTTAAAAAAACATGTTTGACGTCTTCATTTCATGAGAATGACCTGTGTAGTGCACTCGATGACTTTATTAATCAATACTGTATGTGTGATCACTGAGATTGATCATTCATTGCGTTTCTAGAGAAACACAAAAAAAACTCCCACTGAAATGATTATTTAGCGGAACGAGGTGCTTGAGTGGCACAGTGACATTTAGCAATAGACCGACAACCCGTCACGACCTTATCTCATAAAACATTCACACACTCTACAGCGGCAGAAAGTTTAATGCCCGCTGTTTAGCGTCATTATCTGAGCGATAAAATAAAATGTTGCGACAACAGATCTATTAACTGAAGTGAGGCTGAGACCAGCTATTTAAAATGGTTCTGTGCCAGCTGTGTTGTGTGATGTCTCAGGTCCTGTTGGGTCTCAGACACAAAGTGTAATGCTTTTTCGTTGAAGCATTTTTTATTGAAACTAAACAAACTTTTTCATTAGGTTAATGCAGTTTGATTTGATTTTTTGTTGTGTTCTGCTGTAGATTTCAGGCTCTCTACAATTATGTGCCTCAGAATGATGATGAGCTGGAGCTACAGGAAGGAGATCTGGTCAACGTCATGGAGAAATGTGATGATGGCTGGTTTGTAGGTATGTCAAAGTGATCAGATCGAACTTTATATTCAACCGCGTCTTACTACAGCCAAAGTAAATCTTGTTTTTAAGGATCTTTTATTTCTTTTATTGTCACTAGATATATATGAAAAGAAAACTATTAGTACACCCTTAAGTATAAGAGTGCTTGAGAGCATCTCCCAGCGATGCCAATAAAAACGATTTATAGTCCACACAGAACCATTCAGTCAAAGGTTCTTTAAAGAGCCATCTTTATCTTACCTTGTTATAACATAAAGAACCTTTTTTTATCCCATTTAATCTTTTGTGAAACAGAAGGTACTGCAGGGAATCATTTACACTAATATACTTATATACTTATATGGATACTTTCCAGAGTTCAGGAACAAAAAAGGAACTGCTTGAATCGCATTCTTCCCCAGTCAGCATTTGCTTTTTTTGAGTTTCTCTGACGAAAATTCTATTGGATTCCTGCGGAGCGAAGTCAACAAAAAGCAAATGAGTTGCAGTCTGGTGGTTAGAGAGTTGAACTTGTAAGCAGAAGGTTGCAGGTTCGATTCTCAATGATTGAAGTGTCCTTGAGAAATAGTTGTCCATGACACAATACTTGTAAGTCACTTTAGATAAAAGCATCTTCCAAACGAATACATTTAAATGTAAATGCGAATGGTCGCAATCGTTCTACCCTTTCAAAAGCTCCTTGTACATAACTATTTGGAAGAACCTTTCTTTTTAAGAGAGTTCAAATTACAGCTCATGGAGGACAAAGAAAATTTGAATTCTAAAGTTTTTATGTGTAAATATTTTCTATTTTAGAACAAGACAAAATATTGACCTAACAATTACTCATAATCTTTAATGTATTTTGCGCGAATGTAATGCTTTTGTGCGCATTCTAAGATCTTGTTGTGTATGTGTTTGTTTCTCTCCGAAGGTACATCAAAGAGGACGAAACAGTTTGGCACTTTTCCGGGAAATTATGTTAAAGTTGCTAATTTGTGACGCAACGTCATTGAAGAAATCCGGTGTGTATGAAGATTTTCTAGCTCTGTGCTTGATAAGCTGAACTGTTTGGGACACTCACGACCTGTTGACATCAAATGAAGAAATTTCCTCCCTACAAAAATTAGGTCTTGCCCATGGGAATGTCTAGGTATGTGATCAGTAAGGTTTGCGGCATGTCAGCGAGAAACACAGTTGAACCGTGGCATAATTTGGGAGAATGAAGGCCTAGTACATGATCGGTTTGTGGAAATTCTTAGATTTAGATAAAAGCCATTAATGTAACATTGAGTGTGAAGACGTTTACAGCTGCAAACTGTACTGAAGTACAACGCAAGATGCTTCGTCACATACCTGACATTACTGAGAAGTGTTTTAAATCATACTTTTATTTTTGCTACGAATGCAGACTTTCGGTGTGAACGTAAGGCTTGACGGTGTATTGAAGGAGTCCGGGAGTTACTGGGGTCATAATGTGTAAGAAAAGTGTTGAAAAGTGTTCGTGTTAAATTGTAAACTCCAGTTGCTTTTAAAAAGAAAAGCTGATTTGTGAAACACTTTTAAAGAGTGATTTGAGGTTAAATTCTGGTTTGGGCCTTTAATGCTCTCAAGGCGTTGGAAGAGACTATTAATACAATCTTTAATGTATTTGCCAATGCAAGCGAAGCTATTTGTAGACATCTAACGGATTTAAGCTTTCTGTCAGTGTTAGTCATGTTAAAAAGGATATTGGCCTTTTATCTTGTATGATGTTAAACAGCTATTAACATTATTGACTTCAAGCCAACAGAGAGTTATGATGCAGCATGTTTTTATCTTCAGAGCACTTACTGTATATTACTGACATAAACAATGTGATCACAATTTAGCGACCGACTCCAAGAGATCTAAATAACAGTGTTGGTCACCAAATATTTATAGGTTTTGAGCACTATGTAATAAAATTCAATGAAGGGCTAAAACTAAATCCGACTAAACCCAACAGAACAGAGGAGCTTCGCCTCAAAACATACTATTTATTTGCTCGAGTGGTGTATATTTTTCTATTCAATCATTCATTTTTGATTTGGTTGTTCTGAAGAGTGCATTATGCGATACGATGCAGTGTTTTACAGGACCTCCACTAGCATAAGGCTTAATAATATCTTAATCCAGGTACCCGCTGACATTAACATGGCGTTATGGCTGGCAACATGTGTTTGTGTGTTGGGGTCGGACGATCCCTTTGAGATTGCCGTACCTCACTTTCAAAGTGCCATTTACAGTAGAGGATGCTAAATCTGGACCGTTGAGTTTTATATCATCGATTATTATTTAGTCTTCCTTTCCTGAATGTAGTTCTCATCTACTCTGGTTGTAGATTCGCATTTGCTTCCGTTTAAGAAGTATTACATGGTTAAAGACATATAGTTGTCTTGGTCTATCCTGAAAATCGCATTGTGTTTTATGAGTATCCCCTATAGTTTTATACGGTCCATTCCATTTAAAGCCAGAAACTGTGCTGCTAGAGCGCATGATGATTATCTGCCCTCAGCTGAATACGTATCTTACACTTCCGTCCGATTCGATGAGATCTTGGAAAATCTCATTTGGTCAGAAATGCGTCATTCAAAGCATCAAGAGTATATTTTCTAAATCAGTGGTTGTTTTTCAAACTTTTGTCAAGGATTCATCAAATAAGACTGGCACAAATTCAAATAGTTTTCACCCTTGGCCGTATCATACGTGAATGTAGGGTCCTGAGTAACCTGTAATATGAACAAAGATGAAATTCAAAGTTTTCCTATTCTATCAGAGTTGTACATATGTAAAGTATAAATGAATGAGAGTGACTGAAGTAACAGAAACCTCTATAAATATTACAGTTTATATTATATGAAGAATATTGGGAAAGCACAGAGATTTGCTTCATATGGCCAATCTCATGACCGAATGAGTGATTCTCACACTGTGTTGAGATATAAATGCCTTTTTCAGGTTTCATGGCTTCATAGAACTGTGCCTCGTTTTATTTTGGTTTATTTTATTGCGTAGAAGTAAACACATGTTAAATTAATGTTCGACTGGAGACAGTTACAAAGTCCTTCACCACAGTCACCAGAGGTTTTCAAGAGTGTGAGATGACACCTCAGATGCTTAATGTATAATTATTACTTTATGATCTGTATGCAGATGTCAATTTTGCATTTTTCGTTTTGTTTGTTTCATTCATTTGCAGTGCTGTTGAATTTACATTGAATTTAAACACTATTTACTGCTGTGATTTCCTCATTATGCAATATTTAATAAACAATATTACAGCTTTTGATTGACACGGTTTGTTTATTTATTAGCATCTGATGTTGATTTTATTTATTAAAATCTGATTTTACAGGTAATTTAAATTCAATTATAAAACATCTCACAGTTTTCATTGTTGTTAAGCACATTGTAAAAAAAACAAGCCGAAAATGATCATTACACTTTTCTGTTTAATTTACTGACATTTTCGTTAATGCTTAGATGTAATTTAATTCAAATTTCTGTAAAAAGATATACCTTCAATTCAAAATATATACCCTCAATACAGTACATTGCACTCTATTTTATGACTGCAGCTTTAAACAAAATATATATTACAGAGAATATTATAGTGTTACATATTAATCAATCAGTAGAATAATGAAATACTTTAAATACATTATCAACAAAGTTATTTATGAAATTAAATATTTTTGTTGCCATTAAAAAGAACCGTTATCCTCATATAGTTCTAAGTCCATATATATCTTTCAAGAACTAAAATTGCAGATTGGGACTATCAGTCTTGTTTACAATTTAGTCTAACCGTATCTTTCTTTAAACAGTAAATGAGGAACCTTGGACCATCATAAGGAAAGTTTATTCTCATTCTTCATAGGTCACTCCAAACTTTAAGGATAATCTGAAAATGCTGATACTCACATAACAGTGGTCACCATTGACAAACTATTGACCCAAATCCACTGCAATATTTCAAAAAAATTGTTTGAGATATTTTGTTGATAGCCTATTTGTGAATGCACTGCAATACTGCCTAGTGCCACACAGAGTCACCACAGAAAAGGAAATGCCATAACAATGTACACATAGACACAATTATAGTGTTAGAAATTGAAAAATGTTTATTTTAATTTTATTTTTATTGGGAACGTAAGCAGCAAGCACAACATTGCTGTCCGACATGCAGTGTGTTATGTTTAAAAAACACTGTGTAAAACATTTACTTTTAATATTAAATGAATTATTTTACACTCATGTTTACAAAAGTTTGATGAAACAGAATTTTTGCAGATCTTAAATGGTAAAAAACCCAAATTCTGATTCAATTCATTGTTTTTTTCTTTCTCCCAGTTGCACAAAACCCACAACACTGTCCTCAAGACGTTGTAAGGATATATTTCTAAAGAATAAGTATGTAATAGTCATTTTAATATATTGTGTACATACATAGTTTGGCACTGTGATGAAATTAAAGTTAAAATTAAATTAAATTAAGTTAAGTTTTTTGTAAATTTTGCAGTCCAAAAAGTCAAAAAGTATTTACTTGTAAATTATTAATTTACTACCAATTGAAATGTCAATGACAGCATTCCAAATTTTAATGACAAATTATGCAGCCTCTGTTGGGGAGCTGTGGGAATATCTGTATTCATGAGTAATAAAGACTATGTCTAACAAACAAGAACATTTTTTTAAATATGGATTTTGAGGGATTTTTGGATTTACTTAAGATTTGTGGCAATTTCTTGGAAGAAAAATACAAAACTCCCCTTGTTTTCACTGGAAATCTTGCTTTTGCATACCCCACTGTTTTATGAAAGTGAATGCTTATGTATGTTTGAGAAATAGTCTGCATGTATTTTTTACCCTCACAAGGTGGTGCTGACTCTGTTGGTTTTCATCACATTTGAAGGAATTCTTAGACAACTGAGAATAAAATGGTCAGATACGGTTCCCTGTTTTTACTGGGGTCAAAAAAGTCAGTTTATACTTTCCTTAAATCCACAATGTGAAATAATGGTTCCTAAACTCTAACCCCTAAGCCATCTCTTTACTGTCGGTGCGAGTCTTGGAAGTCTTGGAATTGACATCCTTCTTCTTCAAAATCCAGCCACGAGAACATATGGAACGGTACGTCTCTTTTAAATTTCAAATTTAAGATGGAAAGTTGGCATATTATTGCAATTTCTTACAGGTGGATTCATAGAAAGCATTCACAGAAAACATCACGAATCTGATGCATATTTTAATTTGAAGTCCCTGTGATATAAATGTATAAACTGTTGCAAGTACAGTATTAAACTGAACCTTGAACAAATATGTAACTAATTTATCCTTTGGACAAATTCAAAAGATTTTAATAAATGACAGATATCAAGGCTTCACAACAAATTTACAGCAGAAGCACTCTGAACACAATATGATGTAACATGGACCTAATAAAATATGGAAAAAGAGTGTTGTGTTGCTGTACAAGCGCCTGCAGACTAAGATGTTTGCCGTTATTGTATAACAGAGCAGACTGTAAATTGAGAGACAGAGAAAAACACACAGTAGGACACAGATTATAAGACAGTGAATCACTGCTAAATCATCGAACTCATTTTCTCCAACCACGGGGGTAAATCCTGTTTAATTCTTCAAGTCATTTAACACCAATTGTTTTTCTGCTGATTGTTCATTGAAGATTTGTAATTTTCTAGATCAAATATATCTTTCAACAGTAGTGGGAGAACCTGTAATGTAACATAAAGCTCTTTCATAGTGATGTTGTTAATATGCACAATGCACTTACCTTTTCATCCTGTTTCTGACATCAGTAATGTCCACAATATGTTTTAATATATATGACATTTACATTTATTCATTTGGCAGACGCTTTCATCCAAAGCGACCTGCAGTATTTGTTGTGAAGTCAATCATCACTTCAGATCAAACAGGGTAAGATGTCTTGCTCAAGGACACTTCAGTCATTGTCTGCTGACACTGGAATTCAAACCCGCAACTTTCTGCTTACAAGTTCAACTCTCAGACCACCAAACCACAACTGACCCTGAAAATTAAAATTACAAATGTTTTCTTTTTTGTATCAAAACAAAAAACTGCAACAATCTTATCAGAAAGGATAATAATAGTTATTAACAATGTCAAACAGACTGTATTGTATCGGGGAAAGAGGTTTGAACAAGGAATTTGATGTACTGACCTACTTTAGCTCTGTTTGAGTTCAATTAAAGCCCCAGAGGACTTGCTCTTTGCATAATGTTTACTTTTTTAGTTTGAAAGCACAGCATTGGTTTCATACTGCCGGTTGGCTGTTGTATGTATCTTTGTGTGTTGCTCTGATCCGGCGCCACGCTGATCAAATGCACTTATGGTATCCAGGCCAATAATCTAGAGATTTTTTCTTTTATAGTCTGTATGGTTGATGGTTCATAGTTGTGGAAGTATAGTGCTCTCAATAGGGGTTGGAAATCACTATCGAATCGTCACCCTTACAAACTAAGAAAGATTCTCCAATAGTCCTAAGATTCTTTCATGGCTTTGCTACAGTGTTCAATGATTTGAAATGTGTTATAAATGCAGTATTATCACAAACACAAACAAATGAGAAGAAACTCCTACTGTAGAATTAGACAAAATAACAAGAAAACACAAAAATAGATATATTGGCACAAACATGATTACATAGTCAATTCCCCTCAAATTAACCCGTACTATATAAAATATATTTTTATAACTGAAATCCTTATATTTATTTGCAAATATAGTTTGGATTGCATTGCTTAATTTCTTAAAAACAAATAAATAATGTACATGCTTATTTTTGTTTTTATTATGGTGAAATATAAATTCTGTATTTCATATATTTTGCCATATATAGCCAAATAACAAAATGAAAGGAATGTGGCTGGGAGATAATAAAATTTAACACAATTACAAATCAAACTTTCTGAAAACAAATAAACTGAACATTTTGCTAGAGTAAAATTTCAACTCCAGAATAAAATAAGAGACAAACAGAACTTTATATCTTGGTGAACCACTGTGACTTGTTATAGTCGCTAATTATTCTTCACAAAAAACCTGCAACAATGAAAATGGCAGAAATCAAAGATATTACTTTTAATAAAGGTTGATTTTCTGTATTAAAACTGTTAAATGCATTAAACTAATCATACATTTCTCAAAGTTGATTTCACAATTATATGTTTACTATGTTATTAAATTTTTTATATTTAAAAACTTAATTTTTATAGGTTCTGAAATTTGTCCAATCAAATGAGTCAATAGAATATATATCTGAATATATCAATTGACAAAATACTTGTGAATATATTGTATTTTAATCAAACTTGTGTATATCGCATCAGATCATATACAAGATGGTAAAGTCTTGTTGTTCCTCAAGCTTCCAGAGGTTTAAAAACAAATCTATGTTTAGAAGCTAAAACAAGTAGCTCTGCTTGTAAATTAAAGATTTCAACAAAAGTCTCTTTTGTTTTAAAATTTTGCAGAAATACATAAGAGGGAAAAACACAAAAAACAGATATGTGATCATTCCGGCTCTGTAAACTTTTCTCCGGGATTTAATCCGTAGCACAGAATGTCCCCATTTATTGAGGCCCATGCCATGCGCGGGGTGGTGAACCGGGCAGCCCAGTCCCCAGTGTGGGACACAACAATAGCCCCTCCACCTCCCCGTACCCTCTCAGTCATGTAATGCAGTGAAGAGTCTGCTGCTGTCGTAGCTGATTTCCCTGTAATGCAGAGAGAAAACAGCCATGTTTCTCACAGTGTCAACAAAGTTACAACAATTCTTAATGTAGGCCTGGCAGTATTATGATTATTGATTGATGATAATTTTACATTGAATTTCTAAAATGATTTAAAACTCTGTGAGTCTTAGCTCATAAATTCTCAACATCCAAAACTGCGTCATATTATGAATATTAACAAATGATTATGACAGTAATGTTGTTAATAAAAAATACAAAACCTATAACATAAACTTCAATTTATCATTTTTACAATCTCTGATTCTCTACTTTATTAAGTGCTTAAAAATTGGAACAGTTGGAAGTTCAAACATTTCTACTAGAATTTACTAAAAACATTGATTCATACTACACATATTTTTATATATATGTGTTAACTTGAAATCAACTGTTAAATATAAATCAATTTAATATTTTTTTAAATGTAAAAGTTATGAAACTATTAAATATTTGTGATATTTACTGAGCCACATTAAATATTTTTTACAGTGAACTAACTTGGCATGTTTGCCTTTTTCTCATAATCTATTAAATGTAACAGTCTTTTTTATGGAAAGTCCTAGGAGATGGTTATGTAGCAGGTCCCTTGGCAAACAAAATAAAACCTTGTTGCTTTTATTAAGTTACAGTTTGCTTATTCCACCCTTTTATCAGCTTAAGTGAGGTATAATGCAGCTATTTTGGTCTACCTAAAAGCAACAAAGGACACTGTGCTTTTGGTTTTTGGCATCCTCTCACACATGTATTGATCCAAACACTAGCGTAAATTTGAGGAAATGGTTTTGTTTTTGTTGGCGGCCCAATAATTTATGAAATAAAACAAGCATGAACTGGCATTATCAAAACAGTAGGTTTTTTATCACCCTAGGATGCAGAATGAAAGCAACAGCCTGCTGACCCCTCTTCTTTCCTTCCACACGCACCTCATTATCATCTGCCCACTATGGCAGCCCGTCCGCTCCTTCCTGCCTCACCAACCAATTAAAATGATTGGCAAGCAGCATCCCATCACATTTTGGTGCGGTTTGACATTCAATGTGTTGTGTATACATAATCTGATAATAATAGCTGCATGTGGGTGCAAGAAAATAACCAGGAGCTTATAAGCTAAAACAATATGAAAATAAATTACATTATGGTTAAACCCAAACAAAGGGGCTGGACACACGAGAATTCTGTCCATTAAAAATATAATCTTAATTAATATAATTCAATGCAAGTTTTTTTTATAGTGCTTTACGCTTGTTTGCATTATAACATAATTAAGCTCTGATTTTATTTTATATCCTTTATTTAATCCTCCCAGAAAGCATACCAAGTTACCACATAAGCGATTTAAACGTAATCATTCAAAAGTAAAGAATATATTATAATGGATCTTGATGAATGCCCAAACTTTTTAATTCATCATTTTGTCTGCCTTATATGACTAAAGATCCATAGCTTTATTCCGTGATAGATAGACTGGCATCTGAATGATAAATGACATTAAATGACATTAGAACAGGTGACTAGTTTCAAACATCTTGCAATTAATCTTATTTCGCAGTCCTTCTCTGAAAATGTAAATCTGTGTTATTGACAAACCAGACATCCTCCTAGAAATGGTTGAAATATTTTTGGAATTTTGTGGTCTGATGTGACATGCCGAATAAACACGATTTTGCCCATATTCATCATTATTATGCATTGGACTATTACAGCCTCATATCAATTGAGGGACAAAGAACATTTCTTCTGAAAACAAATATCTTTATTTCAATACACCACAAAACCATTTAAAAAGGAAAAATATGGGGTGAACTGACCTAAAGCCAATAAATAACTCGTGATCGAAGTTAAATACTCTAAAGAGCCTTTCCGAAGTCTTTGGCTGTACAAGTGCACAGAAATACAAAATCATAAGTCTAACTCAGCTTTAAACAAACTTTGAACATGAAAACTCAACGTGTTTAACAGTCTTAAGACCGTATAATGCATGAAACGTGAAACCTAAATTAATATCTTGATGCCTTCAAAAAAAAGCATCATTTTCCAAAATAGATTGGTCACAAAATTCATCAAGAGAGACAAATATGTGCTTTCACAATATCTCTACAAGCAAACAAGTGTGCATGTGCCCTTCCTCGCTCACGAGGATTAGGCTGAAAGTCTCATACCTTGCTCCATATGGAAAAGAATTAATCTTGCTAAGGTGACTTTCATGATAGACTCTCCATGTCCAGTGCAGGACACTGCACCACTTCTGTTGTCTGCATAGCCACCAGATCCTTATCAAGCAGAAAGACAGCAGGACAGACAGAGTCAGGCCTTAATATGTGTTCCCCCAGGAGAAAACACTCAGACGATTGAGTATTGATCAGAGTTAACACCTTCAAACCAAAGCGGCTCATTCAAGCAATGCTCTGCTTCAAAATGAATGCTGCCGTGACACCGACATTATCGGTGTCCTCTATCTTTGTTGTGACTCACCTACAACAGGAGAATCACCGACCCTTCCCACCATCTTGTTTCGTATTCCTCCGGTGGACGTAGCACACGCCACATTCCCCAAAGAGTCCAAAGCCACCGCACCGACCGTATCATGACCGCTGTGATAAAACAAGGTTGAATGATAAAAGGATTGGCTTTGAGATTGGTATTTCTTTTCAGAGCATTATCGTTCACACTCAAGAGGGCCTTCAGCTTTGTTTTCTTCACAGGTCCACATTTATAATATAGCAAAAAAATAAAACATAAACGCCTCTAAATTAAGCTTGTGCAACGCCTTTTGTTACATTTGGGTTTCTAAGTCAAACAACAACACAGCACCATCCTGGCGATACAGGAGATGATCGTTGTCTATTGACAGCTCACACATGCTTTTATGAGGGCCTGCACACCTCCGATTGACTCATCATCATCTGCCTGTCAACAAAGAAAGTGAAGATAGAAAAGTGCTCGTTGCTGCTGAGAACAACTGCAAAACTCCCCAAAAATACACGTGGAGCGATTGCCGAGAGTGTTGTATCAGTGTTGATGTTTCTACAGACGCACGAGAACGATAACAACAGGATTCTTATGATCTGCGCATCAGTCTTCCTCGCCACCTCACTTTAAAGGAAATAAGACAGACAGCACAACGTGGGATGAACAGAGGCCTTTGTATTTCACAGGCTTTATGTCCCATGAAGTTTGATTAGTGCACCAGTGCTGTGGAAAACAAGCAAGTGTTATGAGTTTGAAGGCGGAGGACGACGGATCAAGGTGAAATTAAAGAAAACTGTCTCCGTGTCGTTCTGCCATGGGAGAATCGGGCGCTCCTGGTGGAGAATATTTGTGCGAAGCAGCTGGCGAGGAATCACTTGTCAAGTTTAAGAAGCGAGGCATCAATCATTTTTGTCAGGTGGTTGATTGCTCTTTTAAATCACCAGCGATGTCTGGATCTCGCTCACCGGTCCAGGTGAAAGCGGCGTTTAAAGGCAGCTTGATGGTGGACCGTTTTTCACACTTCAAAGTGTTCTTCGAGCTATGCAGTAAATCTTCGCACATCCATAAACAACCTAATGAAGTGTGCCCACGCTGAGATTAGTTGGTAAAGTTCTCATCCTGTGGAACAGGTGGTTGTCTTAACTTTTATAAATGTACAGTGAGTCACCTTTAATCTGAATTTCAGCATCGGTTATTGCATATCCAGTTCAGTGTCTGAATTTCAACAGTTACCAACCTTGTAAATGACCAAGGCCTCCAACAGCAATGGAAAAGACAAGATAAAAAATGGCTTTTTTCATCATACATTTATTTTTTAACTCATCCTTAAAACATTGGTATTGTGTTGTTTAAATGTGAATATGATGTTATAGTTTTGATTTTAAGGTATCACCCAAAAATGAAAGTCATTTATCCATTTATTCATCATTTATTCTCACTCTTTTATTTAAAACATGTATGACTTTCCACCTTTAACTGCAGGTAAAAAAAGGTTTATTAAGGAATGTTCTCAACCAACATCTATTCCCATGCGTTGGTTTTGTGCTTATATAATAGAAGAAAAGGAATGCCATTGCAGTTTGGTTACATAATATATTCAAATAAACTGCAATGGCATCCATTTTCTTCTTTTGTTCAATAACTTTTATCAAAAAAAGAAATGATTTTAACACATTCCACATGAACATCAGTGGTTGTAAAGTAAAAAACAGTATGTGGTTCATTCATTGTCATGTTTTTTGCAGAAGAACGCAAGTATTAAAGGTTTAAAATAGAGGTGAGTAAAATAAGATTTGGATGAACAATCACTTTAAGATCTGAAAGCGTTACAGATTTTGTCACTTCACCCCTTTATGTGCTGTTTCAAATTTCTGCAGCAAAATGCATAAAACAATATTTTAATTTCAAATTTGTTAGAAATGTTTCCACTGTTTCACAGATCAAACCAAAGTATATTTAACATGGTAAAAATAATATTTAAATGTACATTTAAACATGCCAATGTTATCTGCAAAAAAACTAAAATACCAATCACAGCCTAATATGCAGACATTACATTTACATTTATACATACGACAGTCCCAATATTGATGAACATTATTATCCTGTTCTTTGCCTGGTGGGAAACAGAACAAGGTTCAATGTTATAAGCTACAAATCATTTCTCTCCCAACAATGCGGTTGTCCACCGTGTGATTTTGGAGCACTGACTCACCGGTAACTGTATTATATGAGAGCACAGTCAAACCAGAAGGAAGCTATATAATCACCTAAATAAAGGTGCTGGATAATTGAGTTCTAGGGGCTACGGGTTAAAAAGCCCACTGGCTGTGTTACAGGGTGAACAGAGTCAGGCTATCAATAATGAAGCCACAGCAGGGAGGGATGAAAGACTGTAGCTCAGCCAACTGTCACTTAGCACCTCCACAGGACTATTTTTGCAAACCCCCTCGGGAGCTGGGGTTACACCCCGCCATGGCCCTGACTCCACCACCACTCGATGCTCGGCCCGGGGAAGTGAAGGTGGCAGGTAAGGCTGCTTTGTTGAAGCTCGTACAGCTCTTAGTAAACCGCGCGAAAGCCTCTGGGAACGACTTGAGATCCGTACCGGGGCAGGATGTGAATGTCGTTCTCAGCCCGAAGGCTTAAATGTCGTGTTTTGCTGTCCTGAAGCCATACATTAACATTTACATTTAGTCATTTAGCAGACGCTTTTATCCAAAGCGACTTACAATAGTCGAGGAGACAATGAAGCGGTAAATAGCCGATACAACAATAGGTGAACACGACTCAGAACATAAGTTAATATGCAGCTATAGTGAAAGTCACAGTATTGTCATTTGCTTTTTGGAAGAAAAAAAAGTTTTGAGCCATAAAAGTAAACCGATTGTTCAATAGGAAAAAGAAAACTCAATTTCAATACTTTGACCCTTTTCAAAGACCGCCGCTTGCAAAACACGACACAAACTACATACAAAAAAGCACTTTATGAAAGGCTTGCTCTAAAAAATACTTTTAGTCTGAAATGCTTTCTCTGCAAGCACGCAAGCACATCTTTTAAGATGCTTTTGTCAATTTAACAGTGAGGTCAAGATCAGTCTTGAGATCAAGTGTGTCTGGGATTTGGCAAATGGAAAACCTCTTAAGCCACAGAAAAAATTAAGGCCGACAAACAGCACAACAACAAAAATGAAATTACCCACCACTGTGAGTTGAAGAGCTCTTCGACGCCAAAAGCATATTTCTTATAGTGTTCCCATTCTTCACGCTCCGACTCTGTAACCAAATCATGAACGACTGGAAAACCAATGCGTTCGGCAAACATGTTTGCCCCTCTATCCGTCAACATGACATGATCTGTCTGATTAAAAAACAAGCAAAAAGAGTTATAGGCTGTCTACAAATTTGACATGAAGAGTTCTTTTCTGCTGTATAAATCTTTACAACATGTATAAAATTGTCAAATTTTGGTGTAAACTATAATCAAAGGGATAGTCGGACCCGAAAATGAAAATTCTGTCATGGAATTGCTCACGCTCAACCTGTATACATTTCTTTCTTTGGTGGAGTTCAAAGAAAGATATTTGGAAGAATGTTTGCAACTGACATTTCTGGTGCACCATTGACTGCCAATAGAATTAAAATATTTTGAAGAACTTAGAAAAGCAAATCGTTCACCTTTTACCGCTATTTCAATCTGTCCTACTACACTAAACAAATAGGTTGTTGGAATTACTTAGTTTTTTCATGTAACTTGGTTCATCATAATTAAATTATTTTGTATCCTTGTATCTCTTGAAGTTTAAAAAAAGGTTAAGGTGAAAAACATAATTCAATTACGTGGAACTGATGGGCATGATGAAATTAAGTCATTTGTCAATAGGGCCACAGAAATCTTAGTTGCTAAAATTCTTCCAAATAAGTTACTTGTGTTCAACGGAATAAAGAAATGTATACAAATTTTGAAATTTTTAATTTTTGAGTGAACTATCCTTTCAAAATGCTTAAGTTAAACATAACCACTATTTAATAATAACCTAACAACCAAGATCTTTAACATAGAATGCAAATAAAAAAACTGGGTATGTAACATAAAACAATAATTTTATTTTTATTTTATTTTATATTAAGAATGAACATCACAACATTAAAGTGCTACAAATATTTTTCATAATATTTGTATAAATCCCTGTACATCCCACCGGATAAGATCATAAATCTGTGAAAGAAAAGTTTTAAATATTAACATGGGTATAAATGAGATTTTTCTTTGTTAAATGCTGTGCAGTTTTGAAGCCGAAGCTGGATCATGAGGTCAGTGAAGCCTGATCGCAGCATTGATCAAGACCTGATGAATTTTTAATATCGGCTATTAAAGAGATCTGCCAATCCACTGTACGGCCAAGGTCTTTAGGGGCAGTCAAGACAGGTGCTGAAGCGAATCAATTCTCATGTATTCTCGGGGTTTTGTTTCTTGAGTGTCCACTTGCATGCAAGGTGAACTCTGTGTTTTTAAAAACGAAAGGAAGTCGTTGAGCAATAAAGTATTTGGGAATTTAATTCCACACTAAAATGCATGAATTGCATTAGATAGAAAATAAGACACTATCAATCGTTGTCAAGAAACGTCATCCCCTAAACAATTTACCATGGCTACTTTTTAATACCATAATAACATATATATTAACAATACATTTATGTGCTTGTCTTATATTTTAAATACTTTAAATCATGATGAGTTCTTCAAGATTACAACATTAACGCAGTAACATATTTTTCCCCATTAAACCTGATAATAATATACTATTACACCTACAGCTATACCTGTACTTTCTATACATCTCGAAATGACTCTTCTTCTTTATCTCTCTCCATTTAATTAAAGTAAGAAAAGAAAATGAGTCTAATGTGATGACTACAGACTTTACGCACTGTATGGGGAGATAAATCACTGCATCTCAGCTCTATCTGTGCCGTTACAAAGAGCGCTGATTGAAATCAATCTGAAAATCAGCCAGCGTTTATTTCTCTTTGAGTCTGTCATCACAAAGCTGCTGAAGAAATGACAAGTTAAAGCTGTGTAGGCAAAGAAAATCCTGAGCCCACAGAGGTGTGATATCACCTCACCTTTGAAGTCAGCACCATTTAATCTGCCAAAAGAAGGGGAACAAAATTAGGGCATTTCCTGCCGGCTTTTACATTAAATCTTCAAAGATATCCCAAGATAGGCCTCTCCTGATGAAAGCAAATATTACGAACTGGGCTTTCATTCTCTTGTGAATTGACTTTGGCTTTCATTTTAGAAATATCTGCTTTTACAGTGCTAATGTCAAATTTTATATATTTGCCATTAGTGATGTTTATTAGGAATGAGAAATTGCATTTGAAAATCAGTTTATATGTCACATTCTATAACAATATACCTGTTTGAAAAAGGTTTAACACGTCATTATTTGTGATTTACTTCTTTTAAAGGAATGTCATATAAAATCTAACATAACATCGATAGCTTTAATATCACAAGGAAAGGTCATAAATTGATATTATAGGGAAATTATAGGTAAAACAAACTTCAATGCTCGTTTTCTCTGAATTAGATTTTCCCACTTAAGCCCGGTTTTCAAAGACAGGGACACTTAAAATTGTCTCATTTAAATGGGTCACATCAGCCAATCAGAACCTACTTCCTTTTCTACATAACCAAACATTATTGTATTCGAACATGCTAAGGTTATCCTCCTCCTCCCCAGGCCCACTTGTAGAGATCTGCCATTGAGTTTCTACATTATTCAGCAGCCATCCTTTATTATTTTTTAACTATTTTTGTATTTTCTCTGCAGCCGATCTTGTACCCCAAAATCAAGCTTAGGTCCGTTTCATGTCCCTGCTAATAAACACTGGTTGAAACGATCACTCCAAGAATACTCATGACGGAAATATACCTTTTCCATCACAGCACGTGCCAGACTAACAGGGTTAGCAATGTTTCTCACAGAGGAGATGGCTCCAGTGGCAAGGGTTTTCCCATCCATGATGATACTGTCCAGCTCCACTTCTCCATCAGTATTGAGCACTGCACCATGACCTGTGGTACCAAAGTTTACATTGGTAAAAGACACCAGAAGACACTACAGCTTGATGCAGTATATAGAGAAACAAAATGCAACACAAATCTCTTGCCCTTACAGTATCTCTATCATTGAAGCCAGCACCAACAGCCCGTTTCCTTGACATACTCCTGACTGTCATCCACTCTGATGTCTACCTCTTAGCACTCTCAACAGGATTGTATTAGTCGTCTATCGATCAGTCTTCCCCTCTGGCTATCCCAGTGTTTCAAACGATCCTCTGATGAGCTGCTGAAAGTGCAGTTCGGATATGAAAAGGATCAGCCGTATCACTTATGGTGGCAGTTAGCCATCACAAATGAGATTGACACCGACAGGCCGGGTGTGTTAATGAAGTGTCTTGTTTTTCTCCTGCTTACCCATTGTGTAATAGGATATTCATTTGGGAAAATCTTACTTTACTCTCTGGATGATCATTAACAAAGTGTCAGGGGTATGTGCGGAAATTCCTCACCATTTAGAGCCTTGGGCCCAAACGCAGAATGTGCACTTGCTCTGCTTACAGGAGCATTAACCGCCGGTAATAAGGTTCAAGGACGAAACTGACAAACTATAAACATCCAATTAGGGCCGCAAGATTATGACAAAACAAAAATCCTAACTGATGATTATTGACCTTGATATTGTAATTGTGATTATTATTGATCAATGACAATCATTGCCCAAACATACTGCAGAAACGCACAGAAACGAGCAAAAATGGACAGCTGTTATTGAGGCTTTTGTGGATTATCTAACTTTATCTCACTTCTAATTGTAACCCTGATAAGTTTTTTTGTGATTTTTGATTTATTATGCGACCCTTTATCAATATATATATATATTCGTATCATTTATGGATATATCCATAAATAATACTAATAAAGTGTCCAGACATCTGCCATTTCTGTTTGATTCAACAAATGGACAGAGGTGGGTAGACTACCCAAAATCTGTACTCAAGTTAATGTACAAGTATTTAAAGCAAGAATAAAAGTAACAGTCTTAATGGTTACTCTACTAAGAGTAAAAAAGTTTCAGATGGAAAAAACTTCTCACGTAGCTTGTTACAAGTTACTTCTAAACTGATTGATATGAAGCAATTATAATTATACATCATAAATTGAATCATTGACAAACTGGTAATTTTGTATCTACAGGCACAAAATCATTTACAGTGAATATATGTACAGTATATAGATAGATCAAGTCACATAAACAAATGATAATCTTAAATTATTCATATTTATTACATTGTTGTCAGTAACAGAGGAACACCATCTCATTTAGCTAAGTTAAAGTAAACTTTTTTCACTAAAAATATACGCTAGTAAGAGTAAAAGTACCTATCTTTAAATAAACTCTAAAAGTTCTAGTTATTCCAAAAATGACTCGAGTAAATGTATTTACTACCCATATCTGAATATGGACAACATTTTTTTGGTAATTCTCTATTCTTTCACAAAGAAAAATAGTCCTACTGTATAGTGTAACTGTTTCAATATACATTTGAGTATATGTCAAATGAAATTGTATCAATATATTAAAAGATTTCATTTTATTAAATTAAATAAAATCATTTGGTTTCAATCATGTATTAGTTCATTGTTGAAGTATATTTTCTAGTAAACTCCCATGTATTCTGCTTCTCTAAATTCTACACATTTCATCTCACATGCTTGTTTATTAAACAGTTGACCTAATCTTATAGCACTGACAGTACAGGCCCATTCAAGATTGCTTTTACACCCTCGGTAAATACATTTCTGGACAATTTCACGGAATTCCAGACTGCAGATTACATCGGGCTTATTTACGAGCGAAACGAACCTGCATCAAACACCGGGTCATCTTCCAAACACCTTACAGCTTTTTCCACGGCGTCGAGAGCGCTGCCTCCATTCTCAAGGACGGCATGGCCTGTCCGCACGGCAGACTTGACTCCAGCCGTCGATGCTTCGGCTAAGGTGTCCGGTATGGCCCACGCTCCACCGTGCACCACAATCACAGTCTTCATCCTCAGTCTTCCTCCAGCCCTGAAGAGACAAATGTGCATGTGCTCTCAGCAGAGCTGCTGCACTTTAATACATTGCCCTTGGACTGTGCCGAGCTGTGTAATTTATTCCGATGAACACTGACAGACTGTGTAAATGCAACTTTCACAGCTCATCTCCATGACGGTGGATGCGGTTGTTTACAGCAAAGCTGTTCTCAGGCTCCTGTCATGTTTGCTCAGGCTACATTAATGTGAGGTCCAAGAGAGTTATGGTATGAATAAAGCAACTCCGTTTGCTTTACATCAAACAGCTACTTTCATATGCTTAACAACCTCAAAAATGAAGCCAAAATCTAAGATAAAAAACAAAAGAAAAAGTCCTAAAACTATTAATGTGTTTAACAGGCCTAAATCTTTTTGTAATGGGTTTACATTTAGCTATATACCATTACTTTTCAGTCATCACTTAAGGTCACTTGAGCAAAGGCTGTCCCAGTACAATAAAGATACACGGACGAGATAAAAATGAATATGCGTGGACTTTGGGATGTTGAATTTTCAACCTTTTGTACACCTGATAGCACACATGCAACTGAAAGACATTGATTTGATAGTTGCATTTTCATTCCATACATCTATGAGATGTCTGCTGTCAGATGTCATACAGACCTCCAGAAGATGTTCGTAAGATGTTTATGATTAAGAATGTATGAAAAACAGCTTCTTTTAAATGTTTAGCAGAAGATTTTAAGCAGCGGATGTGCAGATCTCCAGCTCTTTGGCGCACATCTTATGGTATTTCTGTTTGTATGTCTATGGAGTCTAAATATTGCAAAAATTGTTGGCTTGTTTCTTTTCGTTGTCTCCTCGACTATTGTAAGTCGCTTTGGATAAAAGCGTCTGCTAAATGACTAAATGTAAATGTAAATGTAAAAAGTGTAACATTTCGTAGCATATTGTTCTTTGAAGTTCAAGCTCCAATTTTAACTGCAGAATAATAGAAAGGATATAGTACCAGGCTTTGAAACTGAAATGACAACACGTCATCCATGACGTGTACAAAACAAAATTGAACAATACTAAACACGTGCCAGTTTCAACCATGACCCGGTGATACGTTGCACGTATTGAGACAGTATTGAGAACACGACATAAACCGTCCCAAATAGTTTGTTAGTAGTGTATTTACTAAAAGTGTACTTACTTCTTTGTTGTGTTGCTTGTGCGTCTGTTAGCTACAATGAGTTACACAAACGGTCACAGTGTTGAGCATGGGCTGACCTGAGACCTGTAGATCTTTATCTATGTAATGTTAAACTAACACAAGTTAGGTCTGCTCTTTGGCATGCGTGAAAGGTCTGATGTGAAGTAATTTACTGAACTTTATTGCTGTATTTATAAGCACGTGCGGGTTGCTTGAAGGCTTTGAAAGTACAATACATCTTTTTTAATGTTGATAGTTTGGGTTCCATTTCTTCACCTTATGCAAAAAATACATTTTCTTTATACCTCAATTGTCTAAAACCATTTAATATACATTTCAAAATATAAGTAATTAAAATAAATAACGGTATTGATTTATACACCTTTGAAAATATATTAGAATACGGTACAGTATTGACAATCCATAAGGAATTGGAATATAACAAAATATAACCACTTCCAATATACAAAAAAGTATTCTTTAAATGACACCCTATTCCTGTATATTCCCACAGATTTAAGTCCTAGTAAAAGTTGAGTCATTTTGGGGTAACATGGAGGGACAGACTGGATATAAACGCAGAAATATTGATTGTTAATTCATTCTTCATCACTTGAGAGTTTAACCATTACTAAAGTTAGTGACCTTTTAAATACATATTAGTAAAAAGAGATGACCGTAAAGTCCGTTTTGCATGGACTTACAGGCGGAACACATCTTTGGGTTGAGCTTGACTAGTTTAGCTTTAAAATCTAAGCTGTTAGAAAAAACATTAAAGAGGAAAGATTCTAAAGGGCACTTATTTACCCAATCTCATTGGGTTAATGATGAATTAAAGCATCATATTTCTCCCAGTGGATCTTACTCATCGATCGGAGTATTGCTCGTGCATTTAAGAAGACTACTGGGAGATCAAACACTTAAGCTATGGATTCTTTATTTAGATGTGGTTTGCGACTAATGAGAAGGGAAACACTAGCTGTTGTTTGTCCCTGAGAATGATAGCAAGTTCATTTCCCATTCTGCCACACTGCAAAACAAATGGCAGACACTACCAATGCCTTGCACTATGTGATGTATGGGGAGGTATATGCTCGCTGATGTATTGCCCTTGGCTCACCAATTCATTTGCACCTGCGAACCATTTGTTTCTTAGAATCAATGGCACATATTTCATAGAGTATCCTGTATGTTGTGCATTTGTGGCAATTACATTTATTGAATTCCCCCAGCACAATCGAATGAGAAAAATGGCAGCCACTGATTCTATTGGTTTAAGCTGCTGGGATTACAGCAATGTCGTCCATCTGATTATGGCCATTCGTCATTTTTTTCTAAATCGTGCAATACCTTTATCATGGTTCTACAATACAGTTCATTTGTCACTTTCTTTCAGACGGACAGTATTCTACGTGTAACATACAATAGGTCACAAACTGTACGTTTGACTATAGAGTAATGAAGAACTCAACTGTGTGCCAAATGGTATTGAACCTGAGGGAAAGAAGCTCAAGGATTACATTCTGCAGACAGAATCTATTATGTATTTCTCACCCCAAGTGTCTACGTTGTTAAATACTAAATAATAAATGTCCTATAAACACAGAAGACACTACGGAACGTTATAGCATTTGAACACATTGAATTACAGTATAAAATGAATGTTTTTTTAATATCACAAACTCATTTTTCATATTTTGAACTTTCTTCGGAAAGTTGTAAAGAATTTGTACCCGTGCTGAAGCTTGTACGCAAACACAAAAACAGATGATAACGTTTCTCTGAAAACGCATTATGTATATATGATGGAAAACCTCAGCCGGCTTTTATCTCAGTAATGGTCCTCGAAAGACACTTCCAGAATTCAATACACGTTACCTAAGAAGCAATAAAATGAGTTCATCTTAATTGATCACGGAGAGGTGTCTGAGTTAGATAGGTAGGCTAAAATAACTGTTAATATTAGGAAGCCTCGCGGTTGAAAAAAGCTATTTTAATTAATAATGTAAGGGTTTTTATATTCCTTTTTATTTTTGCCCACAGGCTCTTATTAAACTTTACTTTACAAGAGAGCTCACAGTGGAAATGATTGTGGGTGACAAAGGGTTTTGGCTTGTCAGGGTACTGCACACTCACTATTTAACCCTGCCCGCATCTTATGGCCAGGGGCAATGGCAGCCGTTTGCAGCCCGGGTCTTTACCATTGTGATGCATTTTGCCTTCTAAGCACAGAATGTTCTGTCCTGCAAGGGAATAGGAAAGTCCTGCGTTATAAATCTTAAAACTAATAGCTGCAAATATTTTGGTGCACACAAATTGTGTTCAATTTTCAGTGATCATTTGCTCACCCATTGGCAAGGTTTTTTCCATTTTTGAGCATGCACGCCACAACATGTCAATTAGAGTATGCATATTTTAAAAAGATCTGCCAATGGGTTAATAGAAAGAAACTTCTGTGGATTAAGTTGTTTATATACTTTCTTGTGTGCTTTTAATGGTAAATTTAATGTACATGTTCACACATTTTAAAACAAAATAGACTTTTCTTTACATTTACATTTATTCATTTGGCCGACCCTTTTATTCCAAGCGACTTACAAATAGTGTGCAGTGACTTGCATTGCATTGGTTTTTGGCTTTTTGACTACCAAAACATCTTTTAAGGTTTTAAATGACAAGTGTGAGTAAATAATGACAGAATTTTACATTTTGGGTGAACTGACACTTTAATATTTGCCTAAAGTGACAACAAAGTGTAATACAACAGGTATTATATTGTAGAACACATGTTTCAAAAATGATTAGAACTGAAAGGTTGCTTTGTGTGAAGCATGGAGCTTATAAAAGTACTTTATACACAAATGAAGAAATAAGTGCAGAAATTGAAGGTTGATGTGAGTCAGGGGTCTTTGACTCCATGTGAAGCCTTGGTTCTCAATTTAAGCAAAACTTAATATCCCAATTCTCCATTTCCTTTCCTCTCAATATTTCTCTCAATAGTGCTGGTAAATAATTCACACTGCGGGCTATTGTATTTCAACATTCTGAGACTGCTAAAATAACAAAGCTGTCAGTCCTATGCTGGTTACGTTTGCTCAAAATTTTCGGTACGCCCAAATTGCTCCATGATATTGTGAACCTGGGTTATCCTTCAATTTTTGAATTACAGTTACAATTACTGTACTAGAAGTAACCATGGTAGATAAATTCCGTACAAGGTCAGGTCTGTCATTTTCTCATGCACAATTAATGTGTGTGTTTAAAATAATGAATTAGTTCTCCTGGTAGTTTGATTACATGATTAAGATTGAGGATTCAAACATATGGTGTTGTCACAGCCCTGTAATTCATCACCTTGAAATCTTATATCTGTAATTATGTTCATAGATCCGTCTATAGTGTACATACACTTTACATAATGTATAGTTTGTTCATAGCACACCTGCCTGTATATCTGCCTGTATATTAACCTGTAAATCTGTCCATAATACTTATCTATATTCATATATTCTGTATAATTATTGTACATATACATATATAACCTGTATTTACTGCTTATTGCACTTCTGGTTAGATGCTAACTGCATTTCGTTGCCTTGTATCCTACATGTGCAGTGACAATAAATTTGAATCTAATCTAATCTAATCTTATATAAGAGCAATTATTTTCCCCAGAATTAAAAAAGGTCTAATTCTCCACCAGATTTTAATGTGTCATTAATCGATAACAAATTATTTTTACTACAAAATTCACTAGAAAGGAAACAAAGTTTTATTGGTTTCTCATGTTGAGAATCAAAATTGAACACTAAAGTGACATTTTTCAAGTTTAACTGTATGCTTCAAAAGCATGACTACTTCGGTGGTTTTTAGGGGGAAGTCATGGCCTAGTGGTTAGAGAGTTTGACTCTACGGTTGCGGGTTCAAGTCTCCGTCCGGCAATATCATGACTTAGGTGTCCTTGAGCAAGGCACTGAACCCCCAACTACTCCCCGCGCGCCGCAGCATGAACGGCTGCTCACTGCTCTGTGTGTGTGATCACGGTTGGGGTGTGTGTTCGCTACTGTGTGTGTGTTCACAGCCAATATGTGTGTTCACTACTGTATGTGTGCATTCTGGACGGGTTAAATTCAGGGGATGAATTCTGAGTATGGGTCACCATACTTAGCTGTATGTATGTCATGTCAAAATATCGACACAGCTTCTCTCCTGCACAAAAGATGAACATTTTGAAAATAGCCTCATCCTGTTTTGGTCAATTCTTTGCCTGTTATACACCTCTTTCAGCATTCTTCAACTATTTAAATTGATTATTATCATTTATGTTTTTATTATATGTTCATGGATACATGCATATCTGTATGGTTTATTTTGAGGAAGGCATTTGTTTTAATAATGCTACTGGAAATGATTGCAGTTTATTGTCTTATTTATTTGTCAGGTACTTTTTTGGTTTGTTTTTATTCTCATTGTTATATGCTGATTGACTGTCTAGGTTGTGTTTTTTTATGTGTGGTCTGTCATTATCAAAAAAACCTCATTAAAAATGTGAAAACTAAAAGAAAAGAGCCTCATCTGCTTAATCCTGTGGTATTATTTTTGTCCACTAGAGTGCTGCAGAAAGCCATTCAAACAGGTTTAATCCATAAATGCAAAGTATCTTATGAATATAATAAGAAAAGCAACAGAAGCTACTTTCATTCATTGTCTTAACACCTATTTCATGTCAAAGAAATTATTCTTATGTTTCTGCAGTGGCTGGCACAAACCAAACCTGGGAATAGAATGATTGATGGTGTGGTTTAGGGTAACTGTGAAATTTCATCCGCTTAGGTTTCTCAGTGACATATCAAAGTAAGGATTTCAATTATTACAAACAGGAAGACAAAGAAATGTGCATACAAAAAACACGAAAGACAAAGCAGAAGCAAATTCGCCTAAGTGAACGTCTTTTGATGAATCACAACCCTACTGACAAAGAGATTTTTCATCTTCCAGAAAGGTACTAAAGAATTATTTATCATAGCAAGCGATAGCCTTTGGTCTTCAATAGAATTTCATTATAGTGAGTGGTGAGTGATGTATAGAAGTTGTTGATCCTCCACAAAACCTTATTTCTTTTCCCCTCAATCCTTTTCTATTCACTAACCTCAAAAATCAATCCATCACATACAAATCCGTTTGATTATCCCATTTGCCAGACTTATTCCAACCAGACTGCTACAGTTTATATATAACATGGATCTGCAGGTACCTGATTTGAATGACAGATGAAGAGTGCAAATGTTCAAGAGAGAATTCTCTGTTTCTGTTAAATTGACAGTTCCTTCAACACTATGGGTTGCTTTTATTTTACATGATCAGATTTCTTTTTGACCCTATAACAATCTGATTCAAACATTTTGTTTTTTAAATGTATACAAGATTGAAAAGTCCCATTATTACAAAACTGAAAAACACTATAGACAAATGAAAAGTCATGTAACAATATATCAAAATCTCACTGTGCGATAAACCCGAAGTATAAGGTCTTTAGCACGATAACTACGGTATTTTAAGGACAAATGATGACCTTGAAATGGGTTTAGATCAAGTGTTTAGTAAACAATTATTGAACATTGCAACTCACGTCATACCCGATTCTCTTTACTTTATGCTTTCATCATAACTGAAGTATGAGGTGAGTCAAATAACCCAAAAATGTATTATAAAGTAAAATTATATAACAGATTGACTTTCAATCTATTGTTAATAACATTCTCTACAAGGCCTAAAATACATTTTCTTGTATTCAGTCATGTGACACAATTTTGCTATTCCATGATATCAATAACATTGTAACATCGTTATAAATGTGAGTTATTAAGGAAACTGAAAAAAGTATGAATGCATTTAGCAATTACATTTTTTATGTAAAGGAGTATGTGTTTATCTATGGTTGCTCTTTATTCTAAGCCTCTTTGAATGAACATCCGGGCAGCCTTATCCACACGAGGCGTGATGTTTTCCTTTGCGATCACTTGTGCCAAATGTTTTTAATTTATAACGTCAACCCTCAACGCACTCTCTGTGTGGACCAGTATTCTGTAATTATGTTCACAGTTCACAGGCAGACAGTAAATATGACACTCGGGGTGCAGATGTTTGCCAACAGCACTGTAATCCATTCAGTTATTAATTAGGCAAGCTGGTCCCTGTTCCTCCTTTCACTGCCTCCTACTCTACTTCTTCATGGCTATGCCCCCCCAAATGTGCTTGGCTGTTTGGCTAAGTGTTAGTGTGTGTTTGCATGTGTTTGCACTATCTGTGACTGTCTGTCACAACAGCTTAATCCGTCTTGGCAAAGTGAGGCAAATGGCATATCCACTGATTAGTATTCATGGAAGTTACCAAATACCAACTCTGCTGTCGGAAGGACTACCTTATGTTTGTCCTAGTTATTTATGGATTCATATTTACAATCATTATTATCCTAAATCATGCAAAAAATAAGAATCTTTTTGTAATGACATAAATCACAATGCAAAATGTAAGTTTGACTTGGTCTGGTAGTAAGAGAGTTGTAAGCAGAAGGTTGTGGGTTCAAAATCCAGTGTCAGCAAACAATAACTGAAATGTCCTTGAGCAAGACATCTTACCCTTGTTTGATCTGCAGTGATGATTGGCCAATGCACAATACTTGTAAGTCGCTTTGGATAAAAGCGTCTGCCGAATGAATAACTGTAAATGTAAGTTTGAAATGCATTTGGTAAATGAATTCGTAATGTAACGTTTGGAAATCAAGATGTGGGCAATTCCAGCATTATGGACGTGATATAAAAACACTCTTACAATGTATAACTGTTGATATTACACAAAACATCAGAAAAATATATTTTTAAGTTTTCTAAAAAAAAACTGAGCTATGGAAGGGATGTAAAACACTCTTACAATTTATTTACCACCAATAAACTGAACCAATGATTTATAATACACAAAACCCTTATTGATAGTGTCTAAACATCAGAAAAATCTATTTTTAAGTTTTCTAAAAAAAAAAAACGATGTTATCGAAGTGATATAAAAACACTCTTACAATATTTAACTGTTAATATTACATGAAACATCAGAAAAATCTATTTAAGTTTTCTAAAAAAAAAAACTGAGCTATGCAAGTGATATAAAAACACTCTTACAACGTATAACTTTTTATATTACACAAAAACCTTATTGATTGTGTTTAAACTTCAGAAAAATCTATTTTAAGTTTTTTTTTTTAAAACTTTGTAATGGAAGTGATGTAAAACAACTCTTGCAATGCATTTACCACCAACAAACTGAACCAACTGTTTATATAACACAAAACCCTTATTGATAGTGTTTAAACATCAGAAAAATATATTTTTAAGTTTTCTAAAAAAAACTATGTTATGGAAGTGATATAAAAACACTCTTACAATATTTAAATGTTAATATTACATAAAACATCAGAAAAATCTATTTAAGTTTTCTAAAAAAAAAAACTGAATTATGGAAGTGATATAAAAACACTCTTACAATATTTAACTGTTAATATTAAATGAAACATCAGAAAAATCTATTTAAGTTTTCTAAAAAAAAAAAACTGAATTATGGAAGTGATATAAAAACACTCTTACAATATTTAACTGTTAATATTACATAAAACATCAGAAAATCTATTTAAGTTTTCTAAAAAAAAAAAAACTGAATTATGGAAGTGATATAAAAACACTCTTACAATATTTAACTGTTAATATTAAATGAAACATCAGAAAAATCTATTTTTAAGTTTTCTAAAAAAAACTATGTTATGGAAGTGATATAAAAACACTCTTACAATATTTAACTGTTAATATTAAATGAAACATCCGAACAATCTATCTTTAAGTTGTGCATTTAAAAACAACCTGTGTTTTAGACTTGCCAACAATACTCCTAAAGATTCATGTGCATTAAAAAATACAAACCAGAATCAAAACCATCCCCAAAACGGTCAAGGGTTGTGTCTTTCTAGACCACAAAACATTTGCTTCATATTTATTCTCATGTGTCTGTTTGTGTCATCCAAAATGTAGTGTTTGGATGTGACAAAACAGCCCTTACTTGTCAACAAAAAACCAAGCACTTGCAATAAAAACAATGCTCTACAAACTTAAAGAGAGACCTCACATGCCTATCTGAAGCACCAAGTGTTGACAGCCATGCAAGGTCGACACGTGCATGAAGATGAAGAGTTCAGGACCATGGACAGCACCAGGAGCTCAGCTCAGTGCGCATCCACACATCCACAACATCTGATTGTGCATGCAGTCCACCAATCCACATCTAGATGGGCGGAGAGAATCCTAGATGCTCAGACTGAAGTGGGAGGTTTTGTATGAAAGACTTGCGTTTATATCGGGCTTGAGGACATGGGTGCACAGCAGTGATATCTGCATGCGATAACCACCCGTATTGAAAGGCATCATCCACAGACTCGTGCCATCACTCTGCGCTTCGGTCGTCTCTGGTGTCTGGGAGAGGTTCAGTGATGGATCAGGACAAGTGCTTGCCGGAGCTCGTCGCAGAGAAGGAAGGCTTGGACCCTTCGTTTGTGCATGCCCTGAGGCTTCTTGCTGAAGGTAAACTGCTGTGATTCCCTCTGATCTGGTTTGGTTTGGGGTCTTTGCTGTTAAAAGCAATGGCTTTTTATGATTCAAATGCATGATGCTGAACCTGAAAGAGTTGGAAGTGTCTGCTGGTTATGTCCATTGTTAAAGAAAAGAGCATGCTTTTTATTGAAATGACAATTCAGATGATCCCATCAAACCCCTTTGGGAGGTGTTCTGCCATGCATCACTCACATAGGCATGTGTTTCAGTGTTACATTTGTGTGAAGGTGAGAGATAAGTCTCATCTCCAAACATCAACTTCACCCACTTTGGTCTTCTGTGACATTGGACCTCAGGCGGCAAACTCATCCTTAACTATTGTGGTACTGAATCTTCAAGACATTTCAGCTTTTGTCTTTCACTGCTTCCATGCTCATTCGTGTTGCGCAATTGGTTGAGCATTGGCGAAGACAAGGGTCAAGGTTAGGGGTTTGACTCCCAGGGACTAAAACTTGATGCTTGCATTCACAGTTGGTGTAAGGCTGTGTTGTTCATCTATGAGAGGTCATAAGGAGATGCACCACACATGGATACACTGCTTATGATTTTATGAAGTCATGCTGGAGAAGGATGAAAGCAGCCTTGACTATTCATCAGATTGCCAGCAGAGTAATTAAGAGGCAATTACGGCTGTTACAAAGTACTCACACCGGCTCACATTATCTCAAGTGCAGAGGAGCCCAGTGGGGCATGCTGCATTCGATATGTATACATGTAATTAAATGACAACTGTCCGAAGTTAAAAAACAAAGATTTGAAGTAGCTTATGATTATGTGATGAATAATATCTTGAATTCTTTAGAAATGTGAGAAGCATGTGCATGGGTTTAAGTACAGCTCGATGTGATTTATAATGGGGTGACAAAAGTTAGATTTTCACGAGGAAAATAAAAAAAATCAGATCCCACAAGGGAAGGAATCTTTCAAATCAAATATTTCTTTAAGAACTGATGGTAGATTCTTTACTGTAGAAACTAACCGTGAATGACAATGTATGTCTATAAGGTTTGTCAGTATGTAACAAAAACTTGTCTTTATTAAACCCAAGAATGATACTTATAATCTTGAAAGCATATCATGACAACAAGCCTCTCCATAAATGTCATAAGTCATTTGTATGCCAAATGAAGACCACAATAATGAGACTTTGAATATACGCCATCATCTTCAATCTGAACATTTAGGGGCTGCACAAAATTCTTCCATAGACATGAATAAATGGGAACCAGTGGAAGTTCTGAAGTTTAAAGTTAATCTTAACAATAGATAATTAATATATAAAAAAATAAAATATAAATATGTACATTTGTCCATTGCCTATATATTAGTTAATGTTTCATTATTTATTTAAATCAGTAATTGTTACAATTTCATGGTTTATATTTTTTATATTGAACATAAAAAAAATAAAAGCTCTATTGTATAGCTGTAACAAATTAGGAAAGCTTTTCTTCAACTGCAATATTTTTTATTTAATAATTCTGGATTATAATATTTCATGCTGTGCCACTGGGGCCATTCCGGTGTTTATTTACCCAAACACAATGGATTTATTTCTGATTGTGATTTGACAATTAAGCATCTTATACCTTAAAAGCCAGTGAGCAGTAAGCTTACGTTAATAATGCCAGATACATTTAAATTCAAAGTTTATGCATTCAGAAAAGAGCAGACTCACATTTTCTGGTTATTTTAGTAAAATATTTTTTACACTCTTTAAGAGGGAAGTGATTAATATTACAACAACGATCAATAAAAGCGTAACTTATCCCAAACACCAGGCGGCCTGGAAACAACTGACGACTAAGTACTTCAGCTAATGGTCCGTGCCTGCTGTGTAACTCTAATGTCTAGACCTCTTCAAAACGGCATATTTCTAGAGTCGCTGTGAAGCGATATACAATATTAATAATTTTAGATTGATGTTTTAATATGAAAAAGCAGTGATCATGATTAAAACATAAGTATTTTGCTGCGGAGACATAAGGAAATATAATGGTTGTAACCTGCTGATGATGATATTTTCTACTAGAGGAGAACAAAATCTTGTGTGTGGTTTTACATTACTGTGTTTCTGCAATCTCATTGTCTGCCAGTATAATCAAATTCTTTGATCTTGTGTTTGGTTTTTATTATATTTTATTTAATTTATTTTTATTTTTTATTAATTACATTTGAGGGTCAAGCTTATGTTTGTGCAAAATGTTCAAACTGGCCAATAGTGCGCTTGCTCAACAATAGTTCAACCATTTAAAATCATAAAACCACAAATCAATATTCCAGTACTATGGAGATATGGACGCTATAGAATAATACATGAACTGTGTCCTCGAAGGAAATATCAGCACCTATGCATCACAGCTTATACATGACACGATCATAACAGAACTGTTTAAAATATTCATCTTTTCCACCCAATTCTTAAATTCCAGGTGAAACAGTCCACTTCAGAGAAGCACCAAACTGGAATAAGCTGTTCCTCTTGAGAGAACACAGAGGATTCTTTAAATTCCAGTCTGTCATTTTGATGTTGTGAAGCACATTGCTGAATTGCTTTTATAGAGGTGACTTGATGCAAACTACTTATTTAGAAAAGGACAGGCTGTAACTGTGTCCACTTTAGGGGCAGATTTTCTAAAATAGAGCCTTTTGCCTCAGATGGACAAAATGTAAGGCTTATTACAAAAGAAAATGTGCTTACCAGCAACATGGATAGCAATCTGCTTACCAGAGGAATGTCTGTTTCCCAAAGGTGATTTATTGCAATTTTTCAAAGATGTTTTCTCCCTGATTAAATCTTGAACATGCAAGACAAACCATTCTTTTGTATGATAAAAACACTTGGGGATTTGTTTCCTGTTTTTTAGACACTAACAAAAATCACCTTTTTTAAACAAAATATTGTGTTCTCTTATGCACCGTATGCTTATGTAGTATATGCATTATATATGTGTACAAATTGCATTTTGTCCCTCGGTCTAGTCATTGAGTTGTAGTGTAACCAACAGCAATGTGAGCCTCTTCAGAACCACTGAGCTTGTGTCACTTATATACTAGTATATAAAATCAGCATACATATACAATTATTTTTTATTATAATAAAGTGAACTTGGCATTGAGAGTTTGGAGAAATCTACTTTCATATTCCTTCTTAGGAAACCATTAAGTTTTCTTTGCCTCTTACTAGTCACTTTCCTCCAGATGTTTTACATTACTGTGCAAAAATCACGTCAGCATTTTATTCCAGATTAATTGTGTTAAGTGAGTTATTTATATAATTTACAGAAGTGTGTCATTAGAATATCAGTAACATTACTAACATTTATTTTACCAGTATTTAAAAAAAATAAAAAAGATTGGTATATGCACAAGCTGTGTGAAAATAGCCGGTGCCAGTACATCGTCTATTTCATCAAATATTACATAATATTAAAAAAATAATAATAATTTGAATTTGTTTGTTAACTTCTCCAAGCCACTTCAAGACACCTAGCTGCATAGTAAAATGTTAACTGGATTATTCTAAATAAGGACAAAATAAATGTAAAAAAATGTCAACTTGTATTTTCTTATTACAAACTACTGCATATAATGGTTTCTTTACAGAAGAAAGCAATAAAGTTCTGCAATCACAAGAGGATAAGTAAATTTATCACTTTAGGTGAACTATCACTTTAAATGGGAACACTTTACATGAAATGCCCATAAACTGCTGCTTTGGTATGCAAAAGGTTTGGCAACGGATCCCAAATGTGTGATCTAGTGACTTAACCCGACGGACCGAAATCATTAGCCCAGTGAACCGTGTCTTATTAGAACCATTATTTAATGATACGTTTCCATTTTCATAAGCAGCCTTTCAACTCAATTCAGTTCTTTTGCTGATATATTTCACCTGTAGAATGTATAGTAACAGGCGTTGATAGACCGTCTGCAATCTTTCGGGAAGAAGACATTAGTATGTAGGGTGCAAGCTATTTAAAATGGCTTTGTTGATAGGATCAGCTTGTCCTAACAGCTTCCCATTTTAAAACTTATCGAACCAAAGCTTTCTATCACAGAGCAATCATGTGTAGGTTAATAGGTTAATGGCATGTACCTTAATATTCTGATAAATATGTTGATATTGTTCCACGGTCAGAATTGATAGATGACCTAATAGCATTTCTTTATTAACAGTGGGTGTGGCTTTGTCTCTTTTATGGTTTAAATGATTCGAGGTCACAGGAAGACATGGTACAAGGTGTGTACTTATTGGATAATCCATTAACAAAAATAAAACAGAATATACGTAATAAGGTTTGCAGAGGGGTATAAAGACCTATAAAGACCGCATAATTATCGATGCGTTTTCCATATTAGAATGAGATATTTCTATCTACTTGCCGAGTTTGCCGTCATGTTTCTTAAGCAGCCCTATACAGACAAACTCCTTGAGAGAACGCATTTTGTTAAAATGTTGTCCTATTTGGAAAAAAAGCAAATTTTGACTTCTATGACGGTTTCTTTAGTGCTTCGAAAGGGATGGAAGAGAGGTGGAGTGAGCCGTTGGTTGCAATTTCCAATCTCGACACTAGATATCATTATATTTTAATGACTGATACTTTAAGCTGCAGTACGATTTTATATTAATACAGTAGTAATATGACAGAGTAGTAATAATAGCAGATATGACCAGAACATTATCTGTTCTTGTTTAAACGGACTTATTCATTAACGCTTACAATCTAATTAAATGTATTGAAAATTGTAAATAAAGGTGTAAAACAACTGTAAAACTTTTCAGGGAAAATTCCTTAATATTAATACAACAAATTGATCCATATTTTCACTTTTTTATTGTGTGGCTTCCTAGCGGAACAAAGGCCTCTAAGCCATCCGATATGTTTACTGATGGAACAGCACCATCATTTTATGTTTGGATCCATAATTTTTATGTGTTTGGAATCTAGCTGATGAAATGCAATGTAATCTCCATCCATTAGGTGTGAGTGTCCTCTCGATACAGTTTGATTCGCAAGCCAACCTTAAAAGCATCCCTTTTAAATGTTACTTCTGTTGGGTATCCATATTGGGATTTTTTGACGATTAGATTTCTACAACTTGTGACAGAGCACTGGTTTTCGCTGTGAATGTACAGCGAATTACACTGTATTCTGCAGATTGTAGCTAAAAACTCCCAGAAGTTCCCAAGTGGCTTGTTTCTCTGTATGGATGGCAGGTTTCTTTCCTTCTTGCTGTTACAGCAACACCTTCTAAAAATGGGAAGCCTATAGATTTGTGGAAAGAGCAGCTTTCTGTGAGCGTGTTTGGTGGCTTGATGAGATATCACTCTTTAGGAGGGGGCTGTCGGTGGAAATATTCAAAGGGCCTTGTTCTTTCACTCCTAAAATAATTTGCATGTGTTTGCACGATATTACACACGCGGCAGATGTTAATGTGCATTTTGGCAGAAGAACAAGACGCATACAGAATGAAGAGTGTTATGTGTTCATTTTTAACTGTGCTGGAGGCGTCAGACAGGTTAAACAAATGTGCATGATCTTAAAGCTTTCGCTGTTTCCCTTCGCTCTGTTTTATCCTCATCTGCGACACTGTGTGTGCCAGGAGACCAAGTGGAGCAAAGATCATGTCTCCTTTATGTCAATGACAGATTGGCTCTCGTTTCCTTATTGGTGCCGAATATGAGCCCTCCGGCAAAAGTCCATTAAGGATTCTTTTATATGATTGGGAGAGCTATTTTAATTTTAAAGTTAGAGATTTGTTAAAAAACATGCACATATGATTAAAGGCATTTTTTTCTGGATATACAAAGTAAGTATGGATGTGGGCAGACTCTTTAAGTAATCTTTGCACACATGTTGTGAAAAAGAGACAAGAATGGCTTTAGCTCTTCGTGATGCATTCATGAGCGGTTATTAGAGAAATACATGTGGGAAAGAAATCTTGTTATAGCCGAACTTTACTCTACCTTTAACTCTTTTAATTCATTTACTCACTTAGTTGTGAGTTTGTTAAACCTCTGTAAGGTGCAGTAACCCACTGTGCTGACATCTGTCATCCAAGCATATTGAAGATCAGTTTCATTCTGTCTTAGAAATTCAGAGAGACGGTGAGAGGAGTGATGCAGTCTGTCTCGGTTTTATTCAAATCGGAAAGACAGAATGCCCTTGACTAAATGGAGGTTAAACATCGGTGTTCAATGACTTTGCTTTCTCCTTAAGAAACATCTGGGGGAAACCACTTATGACTGCTAATTGTTATAGTAGTGATTTGCTGCAACAGTGATGAAATTCAAAAGCATGACCACCTGTGGATTTGACTTTGGTACATTATGGAAATGTTTAGTTTTACTTATAAAACTATATATATACTATATATGTTTGTGCCTATTAATTATTTTAATATACTGTATAAATAAATGTTTCACGTATTGGATGGAGATTTCCAGAGAGTTATTGATTTCTGGACTTAGTCTTATAGGAGATATGACTGACATAACATTTGCATAGATTCCATGAAAGACTAAAACATGAGGTAATCTGTGTAGTGTGTCCTTAAAGTGATACTCCATTCCAAAATGACTCAACCTTAGGTTGTTCTTAACCTGTATGAAGGTTTTTTATTTTCAATTCTAATAAAGAAATTAAGAAAAATGTTTGCAAATGGGATCATTTGGGGTACACCATTGACTACTATAGTAAATAAATAAAAATGTTTCGTTACAACTTACAAAAAAAAGAGTAATTTTTACGTAAAAAATAAGTTAATCTGATTAACTTAAATATTCCTATAATAATTCACCAAAAATATAAGGTATATGTATATGACAAATATTATTTGTATATATATTTTTAAATTATTCATTAAATTAAAATGAATGAAAAATTACATTTAAGAGAAATTAACTTTTGGAATTTTAATTAATTATTTAACATTTGAATAACTGTTTATGTTTGTGATATTACCAAGCCACATTAATAATTTTTTTTTACAATGTAGTAAACAAATAGAGAGGAAGTCAAAGGTGCCTCTGAACTCTTTGTCTCCTAAATTCTTCTAAAAATATTTGTGTTAAACAGAACAATATGTTTAAAAAAATGCGGGTAATCAATGATGCCCGAGAAATCTAGGTTGCCAACATTCTTCCAAATATCTTTCTTTGTGTTCAAACAAACAAAAACATGTTTACTGGTTCAGTAATTCATGACAGATGAACTATCTCTTTAAAATCTCACTCTTGGCTCTTCAGAAGTCCCTCACAATAGACACATTTCCGATATCCCACCGGCACTGAAACATTTGACTGTTTGTATCACTCTGCCTGTCTGTGTTCATAGTACTGCAGACAGGCTGTCAGTCTGGACGTTGCTTGGCAACATGCAATTCCTGACGCCGCTTTGGCTTCTTTTAAAACAGTTTTCAATTGCAAAGGAAATAAAGTAGGAACTGGTCACGTAAGCTCTTGAGAAACCGTTATAGCGCACATGCTGTTGTTGTAAATATTCACATTAACCACAGCCCTTTGACAAGAGTTTGATTATATGTATCATTGCTGAACTCATAATAGTCTGATTCAGAGACTTTCCCTTAGAGACACAGAGCAAAGCGCCATCCAATATTCTGAAGTATTTTCCTAAATCTCATTTTTCAATTTGTTTTCTTTGGATTTTTATGTGTTCAGGTTGTGTTTTCCTATGGATCAAACATATGCTTAAAGCAAGAATTTACAAGAATTTATGTTCTGATGGATTATAAAACATAGCAGTTGTACTTTTTTTAAATGGGATGGGTATTGTGGTCACACTTCAGGACAGGTTATTTAAAATAAAAAAGGCTTTTCAAAGTGTCCAGACTATAAACATTATTACATAAAATGCACATAATACAAACAGATCTCACTTCGTTCGTGGGTGCCACCTCCGTTAACTCTGAGTCATCACCTTTCCTTTTTTTTTAATTACTTTTGTGTGTATGTGTGCACAGATAATGTGATAGAAAAAGAAAGCAAAATAGATGACAAAAAGTAATTTAGACAAAGTAACCTTGAACTAATTGTAGGTTGTGTTTTACACAAAGAAACAGAGAAATAGAAATGCTCAAGTGGGTGAATTTCTTGATGTGGCCTATTAATGTATTTCACAATATGAATGTCGTTCAAAGCAACATTGTTCATTTTACAGCCAGCTGGATGATATCTTAATAGATTTGCTTGGAGCCTTCATAATTAGGTAATGTCTTCATGATGGATTGTTAAGAAATGTTGAATCCAGGGGTGGAAAGTGTTCTTTTCCCCGTTTGTACCGTTGCTCTCGGAGGTTGACAACTTCTTTAAAAACCTTTAATAGGTCAAATAGGTTTAAATGTCTTCTTAAATGTCTTCACATTGCCTACAAGACCACCACCGGTTCAGCACCCACTTACCTTAACTCACTAATGCAAAGGTATAGGCCCTCAAGATCTCTGCGCTCCGCAAATGAGCTGAGACTTGTGGTGCCAGCTCAAAAGGGTAAGAAATCTCTCTCTCTCTCTCTCTGGTCTCTCTCTCTGGTCTCTCTCTCTCTCTCTCTCTCGTACGTTCTTTGCTTCAGTTCCTCGATGGTGGAACGATCTGCCTCTGGCTTCACGCTTGTCAGACTCGATCTCTATCTTCAAAAAACTCCTAAAAACTCATCTTTCCGGCTACACCTAACTCACTAACTCACTTCTTTTCTAACTACTCACTCTATCAAAAAAATAAAAAATATTTTGTAACTTCTCTCTCTGTGTAACTTGGTAACATTGTTGTAGCACTTGTTCACCTATTGTTGTATCGGCTATTTACCGCTTCATTGTCTTCTCGACTATTGTAAGTCGCTTTGGATAAAAGCGTCTGCTAAATGACTAAATGTAAATGTAAATGTAAATGTAAGTCGCTTTGGATAAAAGCGTCTGCTAAATGACTAAATGTAAATGTAAATGTAATGCAAATATTCTCAAGACCAACAGACAAACATGAAGAGGTAACAAACAGTAATGATTTCTTTAAAATTGAAATAAAATTTTCCACCCAAAGTTGTAATATCAATGACACTTTCATGAATCCAGCACTTCTATGGCCAATCGATTCATGCTGTACATGCTTTACTGAAATCACACAAGCACTTAGATGAATAAATATACTGCTATAGATAATGTGATTTTTATTTTACACTTCAGAGCATGGATTCATGCACACATTGTTTAAGGGCCTACAAAATTTAAGGCCCTAAAGATGTGATTTTTTAGTCCATGGAATGTTTTTTTGTTAGATCCAAAAAAAAAAGAAATGCATGTACTCATGTAATCAGCTTTGAATTGTTCCTAAATACATTTTCAGTGCAAATAAAACAGCACCCTATAAGACTCAGTTCCCTGTGGATTGCAATGAGATAAATCCACCCACATTCATATGTTTACGTCTCCTTACACCGAAATAAACATCAATTAAGGATGTTGTGCCGTAGCTTTTCTTCTGGGGAACATAAATCCGACTGTATGGCGGTAATGTCCGTTGCCATATCCCCGCACACTCCCGCTGAAATCATTTCTCCCTGTTAACTCTCACTCGCCAAGTGTTTCTCATTTTCAGCTCAGTTTGACTCCCTTTCGGTTGATAAGGCAAAGAAGAAATGAAGAGAGAGACGCAGGATATACCTTTCTCAGTTAAATTAAATGTTATCTCAAAATCAATAGTCACAACGAGTCAACGTTTATGTCAGTCCTCGCTTTTGTTCTGGAAAATAGTTTACCACTTTTATTTGGCAGCTTTAGGGGCATATATACTGCAGGAAGGCACAATCTTTCTACACCGACTCGAGATGAAGTATCTTGCTGGAGGCTACAATGATGACGCATGGCCTCGGTAACACATCAGTGAATGGACCACCCCTATAGGGTTGAACTTGGAACAAAAGGGCTTTCGGTTTCCCTCTTTGTGTTCAAATCAATGTAAGGACAAAGAAAGAAATACACTTCTTTTAAAGATATAAGCAGACTATTTAAGAACTGGACAATTCCAAATTCCATTATTTACAGCAACAGATTTTATAGGTACATGGTAGGTTGCCTTTTGAATACGCATGTGGACCAGAGCTATATAATTGGTACAGGCAGCCGGTGTTGTAGTCGGTTGAAGCAACCACGCTCCGGGATCAGTGGTCTTAAATCCAGGCAGCGTGTCCGCTTTTCCCTCCTGCATATAGTATTGAGAGTAACAAACCCTGATTTTCTGCAAGTTGAGTCAGCTGTGCGAGTCTCCCTCGAGCTGAGGTGAGAAATAATGATCTCTTTTCACCTGCGGACTCTCCGCCTCCCTGCAGTGCTCCTCACCTACCTTCTTTCTTTTCTTCTTATCTCCTCTCTTCTTTACTCTTCACTTCTTTCTTCCCTCTCCATGTTTTACATGACTTGCACTGGTTCATAATTCTCAATTCTGCCGAGCATTAATTAAGCGGTGACAGAAGAAGATCCCTGGAGAAAGCCAGGTGACAGCTTCATTTCAAGGCTTTTTAATGTTGTTAAAGTCTTTGGCTCAATTCTCGAAAGCATCATAAAATTCCTTGAGCACAAAATATTAGGTTTTTCCATTTGTGTCTGTCACGCAAATAAGAGCTTAGGAGGCTTAAGTCGAACAGGTTTTGTTCAACAACAAATGTTTAATTTATTGTTGTTACAGTTTTTTACCTTTTCATTTTCATCGGACGGACAAGCCTGGCCTAAACATTTGGCTGTGTTTGTTGATCAGTCTTGCTTTAATGATATAACCATCTGTATAAATTTACATTTTATTGTATAGTAATTAAAGTTGATCATGTTTAATAGTATTTTTTGTTGAATTTGTAGCGTATCTTTGTCAAATTTTACTTTAGCCGAGTAACAAATCTTCTGTTGGTAAAGCAACAGCTGCTGCAGTGTCAAGGAAAATAAATTCAAGCTTTTATTTTTTTAAACTTCTTATTGACAGTAAACCTTTTTCGCCACATAGAACTTTTAGTGAAATTGAAAGGTTCTTCATATGTTAAAGATTCCCATTTTGAAGTTTATTGAACTGTGCTATATGAATACTTATTTTGAACTTTAAATAGGAAAATGCACTTTTATAAGCTAGAAAGGCAGCCAACGTATTCCCTATTTCTATCAGTACACTAAATAGTACACTACTGGTAAGTTGTTATTAGTACAAATACCAAATAATTAATTTGACACATTTATGAAATTACATAAGTATACTTATAAAAATTAATTTTAAGTATACTTCATTTTCTTAAGGGTCTTTTTGGAAGGATTTAGACAAAAAATATTCTATTCAATGACGAACCCATTTTTTGAAGGTAGAATAATTATTTATTATTATTTATTTATTTATTTTCAAAAATATATATGTATATTCCCTTAATTCATAAAGATTTTGAATCCCAGATTTACGGTGTCTAACAATTTTGATGGTGCTTTCAAATATTTCCAGATGATCCGCTTGTGATTTCCTGGGCTGTAGGAGTATAACCAAAGCCGTAAGCTTAAAATGCAATGTTAAAAAACATCACACTGACCCAACTCTGTTTTTCTCTCATTCAGAAATTGAAAAATTCGAAGGCGATGAGTTAAGAAAAGACGGCGAAGTGAAGAAGTACTTGGATATCATTAGCAACAAAAACATCAAGCTGTCAGAGAGAGTGCTGATTCCAGTACAGCAGTATCCGAAGGTAAGACCTCTTCTACCTGACTGTTCTGCACTACCGTTGCTATGATGGAGTGATGACATGACAACCAAATCAATGTTACAGTCATGTGTGATCACAGGGGCTACAAGTGATTCATCAATCTTATGGGATCGCTGCGCTTGTAATGACTTAAGGCTTCAGTCTCAGATTTGTGCTGCACTGCAGATATTCTGTTTGCACTTAATATTTCTGTCTCAGTTGAGAAGGTCTGGCTTACTGTGAGTAACAGACAAGCCACATCTGTTTCTACCTGTTCCAATAATATTTCCTCATTTCATGATAAATAAATGATTTTTATGCTTTACCAGATGGTCTCTCATGCGACTAGGAAAGCACAGCTTGTCACCATCAGAACGGCATGAAGAGATATATTTTGTGGTATAATAATCCAATATTATTTCAGGTTCGCAAAACTGTGCTATTATTTGTTAATGTATTGAATGTGTAGGAAAGCAGTTTATCAGACTTTAACTATTTATTCAGTTGTGTTTGTGTTGGATCAGATTTACAGACCAACAGCTTATATCACTTAGTCCACCTTAAAAAACAATTATTTGATTAAAGTGAGACACCAAAAATCACTAATGTTCATTTATGAACATTACAGAATTTCACTTGCGATGTATGGAACATTGCCGATAACAGACGAATGCATATGTAGGCATTGTGTGATGCAAAACAAATACAGGGTTCATTTTTATCGGTTATTAACTCCAAACTTCTCCAACATTATCATGCTACACGAGATTCTTATAATCCGCCATGTGCTGTTTTTAAGTTGGGTGGAAAAAGCCCATGAGCATAACACAGACGAATCCATAAAGCTTTTGAGCTTCTCATATGCTCACTAGTTTTTCACTGTTACTTTGCTTTAGGAAATGATTCCCTAGTGGGGGAAATGCATGCTGACTGTTTGATGGTTTTAGTAGATTTGTGCTGTAGAAAAAATTGTACAGAGAGCATGCTTAAGAATTACAGTGCATTTATGTTTTCCAAAACCCATTTGACCTGTTTTGAAGGACGTTTTTGCATTTTGGGAAATAGATGGCATTGCAACGATCGAGAGTAGACTATGTCATTTTCTTTCACTGTAATCAATAATAAATGTGTTTGACGTGTCAAAAAGTGCAAAAAAGCAAATTTGGAATTTTGTTGCAAAACAGAATACAATCAAATCAACAGATTTTTATTCTTATTTGAATCAAAAAGTTCATGCTCACAGTTTGTTGCTATATTTATTTGTTGGCACATTAAGTTGGCTGCATAATAAATCTGAAGATATTATTAGAAGGCTTTTATTATATTAGAACTTTAAGGAATTGTCTGGTGTTTAAAAAAGCACACATTAAGGTAAGATCAGATGTTTAGGTAATTAGAGAAGGTCCTTATCTTAAAACGAGTCAATCAATAAACAATTGGACCATAATAGATGATGGTGAGTCTAAATGTAATGTTATGCTCTTTGTTACAAATCCCTGGGATTTATCAATATGGAGTTCATTAATCTTTGGGTGACGACAGAGCAGTTTCAGAGATTTGGTTAATTGTATTAGATGTGAAGGTCTCTCACCGCTGCTGTGGCTTAAACTTGTGAGATGATCTTGAACTCTGATTATTATTATTTTCAAGTTACACAGTTTCATTGAAAGTACACGCCTGACACAATGTTAACATCTGGTCTGTTATTGCTGATCGATCCGGCTATAGCGGCTTATAATATAGCTATTTATATTTCATTCATTTTTAATATCAATATTTTTTGTATTACAATTGTGTAAAATAAAGAATTTGTAAAATAATATTATAGTATAATATTATAATATTAAGTATAATATTTTACTTAGACTTATTTTTATCTATATTAGACTTAGTTATAAGTTACTTTGCATTTAAGATTAGCTTGTTATTAAAAAGGAAGAATAGGAACTATTCTTTGTGGATTTGTACCAGAAGATGCCTTTGAACAATATAATTACAGTAGGATAGAATTGTGTGGTATACTGTTCTTAAAATGCAACGCCCGAAGATATTTTACTAGTTACATAGAAACTACTTGTGTTTATGGTAAAATCTACTGTAAAATAATGGTTTCATGAGTATTATTAATTAAAATGTTAAATGCATAAACTGTGGCATTGACAGCAGGTTCTATTTTATTAATTTAATTCACTTCACAATAGGTCTAGATCTCTATGCAGCATTAGAGAAGTCAGAAAAGACAGAGTCAACAAAAAGTTATTTAAATGAAAGCTTTTTTGGTAATTTTTTACATGACATACAGTGCCGTGTCTTCTCCACAACTCGAATCTTTTTAAGGCATTTTTGTCTGCATAGTGATTATCTATGCAACTTAAACACATAACATTCCGTTAATCTTTTTTATAGTGTTTCCATCTACATTGAAAAATTCAGCATATAACTTCAGTGGATGTGTTTTAGATTCTGTCCACCAGATGAATGAATCACCAGTTATTTTTATTCAGGCTTGTATTCGTCCTGCAATTTTTCTTGCTGAGATCACTCTACAAGGAACTGCACATATATCATTGTGACATCACAAACTTATACAACGCTCTCATTTTTTCTTTAGTGACTGTTATCTATATGTAAACAAATAGCACAGTGTATGATTTACCATAAGCGGCACGGAGGAGCACAGTCAGAGGTCTACGGTGAAATATAGTCTCTTCAGATACAGACCTCAGTCGCCTGTGATAGAAGACAGCGAGGTCGGAGATGAATGGGGGTACCTGCATCGCCGTCTAGTGAAGTCAACGATGTGGTTGCCATGGAAACCACGGTGGTTAGATTTAAGTGATAGATTTGGACAATCTGTCAAAAGGTGTTTCGGCACATCATATGATTTTTTTTTGCAGAAATTCTTTCATGAGTGTCTGTGGTCTTTTTCTCATGAAGGACGATGCTCTTTTTAATTACCTGTATTCAAACGGGCCAACTGGAACGGACGAGCGTGCATAAAAATACTGGACGCCTTGCTGCAGCGTAATTTATTGTGTTTGTGCTGGTTTAAGGTAGCCAACTGCTTTGGCATATGATATGTCAGAGGATTCTAATTAAGACTTAGTAAATGTCCTATGGGTGCATCTGTTTGTGCAGAGACTCATTAGAGGCACAGTCGAAGTTATGCTTGTTTTAGTGCAGAGCACTCTGATGAATGAGAACAGTACAGAGAAAAGCTCTGTCATTCACTTGATTCTATGGGGATCAAAGATTAAATTGACAAACACGTGTCCAGTACTGCATGCTGCGGAGCAAAAACCTGCATTCTCAGCATCTGGAAACGCTTCCATGTTGTGACGCGCTGCTTTATTTTTACTCCAATGTCGAATCATATCAATGTCACAGTTAGATATAGTCAAACCTGTATGACCTTGGCAGAACACAAAAAAGAAGATATTTTAAGGAAAGTTGGTGTTTAGGAGTCGAACTTGTGATCACAAGGTTGTCGATTGCCAGGTCTGACAGATAACGACTTACATGTTAAGCAGAGCACCTTAGGCCTGTTTGCTCCATGATCGTGTGTTTGTGTGTGCATGTGTTTGTGTGTGTGTGTGTTTGTGTGTGTGTGTGTGTGTGTGTGTGCGTGTGTGTGTGCGTGCGTGCGTGCGTGCGTGCGTGCGTGCGTGTGTGTGCGTGTGTGTGCGTGTGTGTGTATGTGTGCGCGTGCGTGTGTGTGTGTGTGTGTGTGTGTGTGTTTACTACTCACTGGATGGGTTAAGTGCAGAATTCACATTTCGGATATGCGTCACCCACGCCCAAAAAGCTTACTTCCACCCAAAATCAAAAAAATCAGTGGCAGCCAATCACTTTTATTATAAGGACACAAAACAATGCAAATGAATTGGTGCCAGTCGATGACATTCTTCTTAATACTTTTGTTGTTATCCTGAAGAGGAGAGAAAGTTATACAGGTTTGAAACGTCAAAAGTACATGGTACAATACTTTTTTCCAGTCAATTATAACTATCATTTAAGAGCAAATAATATGGATTATTTACTATTATACTTAATAATAGATAGAATTTATTATTAATTTATAATTAAACATTATTGAATATTGAATTACCTGATTTAATGTTAATGATAGATTGCATTAATTCATTTCCAGTACTATACATTGCTTTACATTTACAACAGGAAGTCAAGCATGTTAAAATATGCGAAAATAACATCTGTTTTCATGCATACGCCAGGAAGAATTGTAGATGTGATAAGCCAGACATTAGGCTATTCGTAAAACTGTCATGATTTCACCCCTTAAAATGAACAGTGTTGCTTTAAAGTTGTGTGCTGTATGCACCTAAACCTCTCAATAAAACCAAGCAACCAGAAAAGACGTGAACAAATGTAATAGATACACCGCCAAGGTTCCAAACGCATCTAATCCATTGAATAGTTACGCCTGTGGTTGTTGTCCCCATAGATTCAGCCTTATCTGCCTCCAGTTATGACCTTTACATGGAGGTGTAGCAAGCTCTGCACACAAAGATAATCCCATTGTAGTCTTGTTAAAGAATTCCCAGGTCCCAAAGGCCGACCAACCTTGTCAAAGGTGTTTAACATAGATAAGCTGCTAAACAGATTTGAAATCGAACGGTACTCTAAGGGGAAAAATACAAAACAAAAAATGAACAACAGCGAGGAGCAGTTGTATCTTCTTAATGAACAGGAAGACCATTGAGGTTCAGTTATTTTCTTATTTAAGAAATATATTTAATAGTAAACTCAAGCATTAATAGCTCTTCTCTCCATAGTTGGTTCCCAATTTGGAAAGACTAAAAGTCAAAGAATCAATGAAGCAAAGGGAATATGGCATCTTTCCTAATCGGTTTATATGGTTTATCCCAGATGATTCGTCAGACCGACACCACATGGCATAACACACCCACTAAGAAGCCAATGGAGGGCTATTTATCTGTGGCGTCTCTGCCGTATTCCTTAACATATAAATAATTTTGCACTCCGCAACCTTGTAAATGTATGATTTTCTGGGACATGGGTTGGTTTTAAGATCTAATGCCAGTTCTGGCTGGAAAGCGGGTGCTTGCTTCTCATCTGTATGGATAACAGTCTTTAAACCTGTCAGTCTACTGACTGTGAGATGGTCTTAATGTGCCGTTTGTTTACCCTGCATCTGTGCTGTCAGCCCCAGAGTGTCAGAGCTCAATATGGGTTCTGGAATGCAGAGGATCTATCATCAATTTTCCTCGGGCTCCGTTTCCTTTTCTAGGGGCAGAAGTGTTTAGTATGTGTTTTCAGGTTTGTGTAATGTGCATTTGTTATATGTTCTGGTTATGCGCATATCTTTGTAGGCGTAACGCTTTGCGTAGGCTTTGTAATTTTGTCCTTTCTGAAATGGAATATATGCATGCCATATGTGTCGGATGAAGTGGTGACAATCCCTGTAGAACAGGACCTCAAATGACCCCAAATGCAACATTTTAGTTAACATTTTTCAAGTCAAGTTATGTTGTTCGATATGAAGACGGGGTGTGGAATGGTCACGTGAAGATAAAATGGATAGCATTGGAGTGGTGTGTATCATCTGTTTCCCAAATTAAATTTTCTCATCCAATGAAATTTCCATTTTATAATAGATGTTTTTTCACATTACGGAGAGACTTAATGAGAGGAATCTATAATGAACTGGGTAGTAAAGTGACTCTTAATCATGCCATTTCAATGCTGTAATTTACTTCATTAGTAATCATCCCAAAGCCCAGTGTACACAATGTGGTTTAAAGAGTAAATATTACCTGTTATTAAAGCACTCATTCTGTCTGTTATCTGCTGGTTAGCCCCCACTTCATTTCTCCTCTATTTAACCCCAAAGCTCCATGCCAGTGTTTAAACCCTCCAAAGCGCTAATGCGAATGTCCAGCGATGGCGGCCAAGCCATTTCTCCTGGCCATTATTACAGCTCTCGCATCCTAGTCTCCAGTGATAATCCTGCTATCAGCCAGAGCTAGGCTGGCTTGCAGCACGGCTGGCAACACCCATCTAACCCCATCTGTGGATCTTATCTGGTTCCACCGCCTATGGCAAGGGTGCTTTGTTTCAACCTCCAACACAAACAGCCCATCCGCTACTAATGTTAATGTTAAATGTTTCTCTCGCCAACTTAGGCTGGCAGCACATTTTCACCATGAAGCCTGAAGAGTTCCGTGCCATTTTTGCTCAAACAGCCTTGAGGTTATTTGAAGTTTTTGGCCCTCGTCATTCACAGTGTAGGATGCAGACTGGACGTCTGTACTTTCGAGTGTAACTGGCACAGTATGAAATGCCAGTTCACATTTAACGTATCATACGGCTCGGTTTCATGTCATTGTGACCCCCAGCGAGCCACCTTAACTTAAATTGAAGAACATTTTTCAGTCATTATGGTAAATTGGCAGCAATCAGACTGAAACCATGGATGTCCCTCAAGAACTTCTGTTCCAATTTTCAGTGACATTATAAGATGCGCCAAAAATAGATCAGTGTGCTATTGTTCTTTGCCAATGGAAAAGGATATGCATGTGTTATACAGCTAACTCAAAAAAATTAATCTAGAAATGCAAAGGAGCTGTTTGAATCACATCCAAGAGCGGTTAAAGGTGAGATATTCAGGGCTTGGCCCAGAATACATATTTCACAAAAAAGTGTGAAAAATACGAACTGTGCCACCTTCTTATTTCACTAGGGGCTTTACTGGAAACATTAAACAACGGCTATCTCAGCCCTTGGACACCTCTGTTGGGATATCACAGGTCTACTTAGAACACAAAATGTTCATGTAACTTTCGATATGAGACATATTATAGACTCCTGAGGACTTCACATAAACAGCTAAATCTAATCTTGGGTTATTGAGTTATATCTGTTTTCAGTTCTCTGTGTGGTGCTTTTGAAAAGCAGAGATTGAAGCTCTATACAGTATATATTATAAAACATTTATGATGAGCATTTTTGATGAATCAAGCAAAATATCTCCAGCAGGATGTCTGTCATTGGTTGATAAATGATAGAATGTCGCTGGCGATCGCGTCAGCTTGACGACGATCAAGAGTTCAATGATCTGAGTGGCTTGAATAACTTCAGAAAAGATTTTTGACAGAGAAATCAATGTAATGCACATCAAAGAGAATCCAGCGCAGGTGAAGGTCTCTGTCAAACGGATTCATGTGTGAAAAGTCATTTGTTCAGCCACCCATACGTGCTCAGGGCTCCCAAAATAAGCGATTCTGCATGATAGCACATCCAACAGCCATCCCACTTTTTGCATTGGTAAGGACTGTGGTGTTTGTCTAGCCTTATTCCAACAGAGACTCAGGAAAAAAGATCCAATGTAGCTAAACCGGTAGAGCGTTACTCGAATAATGTCAAGGCCATCGTTCGGCGTCCAAGGAAACCTTCAGACTGATTTGAAATGTATGCATTGGGAGTTGCTTTGAAAAAAGTGTCTTCCAAATGTGCACTTCTAAAGTTGCAACTGCTCACGACGAGCCATGAAGCTTGATGCTTATACGTGTCAGTTCGAAACCATCCCTCTCATCCTGACTGTGCCGGGGAATGTGAGGGACAGCTTGCATCACCGCAAACCTCATCCAGCACTGAACTAATAAAGCCTAAATTGCCCATCGTAGAGTCTAAGAGTGACTCCAGACATTCATTAGCTTAATGAAAACAGGCCACTCCACTGCAGTCACCCATTGAGCATCTTCACACTGGATCGGAGGCAACCATCTGCTCAGAGGCGTCCAGCCAGCTGCAGACTTTTCCTGTCATACGCAACCATGGAGGAGAGGCGAACGACCGCCGCCAGCTTACCCGCTGGAGAGGTGGTCATGACGCTTTGGTGCAGTGCTGCAGTGTTGCTAAATCTAACGCCCTTAGCTCACCTGTAACTGTAAAATTGGTTTGCTTCGTGCATCTGAACAAATATGTTGACAGTTCATTTAGCTACAGCTGTCGGACAGCCTGGCCGTGAGGAGCACGTGTTCAGGAGTTATCAGCCATGTGCTAGGCCTGGGTATGTCAACATGTGTTATGGCCAACTGTTTCAATCCGACAGCAACACAACAGCTAACCTTTGCAAACATTTGAAGGGCAAGTACCGTTCCCTTAGTCTGACTCACAGGGCTGAAAACTGACAACAGAACGTAAAAATTAAAAATGCTCGGCCCGAACACTTTTAGACTTGATTTCGGACAAGTGTGATATTAAGTATGACAGCATTAAGACAAGAGATTAGGAACAGAAGTGTCTGTTTCTCTCAGTGAATGGAATTGGAAATGAAAATCCTGATTACAGTTGGCTTTGAAGGAAGGGAAATTGCTGTCAATCCACTCTCATAATCGGTTCTAGAAGTGTGTTGCTTAGCGACATGCAAAGCTTAATGTGTTGGGTTTTATGCAACTGATTTCATTAAAATATACTATCTGGCAAAATTAAAAATATTCTGACATCTAAATCTGTTGATATTAATGGAATGGTCACTGTTTTAACTTCTCCCATGGCTAGTGCGTGTCGACTGTGCGCCAACCAATGAGATTTGACGTGCAGCCATATTTAAACATACCATACATACCATTTCTGTTCATGTCTGTTTAGGTTTATATGTGACATTAAGGTCGCTTCATAAACTCAAAATATTTATAAATTCGCCCCACAAACATGTCATTAACATATTTAACATATGCACATTTATTTAAGCCCTAAAGCTAATATGATTAATTTTATAATGATGAATGAATGTAATAAGTATAATAATAATAATAATAATAAATTATTATAAATAAATATAGCAGATAAATAAGATTATAAGTATGAAGAGTTGGTAAATTTTTTAATGTAACTTAAGTTGTGTGCTGCTATATTAAGGAATTAATGTACATGTAGGTTATGTTATGATGATGTAATTATGATGTTTTCGGTGACGGTTTGTTGTGTTTCCATAAAAGCGACGGTTTACCCAACAATGAAAAGGCTGTAATCATTTTTTTCTTTTCAAACCCATATAAGAAAGTTCATTTGAAGAATGTTGGTTATTTTTTAAATAATAGTTTGCTTCCCATCGCAAGCTTCCTTTGACGATCCCAGTCTCTGCCTCTTTCCAATTGCTTTCCTGTCTCATCTTTACTATCCAGACCCATTAATGGCAAAAAAGCACCCAAACATATTTCAAAAAAAAAAAAAAAAACTTTATATATATATATATATATATATATATATATATATATATATATATATAAATACATAGCAAATATTCAATATTTACATTGAGGTCAATAAGTATTTGATCATACTGTGATTTCTGTGATTCTCCAACTCAGAACTCATGGCATGGTGTAGATTTTTCAAGATGCATCTTGTCTAAATGTGTCAGGTTTTCAGGGCTGTCACTAAACAACGCAAAGTTTCACAAAGTCTCCCTCAAAGAATTTCAATTAGATTTAAGTTGAAATTTGATATGAAACTTTTTTCGGAGCCACTCCTTTCTTGATACATTGCAGTCGTCCTGTCCCCTGTGCAGAAACACACCAGAGCATGATGCTTCCACCCCCATGCTTCACTGTAGGTACTGTTTGGAAGCCTCTCATATTTCTTCTTCCTTCAGACAAGGCGAATGGAGTTAAGACCAAAAAGTTCTACTTTGTTCTCATCTGACTAAAGGACTTTTTACCATGACTCCTCTAGATCTTCCAAAAGGTCCCTTGCAAACTTCCGACGGGGCTTGACCTGGGTTGACTTAAGTAGGGGAACCTTCTGTGCAATGCATGGTTTTAAACCATGACGTCTTAATATATACTTATATTAGCCCTGGAAACAGTGGTCCCTGCTCTCTTCACAGCATTGACCAGATCCTTCGGTTTAGATCTGGGCTGATTCTTCACAATTCTCAGAATCATTGATAACCCATGAGGAGAGATCTTCTGTGGGGCCCTGGTACGAGGGATATTGACAGTCATCATGAGCCTTATCCATTTGGTGACAATTTCTCTTACAGTTGTGCTTAACAATTTCCCCATAGCCCTTTCCAGCTTTGTGATGGAAAACAATTTTGTCTCTTTTGTCTTATGACAGCTCTTTGGTTTTGCCCATGTTGCTACTTGATTGATTATGGGGTTCACAGGTGGCTGTATGAGAGCCAATGACCTCAAACAGGTTCTACTAATTTAGAATCATTTACAGAGTGTAACTGGAAGATTTAAAAGCAAAATAAGAGGCCTTTGAGGCTCAGAAATCTGGCTGATAAGCAAGGGATCAAATACTTATTTGACACAGTAATCTACAAATAAATTGTTCAAAAATCACAATGTGATTACCGGATTTTTCTTTGTAGATTCTGTCTGTTACAGTGGAAACGCACCTATGCTGAAAATTCTAGACCCCTGCAGGATTTCTAACTAGGAGAACTTGCAAAACCGCAGGGTGATCAAATACTTTATATAAATTTGCGTTGTGCAGGAGAAAAGAAAGGCATCCAAGTTTAAAAAGCATGAGTAAATAATGACAGAATTAAAATTTTTAGGTTACCTTTCCCTTTAACTTTCTGTTTTTGGAATATTTGCTAATTATAGTTGACACATTTAAGATCACGGAGAACTCTTCCCACAGGGAATGCTGGTTAAAGAAATTATTGCAATGTATCACAACAAACGTCATGAAGTGGTGCTACAGGGCATCTCTCTGACAATTATTTACAAGGGCACTTTTTCTTAAGATCTTTAAACATGGTCATTTAAAAATCTGATTGCAATCTGCTCACAGCATGTGCATGTGCTTTCAGACTCAAGAGTCTCTTGAAGATACAGTTGTCAGCAAATAATGCTCAGATGTGAATCAAACAAAAGAGAGAAGGTGAAAACGGGCTCCTGATGACCGCTGGTCTACCATGCATCTGAAATGTTAGTTTCTGCCCCAAGGCGATCGCTGGATAGCTTATCATCTGGGCAGTATTACATGAATCCCCATTGGAACTGAACTCATTACGTTACGCCTCACTCAAGCATGGACTTCTCAATCTTTTTGAAGATCCCTTTTGGCATTTGGTACATGGTTTAATATCTGTGAAAGGAGCGAGGACCGACCACTGACCCCAAACATCGATTAGACACATGAGCGACTGCGTTTCCCCGCAGAACAGGTGTAGACTCGTGCGTGTAGGATTTTATGACAAATCGCTTTTGACAAACATTGGAAAAATATTTATTGAATACTGCCAAGAATTCGATTTTTAAGCCAGAAAGCGAGTTTTCATTCTATAGCTGTAACTAGTTTTGTGCATGATGAGGAAAACAAACTTCTTTCAGACGTTTTTTATTGACTGTGAGGTAACTAGCTGGGAAACAAGCAGTGCCAGAGACCGACCGTATTGCCTCTTCTTTCTTCTATTACAGTTTAATTTTGTTGGGAAGCTGCTGGGGCCCAGGGGCAATTCCATGAAAAGATTACAAGAGGAAACAGGAGCAAAGATGTCCATCCTCGGCAAAGGCTCGATGAGAGACAAGGGCAAGGTAAGACATCTAATATTTTTTTCTTCTCCTCTATATACCAGCATACGCAAGTTCCATAGATCAGTCCGGCTAACACAACCACCATTTGATCCTAAAGAAAAGCAAACCATATCTGAAACCATTATTAGATTTCGCCTACAGAGTGAGTACAAAAGCTTGCACGTGCCATAAACTCTATTTATCCCCACTCGAAAGGTTTAAGCCTCTTAAGCCTTTAATTTCTGTAAGTGTAGCGGAGCTGACAGGGCAAAGTCTGAGATGATGCTGTGTCTGAAGATCATTACCTGCAATATGTGCCACTACACAGAGGAGGGACTGCTATTTTTAGCTTGTCTGGCATTATACACATTCTTGAACAGACAAAATATATCATGAAGGGGTACAACACTGGAAGGAAGCACATAAATACCGAGCTGAATTTGCATGAAGAAGCAAATCACAGTTTTCATTGTCAGTATGTTTGCAGTGAATGGGTACATGGCTACACAAAAAGAGTCTATTCTCCCTTTATGCTGATTCAGACATTCAAATAACCATCTCTCGGCAGCAGACATGCTAACTTTTCAGGCACTATAATAGATTTGTTACGAATTAAAATGTGTGCGGAATCAGCACCGAGCATCAAAAAGGATGCTTTGAGTTGTTATTTTTTGTGCATGTGTCCATTTGCAGGCTGTAAAAGAGCCATTTATTTAAACATGGCCTTCAGATTGAAAGCTGGTGAATGTAATAATTAGAAACGTTATTCAGTGAGCGATTCAGCCAAACAGCTGCCTTAATAGACATGCTGGCTATTTACCTAGAAATAGAATCATTCAAACCACAATATTTCACACTTTGCTGCTTCGGTCTCATAATAGGCCACATTGAGTTTATTGAATAGCTCCATTGAATGAAATCCAACTATGTAAAGCAAATATTTGTTTCCTTTCGCATATACGTATAACGTGATGATTTTGAAGTGTATTGGAATCTGGATGTGTTGGGATGGGATAAATATACTATTTAGCTAAAGGTAATTTGTTAGCTTTTTTAAACCATGCAAACCACCGCAGATGAATACGCTGTCATCTAAAATCCATTTAAATTTATGGCAAAACTCAAACAAGAGTCTGTCGGATTGTTCGAAATCCCAAAGGCAATCATTAATGCAAACATATTCCATTATAGTCACCTTGAACTGGTACAGGCTTGTTATACATATTAAATTAAGAGTCTGTCGTGCATGTTTATGGCAATAGATTTTCCGTCTGTACACTGTCTGGCAGCGCTGTTGAAGACTTCAATCTAAAATTGACTCTCGCATGAAAACGCCAACGAACCAAGCGATTTTCTTTTTTGAATATTACCAGAAAAAATTTGTGTGCGTCTGAGATGGAAGCGATAGAACAAACGCATAAAAATAAAGCATTTTAATGTCGGAATAACAAATGCATTGCTAGAATTTTGATCAGATAAGTACTCACGGCCATGGAAGCACAGACCCAAAATTACTTGCAGAAAACCAAAACTATTTTAAAAACAACTGATTTACGTTGTGTATTTGTTTTATTATGAACCTCAGATTTACAATTTGTCTTTACTGGAAATAAGTGTGAGAAAGTCTTCATTTTGGCATATTTCAAGGGGATTGTGTTCTTCTTAGACACTTACTCCCGTATCTTTTGAAATACATCCTGCGAGATAGACCTGTCTTTTTAAACAATGCAACATTTTCTTCAAGGATTGACATGAAAGGAAAGTTAAAGCTCTCAGACTTGAAACAGAACAAACGCTGTCTTCCACTGTAATTTTTTTGTGTCTACTTTTCAATCCATCCGTTTTTAAATCAGAAGCACCGACGTTCAGACACCCACATACTAACCTACATGCACGTCTTAGTGTCTACCCACAAAATTGCTGTCTGAACCTTTTATCACGCTGTTTGTCAGCTATAGGACTATAACATGATTATGCCTCTCAGAAAGTTGTGAAACCTTGAGTGCCTCCTGACCTTTCGTCCATGCACAGGGTGATGGGCAAAGTGGCAGGGTCACATTGACAAGATAGAGGCATGGAATCAGTAAGTGTTTATTAAAACTGAAGGGCCCGCATCAGCAAATGGACCCTACATCAAAGCTGTGCTGTTTTTAAGTAGCCAAAGCTGAACGGTAATCAAAGTAAGACGGTAATGTTGACTGTCGTGATTACGATCTTTCTCATGTTTCAAGTTTTCTGAAGAGCTCCAGAACACCTTCAGCAATCAAAGACAAGTGAGGAACTGAATAGCTCTATAAAAGATTCCCATTTCTGCTTTTCTGAAGGCAAGATTAAATCAGAAAGGTGCCAATGTCAATTTATTTCTGACAAAAGGCCCTCAGGCATCCCTTAGTGTAATGATTCATGGTATCCACGTGCTCATTATATGTTTAATAGCTCAAAGGTGTTCACGAAAAGAATTATTATACGACGCGAAGAGAACTTTACCCATCAAATACATGCACGTCTGTGAATCAGCCCCAGTCCGAAATGCACGTAATGCAGATCTGAATTGCGGTTTCCTGCTTTATTAAATTTATTAATGATATGATTAGTGCTCAAACAGAATTCTTGACTTTATAAAATTATGTTTTAATATCTAGGAGGAAGAGCTGAGGAAAAGCGGCGAGGCGAAATATGCCCACTTGAGCAACGATCTTCATGTTTTAATTGAGGTCTTCGCGCCACCTGGAGAGGCATATTCCCGCATGAGTCATGCCCTGGAGGAGATTAAGAAATTCCTTGTTCCAGTAAGTTCATATACTTGGAATCCTCGAGAGGAAAAGTGTGCTGGAGTTAACGATGAGACTGGTTTGCTCCAGCAGATGCAGAAGTCTCCTGCACACATGAGTTTGTGTTTATTCTGGCGGGGAAAAAAGAGATTATAGCGCTATGCATGTGATTAAATATATACATTGGGGATCAGCCCAGTAAATTGGATGTTTGATTTGAATGCCGAAAGAATGATCATATCTTTTTAAAATCAACATGAATTTGTCTTTAGGTTATAAGTTCTGTTTGTGAAATGCAAAGCAGTCAGTGCTTTTTATGGCAAAACAAAAAAACATAAAGTCAAAAGCATACTGGAGAAAAGTGAGTCCCGGAGCTCTCAGAGATAATAAATGTGTGAACGGAATATTTCTACATAGTCTAGACCGTAAATATTAATGTAGCTGTGTGAGGTGTCGGCCTCCGGCAGGAAGCGTTCAAAGAGAGATTTTGGCCCTTTGGCCCCGTCCCGCTTTCACCTCTCCCATCGTTGGCTTTACAACACAGTTTTCTGTCTCGTGGGACACATCTTTGCAGCATCCTCAGCAATGATCCGATCACTTCCTGCATGTTTTGTTTTAATGTCTACAACAGAAGAGTGTATCTTAAAGACAAGTAAGATGTTTCTTTCTAGATTGTGTTTTACCAAAAAGTATATGATACTTGCCGATCTTTAAAGTGTGGGTATCTATATAATTGCTCTATATCCTCATTATCTCATACGTTTAGTTAATCAGTTAAAGGGTATTACAGTGCATTTGAGACAGTGGCCTATATACACAATGTGTTTGGTAATTCCAGATCAGCATTCGAAAACAACAACCGAAATGGGTCTGCAGCCTGAACTACAGATAGAGCATTGTTGATGAGGCCTGCAGAATGCCCATTATGTGGATAAGATTAAGCACCATTACACATTGCCACTGGCACCAGGAAAGCTGTGAATCATGCAAAGCACAGCGTCTCTAGCAGGTGTGAGGGGTATACTCTTTAACAACAGTAAGCCTGAATAGAAAGAAGCTGACAACATTTACGGGAACATCACCTTGTTTATTCTCGGCTTTGTCTTTGTCATTTACCAACAGTTAACATTCAAGACATCCATGGCTTCCTGTCACATTTTTTATCTTGTCTTTCTAATGTCTTTGCTACAACAAAGCTGCAGTTCATTGAACATGCAAAATAATCATACATGGTACTCTGTGTGTTAACTTTGGGGTGGTCACGATACAAACTCAACCCAATAATGTACATAATAAAAAAAATCTAAATACACAGATCTTGATGTTACTAGTTACATTAACTGTGACAATAAAAGTGAATTGAATTGAATTGAACTGTACATTATTCCACACTTAAAGACACTGCTATACTTTGTATTATTTTGTATAGTATTTTCCTATAATGATTGGATAAGATGAGGCAAATACTGCAGTATGCTTTTAATATTTGCTATGTTAATATGCAGAGTAAGGTTAAACTAATACGGCCAGTAGTCAATTTATGAATGATTTAGTGAATTGTGTAACTGATTCATTCGAATCATCTGGATTCAAGAACAAAGCTGATAACTTGAAGAATGGCTTCATCATCTCATAAGAGTCGGTCAAAACACAGATTTATGTTGGAGAGAAATACTACAAAAAGTCAGATGTACGTGTTGGAATAATGTTTAGCCCATATGCAGCAGTACTTATGGTACTGTGATACTACCAAGTGTAGTAGGAGAGCGTTATCACCAGTATTTAAGAGCTTTAGACTTAAGATCCAACCATGTGTTTTTACGCAGCCAGAAAAGCAATGCGCTGACTGTAGCGCTTGAACCTCATTTATGTCAAGCATGTTTCTGAGTATGATAGGCTGAACGTGGAGAAGATCACCAGCTTCTGCCATTTTCCATTTTCCAAAAACGTGGCATTCGAAAAAAATAAAAATAAAAATCCTATTGCTGGTAGAATCAACCTGGTGGACAAGCAGACCCACTATTGGGATGCAACCATAGCACGGATCCAATCATAGTTAACATAGTATCAACTGATTTTATGATTTTAAATAGCATATTACGATAAATCTAAATATTTAAATGCAAATTTGTGACCATTAAAACATTTTCTGAATACATCATAGGCTAAGTAAACAATTTGTGCAATTGGATATGGATATGTAAAGTTAAGAATATAAGGCACTCCCTGTTTTGACCTATTGTTTCTTTTCTGTTTGCATTCTGAATCAATGCGTCTAATCATTAGAATTTTATTCTTATTCAAAAGATAATTAGCTTCACCATCAGACACACTGTATAATGAATCCATCAGGATGCTTATTATATCGGATCAGTTTAAAATACATTGTCCATTTGTAAGCTTCATTTCTGAATGAGATGGAAAGGAATGCAATCGGTTTGTTCCCAGGAAGCAGGGACGACATGGACTGATGATGTCAATGAGGTATCTAAACCCGTCCTACTGGTGCTACCTCTTATATGTCTTTGCCTTGACATGGCAAAGAAAGTCAATCTGTGTTTGCTTGTCTGAGTGGTATGATATTACATTTGAAGAGCCTTCTTTCGGGTTGTTTTTCTACAGTGGGAGTATTTTTATACTTTTTAGTTTAAATTCTCAAAACGTCCGTCCTGTTGAACCTTGTCCAGGTACTTTACAGAATCAGGAACACCGCAATTGGACTGCACTCCAGCTTGGATAACATTATCTATGTAACATAGTGTTAATATGTGTTTACTGTTGAAGACCTTATGTACGTTTAAAGTCATACTTGACTCCAAAATGAAAATATTTTTATAATTTATTCACATTTATGTAATAGCAGACAAAGAAGCACAAGAGAAGATATTTTGTGGAATGTAGGTAGCACTGGCCCTTGTGTTGACTTCTATTAAAGTATAAGGACATTAGCATTAAAACATTTCTCAAAATATCTTCTTTTGTGTTCCGCAAAACATAGAGTCTATTTTAATATACATGGGTGACTGTCACTTTAATATACTGCATATTACACACGTTGTATTCCATATGAAGGTTTAAATGTGCACTTTACCATAGACAAGCAGCTGCCTTTCCGTAGACGCGAAAGCGTAATTAAAGTTATTTCTAAAGAGACTGACAGAAAAAGAAAAACAAGCGGTCATGGAAGCGGCTAGAATGCTGCAATTTTTATTGATCGTGGCCATATCTTTATGAAAAAGCCACTCTCCTCTAACTGCCATGTCTTGTACCCAGCTGCCATGCCAAGCAGGAAGGGAAGAAAGTGGCTGGTGGAAATGAGGCTCCGTTTATCTGCCGGTGGCAGTGACATGATAATAAAATAAGCGCTATCCACTCTATAATCGGCCTTGTGATTCAGGGCCTTGTCATGTTCAATCAACAGAGAGGGGGACTTTTTAAATGCAGAAAGTGAAATTATTCTTTCACAACAACGCACTGATAGCTGATGTCAAACAAAGTTAATAAGACACCGCGCTCTATTTTTCTTCTGCCGCTTTCGTTCTTCATATCGCAGTTGATGTGCAGGCATCGCAGTGCATGACATGTCACATGGCATCTTTTTGTCAACATTCCAACATTCCAATGAAATCGGGTTTCATTTTCATCCTTATTTTTGTATTAAAGTCAGCAAGACGTTTTGGCAATCTATTCAAGGCCCGCTGCCAACATTCTGGTTGTCGGGCAATGCATTTATAGCTCGGTTGCTTTGATGCGGGGGTCTGCAAGATGTGACTATGACTAGATTCATTATTTTTGGCAGTGATTGATGGGAAGTGTTTTTATAAATTGCATATACAACACCTTGAGGTTGTAGTTAAACTGGTTAGCGTATGGCACAAATAACAGCAAGGTCATCGGTTGAAACCCAGGAACCCATCAAGATGGCTACAATGTATCGCGCGTACTGTATGCTCTGGAAAGTATCTATAAAAAAAATTCTGAGAATGCCTTTTTCAATGCTTTTATATGTGAAGTTTGTTGTTCTATCCCATGTAGGATTACAATGATGAGATCAGGCAGGAGCAGCTTCGTGAGCTCTCTTACTTAAACGGCTCAGATGACCCAAGCAGAGGAAGAACTGCTCGAGGACGTGGTATACGTTTGGCCTCTACAGCCTCCACTCGGTACAGTATTTCTCATCATACATTTACAAGACAATGGAAGTCTTGACAGACACTGTAATGTGAATATGATGGCTTAGATCAGCGGTTTTCAAACTGGGGGAAGTGGCTCCCTGGGGAGCCCCAAGATGGATCCGGAGGGGGGCAGATATTGTGGCATTTTATGGAATACAGATTTTTATCATACCTTTTAGGCAACCCAAAATTTGAAAATAAGACCGCCTATCAAAATAATAAATTCCAGCTTTTTACAACTGAACCCCCCGTTTTTGGGGGGGCTGCAAAGCGATACACCCTACACAAAGGGGGCCTTACAACTAAAATGTTTGAGAACCACTGGTTTAGATATTAAGAATTCTCAAGCGTTCCTCCAATATATTGCGCAGGGCTTGGTATTTGGTAATTAATTGGAATGTTGGAAGCATGGCCATTGGAAAGTCTGTATAATCCAACTTAAACCCAAATTTAATGTGATAAACATTGCAATACTGCTTTAAAAATAGGAATTGTAAGTTTTGCTTTCAGAGCGACTTTAAGTGTATTTCTCTACAGTATAACTCTTAATACTGAAATCTTAAAGAGGCAGTTCACCCAAAAATCTATATTTACTCACTGTTTATTCATTTAAAACATCTATGACTTTCATTCTCCTGCAAACACAAAGAGAGATACTTAGAAGGACATTAGTAACTAAAAACTGATCCCCATTGACTTCTATTGTATTGCTGCAAATCCGATGAATGTCAATGGAGACCAACAGATATCTTTTACCAACATTTTCCAAGATATCTACTGGGTTCTGCCAAAGAAAGAAACCCATTCGTGGTGACACCACATGAGGGTGAGTGGATGAAAAGACGTATTTTGTTTTATAGGTGAACTGCATCTTTAAATCACAAAGTCTAAGTCGAACAGAAACCCAAATCTCACTTCCAAACATCTGTGCTGTGTCGGATAATGAAAGGCCCAGAGGCTCAGTGTTATCAATCAGGTTAGCAGGTGAAGCTTTAATTGTTCACATCAAAGGCATAACATATACCATCATACATTATTTACACACCTATCTCACTTTAATGTTTATTTCATAAATTCCACACTTGCTAGGGCATGTTTAAACCTCAGCAGATCCCCGTGGCATTCCCTCACAACAGCAACAGCTTGCGCGACCCCAGGTAACAGATTTAAAATCCGATCTTGTCGTTCGCCATTGCTTATGGATAAAGCTACAAAACCCCATTGATATGCTCCTTGCGGTGCCCTGTGAAGTCATTACTGCAAATCAGCCTGGAAAAACAACACTGATGAGGACATTAGTCTCTGCGGTGTCTTTGGATTTGGATGGATGGAATGTAGATCTCTGCTGACCGAAACATCTGCCATTTACAGGCGCTGCCAAATCCATCTGTCGTTGTGCAACCGCAATCAGGTCAAAAATTTACCCCGAAACAAAACTTCTCCTTCGCATTCCACCGCAAAGGTGTAGTGATGCATTTGTCTATTGTCCTAAAAAGACATCTGCACGTGGCAGGGCAACAAATGAGTACTCGGGGGTACAGGACTATCAAAGGTCTTGAACACCAAATCCCAGCTGAGAGCCGTACCTCATCAAATCCAACGGCAGGGTAACAATATGTTCTAAATCTGGTTTTTGAAGGCTATAATAATGTGCTTCGCTGTACGGGTACAACCTGTTCCAGAGCAGAATTGTGAACAGAGAGTTGAGCCAGATTGCAATATCATAGAAAACTCCATTGTCTAACCTTATTGTGTCACTGGTATTATGGTTCACGGGGCTTTAATGGGCTCTTGGAAATAAAAACACCAGGCTCACTTTTATAGGACTGCGGTGAATGACTTCACTAAATGCTAATCTCAATGTAAACACTGGATGTGTGCTGCACCAAATTTACATATTGTTGCCACTGCAGAAGCTTTTAGTTAGCTAGGTTATATCACAGAAATGGGTTATTTCACAGAAGGGCTCCGTGTGGTAATTTCCAACAATCATAGAGAGGTTTTATGTTTCTGCCATACGTCTACACAGACCGCGGTCCTATCCATATTGTGCAATATCGTGTCAGTTATGTTATGCTCTATGTTGCAGTAGAATGTCAATTTAAAAGTGCTGTTGGAAGTTAAAGGGATAGACCGACCAAAAATGAATAGTCTGTCATCGTTTGCTCACCCTGAAGTTGATCCAAACCTGCGTAGAATTGCATGTTAAACGTATATAAGATATTTCAAACAGTTCTGCACCTTTGACTTGCACTTTATGTTTTTCTATTATGGTAATCAAAGGTTCCCCAGAATCTCAGTTACATTCTTCTAAATATCTTTCTATGTGTTTCACAGGACAAAGACATGTGTATACTTGTGATGCAGACGTCAATCAATATTGTGCTAAAATCCAATTATCCATATTTGCATGTATATTTTAGAGGTCGAGGAGGGGCAGCTCCACCACCTCCATCAGGACGAGGAGCAGCAGCACCCAGGGGAGCTGTGGGTACTCGTACTTCCGTCCTTACACCCTCATTAGCCAGAGGTGTGTCTGCACCCCGGGCCAGAGGAACTCCAGGGACCCCTGGATACAGACCACCGCCCCTGCAGGTCACGCATAAAACCTATGAGGATTACGTAAGTTTGCATGGAAGTTTTGCTCAAAAAAATGTCATACCATATGAAGAAAACATTTTACGGCTCATAGAAATGAGTGAAACCTACCCATTGTAGATGTTTTAAGCTCAGGTGTGCCCAACCTTTTGTTGACAATTCTTACCCAAATGAACGTCAAACTCCAACCGAATGAAAAAAGCAATATCTCATGGATTCGATTCCCGCTGAGCTCTTGCCTAATGCATAAGTCCTATATGGGAAGCGCAGTGGCAGATTGGTCTGTCTGCATGGGGAAATGTTCGAGTACAGACTCATTACCACTGTGAATTGAGTTCTGCTGGGGAGCCTCTGTATTACCCCACACTTGGAAAACGTGGACATTTTTAGAGTAATTGGGTCTGGGGTTTGCCGGTGGAGGACGGTGGACTAAGAAATGAGCAGTTTTTAAAAAACTGGCCTTGCCTGTCCTATGGGATTTTTTCATTCCTGAATACATAAATCACCTGTTTCTAAGTTTATTGCAAAGATACTACTGTGTTGCACATACCAATGGTAAGAAAAACATTTTAGATTGTGAGAGAATGTCAGCATGAATTACACATTCACCAAATTTTTATTTCTCTTATCCAATCCACATAATGATAAAAAAAGATCTGTGAAACGGATATTTCTCTAAAACCTTGTACTGCTTATTGTATTCTTTATAAATGACTCACCGGGATAATGCGATCGAGAAAGAGAGCTAGATAAGCCCGAGCAAAGAACCTCTAGAGAGAGAATATTTAAGAACATTCATATATACTTTACTGCTTGTTTTCCAGGTTTAAGGTTTATCAGGAGACACATGAATGCTCTCTACACAGGGTTGTGATGCTCTGCTCTTTTTGTTGTCGGGGATTTGAATGCAGTTAATCACAGCTCTTGTGTACATCAGCCGTGTCGTGCCAGACTGCCTCTCGCTCTCAGCATAACAGCTCTACTCAGACATCACAAGTGCTCTCTCAAAAGGCTCTTCACTTTCTACAAACCGCTCTGACACTCCTCTATAGTTGAGCCGCTGCCCCTTTCCTTCACACAACATAAACAGACCTCCGTAAAGAAAACACCAATGAAACCAAATGAGCACTTTTAAACTAATATTTTCAGATCGGAACATTTTTTTGCAATTCCTTTGTCCTTATCTCTCTCACAGAAAGTTTTTTTGTATTTAAAATGAAAGGAAATCCTTTTTTGTATTTAAAAAAAAAATTCTATCATCCCTTAGTCACCATCCTGTAATTTCAAACCTGTATGACGTTTTCCTCCGCAGAACACAAAAGAAGATATTTCGAAAGATGTCCCATTTGCTTCAATTAAACAGTCAAGAAACATGTACACAGTGTTACACATCATCAAATGCAGGACAACAGTTAGAACTAATGCACATCTTTTTTCACAAATAATCTGGGGTCACAAGCCGCTCATTGTGAATTAAAGAAAAGGATCTATGTGAAAGAAGATTTTGATGATAGTATCAGTGTTAACCTTTAAGGTCACACTCACATACACAAAATCACATACCACTTCACATGCTTAATGCCAATTTAAGATGGAGAATGAGAATGTCGGAAATGCTACCTGGCACTATTTCAAAGACGGTTCTCAGCACTGCTCTAATTGTTTTTTAACAATGGGCTCTCCACCACCGCTGACTTGACATTTCTCAGGTGAACTAATTATTGAAATGAAATTCTTCATGCAGAACTCCCTCGTTTAATAAAACAGATGTACGACACACACCTCAAGAAAAAGTTGAATCATTGTCGGCTCAGCGAGAGGCAAGTGGAATGCCTGAAGGCCAGGTTTGAGATTTAAAGCTCCTGTCTGCGCCGGGACAGTTAAAATATGAAAGTAACATTTAGGTTTCTGGGGGATATCATCTAATACTGTCTGGCTACGAGGTTAAACTGTTTTAAACCATCCAAATGTTAGGATTTTATCTTTGTTGAATTCTGTAGTTGCTACATCTCTGGCATGAAATAACCCCCGTTAAATTTATTGCAACATGATTTGCAAATGCAAAGAAGATTACCCTGGAAACCCAGAATCTGAAGGTTAGAAGTAAGAGCTTTCTTGCCTGTCTTTAGGTCACTGAATTTTGTTTGGTGGATTGTAAAAGTTTATGGAACAAGTAACAACTGCTTCTATATTTTATATTGATTTTGAAGCAGGATTATTGATAAGGAGTTCTACTTTATCGGAGTTATGTGAGGACATATTTTTATTATTGGATTTATTTTGTAGTCCATCGTCTTTTCTTGCCATTGAAGCCTGTGCTGTGAGATTTTTCCTTTAACGCATAAATATTTATGAGGTCGTTCCTCAGTCTCTGGAAGGTGTTCTAATAATTGAAGATGTACTGCCATCGTATATGAAAAGACATACCAATTATTTGCATCTCCTTTTGTTTAGGAGCGACATCCCTTTTGCTGGGAAGAAAAATAAAACCTGACACGCAGACTATAATTTGCTTGATTGAATTATTTGTGATGTTGTTTGCCTTGGGGAAAGGCTTTCTAAACCTTTCCATTCAGCATTGGAATTCTTCTGAATAATTTGTTATTTTTCAACTTATTCAAAACGATCAATTAACAACATATGAAAAAAAGTAAGCTGAAAATGTATTTTCTATAGGAATACACACTATTTATTCAGTCACATAACGTTGCAGCGAAATTGAGTTCCTCGGAGATGGCATACTAGTATGTAAACCATCTTGGAATGGTTGCACTGGTTCCCTTGACTGAAAGCCTAGAGATTTTCCCATAGACATTTGGAGGTTTGCAAAAAATAAGTTCTGTAATGAAAAGTTTGTGATTATTATAACAGATTAACACAATATTTGCTATTTTTGAAGCCTTAATATGATTACCAGAAGTAAAAAAACAACATGTGGCATCACTGCCAGGAAGTCTCCGACAACTTTGTCAAACCTTAAAATACTCCGTTAATGATTCACCATCTAAATTTTTGAGATTTGTTACATTTTTTGCTAGATTTTATGTGTCATAGCATTAAATGACCCTGCCTATGGATGTAGACGATAGAAATGATAAAGATTTAAAAATCATGAGGAGGTTATAATAGCCACAATTAAGTCAGAATAAAACGTGAAAATAGATTGGAAAGTTGAGAATATTGAGGATAGTTGGTCGAGCTTCACAGACACGGTATTTGACCATAAAATCATTAAAAAAAAACATTGGGCTCATGTCATTGTTATCATTATGAAATCTTGAATGTCCCCATTTGAGGCTTTTTAGGTAAAACACTTATAATAAAGTATTTAGTTGTTAAAAATGTACAAATAGTATTTGCTTATCTGCAAAACCTCCCTGAGCTTTAAAGATGTCAGAACTCAAGAAGATGTCTGTGAAGCCTCGTTCAGAGTTCCAGCTATTCTGTGGCTGTATTTCGCTAGTCTCCTGCTACAATGCCATTCGAAGGCATTCCGAGATTTGATTGCTCTAGTAACATTTATAAACATCCTGAAGAATAAGACAGAAGACGAATAACGTGAGCTCCGCTGCTTTACTACTGCTTGTAGTCGCTCCCAAGTTGCTTGTCATATGCATAAAGTTGAGCAAATCTAAACTTTTTGGCATTGCTGGACATGCCCACTTCTTCCCCAATGGTCAATGTGGCTCATTTTGCAAAGAGATGCCCGCTCTCCATTGAAAAGAATGACATCGCCTTGCTTTGTTGCTATGAGTAGCTGGCACTGAAACTGTGGCTTAAGAGGTTTATGATATCAAACTGATGTACAACAACTCTTGATGAGATGTTAAGTGAACGATTTTACACAGTACACGTCGTACAGATCTCAAGATCTTTAGCTGACATCTTACAAACATACTTGTGCTTTCTTGAAAGCAGCATTTAATACATTTATATCGGTGAAATATTTCCCAAACCCACGAGACAAGACAACATTCGATTTAACTTACAACCTATTGGCCGCTGATCACAATAGTTTAAAAAAGTTTTATGTTGTTTCTCTTTTAAATCAAGGTGATGTGCATTCGAGAAGCACTCAGTCTTACTTCCATGATGTTTGAGAGTTATGAATCATTCGGTTTTTGCAAGAATCACAATGAGTCATTAAATAGATTTACGACTTATTGGATGCTGTAGGTCAGTATATATCAGCCCGTTTCACACTCTCTGGCTCTAAGCCCATGTTTGCTCATACTTCAAGCAGAAATTATTAGCTCTAGAAATCGGTATAGACCAAGCACGCTAGGCAAAGAGACTTGGTTCAATAGCTAGACGAAACCGCATAAAGGTTTTCAAGCATTCATTTCCTTTTCTATTCTCCGGTGCGGAGCGGCGGCCCCCCGCACAGATCAGTCACTGTCAAGAGGTGTTGGTGGTTGTCAATTGATAATGAAGTTGAGTATTGAAGACCTTTGGCTGTCGGCTGTATTAATTACTCTTTGCTGGGCTCTCTAGCACTTGATTTATTTCCTGTTAGCTTGCTCAATATGACCATAGTTAATTGCACTTTCAAACGAGTGTTGAAATGTAACGCTCAAGCACCATTAACCAGCCTGCTCGAGTTATGCACCGTGCTTTGTAAGAGCATGTTAAAGTCAAAAAGGTCACACACGAGGACCTTTTAAACAACACACCACTATTATAGTGAAAACAAATCTGCTTTTTTGTAACATTAATGCTTTTACTGATAAATAGTACTGTGTGCTTATATAACATGTTTGCATGCAACACAAATTAACACATTGAATGTAAGCATCCCCTTTGAATATGTTTGAAGTTCCTTATACACAAGCGGACAAAAGGCAGCATCGTTATTTCTGCAAGTGCTAAAAGGAGTGCATTTATTCGGCTCTCCATGGAATGAACCTATTAAGTGAATATGTCACAAACTACCTCTCAATGCTAAAAAGCCTCTGAGAGATGTTGCAGGTTTGCTGTGATTGACAGATTCTGCAATATTCCATTAAAGAGTCAAATATGCTGGCTCTTCATACTCCGCCGCTTAAGATGTGCACAGCACTCGATCAAGAGGCAATGTTAACAAACTGGTCAATTAGTTAGAGAGGACAGATCTCTGACCTCATTACTCAGGGTTGAAAGTAATGGAAGGAAACTTCTGTGTTAGATCTCCTGAACAACTTAATCCCTGACATAATCCCTAACTTTAATTTACTCTAATCCTTCTTCATACTCTTGAAACCAGAATGTTGTGCGTAATTTTAATGGCAAGGGGAATGGCAGAATTAAAATGGTTCCCGTTCCTTGCCGGGGTTTTTCTGACAGATTAGGCCTAATTAAATAAGGCGAGTGTGTTCGGTTAATCTATCTGAACTCAGAAATAGAAACATAGTGGATGTTTGCAGTAATGATTCATTTGGAGTTCATCCAGTAGAGAGTTGCTTTAATTAAAGCAATTCGGCTTTAAATCTCTGTCGTGCATTCGTGCTGGAGCATATAAAACAAATGTAGGAAAGTGGATGTAAAGTCATCTCTTAAAGGGATAGTTCACCCAAAAAATTCCGTCAAGAATTACTCACTCTCTACGTGTTCCACATCTGTATGAACTACTTTCCTCTAATAAACAAAGAGAAAGAAATTTGCATGAATGTTTTTACACAAACAGTTCTTGGAGACTTCCATAGTAGGAAAAAATGGTAGTCAAAATTACCCCAGAACTTTTGTCCTACATTCTTCAAAATTTCTACATGTGTGTTTCTTTTTTTACGAGTGCTGAAACATACAACAAGGGGAACACAAATATTAAATAAAGAACAACAGGCAAAATTTTTAATTGGAATAATAATAAAAGTATTAGTAGTAATAGTATGTTTCGGAATAATATTAAACCTTAAAAATAAAAATAATCAAAGTAATAACTTTACAAATTTTAACTTTTTGTTCAACAAAACAAGTTAATTAACAAAATGTCCTTCTATGGTAGTCAACGGTTTCAAGAACCACATGAGCATACTTTCAAACACTAACACAACTTCTTAACACACCCAGAATAATGATGCACCAACTCACTTTTCAAAGAGATTTCTTTCTAAATAGAAGATTAAAGAATCTTGATCACCGGCCCCTTTGACTACGGGAACAAAACCACAGACACATTTCTCTAAATATCTTCTTTAGTGGGGTTAACATTAGTGTGAGCGTGACAACTTTTAGATTCTCGTGAACATGTTCACTGCTGTGAAATAAATACCAAAGCCTTTTGGGTAAAAAGGTGAGCGTCAACCTAATAAAGAAAAGTGTGGAATAAAGGCTGTTCATGGGGACTTGAAGCATTAAGGCATGAGATGCTGCACTCCTGCCGTGCAGCTCATTATAAAGTCATTATGCAGGTGCTGTTATACCAAAGTGAATGTGCCGCAGGTTTTCCATCAGGGAAAATGGTCAGTTTTGATTATTTGACAGGACTTTCTTTCCCTGATTCTTTCTGATGTTTTTTCTCAATGTTCAGTGTGCTATAGAATATAATTGCTCTGTATATTAAAGCCACCTCCATGAAATCCATGAGACAGCATATAGATGACTCTGGTTTTGTAGAATTGACCAAGACTCATTATGAAGTTTTAATCTGTTTATTGTTTCTTTTGTCAGTAATACTTTATCGATCCCTGCATTATCCACTTGTCTTCAGACATGGCAAATGAGACAATTGTCGCTTTACTCATTGATCGATATTTTCTGTTGGACATGATTCGGCTGTGCCAGACCTCCACTCTGGGAGTATATTTATTAGAGAAATCCTTTGCTGTGTAATTAAACATTGATTTTTCAACCCTAAACAATTAGGACTGCTGGTTTGAGAATGATTCAGTCCTCCGGCGACTGCATCTGTAATTATTCTCCTTTATTTTATGATTTCAGGGATATGATGATGGGTATGATGGTGAATATGATGACCAGAGTTATGAGGCTTATGAAGACAACTACAGCAGCCAGTCCAAAAGGTATTTATTGCTGGTCATAATATGTGTGCTTTTCAATTAGAAATTGTGTAACTATGCGGAGTTTTTTCCTCTAACAGTGTCTCTGAGTATTATGAATATGGACATGGAAATAATGATGACACCTACAACAATTACGGTAAGGACCTATTTCCAGTCCGGATTTCCTTTTGACACTAGAATCAACATTTCAGATGATACACCGCAATAAGAATCATCCTTTAAACATTGCAGTAGTTCATGCAGGTCATGGCACATTGCCTCCACCAGTAAGAAACCTCCGTTACCTCATTGATTTTCCATGTTGGTGTTAAATGTTTCACAGCTAAAATGTAAAAGAAAACAGCTAGGGGCGTTTACCAGTTGTTAAATCACCCAGGCCCAGGGCACCACAGCTGCCATCCTACCTTAGTAGTGTGCCCCAGGGCTGGGTTTGAGATGCACTTGAAATCATGGACCAAAGCCAGAAGAGAGCTGAAGGCATTACTGATGCCCACCAGGAGAGTAGGAATGGCCTTTCAGCCATCACTTTGCGTTTGAACATGTGCCCCCACTGGATTACATTTGAATAGGATTTCCTCTGTTCTTGGCATGGAATTCTGTTTTCTACCAATGCCAGTTTCCCATTGTAGACATACTCGCTCATTCATTTTGCACCATGGCAAATTGTGCAGCAGAGCGTCTCTGTGTGAACAAGAGCGGTTTGATATTTCGCTACTTTTTGACAAGAAACCAAGTCTGGATTTGAGAAAGGTTGTGCTTGTTGTGCAATTAGAATTAGAATTAGTTGCCGTGGCCACAGATTTCACACTAAAAGGGAAACCTTTTACAGTTAATGTAATGCGTACAAGGGAGGGTTGCTGGTCTTGCGGTGCTCATTACACAGAATACTGTAATATAAGAGGTGTTGGCATGAACTCTAATGGATTCTCTTCTGTTCTCCCTGTGTGTTGTAAAAGAAACGGTCATTAGCTGCAACGAAGGTTAGGGTTTTTGCCCTGAAGGCAGACTGATTGTTTCTCCAATGGCCCAGCGATCACATTTGGGGAACCTAATGGTGCATTGGCTTCCAACACATACTGTATTTAAATGACAGCGGGGTCATACTGTGAGCTCAGCCAGGAGTTCATGCCTCATCTGCTCTGCCTTTGGTAACTGATAATTAGGGCATAGTGACATTGTGCATTTTTCATAAATTTACAGATGTGGGCCATCGCCGAACATTGGATTGGAGATGGCAACTTTTGAGTCTAAAAGTCTTAGATAACAATAAATAGGGATTTAGAATTTGCTATCATTTATTCACCCTTGGGTCATCTCAAACATGTATGACTTCTTGATACAAAAGTAGATTTTTTTAAAAGTTTGTAAATGAATAACAGTGTTATGGTATATATTATAATAACGGACTATATATAGTATGGATACAATGGGTAAAGCTGTTGTTCGGTTCTTCAAAATATCTCTTTAAAAATACATTTTTAAGATTACTAGAACAAATGATCATAGAGTTTTAATTTCAGGCGAACTCTCCATCTATGGCAAAAAACAAGTATTACTTCCTTACCACATACAAAGAAATTCTTCAACATGAATTATTTTCATTCTTTACACACAGTGTTTATGCCATTAAAAAACATATCAATATTGAAAAAAATCAATATTGGTCCCAGACTTTAGACCCTGCCTAAGGCTGATACGTTTGCGCTCATTTGATCATTTCGTAGTTCTTAAACCATCATGAAACAAAGGCTAATGTCACATGAAATTACAGCCACAGGATATTCCCAGATGAATTGTCACAGCATCGTCTTTCAGCCATTTAAAGAGGCTAAACTACACTCTTTGAAAGCATCAACACATCATTTGTTTTATATCATCTGCTTCCTCAACCTCAGAAAAACTTCAAATGACGTCTTTTGTTCTTTTTTGGTAATGAGCTCTGCATCTCTTTTACTCACGTGTATTTTAGCAGAAGAGGACTGGATATCATCCCGACCCAACCTAAAAGCTCCAGCATCCAGAGTCACCCGCGGGGGCTACAGAGATCACCCCTATGGTAGATATTAAGGTGCTCCAGATCATTTGACCTCCCAACAATGGCAACCTAATTCACAAAAAACCTAAAAGGCATTTCTTAATGCAATCAAGTCACCTCAGCCCCAGGAAGACCCTTCTTTTCTATCTGATATTGTGGACTTGTAACATAACAAACATTGGTAAAGAGTGGAATTCTGATCAAATTTATACGTTTTTGTCATGGAATGCTCCTGCTTTTAGTTTCCCATTGTTTCCCCCCTCCCAATGTTTATGAAGCATGGAATTAGCTACAGTAGACACTAACTGTATGTTAAAGGCGAAAATATCAACGCCCCAGTAAAGGAACTCACAATGTACATAACCTCTTTCTTAACACTTTTTGATTTGATGATGGTAAATACTGAGTTTGTATATTTAATTTTGATATCAGTATTGGATTTGAAAGACTATGTGAGTAGCCACATACAAGTGCTTTGCTTTATGTGTAGCTTGTATTTGTACATAAAATGTAATAAAAAGGATGTAAAGCGCCTTGTGCAAGCTTCTCTAAATAGGTGATTATAATTGTTAAACATGTGTTGCTATAATTTGTTAATCCAGATGAAATGACATTTTTGTAAAATTAGATAGGTACATACTTGTCTAGTACTAAATGCCTGTTTGAGTTTAGAAAACATGTTTTTCTATATCCATCTATATATATATATATATATATATATATACTTAACAAAGAAAAGCAACAAAAAGAAACCGTCTAGACGTTGTCAAGTCATTTTGTGTAATAATAGTTAAGCTACGTTAAACGATTAAACTTTGTTAAATAATTTTTTAACATTAGCTCTAAACTGTTCATTGACTCTTGGTTAGTCATTTAAATGTTTAACATGTTAATGGGCATCAACTGTTTAGATCAATAAATTGAATCTTTTTTAACACACTCTTTAAGCTTCAGCTTATTAAACAAAAATTCTGACCGACTTGCCTGCACTAGCGTCACTCTGAGAATGATATGGAGATTGAGGAGGTAAGAACGTCCCCACATTACAATAAAATGTTCTACAGCCTTTGGTGTTGCCCACTGTGGCTTAAATTGACTCACACGAGTGAATGGGAACCAGTTCAAATGCTTGATCTTTGCTACACCACAGTTCACATTCTTCTGCTATTTCTGTAAATGGACATCACAAGGCTGCATTTGTGTTGTAATAGCAATGCTTTTAAATATCAGCACAATTGAGGCCCAAAAGAGACCTGAACTTTTCTTTGTGACTATTAGAAACTGAATGCTGACGCGTTTTAAGACACCGAAAGGATGACTAGACATTAAGCAGGTAACCCTAATAATAACTCTAATGTTGCGAATGTCAGTCGTAAATTAAGTTATTTATACTTCAAAAAGTAAACCTTCCCTCACTAACTCCAACTAAATGCCTCGGCCCTCTAAATCCGCTAATAAAGTTAACCAGCGACACCAAAAATGACTAAAGAGACACCCATTTAACAATCCATCTTTTAAAAGAAGCTAAAACTGATATTTAATACCTGACCAGCTAAACTAAGCTTTTTAACCAGAAACGGTGAAAAAAGATGGTTGCTCTTCAATCCTATTCTTCTCAGACAGCTTTTGTCTTGCCCCACAAATCGGTTTACTTTTTTGACAGTAACGTGTGCCTTGTCGAACTGATTGCAATCCATTTGTTCATCGTGCATGCAGTTGTACTGTTTGTTTTGACCCGTACTGTAGTGTCACTCATCGTCCGTTGCTCATTTTGTGTGTTATACAGATAGTGCCTTAAAATCTATTTCTTAAACCGTCTTTATATTCCCAACAGGTACCGGTCTCTCTGTGAGCTGAGATGCACTGGATTGAATCAGTCTGGGTGAGCCGCTTAATATCCTTATCCTCGCAATGACAACACACGCATCAGACACAACGCAAACTCGACTTCACTTGTACCTTGTTTAGAAATCATCTATTTTGTTATTGTGCTTAAAAGGAGATATATCGTTTATATCGTTCTACTTTAAAAGGGATATATTATTGTTAGTTAGTTTTAGTTACAAAGTCAGTTTTGATTTCATCAACATCGTACTGATAAAAAACAGGCCGATAACTGATAAAGGATTTGCTCTTGTGTAATGAAAAAATGCCATTGTGTAGAATATGTATAATGCGCCTTTACATTCAAAAAATTTTACATTTTAAGACTTAATATGCGTATTGGTCAACTCAGTATGCCTCAAGATATCTTAAGAGACAATTCATTTAAAAATTAAGTTTAAACTTACATATGAACTTTAACTTTTTGTAGCTTGGTAGCCCTCGATGCCAGAGCCATGGGTTCGATCCCGAGGACTGCAAATATTTATTAATATATATACAATTATAAAGTACAAAGCAATGTACGTCGCATTGGATAAAAGCTTCTGCCAGATGTGTAAATGTGAATGATTCCCTGAGACCTGTTAGACTATTGAGAACTCGTTTTTTCATTAAACAAACATTATACCAAGAATAATCTAATTTTCACCTTGTTTTTCGAGTCAACCTTTTAACATAAAAGCAGTTATCCACTTTCGTCACGAAAATAAGTTTCTCTGTTTATCTGCTTGCAATGTAAATATCATTATGGACCAAAATTCAACAGTGAATCCTTTACTTATCTTTTTATTATGAATCTGTGAACATTCCTGCTAATTCATGCTGAGTAGTATATTCGACCCAAGAATAAAGTAAAAAGATCATTATATCTTCAAGTAGAACCATAAAACAAGTATTTGATGTCAGAGACGGAGACCGCCATGTGCTAATGTTCTGCAGTGGCAGTGCAATTAATAAACCATTTAGCCAAAGAACATCCCATTGGGTTATCTTAAAGACAAAAACCCACTCAGTATGATACAGACTTATGACACTACAGAGTACACAGATTTATTATACACAACACATCAAGTATGAAGGAATGACTGTGTGTCCTCCAGTAAAATGTTCTGAACATTAATATAATTAATATGCTTTGTGTTAATCCTGCTGGAGTCTAGACCTCTCCTCCACACATGCAAAGCAGTTTATCAATACCACAAATAGGAAAGAACGCACATGTTTTTTTGGCTTTGTTTCAGTCCCCTCTTCTCTCTGGTTACAGCATTGTGTATCGAAGTGTGATCAATTCATGCAACAGTGTCACTGTAGAAGATTTTCTAAAGATAGCCCGATTCCTGTCTATGTTCCGACATCCATTATTCATTCTGTTCATGAATTATCCAGTTTTCTGTTGACCAATGTCACATTTATTCCGGTCCGTTTGATGGATGGAAGTCTTTTGTAGAGGTCAGCGATGTTTTATAGTCTAATTAAAGACAAGACAGGAGCACGCTCAAACAGATTGTGTTTTTTCACACGGAGGATCATTTGTAAGGGCACAATGGATGATTAAAACGCTGATGCTTATCAGACAGCTTATTTGGAAGTGTGAAGGTAATTCGAGAGAAGCTATAGATATCTGCAGCCCCATTCTTGTTTCAGTTTTTCAGATGAACGAAACACAGCACAGAAAAGACATACAGCATCATGATCAGAGATTTTGTTGTGAATTTCAGTCTTCTGGTGGAAATATTGAAAATATTCCAATTGTACAGTACGTATAAATGTTCATGTCTGAAGAACCCAAATACTCCCTTTCTACACCAGGTTTTACCTTAACAAGAGGAGAGACGGGAAAAACAAATATATAAAATCAAAACTATATATTAATAATAAATGCTTCTTTTTTTGTAGAATGTTACACATACTGTTTACTGCTTAATGCCGTGCAATCAAAAAGTCTGAGAGCACTTGTGCTTCTGTTTTGCTATCTTGCATGTTAAACATCTTGCAAGGAAATAAAATTTCGAACAAGAATATGAAATTAAACTGCCCTCAAGCTGCCTGATATTTCTTGTGCTTGTAAAAGTAAGAACATTTCTTTCTCAAATAAATGAATTTAGCGTATTATGCTGAATGCAAATATTTGTTTTTTTATTTATTGTCGTCATCTAGATTTACCAAACCTTAAGCCAATTTCCGTATTAAAAAGAAAAGATTATAATTTCAGTAAATAATCCCGATTGTAATTAATTAATTTAATTGTTAATATTATATATATTTGTGATGTTGTCGGAAGGCACAACCGAAGGTTTTTAATGGGTTTAGGTTCAACAAATAGAATATTTAGAGTCGATGGCACAAAGGTGCAGAATAGCCCACGTGGATAAAAATTCTCCACATTGTTTCTCTGCATAGTGAAAATGCAACTACAGGATCTTTAGTCCAAAGACAGACCGAGAGCTGTCACAGATACACAAACCTAAAGGGGTTCTGACTGATCGGAAATGTGCTGTGAATTAATGAGGTGCATCTCACTAGCAGAAATAACAGAATTTTGTGGACTGTGAAAGTCTGCTCTTACATACTGATTCTCAAAGCGGTTTTATCTTTGCCTTTACTGTTCTGCGGTGAGACAGAATGTATTTATAATGACAATAACAGATTAATACATGATGTTTTCATCCGCTGCCAGGCTGTAATTCACAGCCCAAAATTCAATTTGCTGTCAAGTAGAAGTGCATTTTCCATCGCTGTTGAAAACGACTGCCGTTGTCTGTTACAGGAATGGCCATCACTAAAAAGCACGAGATAGTGACGGAGAACAGAGGAGTTGCCCTTTACACTCTATCCCTAAACAACGGCTTTAAAATGATCAAAAAAGAGCGCAGTAAATTGTGCGTTACATTTCCGGGTGTTTTGTATATGTCAATGAGAAAAACTTGCAGCGATATTTTACAGTAAATTAAAAATAAGGTCATTATTTACTCACATACTTTATATTTGAACCCTTTATTTCTTTCTTCCACAGTACACTAAAGAAGACAAAAAACATTATCGTCTCATGAAAATTGGTCCCATTCTTCAAAATACCTTTTTTTGTGTTCTGCGGAACAAAGAATGTCATACATGTAATACCTTGTCAAAATGACAAGGGACAGTAAACGTTAACACATTTTTGGATGAACTATCATCACTTTAAATTAATAGTATTATATATTATTTACAATATATTTTTAATATTATAACATATCAGTAAGGGTAAAACGCAACACATCCTGATTTAGTCATGAAAATCCTTTTGGTTTATGACAGCAGGACAGCAGACTGCTCTTACTGTACTGCGTGCAGTGTTTATACCATTGAAACGCGAGAGCGTTGATCTGAACTTGCGTCTTTCATCCTTGTGAAATGTGCTTTCATTGTCTTTTATTCCGCTGTGAAGTGTTTCACTCAAAGCCAGAGTTAAGGAATTAAAGAGACTTGTATAGCTCAGCCACGAATAGGTGCGTAAATCGGCGATTGAGGCTCTTCGTGTGAGCCGTCTCCTGAATGATGAAGATAATAGACAGCGAGCAGATAATCCAGCCTCCATTACAGCTCCACAGCCAATGATCCATGTAGTTAAATGTAGAGGTTTAAGAACAAAGCCACTAGATTCTTTAAATAACGCCTGTATTGTTTTTGATTCAGCTTGGCAATGTCATTTGAGATGTAATCATTACCCACATCAAGCGACCGGACTGTCAGTGTGGGGGAGAGGGGAATGAGATCCAGATTTGTTACGAGCGGCTTTTAAAAGCCTTTAATCGAGGCAACAAACCAAAAGTCTGATGTGGTTTGAGGAAAAAGGCCTAGGACCTTCAAGCGATTCATATTGCCAAATTTCAGAAGGAACACATCAGCGAGTTAACACAGATGATGTTCACAACCCATAGTATCTTTATTTGAGAATGTTATCGCTCAAGAAAAGTGATATCAAATGTAACATGTGGTTGCATCAGCTACTTGTACAAGAGTCTCGCCACATATCAAGTCTCTTTTCATGCTGCCAGCAGTAGAATATCCTCCTTAAACGCTCCATTTGTTTAACCTGAGAAACATCTTCTCTTGCAGGTGCGTTCCAGTTATTCTGTGCTGCATACTGATAAAACCCGTCTGAGACATGCAAGGAATCTTCCTCTCTTTCAGCTGAGATGCTTACATGGACCGAGCGTGTGTCAGGTGAGAAGAGCTTTGCCGCATTACTCCATCTTCTAATTACAGAAGTAACTTTGCAAACACATTATAATCCAGTTGATGTATTCATACCTGCCTATTTGGGACAGACTGCACACCTAACAAAGACCGACCGTGTTCCCTTTATTTAAAGAGACGCATGGCTGTATCAGTTGACGATAGATGAACCGCTTTATTCGGCGTACTAAATTATAATTACTGTATATAATTATCCTCCAGTATTTTATCCGGTTAATGAATCTCAATTAGCTGAAGCCCCACTCTTCTCATTATAAAAAACTTTTTTCAGTCTTAATTTAATAAACACTTCATTTACGCAGTTTAGTAAGACGTGCATTCGGTCGCATGCTGCTTCCTCTTGTGTTGATCATTCTTTTGTACATCTGTCAATCGCATGTTCGTTATTATATGACCATAAACGTACAACTGTTATCGTGTTTTCTTAATCTGTGTTTGCACGATCAGGCCTTGACTGATTTGATCAATTCTTTTTAGGCTTCATGTACATACATTTACATTTAAGCATTTAGCAGACACGTTATCCAAAGCTTATTACAAAGAATCAAGGAGACAATGAAGCGGTAAATAACAAAAGTAACCATAGGCGAAAAAGTGCTTATGAGTTACAAGGGTTATGGCAAGACAAAGAACTGTTGGGGAGAAAAAGGTTCTAACTTAAAGAGAAAAGATGAGTTTTAAGGCATTTTTAAACGAAAGTGAGCCGGATTAGGGTGTAGTAATTTTATATTAATTATATATTGTACTGCATAATACTACTGTGTGCGGATAATGTTATGTTATCTAAGGCGCTGCCCATAAGATTTGTAAGTGTTAGTGACGGTAAGAATTTTCAAAACACCCTGTGAAAGATGTGAATGAAAGCATGGAGAGGGAGCGAAAGAAAAACGTTTGTGTTTACATGATGTCTATTGATTGTGCATAATAATTTTCTAATCATTGACACATGTACAAACATATCATTTCAAAATAAATTAAATGTAATAAATGTATATGTATTTCCATTTAATTCGTAATACTAAATATTTTCCGAATACATACACATGTAAGTGTTTGTGTTTATAAATAAGAAGATAATATGTACGGGATACAGACGTGACATGTAAACTGATAAACTGTAAATTGGTTTATTCTGAATTAGGAACAGCCCTGGCTGTTTTCTATATGCTGCGTATAGTTTGCATGCAATGTTAGCCTTTCGTACGGTTTAAGTTTACTAAAGCTGTTATCTGGACTAGAAATAAGATATAATGTTTATCATTCACGCTATTTGGCAGACCCGTTTGCACAGAGCTATTCTCATACTCGGATTATAACTGTGTGAGCCAAGGGCCACATTCCCAAAATGCTTAGTGTCTGTTTGTGAATTTAAAGCGCATTTAGCCTCGTTGTTTTCAACTGTTTTCTCATAATCCGTTCATCACTTACCCCTATCTTCATCTCTTTAATTCTTCTGAAATCACAACTGTTTGGTCCATGATAATTCTACATGATTCAAGGACATTTGTAGACATTGGAATAACTGATTCATTTGTTGAGAGAAAAAGTGCCTTTTAAACTAAATGTCCAATATACCGGAAAAAAAAAAGTTCTACAAATAATTTTAATCTTACTCAAGCGTTCATCTGTGCATGATAATCATATTACCTTAAATGACTATTTGTTGACCAAAAAATAAATTTACTGTGATTTTTCATGAAACAATTTACGGAAGTTGGAAGTTAATTAAATATATACAATATATATATATATATATATATATATATATATATATATATATGTATATACTTCATGTATTGAAAATATTAAATTTTTAACTGTTAGAATTTTGTAGTAAGTTAATATTACTTATAATATTTAATTAATTTTTGTGAGCCACATGTATTATTTATTATGCTTATATTATGTACATTTCTTTGTTTAGGGGAACTTTGTATCCAAGCCATTTTACACTATTTATATATATATATATATATATATATATATATATATATATATATATATATATATATATATATATATATATATATATATATATATATATTTGAATTCAAAATAAAAAAATAATTGGTCTACAGTGGATGAAAAGCCGACCCATCAAGCAACTCATACGTATATTCCTAAACTCTCCATTTATCACCTCATATTTTTCTTTCACTAAAAAGAAACTGAGAAATAAATCAGCTTAATTATGATTAGTTCATAAATCAATTAATGGTTTCTGTTTAATAGCTTTAACGAACCCACAATTAAAATCTTTCTAAGCAGCCTCGCGGGTACACGTTCAGCGGGTTGGGAATTAGAGCTCTAAAGAACAAAGTTTGACATTGAACAAATTATGTTGCTCAACGTGTAAGTCTCAATGAGAAAAGTTTTGTTGTGTTTTGATTGAAGAGTCAATTAATGCAATCGTACCAAAAAAACCGAGCGTTGACAGTGATACAACGACACCATCTGCCTGTAGGAGCTCACTTGAACTCTCTCTTTCTCTTCCATTACTGTAACATAAGACACTTGGCAGAGTCGGTTGAGCGAGTTGTTCTGAAAACCGAAGATAATTGCGGGCCTGAAGACAACAGCTCTCAACTGACAGACGCTTGTCAAAGTAACCGTGTTTTCTGGAGGTCAATGCCGACATTGAGCTGTGTTTTATCTGTTTCTGTCATCTTTCATCTGCCGAGTTGTGTTTCAACTCATGTTGGATCTCGTTTGTAGATGGTCAGACATCGGTGGACAATTTACGATATTTACTAGGTGTAAATCATGTTCTCAGAGATGAATGGTTAGACATAATTCCTTTTCTGTTTCCCTTTAGTGAAATGTCCAACTTCGTGGAACTTAAAGCGCTTCCATCAGTACTGACACAACATGTATCCATATTTCTGTAAGTTACTTTATGAGCAGACTTGGCATTAAGGTTTTTTACTGCAAAATGCCACTGACAGTTGCTTTAATTTTCTTTTCTTAACAGATGAAAGCTGAACTGTGGTTTTGAAGATTGACATCACGTCTGGATTCCTCTCCAACAGGATGGATGGTCTACTGTTGATTTTTGTCGTATAAATGTCATCACATCTGGTCTGAAGTTCCTTAAAGACCAATGGAGGAAATCTGGTTTACCGGGGATTGCCTTACAATGTGATTCATTTGACCCAAACCTTCAAATCCATTCTCATGTTTAATCCTTTACTGCAAGGTTTCAGAATCACTCCTTAATCACAGATCCTCTCTATTCTTAATCAATATATCCCAAAACAAAAAGGACGTAACTGGATTAAATGTCTGTTTAAGATGTTGAGCATTTCTGACTGTCATCTGCACAGAATGTGAATTGCTAAATGGCTTAAACCCTTTGCATGGTACATTAAATGTAGGCAGATACAACCACTAGCAGTCTTAAACCGTTCTGTGCGTTTTTGTGTTTGGCCCCCATTCATGGCAGTATTTTTTTGTGGTTTGCTCGTGCCTTTTTTGTTAACATTACGTATATCTGTTTATGTGAGTATGATTGTAAGCAGAATGTATGTGACCCTGCCTGTGACATTTTTTGAGATTTGTATACATTAAATCATTCTCCACAATGTAAAGAACAATTCCTGGTAATATAAAATATTGACTTTGTATAAACAGGTCAAAGATTGAAATCATATTGAAACTTATGGGTAAAATCAAACGTTAATGCTCACTTTCTCACAATTAGATTTTCCAACTTCAGCATTGTTTTCACAGGCAGGGTCACATATATTCTGCCTTTATAAATGATTAAGATTCCTTTATAAATTAAAGATTCCTTTAGCTTCCATTGTAGTGAGTACTGCTTTATACAGGAAAAAATATAGTTTTATATTGTATAGTTTTGATCCATGTGCAGTATAAGCCCAATAAATAAAAACAATACAGTTTCATTTATTACCATGAATTATTACATATGCTACTGTGACCTGACAAAGAGCAATGTCTTGTTAGCCTTTATTTTGTTTATCGTTTTCAATTTTACAGATTTTTTTGTATATGCTAGTTGAGAGTAGAATAATGTAAACTTTGGATTTAAAAAATATGTATTATTAAATTGTGGAAATTTCAGAGAAAGTTCAATTTAATTCTGTCATCATTTACTCATCATTTGCCTCTTGTCATTCTTAATCTGTCTCATCAACCGAAAACAAGATACTACAGAAAAAAAGTTGTAAACCGTCTGCTTTCATAGTATGGACACAAAACCATAAACGTTTAGGGACACCAGTTACCAAGATCTTCAAAATTTGTTCTTATTTGTTCTGCCTAAGAAAGTCTTACAGGTTTAAAATAACAAGCAGTGAATACATTCTAACAGAAATTTCACAGTCACACTTGATAAATGAGTGCTGTATAGATCGATTGACCTGATGTAAACAACAGTTTTCCAGTACACAAACGTTAACAAAATACAAGCAACACAACATTTAGAACAAGATCATAACAATAAAACAGAATCCTAAAGTGTATCTCCAGCCGTCTTGTTTACGTCTTGCAAAATGATCTATAAATATTTATTATTATTATTATTATTATTGTAGTCCATTTAAACTAATAAACTTGTCTTACTTTAACAAAAGGAATGTTAATGTAAATTGTTAGCAGTTAATTTGATCGCTGTTCTGTCGATTTTGAATAAATGTTTGAGAAGCCTCTCTGGACTGCCAGTGCTTTGAGTTCGTCTGTGAAAAAGTCAACACATTTAATCATGTTTTTCTAGGTGGTAATTTACCAAGTTTAAGTGTCCTTGAGGTTATCAGCACCGCTCAGACGGAATTCAAAAATTCAATTTTCTATTTCACAGGTACCAAAGAGAGCACACGTTTCCCTACACCTGATCTTTATAATGTCTCAAATTTATGATGCCAAAGACGGCTGTTAAAAATAAAGATTTCCTCAATAACATCAATAATGCATTCGTTAACATGAACTAATAATGAGCAATATAGTTCTCTTTAATGTTAGTTAACGTAAAAACGGTGCATTAACTAATGTAAAAAAAATATTTTTAATAAAAAAGAATGTCCAACTAGTACATTTTAAAATGAATATAGGATCATAAAATATTGCTAATTGTATAGTTATACATGAGTTATATATGATGCATTTAGTTTATATGAGATAATGCATTAGGTATTGTAAACAAATCAACCTTATTGTGAAGTTTTTTCTGATAAGATTGTCTAAACTATTGAACTTACATTTACATGGACTGACCTAATATTGCGTATGCACGTAATGAAATTTTGACGGATATTTGGAGGCCGATAGATGATTTATAGGCAGATAAATATTTTTTTTCTAGGCATGAAATAAAAGGCAAACACATACTGTGAACAATTGATTTTATTTAAAAATAGAAAACTAATCAGTGAACTTTAGCTACTAAAGATTTTTATGGCCAACTTTTTGCGCATAAAATCTATTGCTTGACAAAAAATAAAACATAAATAAATAAAGTGACGAGTAAATTCCTAGCGGCCAGTATCAAGCATGAGAAGTGGTTCAGCCAGCAGAAATAAAACCTAATTAATCGGCCTAAAGGTAAAGACCTAATTTTATTATTGGACCGATAACAATAATACTAAAAATAGCATTTATTGGCCGATATATATTACCCCTCCGTGCCTTATTTGAGTTTAATATCTGGAAAGTAAATAATAATAAATTATCATTTTAATAAGGAATTACACTGCCATGTTACACAATATTGACCTATGCACCACCTTCATCAGAATTAAGTGCCTATATGAAGTTGAAGCCTATAGCTGACAAGACTGCGTGCAGCTCTCCCAAATGAATGCCAGCAAACACACTGAGCTTGAGTCTGCCATCATTAAAGAGAGCAGTAGACCCTGCTGTGACTCTCCCTGACGTTAATAAATGGTGCACCAAGCAAAAGCGTGTCCCTTCATTAGGCAGCCAGACCTGCCACCGACACAAGGGCCGGATGTCACACAGGTTCATTCCTGTACGAGCCTGTCCCCAGTGGCAGAGAGAGAAGGACAGAAGCACAAAGCATCTGAGGACCATCTCTCTGACAGTGAATAAGCACGTGTGATGTCTGACATCTGGCAGGCTGGAGTTAATGCATGGCTTCCGTGAAGCCGAGCGGCGCTCTGTCAACTGGATTGTTTGGGATGTTCATTATTGCTGCAAGGGGAAAATCGTGTCTAAGTGTCATTGTCAGCTTTTGACAGTGGGAAAAAGAACATTGAAACGTCTAATTGCACTGATATACAAATGATTGGTTATTGAGTATCAGTTATTTTGGTAGTTGGGCCTCATGTGATCTCAATGGTAATAACATTTTTGCATACAATGTAGTGTACGATACCGTTGAGTGAAATGTTTCTCATTATCAAATCAAATCTTTGATGTGAAGGTGTGTGCCTTAATGTCTGAAATTAGTTTAATAGACATAAACATGATCTAGTAGGTATACGTGTAATTTTTTCATGACAACATTTTTTTCGACTGAATTTTCAACTCTTCGACTGAATACTAATAAAAACAGCAAATACAGGTGTAGAATAAACCGAGATTCCATAACATGCTTTAAAATGATCTCAACGATCTGAATCAAATTTCTTGATAAATGACAAGAAAACATTCTGAAAATTCCAGTAAAAAGGTGCCTACACTAAAGATGATCAAATATAACTTCTTTTTATTCCCAGAGTTCCCTTTGTTTCATTTCATAATTTTGTTGAGTTTTATTATTATTCTAAAATTAAAAGTAAGTGTCCCAAAACTTTTCTCTGTTCTGTATTTTGAATTTGTGCTCTGTTTCTAATAGGGTTAACAGAAATGTCCAATAAGCTAGACAACGTTAAGAATGTCCTAGCAGGAAATTTCAAGTACATTTTCATTTTTCACAATGGAATAAATGGCGTGCGGCACTCACAGCATCTGTTGGCAGGTTGCCACTGACCAATCATTACCAGCCATACACTATCAAGTATACAGGTAGATGCCAATCAAGGTCACACATATTCAAAAGTCTTAAGGTTAAAGCCTTAGAGAATGTAGTCAGATTTTTTGCAGTCCCTTTTCATCTCAAACCCATAAAACCTGCACAGCACAGAATACAAAAGAAATTTTGAAAAATGAATGTAATCAAAGACGGAAAGTACCCATTTACTTCTATTGCAACTCAATGGGTTCCACTGGTTCTCCGTCATTCTTGATTTTATCTTCTTTTCTTTTCTGGAGAAGAAAAAAAGGAATAGAAGAGAATATGACAGATTTTTCCCTTTGGAGAGAAATGATCACTTTAATCGACCTGAATAAAGTGTGAATCCCAAAATCATCAAGAATACCGATGTTCATTTGTGTCCTGAGCTCTTAAAACCAATGGTCACGTCTGACCCTCCCTCAAAACACTTGACTTAAAAAAGGTTGCAAAGGAAACATGTTTTTGTGTCTACTTTCGAACGATTAACTTAGAAATAAGGAACGAAATTGAATCTGCTCTCACAATATTGATCTTAAAAATGAACTTTCAGAAAGAAGGCGGCGGAGAGAGCAAGATAAAACAAAGCAGCGCAGAAGTTCAAACAGTGCTGGTTCCTCCTGGTTGGAGACAGGTCGCTTTGTTTAAACAGTCAGTTTCATTTGTTGAGCTGCAGTCTTATCTCACAACACAGTTTAAATGGGAACTTGATGAAACAGTTCATCAGAATTCATTGTGTTTTCCTGGCAGGTTTCCAGGCTTGGATGTGAGGATGTAAGAATGCGCTGACAGCTTAAACAAGTTCTCGTCAGCACACATTCTGACAGCATCGCATTTAAATGCGCCTTACAGCATGTATGTGAGATTCATAAGTGTGGAGCACGAACTGGAATACATCCAGACGCGCAGCATCAAAGATGCACTACTTTACATTCCAGGACCATGCCAGTTCACTTGGAAAGTTGACTTGAATTTTTAGGTCGTTTTCGTTGTATATTCTATAATTTTTTTTTACTTTTATGAGGAAATATGAAACAGGGCCGGGTTTCATTTATACACCCTTAAAAATGTTCTTGTTTGAAGTCTTAAAGGAATAGTTTACCCAAAGATAAAACTTCTGTTACCATTTACTCACCAATCCCGTTTTTCCAATTCCAGAAAACAGAGAAACATATTTTGAAGAATGCTTGTAACCAAACAGTTCTTGGATCACACATATTGATGAATGTAAGACATTATAAAAGAAACTTTAAACTAACATTTTTCCTTCTGCAGAGTAGTTCGGTTTCAAACATTCATTCACATTTCTTTCACTGTTTATCAGAATTTATAAAGGTTGGAACAGCTTGAGAGTGAGTATTTTATCATTTTAATAAAGGTAAATAAACATGCGTTATCGATGTGACAAAAAGGACACTGTTTTTGAGAGACAACATAATGGATGTGATATTTTAAATAAAATAGTTACTTTGTTTTCATTTTCAGTAGGGATTTGAAATGCTATGGATGTGACAAAACTTAAAATTCCATTTACATGGTACTCAACAAAGTTCGACCTTTTTTAGTCAAACTTTTTTTAGATACTTTATAAAAAAATATTTTGTTTCTATTTTAATGTGTCCATCAATGAGGGAAATAGACTTCTATGGAATTGACAAAAAAACTAGAAATGGCACTTACAGGACACTCTTAAAGTTTGACTTTTTTAGTCTACATTTCAAAGCTGTGAATTAATTAAAAAAAATTCAATTGAGAAAATTGAAGTAAAATGTGAGTAACTTAAATATTTTTGTCCAAATACACCAAAAATATTATGTGTATATTAAAATAATAATTTATTAATTATTTGGATTAAAGCATTTGCAACATGCCTAAATGTAATGTATGTAATGTTATTTCTTTTCATTAATTCCTTTAGTTAATATAGGTTACTTTTTTAAATGTGACACTTAAAATTGGTTAAATAATAAAACATTTTTTTTATTTTAGACTTGATTCATTTACTGGAATCTATGGACAATCCTGTAATAAAAATAAAAAAGGATATTCAAACAAGGATATTCGACCGACTCAATGTTGACACCAGTACTGTGGTCAAGACTTTTTCAAAGTAAACTTGATTATTTAAAAAATCCCTTATTTCCCATAATGCATTTTTGAATTAGTCAGGACGTTTTACACCCAGAGCAAACATAAAGAAAACGTTTGTTTTAGAGCCAGTAAGATGGCTTCCCGGGCCTTATGTTGCTTTTATGTTGTTCACTTCTGAGCAGTAATATATCGCTGTGAAGCTAAACCCATCCGCCTAGTTTGACAGCTGCTTCAAATATCCATGAAAATGCAGTTGAAATCTCACCGTATTCAAGGACATTCCACCGATTCACATAAGAGCCAAACTTCAAACATGTGATGGAAAAATGTCCAACTTCTAAACCTTTACCTGCGCACCACTTCTCAACTTCAAAATGAAGATAAACATTTTTAAAGCATTGGAACATTAAACATTAAAGGTACACTGCATCCTACCAACCGCAGGTAAAGTCTTCCGGAATGGAATATTTTAAAACATGTTTAGGAATGCTGCTTGGCTGTTTCCTGAGGTACGTTTCACTGCGACACGTCTGAAGAAGTGAGAAGAACCTTGTAATGAGATTCAGTGAGGATTTCACCAGCTGTTCGGGATTTAGGATTCATTCTTTAATGCCGTACACAAACCAACTCTCACCAGCTCTACTCTCCACGTATACATCATTCCTCTATCCATTAATGTTTGTTCTATCTATACTGTTTCTCAGTCGTACTTTATTAAGTCCAGGTTAAAGAAACCAATCAGAAAACAGATCCAATGTCTGCCAGGTTCTTGAGTTTTGAGTTCAGGCGCATGCGTGTCCTTCAACAGTAAATGCCGTCACTAGAGCTTTGGTTTCAGTGACAGCCGCTGCGGAGTCGCAGTATTTCAACAGTGTCACGGCTCCAAGGTTTGATCCTAATGCCTATAGACTGCTGTGTCGAAACATAAGGGCCAAATTTATTCTTGAGATATGTAGAAGGGGGAAAATGTTTTTATTGAGGATTTAAAGTGAAGGTCATGTCCCGTTTTTGTGCTTTGAAGCGTGTTGTCACACATGTTCTCACTGCAGGCATGAAAACACATGACAGTCTGATGTACATTTCCCACGTCACACACTTGAGAGTTCATGATCCATCTCAGTCATTTGTCTTCTGGATCACCGGCCTTTGTTTATGGTTTGACAGGTAGGACCGTACAGTCTTGAAAAGTATATCATGATGGGTGGGTCTTAATTCTCTTAGTTATGGGATATTCACTTCTGCATTTATATTACTTTGCGTTTAAATTTCTTTTTTTGAAAAACTTCTAAAGGAAATACGAGAATTGTGTTATAACTAAAAAAGGAAAGAAAACATGTTATGTTTGATCATCTTCAAAGCAGTGATAAGAATCTGCAGAAATGTTTTCTTGTCATTTTCTCAAGCAGCTTCTTAAGGTCTCACCCCGAGATGCTTTGTTAACAATTTTTTTAGGAGTCACGTCTAATCTGCGCTTGTATTGGTTGTTCTATCATAATTTCAAATCAAAGTCATCGATTTCAAAAACATTATTTCAATTAATAAAATGTAAGTTTTGTCTTGACAAATCATGTTTGTTAAATGATATTGTCTATTACACTAATTTCCGACGTATAGGTTGTATATGTTGAGAAACATTTCTCTCAAACGTCTCAAACGAACCGTTGTGTAGGATTCTTTTGTGAATTTTTGATGTTTTGTTTAACGAATGCTACTTTTGTGACTCATAATATGATGACACAAACACGGGTGAATACGAGTAAATGGCTGATAAACAACAACGATGATTTGAAATGTCGCTACGCATTACTAATGTTGACTCATTAACTGTCAATTAGTCAAAATTGACTTTGTGTACATATTAATCTGATTCGCTCTGAAAGCAGAGCACATTAAATAGGAAGTGAAGGGGTGTGAACGTACACCCACATGTGCTTAGTCAAGAGCACCATTGCAAATGAAGAACTACAGACATTTCAACAGCGCCCAAAGCAAGATTATGAAAGGAGTTTGGTAGTCAATAGGAGTTAGGAGGGAAGTTATGTTCCGAAATGCATTTGTGCTCCAAGACCCCTGAGGTTTTGAAATAAATTAAGACAAAGGCTTTATGGAGTATTGATAAATCACTTAAAACACTCTTCTCCTTTTTTCTAGAAAGGCTTTGTTTGGAAACCGTCTCTGAACGCCAAGGGCATTGGTAGTCCCGTGCCACAGTCCAAATCAGAAGATTATTACTTCCTCCACCGAACTGCTTTTGTTGATATGTGGAAATTCCCAGAGGGCCAGTGCCATAAGCTGTTGAAGTCGATTACGAGCCTATGTTGACCTCAGCTTATCAATGTGGCAAGCCCTGAGGCCGCGTTTACTTGGCTTTTGTCTCTTGTGAAAACACAGCACCTCTATTTCTGCAAGGGATAAAAGGGAAATCTCAGGGACCTTCAAACAGAGAGACTGACATTTTCTAATGTCTTTTCTCTCCTTTCTGCTCATGGACTTCCGATATCGAAATGGTTTCTCCTTGGAATATAGTGCATTGTAAAAATAGGCACGAGGGCAGGAGTTATCTTTGTGAATGATAAAATCATTCGCTTGGCCATTTTGCTGACAGCTGTCGTGAAGATTGATAAACCGATTGAGTCACGTCAAAATGTGGTGAAAGAGTTTTCTGAGAGGAAAGATATTTCTTATTGAAACGGTCTTCTTGATTTTACCCATTTATTTTATTATTTAAAGTGAATTAAATATAAATGTGTGTATATATATATCAACAATAAATAAATATCAACGATTACTCTTTTAAACATTCATTCAGGTAATTCCAGAACCAACGAGATATCCACTTTTGATACCATTTGATACTAGGTTAACTCAATTTCATTTATATGAAGAGAAATTGATTAAAAAAGAATCAATTATATCATATGTGGGTTTTTTTTTAATGTTATAAATTCACAAAACTGAAAAGCTATGTTTGGTTGATCTTTAGTGCTTGGATATGGTTTCAATTTCACTAGAAAAGCCTTTTTTTCTCATTTGACAGAACACAATGGAGTTGTGTTTGTGGAATTTCAGCATTTAACGTATAATGTCATACATAAAACGTATACATAAAACGTATACATATACATAAAACGTATACATATACATAAAACGTATACATATACATAAAACGTATACATGTACATAAAACGTATACATGTACATAAAACGAATACTATTTATACACACAAAGTGACAAAAGTGACAAAAAAACTAAATACACAAAACATATACATTAAAGAAAAGAAGACATCCGTCTGAAATCACAGATTTCTATAATGCAAAACCTACAGCCCTGACACAAGACTCATTTCTTACAACAACGTTTTTGCTATTTACAGCATGTTCCTGTGTTAAAGGTGTCGGGTGGAAATTGTGCCCTTGAACTCATGATATCGCCCATGCTGCGGTCCACCTGTAGTGTTAAACTTTGAATAAATGACAGGGAGAAATTTCTCCTCAGCAGCTTAAAGAACCCCAGCTGGGGTGAAGAATTAGCTCCTTTGGGGGCCATTTTCTATAAAGCAACTTGTGAAAAGTTGCATGAGAGCTGCCCGTGGGAATGAGCGACTAATTTATTTGGAACAGAAGGAAAAGGACTCAATTGGCTGGTAATCTTTTCTGCTTGATCTCTCTTCTTGACATTACCAATATTATTCATCATGCAATGTCAAGAGGACAATTACAGCCACGAGTGTAAATGGCTTGTGCTATCCAAATTGCCGGCGATCGAGGGCTGTCCAAAAACGTGGGTGGAAACTGAACATATGCAAGTGGGAAAATCAGAGATGTGATGTTAATGTCATTAACTGCTGAAAAACATAAATGTCAGATGCTTCAGTCAATCACGGAAGGATGCGTGTGCCAAAACAATATTGATAAAACAGTTTTCCTTGCTGTTTTATGCTGTTTTTACCAGTAGTGCCAACCAAGAGGTGCAAACTGTTCTTCCGCGCGGCAAGTGCCTCGTTATAATTCTCTATACCAAACCCAGCCGAAGTCCTTGTGCCGACACAGAACACATGTCAAGAGTGATAAACGCCACCTCCCTAAACGTGTGGTTGGATCCAGAGGAAACATTTGTTCTGTATGCTCCACACAAAAGCTTTTACGTGTGCAAACCGCAGGAAATTTCAGACTTAAAGCGGGAATTCAGTGCCCAGAAATATTTAAATGTGTCCCATTTAAGAATATACATCGCACTCATCTTGGCCTGCGAATATTCAATGCAAACATTTCAAATATGTATGCATATTTCACACTGTAAACAAAAATCTGTCGGCACATGTTGTCATGGTAACAAGAAAAAGATGATCTCTGTCTGGCTATCGCAGAGAGAAACTACACAGATGCGGCGTCTGAAATGTTAAAAGGGTAAGAATAAAGCGAGATGACGTCCGTCCATGTCACATTTCTTATTCCCACACACCAGAAAGGTAAACTCATTAGAATTAACACACAGAATCCGCTTGATAAAGCAGAAAAAATGCATTCATATGCTATCTCACAGACTGACAGTGTTGGGTTGAATTGTTACAGAGAAGACAACGAAACATTCCACGACTTAATTAAGCAAACCTGTCGAGTCTGTCAATCAATCTTAAAATAATGAATCCGTCCATCTACTCAATAGTCCTCGCATCTATGCAGAACATCTGATGCTATCGTCCGAAATATAAAAAAGTGGAGATTTTAATAGATGAGAGAGAGACAGGATGTAAATATGGTTGTTTATCTTGTTAATTGGCGCATTGGCACTCTTGTGCTGTGTCTGTAATGCTGTTTTAATTAGTTGTTGGAAAGGTCATATGGGTGATGTTCTCCATCTGTAATGGTAGCAAAGCAGCTTTTAAATCACTTCTAGAATCCGTCTACAAACATTCTGTCTTATATGTTCATGCGAATCTTGAACATTAAATAAAATGAAATACAGTTCATAGCGTACTGTTTTTGAAAATGACAATCTATCTTTATTTTATTAATAGATACTGTAAGAGTCATCAGTAAAAGCTATTTATTTGACTGTTATATGTACACCACCGGTGTTTTGTGACACTTGAGTATTATGTTATAAAAAATAATTAAGCCAATACACACTTTTTCATCAAATGTTTTTGAAATGGATGACTTTAACTGAATATAAAAGATGAGAGAATAGCCAATAAGAGTACAGAATAGATGGGCACTCCTGTAAAATTCTTTAAAAAGTATCTAAGGGTGAGATCTTAAGAAGCTGCTTGAGAAAATGAAAAGAAAACATTTCTGGCAATTCTAGTTAAAAAAAATACACTGAAAACACACTTTCTTTAAGATATATCATAAATCCCTTTGTTTTATTTCACAACTTGAATGTTATTATTATTATTATTATTAAATGTGGAAAAAATATCAATGCATAAGTGAGTATGTCTACCAAAACCTATGTCTGGCAGTGTATGCATGTCGTTCACATAGATTGTGTCTTTGTGTTAAAACGACACCTATGATTACAAAGATACAAAAGGGATGGTCTGCAAAACTGTGCCTTGTAATTAGATTTTTATTGACAGCAACATTTTAATAACTGTTATTCATCTGTCGATACTGTATATTAAATAATATTCAATTTATATTCCTAGAATATAAATGTCATTGTAAAATAAAGCAGGACATGTTCATTATCTTCTTTCATCAGCTTCTGCTGAGATGTGAAAGTGTTTGCAATGTGAATTACTAGTATCAGATTTCCTCCCGGGGATAAACGGGTGTCCAGGAAAGAAAAGCCGTTTAAAAAAAAACTGATGTTTGCTTTGTTAAAGCCACAAGGTCTGAGAGAGAAAAGCAATCCCGCCTCACCCTGTGTTCCTCTGGCAGACAGAACTGTGACGCTTGTCAGCTCGCTGTGGAAGTCATTTTTTCGGCCATCAGACTTTTATTGTGATGTATTTATTTACAGCCACCACAATCTCAAGTAAGAGCTCTGATTCTATTTTTTCTTCTAATCTATCAATGTCACAGGACAGTCTGTGGGATTATGGGTAACTGGGTCTCGACACGGCCTCCTGGTCTTTATCTCTGTTCCACTTAAGTCGAGCTGACTCTCTCGCTCCGTGTCGGGTTCAAACGCAGACACACACACAGGCATCCCCCAAATCCCAGCCGATGAAAAGAGAAGGAGAAAGGCACTCAGCCAGTTGATTGTCAGTGCCATTATGTCTTCCCAGCATCCTCCAAGGACTTCACTCTTTCAATTCACTCTATTAAAAAGAGTCTTTTCCAGTCTTCAGTTTGCCCTTTAGATGTGTCACATTCTGATGTAGACTTGTTTTTAATACATGTGACAATATCCACTTAACTCTACAGACAGGAGAAGAGGAAGTGTTTTTATGTGCAGAAATTGTGACATAATACATATTCTAAAGAGAATCCTTTGAGAGCGACAGATTATGAAATACTGGGACTCGGATATTAAACAGAGTAGAAATTGTATTGAAAATTCAAACATGCTATATTCTCCCAAATTATGTTTTTAGTTAACCCCCTTGTACCCCCCCCAAAACTTCTCCAACATTTTTTGCTGTATTTGCATGGGTCTACTACTTGTACGGACTCTGTCAAAGGGGAGACACCTTTAAAGAATACAACTTATTAAATGTTGTAACTTTAAGGGTAAATGATCGTACCCCAAAGATACACAGTGTACTATTTGTGCTTTTGACTATTACCTGTACTTTTAAATGTATAATAAAAGCACTCAACAATTTCAAACATTATATTAAGTGTGAAACACATGCAATAGTACAAAAATAGAACCTCATGTTACCACCCCAGCACACGAAAAGACACAATTTGTATTTCTTTCTCACTTTGTAGCATTTGCATTTAATTTACTAGACTGGATAAAAAAAGATTTCAGTGCAATCTTGTTTCCAAAGTACCTATTTGCATATCATAAAATATTAATGCAGTATAAACTTTGGTAGACATTTCGTTTTTTCTTGCTGTTAAAAGGAGGGAAATTCTTGCAAAATCCCAAATAGTATGTGCGACCTCGTTCAATTCGATCAAGCAAAGGAAAAAGAAATCCTTTAGATTATACAGTATATAATGTTTGACACTGATTACATACAGTAATGACAGCTGTTATACCTCATTTAGAAGGATAATGATATGAAAATTCTGTTATGAATTATTCACGCTCAAATTGTTCCAAACCTATACACATTTGTTTGTATAATTAAACACAAAGAAGAATATATGGAGGAATGTTATCAACTATATACTTTTTGTAACTTCTCTCTCTGTGTAACTCGGTAACATTGTTGTGTCACTTGTTCACCTATTGTTGTATCGGCTATTTACCGCTTCATTGTCTCCTAGACTATTGTAAGTCGCTTTGGATAAAAGCGTCTGCTAAATGTCTAAATGTAAATGTGAATGTAAACTACGATTTCTGGAACTCCATTAGCGTCCAATGTCTATTTTTTATTCCATTGAAAACAAAATATCTTGAGAAAGCAAAGAGATCTGGGTCATCTTTCATGACCATTTTTTTTCTTTTATGGTAGTCAGTTGATCTCAGTTGAAAAGATTATTCTCAAATTGCCTCTCAGCTAGTTATAAAGATATTACTGCTTCTTTTTGGTTATCAACTATAGATAATTATCCAATTAAATCTTAAAAGAGTGCTTGACTAGTTTAGGGTGTTTTCCCATCTGCATCATTTAGTACGGTTGAATCGTAATAGAATTCGTGTTCCTACTTGGCGCGGTTTGTTTGTGCAGGTGTGAATGTAACAATCACACCCGAGTGAGTGCACACCAAAAGCCGACCAAAAAACATCTGGCAAACAAATGATATGGATGTTGTCACATGAGTGCATTTCGGTCTGTTTCATCTGGTTTGGACCATAGCCATCAGTGTGGTATGAAAAGGATCCAGAAGGGCAGAAAAATGCATCAATTGTCCTTGGTCCGGACCAAATGAACTGAACCAAAGATGTGAAAGCACCCTTAGTAATGCCTGAAAAAACAATATTTTCTGTCTACACCTGACCCACACGGTCTAGTTTACTGTTAGTGCTCAACTCAACCTTCAGTAACTGCATCACAAACAGCGACAAGGCGACATCAAGAACATCCAGTTAATTCTGTGACAAATCTCTTACAAAAAAGTGAAAATTACATTGCACTAAATGTTCTCCACGAACACATATATGGTTAATTTAAAATGTAACGTCACTGATATGCATGTAAATCTGTGGAACATTTATAAAAAAATTGTTTTAATCAATTGGACTAAATGAATCGAGAAAATGTTTGTATTTGACCCTACATGAGTTAACCCTTTGTCACAAATCAACCCAGCACTGGATCATTTGGTCCCTTCAATTCTTTTTGACCCAATGCCGGGGATAAAAAGCTCAAAATAAAGTCCACTTTTTTGAATAGTACTAAATTATGTCAAATACATTTCATCATAGGCATGGGAATAATTAAGGTAAGTGTGTATCATAAACGGGTAGAATTCAGGGTCACACAGTCCAGTGCCCATAATTCACCCACTCATCCGCCCTCTCCCGCTGCTATTTCTGTGCATGTCTCCTCAAATTCCAATTAAAATTAATTACATGCCCAAAAGTCAATCTTTGGGGAAAGCGGCTCTTGCAGAAAATGGAATCAATTCTTCCCACCCTGACAGTTACAAAGTGAAAGAAACTTTGCTCCGTGTATCTTTATAATGCAAACAGACTGTCCCAAAGTGAAGCAATATGGTCACAGATATACTTTTTGGAAATTAAAGAAATTAAAGATGTTTTCGAACATGAGTACAACATATATAAGCTCTATTGCGCCCACTGTTCCTTAAGCCCAGATTTGAATCTCTTGTCCAGATGTTGTCTCATCTGCAGGTGTAATGGGTTCTGACAGCAGTCGTACAGGTGAGGCTCAGTGAAATGAAAGGAGTTAGGCAGTGAAGTTAATCAAATGTGCTGGGTAGGTCATACAGTTGAGAGGTTAATGAAGTGAACCCCAGCGGAATAATGAACAGTTTACATACTGCCTGAAGACATACACTCCCACTTTTACTACAGCAGGGTCTTTCAAGTGCACGGCTGCCCTCTTTCATTCCATCGAGGGCGCTTCGATGCTAAAAGTAGTTTCATGGTATTTGAAGGCAAATTGACATTGTGCTCCCTAAACTTAGCAAACAATTAGTTCTCAGCACGAGTTTGCATACAGTTTAGAACGATATAGAGGAAATTCACATTTAAAGCTTCACACAAATGTGAGTCATATATGAGTAAGGAGCCAATATTATATTTCAAACATTAGAGTGTTTTTTACATGTTATTATTATCATAGTGTCAGACAGGAAGGAAGACAGACGTAATAATGAAGTAGAAAGAAAGAAAGAAAGAAAGAAAGAAAGAAAAGAAAGAAAGAGAGAGAGAGAAAGAGAGAGAGAGAAAGAGAGAGAGAAGGAAAAAAAAGAAAGAAAGAAAGAAAGAAAGAAAGAAAAAAAGAATGAATGAATGAATGAATGAATGAAAAGAAAGAAAGAGAGAAAGAGAGAGAGAGAGAGAGAGAAGGAAAAAAAAGAAAGAAAGAAAGAAAGAAAGCAAGGACAATGGAAATAAGGAAGAAAAAGCAAAAAAGTAAGGAAGAACGGGAAAAAAGACATAAAGATAGAAAAAAAGAAAGAAAGAAAGAAAGAAAGAAAGAAAGAAAGAAAGAAAGAAAGACAGCACGTTAGACAGAATGGAAGATAGAAAGGGGGAAAAATGAAAGAAAGAAAAAAAGAAAGTTAGACAAAAGGAAAGCACAGGCAGACGGAATAAAGGATGATAAATAAAGAAAGAAAGAATGTAAGACAGGAAGGAAGAAAGAAAGAAAGGAAGGACAGACTGAACTTATGAAGAAAGAAAAAGCAAGTACGGACAAAGAAAGACAGAAAGAAAGAAAGAAAGAAAGACAGAAAGAAAGAAAGAAAGAAAGACAGAAAGAAAGAAAGAAAGAAAGAAAGAAAGAAAGAAACGAAAGAAAGAAAGAAAGAAAGAAAGAAAGAAAGAAAGAAAGAAACGAAAGAAAGAAAGAAAGAAAGAAAGAAAGAAAGAAAGAAAGAAACGAAAGAAAGAAAGAAAGAAAGTAAGACAGAAAGAAGTGTATTGCATTGTAATTGTTAATTACACATGTGACCCAAAAAAACTTTCATCTTTTCCTCCCCATGCCCATCATCTACCTCTGTATGGGTAAACTCAAAAGAAGATATTTTGAAGAAAGCACCTGTTCACTTCTATTTTACAGACAAAAAAAACAATACAAGTGAATGGTGCCGACAACTTTTTTTGTGTTCTGCTGCAGAAGAAACGAGTGTAGGTTTGAAATGACCACAGAGGAGTGAATTCTAACACCATCTCCATTATTTTCGTTAGGATCACTTTTATGTACGTGATTCTAAGGTAAATGAAGATGAACTTGCGGTAGGACGCACGGCAGGACGGCCATTAATCTGAATGTAATACAAACCTCTGGTTTACACTTGGCTAGTGAGGATTACGGCTTTGCTCTTTGGTTGGGGCAGTTATTCATTCCTTTATCCTTAACTCACAGCAGTGTCTCTAAGGCCCACAGCAGTGTAAAGGTGAGAGGAAATATTCCATGGGTCCACAGGGTCTTGAGGTGCTCATCTTCAGAGATGCTCTGAGGCGTGCTGTTTACTCACACTCACTGAGGGACATCACAGCCAGAGTTATGTGCGAGGAAGTTTCTACAGCTCTGTTCTGCTGATGCCAGCACCATTAAACAAACATGTTTATCATGCGAACGCATTGTGTTTAATACCTGTGGTTTAGTGCTCTGCGCTAGGTTGCTTTTTACTGCGCTGTAGATACGTTTTGACTACATTCATTTCGCCTCTGGTCACATTTTGAGCTTGTAATGGCTTTTCAATGCTTTTTAGCTTTCGAGGTCCGCCAATAACTTTATTTCACACACCCACAAGTGGTATATTTATACTTTATTGCAATATATTGATGACTTCTTTTCTGGTGTATTTCTGAATACTCCTGAACAAAGTTTCAATTTTATTAACAATTCCGTTTTAGAATTGTCATAGTTGCAAAGCAATTTTACACAAAAGGTTAATACATATAAAATGCTTATGTTAAAGCATGTTAATACGTGTATACATTTTATGGATGTTTATATTAATCTAAAATATTGTTTTATGTAAACATCAATGTGGTTTCCACTATACAAATGCTGGGCGTTTTCAACCCCTCGTTGGGCCAAATATGAACATTTTCAGGGTTAATCTAACCCAACGGTTGAGTTTGGTCCTTTTTGACCCGACATTGGGTTGAAAATAACCCAGAATTTTTATAGATTAAAACGGAGCTGTTTTGAACTGAACCGGCAGCTGCTGTAATAAATGATACAGAGATGTCGATCAGAAGCAAGTCATACATAAATCAGAAGAAGTCAGCGCACTTTAAATCAAATCCAATCCAGGGCAGACATAATTAACCCCAGCGCTTTTAGGGGATTAGATTTACACAGGATTCCCCTCAAAAGCCATAATACAATACTAATATTCCTCATAAGATCACCTTCCATTAAAATGTCAGAAAAACTATGGGATATATAGATAACACTTTTCATGCGCCGAGTTTTCAAGGTGATGAATCTCAAGCCAGTGTTTTAAAGAAAACTGTAAACTTCCAAAACATTCAAGTGAAAGCTTTATTCCTTTATTGCTAAAAATGACACAGTTGGATGCTGTGGTCAGATTTAGCATTTTGCCCGGAACATCCATCAAGTATGAATAAGTAAAGTCATGGTGGTTTAAAAAATGTGCACCTCTGGAATTATAGTGCTTGGGAAACATATTGTTTTGAATATAACACCTTTTTAAATATAAAGGCTGCTATTTGAAGTTATAAATGGAAAACTAAGTCTCAAGGGAATGTACGTAACATTGCCACAAACTGTTATCTATTATTTTGCGTCCATGGACACAAACGTACCGCTTTTTTGCATCACCCAGCACAACTTTCAATCTAAAGTATATTAACACATAATATCTTTCATTTGTCTAGATATATTAACAGAATCTGAGGGGAAATTACACCTATTTTACAAGGTGGTTCATTTCTTTGAATTCCTGTTTCATACAATCTCATTTGTATGTTACATTGATTTGACTTTTCCCTTGTGACGTTAGATTTACAGGCGGGTTCTCGTTGCTTTGCGGCCTGGTGAAGCGTGCGTTTTTAGCAAATAAGTGTTCGTGGCTGATTTGGGGTGAAGTGAGGTTATATATACGACTTCTTTTAATAACAGATTTTAGGGTTTTTTAATTATATTAGTAATATTTTTATAACCTTAATTGAAGAGAGCATTTAGCATTAAAATATCAGGAAAGGATCAGATCTGGACTTGGAAGAAATGTAAAAAGAAGAAATTGAAGTGCAACATTCCTACAGGTTATAGACTATAAGTATTGAATGAGGTGGTACAAAAACTATAGGCACATTTGCAAAACTAAAGAACATTAACCGAATTAAAGACATGGTGTGGTCTGTCTGCATCAAACGAATTGTGATGGATCCTATATTTTATGATCTGGTGAAAATCCTCACAATAAAGACACTTCAAATCATTACATTATTGTGGTAGACAGAACAGCATCAGACCAAAAGCAGCTTCAGATGTTGATTTTTATTTAGATTCATGTCATCGAATATAAGCCTCCAGTCTACAGCGATCTCCTTTGCTGTTTGTCAGTCTGTCTGGATGTTGCAAGGACACAGAATGCGATTTAAGTCATGTGTGCCACCTGCTCACCGTAAGTACAGCCTGTGTTGGGACGCAATTACCGCAGATTATACAAAATAAACTTAAAATAAAAATACTAGCATAGTGTAGTATAATGTCTAATAATGGGATTTTTTTGGGGGGCAATCGTGTGTCAGGGCTCAAATCTTCATTCATGGAATTTGAGTCGGCTACATACATTATTAATTCACATTAATTTTGCAAGAATGCCTTCATTTTTAGTGCTCTATACATTATAACTGATCATATCAAATTAACAAAAGTAAAAATGTGCGTTTTTCCGATAAACCAGGTCATTTTTTTTGTTTATCGGTCCGGAACGATTGGGAAAACATTCAGCGCTCAGCGGAATGAAAAATAGTTTTAAGAAGACTCCCATGAGAGATCTGTCGAAGCAAAGGTCTGCCTCTGAAATGACACTTAAACCAAAACCCATGAGAAAGAAAGAGACAAATACATAGAGAGTGAAAATATGGAAAAAAGGACATGCTCCTGATGAATGGGGAAGAGCACAGCAAGTCATTTGTTTTCCCCTTCCCGGAGCCATGGCAGGACATCTTTGGGGATTCAAGGCCCCTTACAGACACCCCTCTACTCTCACCTGGTGATACAGGCACACACGTATTAGCAGTATTTGAGCCATATACAACTGGGATAATGATGCTAGTCTGCAATGAATTGCCAGTGTCTATCTTCATGCCCGCAAGACAAATTTAGAAAGAAGTGTGTAGGAGGATACAGAGAGTGAGGAGACTGCTGCCAGCCTGATGTATTGTAGGCGCTGGAGGTTATGGTGGTGAGAGGTGTGCGCTTGTTTGTTTTCTTTACTAAGAATACACCGCGTGCTCCGTCGGCCTTTGCTCATGCCACAAGGTGTGAAGCTATTCTGAAATCCAGCTGGATGATGAAATCTAATTAGGTCTCCCGATTATCCTATAAAGCTGAATCGCATGAGCAGTTTCTCAAAAGCATCACAACTTCTTACTTCTAAACATTTCTGAAGATGAGATGAGATTTTTGAGCCTTTTATATGTCTGAAACCTTTACTGTAATTAAAAAGAGTACTGTGGAAAATTCCAATTTGGTCGGCTCGACTCATCCTCTGAATTTATGACATCCACCCTGTCATTTTCAAAGTAATTATTTCATCATTAGCATATCGGAGGCCATAATTGGGTGTTAGCTGCCCATTAAATGTTGCGGCGTGAACATTATCTGTGAGGAAAAATAACAGCTAAATATCTTTTAGCGTCATTCAGGACTATCCTTGTGTTTGTTCAGTATGTGAAGAACATCATTTTGTGTACTGGTAATTAAATCTAAAGTGAACATTACGATTCAATCCGAGCAGATGCAAAGACATTTGGCACGAAAGCCTATAACACTCCAAATGGTCGGCCGCAAAAAATAAATTTGTATATCAAAATGACACGGTATCCAAATGTCCCAAATATGATGCAATAAGCCATAACAATAACTTCTGTTTCATACGCAAGATCATTTGTTGTAGGCAATGACATGCTCAGTGAGTTTATTCAGATAAACACAACAGCATATTGAGAGCAGGCGCTGTATAGAATGAACAAGTTATAGAGACAACTTGTGTTCATGCATTATGAACTATAACACGTTATACAGATACTCAGGTATGGCTGTGGCCTTTTCTAGTCAACAGAACACAAAAGAAGATATTTGGAAGAATGTCGGCACCGTTTGATTTCAGCTGTATGGACACATAAATAATGCAAGTAAATGAGTAAAATCACTGTTTGGTTCCCAACACAAAATGCAACGGGTAATATCGCGGTTTGTTTCCTAACATTCTTCAATATATCTTCTTTTGTGTTCCGTGGTGGTTTGAAATGTCAAGCTGGTAAAATGCAGACACAATTCAGTGAACTATCACTTGCTATACATATGATTCTCGTTTCTTGCTTCTACAGCACATATTCTTTTATTTTTCTGCACTCAAAGTTATTCAAAGTTACAACAGACCATATTCACTTCTTCATCCACATCTTTATTTAGCCATTGTTCATCAACGTACTCCTCCACGTTGAGTGCCAAAAGCCACCTGGTTAAAAGAGGTAATATTCAGGAAACGTCCTATTTAAAACTGATGAACTCATCGTCCCCAATGTCATGAAAAATGGAGTGTGTTACTTAGAGGAGGCAGAAAGGAACACGCAGGAGCTCTGAGCTCTCCCACCAGACATGAAGTGCCTGGTTTCTGGCGGCACCGGTTACCGACACGCTCTTCAACTGTCTGGACCACTCGTATGTGTGTCCTCGGAGACGGGAGGCCAAAAAAAACACACAGTGTGTTAATAAGTTCCCCATGCCCCTGTCTCCGGTTCATTTGCATTTTCTGGAGCGGACGAAAAGTGTCATACAACACCAGACTAAAGTATGAACTTCCAATTCCCACAGCTTTTCTTTGACAGGAAGAGAAGCGAGCCAATATAATGGCCCAATTCCTGCTGGAACACCTTGTCGTTTTTTTCCGCAAAATAGATTAGTTGCATGAGTAAAACTAAATTTAAAGGGATGGTTCACTTAAAAATGAAATTTTGTCATAATTTGTGTTTGATACAGAAGACAGAGGAATAATTCATAAAAATATATGACGGAGGCACCCATTTACTTGCATTGATTTTGTGTCCATAAAAATAAACTGTTACATTAACTTTTGATAAAACTCAAATATTTTTTCAGTGGAAAACCTCAAAATAATTTCTCTTAAATGGGAAAATATTTTTTAAGTTTATGTAATGAGAAAACTATGTATTTATTTAACAAATATATATCTGTAATATAAACCTTATATTTTATGAAATCTAATATAAATATCTGAAATAAACAGATCTACACAAATGTTGTAGAATATTTAATTAATTTCAAATCTTTAAAAATGTAATTATATTTTTGTATGTGTCCTGCGAAAATCACAGTTAAATTTTACAAGCGTAAAAGTCAATAGGTTTCGCAGTTACTTCGTTTCCAACATATCTCAAAATATCTTCTTGTGTGTTCTGCAGCAGCGAGAAAGAGCTTTCAAATGATAAGAGACTAAGTAAGGTGAACTGTCACTTTCAGGTCTACAAGGTCTGCTTGTATTCTCTGTTTTCATGTAGTACTCATTTATCTGCTACAAATAAATGATTCGCAATCTAATATTTATTCATAAACTGCACAAATTACTGTCACGTAAAAAGAATGCTGTCGTTACATCCTACTCCACTGTCAGGTCGGATTGTGGTTGTCATGCATCATAATAATCCACCCGGTTGTTCTTTTCTAATTGGTTAAACTCCAATGGGAATATAGTGTGATGTATTCAACAGTCACTGTAGCATCTTTAAGCACATCCCACTGTAAACACACCAAAGGAGAAACATCTAAAGATGGTTTCATACAAAACCTTCAAGTGAGCTTCGGATGATGGAGGTCACTAAACTTCAAGTTTGGCCTCGTGAAACCTTCCTCCCTTTCATAACTCATTCTAATTTCAGCAATACTTTTCAAAGACAATGAGCATCATGGGACACGATGAACTTTGCTATTGGTATGCATCTCTGCCCTTCCAAACAAACATCCTAGCTCCTTTCTTGGCAGGCAGCGCAATAATCTATCAGTCCAGTCCTAGATTAAAAAAAGAAACACATGACAAGGTCAAAAACTAATTTTCTGAAACAGTTGGTCTCCAAACGATGACACATAATCTCTCCGTACAGCACGGAAGTTTTGGCGGCCATCGAGTCGAATTGCCTTTTAAAGGGAAAAGATCAAAACGCGGCACAATTAATAAATTAGGGCGGAGGTAAATTCGTGCTTTTTGCTCTCACGGGTTTTGAACTGCCCATCCGGTGGGACGGGGCACATTAGCACGGGCTGGTATGATTAATGAGTATGGATGGCTACAGCGGTGTCGTTTTGAAAGACATGGCTTTGGAGCGAAAAAAAACCCCCGAAACTTTAACTAACATCTTTAAACTTAACACTTAAAAGCGGGTAAACACAATCACACATTTGTTGACATCTTTGGACAGGGACTTGGGCGGTAATTGCAAAGCATGTTTGTGAGCTAGTTGGCATGCAAGACAAGAGAGCCCCAAAGCTCTAGTCTGACAAATTCAATTCATGAAGAGCATCTTAATGCACTGTATTTAGGAGACAGTGTCCCGTGCGATGGAGGAGGATGGGGAAACTCCTTTGGGTCAGAGTCTTGAAACCTTCAGGGCCTGTTTCATTTGCGCAAGAGTAGTCAGTTGTCACAAAAGTGGATCGTGAAACTAAAGAAATATATGAGGTTTCTAGGTAGATTCATACAAAACACAGTAAGCCCTGTCCGGATTTTAGACCCAAGTGAAAACTGTGCGGCCCGTAGGCTCGTGCTTATTCATAAGTCATCACGCCAGCTTGTCCTTTATTGAGGTTTAAAATGAATTAGACTTGTTATTCTGTTCTAGTTTGGATTCTTTGCACAACAATACTTGGGATGCTTGTAAATACAAGGTTTCATTCTAGTTCAGTAATGGGATGAGGACATATTTTGTGCTTGAAGGAAAACATTAATCTTCATACTGCAATTCCTTCAGTTAGTTTCTTCAAAGGGAATAACCTGACAGGATGTAAATAAAGACTAATGTCATTCATTTTTAGGTAAATCACAACAAATCTTTATAAACCCAGATTTAACATTCTTACCTAATCATTAATACACAGGTTTTTCAGTTTTCGGATGCAGCGGCTTATACCCTGCATCATGGTAATGGTTACGAAAGCGCAACTGTGGAAAATGATGACAAACAATACTTACATTAAAATTCATTACGCTCCTCTAGAATATCAAAGTAATGGATATTTTTTGTTCGCATCTTTGTGTGGAGGCAGTGAAAATGCTTCTTTTGAATGAACGAGGACACAGACCGACCAGAGATAATGGTAAAGCATGTAATGTAATATACAGTTTAGTGAGAGCATGAAATTTTAAATTCATCCTTGTCAATCTGCTGCCAAAAATGAATTTACATTCAGATTGGGGTTTATAGTGCTATCACAGAGCAGATTTGGAGATATATTTATATCATCTATAAATATTCATCTTCCTGGGTTTTTTAAAGTGTGTATATAAATAGACCTGGTTGTAAATGACACCAAAATTATTAGTTTTATCACTTTTAGGCGAAACTTTTAATTGAATTAAAAGAATACTGACTTACTTGTGAAATTGTTTTTAAAAAAATAACTAAATGTAAAATCATTTTTGTTATTAAAATGTGTTTAAAAATGATTACAATTAAATATATTTGGTAAACCTTTAAAACCAGATCTATTGACATGTTAGATAATAATTTATTATTGTGTTTCGTGCTTGATAATGATTATATTACAGCTCACAGAGTTTATTAAAATACAATTTAAATTATAAGGGTACTACTTTACAGTAAGGTTATATTTGTTAACAATAAGTTAATTCATCAATTAATACAATACTTTTGAAGGATTTATTGATCAGTTCATGTTAATTTCAGCATTTATTTTAAAAACAATTTGAAATAATATTATTTATTTATTAATGGTAATCAATGCAACATGAATTAGAATTAAATTAACAATTTTACTGACTTTAACTTATTTATAAAGATTAAAGAACTTTACTAGAACTTTTATTGCTAAAAACTTTACTATCAATCCATTATGACTAATAATTAAAAAAACGACATGGGTTTTTCACATAGTTTCTTAGAGGTTTCATGTACGCGTATGTAATAGGACACCAAAGGATACAGTCAAGCTCTTGCCCAGGGTTTGTGTTTGGCTAACATAACCATAAAACGTCAACATGGCTCATAAGAGTGAGGTACAACACATTTAAGCCCTTTCCAAAGACTCATCCTCCATGAGCTGAGCAGATCAAAACAGCACACCAAACCCCCGCCCTCCATCCTCCACCCTCAGAAACAAGAACCACAGTCAGACTGACTTTCCACCGGCAGTGCCGACTGTCACTGTCACAGCTACTGTCAAAGACATGATCAAATACTCTTGAACTCCGCTGCCTGACACACACACACACACACACGCGCAAGCACACACACACACACACACACACACACACACACACACACACACACACACACACACACACACACACACACACACACACACACACACACACACACACACACACACACACACACTCTTCCCAGGAAAACTGTCAAAGAACCAAAGATTCGTAGATGCAACTCGCAGCTCTCTTATTGTTATGCATGGATTCTAAGCAATGAAAAGGTGAATAAATGTATGGCGAACCACAGGAAGAGAAGGTTTGGAGAGAACAGAATGAACATCAGCCCTGGATGAGCGCTATTCATTCACACCACCATGTGCACAAGAGTCCCAAGTTAATTAATCAATGTCCACAAACGTCAGACACAGGAGCAGGGAAGCGACTGCAGGATGTTTCCGAGGAATCTAACATTGTGTAAAACGAACTATATGCTGATATGTTTCCTGTCCAGAGAGGTACAAGCAATTTAACCATGAATATAAACCAATGCAGAACATATACAGGACAGAGAAATAGGACAGTCTTTCTTGAATCGGCAAATGTCTTGTACTGTTGATTTCGTCCTCTCATCCAGAAACTGTAGATAAAGAACACAAGTTCAAATAACTCCCAGCCCATTCCAATTCGGAAATGTTAACACGCCCACATTTATTATTCATAGATCCAGGATATTTTCTACACAAAACATACACGATAAACTGCTGTACCCTTTCAGAACGTCCTATATTAGACCACCAAGTCACGGTGAATCAAAACGCTCCTCTATGAATGCTAGTCTTTATACTTCATCTCTTATACTGCTTACGCCAACGTGGAACGCCTGAGAGAATACCAAATTACTCCCTCTAGGCCACAAACAACTTCCAAAAAGTGCTTATCTATGACATTTTAAGCTTACTTTCTGCAAGATTAGAGGAGGAGAAATTACACCGCGAGTCGATAAAAGCTACCACAAAGAGGCCTACATATCAAGATAAGGGGGTTGCTGCTGACAGCTGAGACGAAAGCGGAGGATTTTTTACATAAAAACAAGAGAATGCAAAGCAATATTTTAAATCGAGTCGCGGTTTAGTGCGGAAAGAAGGTGTGAAACCCAAAGCAGAGGCTTTGTGGTCGTAAGGTCAAACAAAACAGCTGCACGGACAGATGGATTAATCATTACCGAACACAGATATTATTACTGTAATACACCCCCCCCCCCCGGAGCTGAGGAAAGAATAAAGTTCTGTTTCAACAAACTTTATAAGTTATAACAAAATATCAGAGATCAAGTAATACGGATTGATGAGCTATTTCATTTCTTTGGAAACATAGTTCTTGGCAGTACAGAATGTTAATGTGTATTTTATATTATTTAAAGGAAAAGTCACCAATAAAGGGTGATTGTATAGTCACTTGCTTACCCTAAAGTGGATTCAGTACTGTATGAATTTCTGTGCAGGCCTTGATGGTGTTCTGACACAAATAAAGAAGTTCCAATAATCCTTTGTGTCCAAGTCAGTCTGGATCACCTTTGATTACCATCATAGGACAAAAGACCAATATTGAAGTCAATAGTACCCCAAAGCAGCTTAATTATGTATAAACTTTCATTGAAATGTCTAAATATTCAATTAACATGTTCAACACAACAAAAACTGCATACAGGTTTGTAAAAAACAAAGGTTGAGCAAATGACGAAAGGGATTTACTTTGTAGAAAATAAACTGGTGTTATGCACCGGTGCTGGTGGTGTCATTGCAAGCCAAATTAAAAAGATTTGTGCAGGATGAATCATCAGTTTTGTGATTTTTCTCTCTCTCAGAAGACTGGCTGTCAATTTTGATTTGTGTATCTGCTTGGAGAGATTTGTCAATGTTTACCACTACACGACCATACAGATGGTCATAAAGATTTAGTGCATGACAGAAAGCCGTAATCATGTACATCTAAAATGTTTTGAAGAACTTGAAAAGTATTTGGCGAGTACAAGGTTGCATCACAAATACCCTAGAAGATCATTTTTAATACAAGGCAGATAAACATTTAAAATAGAGCAAAATCTCTTTCAATTCGAGATTTAAACATGGAAATCATACACCATGCCTGTGGCGGAGTAAGGTCAGGGGAAGTACTTCTATTACCCCATGCAGCCAACTGCATCTGTCCCAGTCTGAGACCGGCCATTCTCAGATATTAACCTCATGAAGGACTGACAAATGGAACTAATTACCATCCAGTGGCATGAGACCTCTCGGAACCCACAGAGGACCATACGCTTGGCACTCCTCAACTCATCAAGGTCACATTTGATATAAACCAGTGGGCATGTTTCTTTAAAAGCAAGCCAACACTTGCATTGCTGTATTGCAATATACTAAATGGGACGATATACTGACGATTAAAATGACCCTAAAACTGCAAGCATAGGAGAAATTACTGCACTTCTCAAAATAAAAAAATTAATTACATTCTGCGCACCACAATATGTTGATAAACACATATGAACAGAAGAAGCCATTTATCTCACTTCTTAAGATAAATGGAGAAAAATTATCCTCACACGCAGGTTGGCAAAAGGCATCACAGCTTTTAAGCATGGAAATGCACACCAATGAATGCATTATGCTTTCAGATGCACTTTCCCCAACTGGATACAAGTGAAAAACCGTATTATGCAGGAATGATATACTCTGCGGTGCAGGACTGTGCTCTGCTCAGAATAGAGATTGAATTAATGATATCGAGTTGAGGAATTCAACTGGAAGGAGAATTTGACTGTAAATTTTTATTTTTTTATTTTAGTGTAAATTAACCATGTTAGAATTCGTACAACTTACCGCTTTTTCCAGAAAGTAATTCATCACACAAATGAAAATAGTGTCATTGTTTATTCTCTCTCGTCATTTTTTAACTTTTACTTTACCCAGGGCACAAAAGGAGATACTTCTAACAATAATCTTTTCACTGGAATTAGTTTTGTGTCTGTACAACAGAAGTGAATAGGTGCCAAAGCTGTTAGGTCACCGACATTCCAAAAAATGTTTGCTTTCACAATTTATAGGTTTTTAAAAATTATGACACGCATCGTTTTCATTTTGGGCTGACATATCACTTTAATTAGTTTTATTCTTATTAGCAAATAATAATTAAAAAATAATGTACACAATATTTGAGTTTCATTTCGGACATTTCAAAATATTACTTTAATAACCCTGGTTTGATAGATGTGTTCTATGAGTAAGCATTAAAGAAAATTGGCAAAAAGAATTAAAAATAAAAATATATTTTTTATAATAATTGAAATTGAAACTTAATTTAGAGAATTATGTCTCAAAGGCAACCATTAAGCATAAAAATGCAAAATAATTATAAACTTTGTAAAAAAAAACAATTTGACATACTTAGTCATCTATTCTGTATCTGGCTAAAGTAATTTAATAAAATCCCTTTACAGTCATTTTAATTCAAGTTCAACATCATGTGTGGTAAGGTCAATACAATTTAAATTTCCCACCCCAAACTGCATTTTACCCTGGTCTGCTCTAACATGGCTAATAACAGCAGATCAATTTTATGAAGTCATAGAAGCAGCAGTACACCGGGAACTGATGTAAGACAGAGGCAGTCTATAGCTTTGTCAAACGCAGTCAAGCTTCAGCAAGTATTAAACATGAAGGTCTCTTGCTGACAATAACGCAGCTGTGCGCTGCTTATATCCAGATGCATATTATTTTGCACTAATCCCTTGTCTGTCAAGCTCCATTTTTAAACTCCAAAGCTAATTTAATTCAGCTAGTGTGACGAGCGTGAAGGATTGAAGCAAACCCGGCACAACTGTGGCTCACAATATACTTCATAGCACTACACAGCAGACCAAAGGTCTACAAATTTGACCTTTATCCGGTCAGATTATAATCGAGCATGGAAATATCAGTTTTGGTATCATTCCCCTTTTTCCTAAGATATTCGCATTTCTTGCATTAGAAAGATGCTTTTCAAGGCTCATCATCCGTTTGCATGTTCCCTTGAAAAACCCAATCCTGGTGATGGCATGTGTTTTTCAATTTCTGAGCTTGCAATTGTTGAAAGGTATATGAAATATTTAACAACAGGTGTTATACTATTGACCGTTATACATTGGGATATATTGGGTTGAATTGTCAGCGCTTATTCTTTTGACAGCAAATTGTTAGTCTCGCCTACAAGGCCATTACTTCAGGACGGAGAAACCGCGGGACGTTTTAGTGATTCATACATAACAACCTGGAATAACAAAGAACGGCGCACACATTCAAAGAATAACAATTGGGCCAAAACCATATGCACACTCAAAAGGTAGCGGCATTCATTAAATTTGTCCCTTAATGGTACTATTACTTGTCTTTGTCCTACCGGGGGGAAGCATTTGCATTCAGAATGCGGACCGAACGCTACGGTGCCTCTAATTGCCTCTAAATTTAGCATGTTAGTGTGGAAGGTAAGAGAGGAGACAAGAACCAGACCATTACAGCGGAAGCAAGTAAAGGGAACCAAGGAGGTTTTTGATCATGTAAAGGGCAGATTTCAGCGTTCAAGGACACGTCTGCAAACACAGAGGCGGTAAGCCACTGCATAGCAACCGTACCCCCACGACAGACATTTAGAGGTAACGTTCATGTCAGATGAAGAACAAATGCTGCTTTCTTTAATGACGCTTGACATTCAAATAAATGTTCATTTCAAGTGCAATTACGCTTAAGAGTCAGAAGTGAGGATGAAGGGTTTACAGATAGCTTTTATATGAGAGCCGGAATAAACCGTGTGAAGCACCTCCTCCGAGGCCAAAATCAACATCAATCTACACCCTTGAGGACGCTCTGATGTAAGAAAAGTACAACTTAAGAGATTTAGTTTATTCCAAACTGCACGAGCAAAATAATCGTTTGGAGCCGGGATTTAAAAAAGTAAACATGAAGCTGGTTCTCAGTACCCCATATCTAAATTTGACTCTCATAGTCTATTTCTGTTATGCTCCTACGCTGACTATCAAGTGTAGCAGTACCCGGCAGCTGAATAGGCACCTATTTCTCTGTCAGCATAGACTGTTCTGTTCCTGTAGCTCGACTGGTAGAGCATGGCACTAGCAATGCCAATACCAATGTCACAGGTTTGATTCCAAGGGAATGCACATAGTGATATAAAATGTATTGGATGAATGCACTGCAGGGCTCCTTGAATACAAATATCTATCGAATGCATAAATGCAACATAAACGTAGATTCTGAAAATGTCTGTCTTTTATAGAATTGTGAGACATTTAGCAATTGAGCGACATAGTAGCCTAGTCACGCAATATAAGAAGATTTCAAAACTGATTCCTGATGATTTGCAAACGTTCTTCAGGGCTGGTAAAATCTTTTAGTAATTTAAAAACAGATTTTTTATTCATTAGCAATTTTTATTATTTTTATAAAAGCAAAATATATAAAAATACATTTTACACTAGCCAAATGTTCAACTAACATTTTAATATTGTACAGATTATTTGTATTGAACGCACTAAAAGTGCAGTTGTTTTCAACCTATGGTTTTGTCAAATATGGAGAACAAACCTTACCGAACCATGAGTTGAAAACAAACGTGCATATGAAAGAGTCTTGTAAGAGCTCTATACGGTCTAAAAATGCCACTTCATATTGGAAATTATTCATCCTGGAAGAAAGAGTCCAAATCCCCCATATCCTCATGATTAGGGCGGGACATGTTGGGTGTATTACTCGTCACATTTTCTTGACTTTTTTGGGTCATCTCAGTTTCTTTCTTGATGCCCCCACCAAGAAACTTCTGACTCTCAGTGAAGTACTGGTTGGGGTGATTAAGAGAGAACCCAGAGTCCTCGATCTGTAAGGAGAATTAAAAATGTTGAATGATAAAACAGAATGAGACTACTTAAAATTATGTAATTAAGCAGTTTGTTGACTTAAAAAATCATTCCGGATGTTTGATGACAGTTAAGTCCAGTTAATGACATTTGCAACAAAAAAGGTTACTTAGTTACCCTACAAGTCAAACGTTTTGGGAAATATGAGTGACATGTTTCTCAATATTTAAGAATTTTTTTTATATGAAGGCGTTTGCCTAAACGTCTGAAATTATTTTTAAAACATAATTTAGCAAACATACACGTTTATTAATGAAAGACTTATCATTAATTTGATATATATAAGTTTTCAAAATAGATGACTATTGTGAGTAAGTGTCCCAAAAGTTTTGACCGGTAGTGTAAGGTGAACACAGATACTTACAAAGGAAGTAAATGATTTAAAGAATTAATTTTCTTCTCACTAATTTACGACAACTTAAAAAACCTTAACTAAGAAAATGTCTAACATAGTTTCTACATTTATCATAATACTACAAATGCTGTCAATTAAACATTCATTTTATCCTAAAATATTTATTTAAAGGCACGTTTAAATGATGCCCTTGGATATACCTTATTCACAAGTTCAAAGACAAGATTTTCTACCTCCTCTCAACCCTGGTTGTTAAATTCAAGCGAGTCTCCCTGATGGCTTCCTAAAAGCTGCATCGCATCACAACGTCATCCAACTCATTTGTTTTAAAGTGCAGAGGATATGGCTGTTTAATTATGCTTCGATCTCAGCACGCCCCTGACGCTCCTCATGAATCAAAGCCGGTCCGTCTCTCTGAGATGAGTGCGCAGGGGTCCCTACGCTTGTTAAGTTGTGGACTGAAAGATCTATTACACCTCCCTTTCTAAGTTACCGCATTACGGTGAAAGGTCCATGCCGGGCTACTCTGAAGCGAATGAAAAATGCATAAACATGAAAGACGTCGAGCCGCTGCCGAGAAAAGTATCAATCCCGGAGATTCAACAAGCTCATTTCTGAGACCTTCTTCTGTTCCTCTCCTGTGTTTCATTATTCTCTCTTTTGTTTGATTTATTGCCATTGTGTAAATATTTCATCAGTGAAGTATTATATTTTGACCTTTAAATAAATGCTGCGATGGAGGCAGGAACATGAGCATCTATTTGTTATGTGTTGCGGCTGTGGGAGCCGTTGGCACGAATGGCAGTGATTAAAGTCTCTTTTGTTCGGGTTTAGCAAGCTTGGATTTGGGACTGTGATGATTCCACTGGCCTGTATCTGCTGAAGCACCAACAAGAATGTTTTACTGCCTCATTAACGTCAGTGGTTCTTTTATTCACTGACCCTAAAATATGAATTTGTGAGATGAGATTTTCATTGGGGTGGCGGGGGGTTTATCTCTCAAATCCGGTTATTGTAGGCTGTTCATCAGAAAGACCAAGTTATTCATTGTGATGCATCATAAGCGTCTCACGCTGTTTGGCTCAAGGCTATTAGTCATCTGCAATGACCCCCAGTGCCGGGAGCCCCGGGGTCCACCAGCTAAATGATGCCCTTGGACTGCCAAGGCACTGCTATTTCACAGGGAGCCATTAAAAGCCATTATATCCTATCAATGACACTTTGAGTGCATTACGGCATTAAAGGAGGGGTGGCTCAGACACAAACACTGTTATAAACCTTTCTTATTGAGGGAATAAATCCAGCCGTGCAGGAGATTAGGAATTTATACACACACTATTTGATTTACTTGTCTCGACATGCAACAAAGCCGTCAACGGCGAGAGCGGCAGCGTGCCATTTAAACTGCTCGCTGAGATATGTCTGCGAGCAGTTTATGTTACATACTTTAAAAAAATGTATTAAACATTTCTTACTTGCTTTTATTTTTTACTAGTAGAGGTTCACAAAAGGTGTCTAATTGCTTCCGGTAAATACTAAAAAATAGGCGGCACCTCGTCGCATGAATAAATACTTGGCTTGGCTTGTAAGCAAAGCCTCCCGGTTTAAAATCCATCTGGCAACACACTGATGACAAACATTTGAAAGGTTTACCCACTTGCTTTCATATCCAAGACTGTCTTTTCCCCCCTCTTCATATTAACCTGTCACCCGGCAGATAGCACCTGTTTGTGTGGTGTGGGTGTGCGTGCATTTTCATTCTCGACATGTCAGCTGGGCTGCGTTTTTAGCAGAAGGACAGAGCGCAGATGTCACTTAAGTAATCCTGACTGACATTGCTCCGAAACATTTCTCTTCTCTGCACGAAATGAATAAAATACAGAAAGGTTGCCGCAGGAGTCACTTCCACTGTCTGCGATATAAAAATACCGTGCGAAATCTGAAGAAATCCATTAGATAACTGCTGAAATAGAACTGTAATCATTTGCCTTTCCAAACACCTCAGACCCATAAATCCACTGCTTTTATGGCCCTGTCAGAAGAAAGCATAATGAAACCGCAAAGCCCCAAGTCCAATCTAAAAGGGCAATCCAAACACAAAAAGAAATGATTCACCATATTCAGCGTTTAATACAGGAGTTTACACTTCCTTGCTCTGAAAGCTGGGCTATTATGATTTCGTAAAACTTAATGACCTTGATTGGACTGAAACTCCTAGCACTAATTTAAAAAAGTTTTAGAGGAATAAAAATACATTCATGTAATTTGTTGAAAGTCTAATGAATCTCAATAATTAAGCTATGAAAATGAAGCTGCTGTGTCAGACGTGGCCACAGCGGATCGGCGCCTGAGATTCAGGGCTGTCCCTGAGCTGACAAAAGCAGGGCCAATTACAGTAGAGCGGAATGAAAAGCATCCTTACATTGTGTGTCAGCTCAAAGTACTTCTGGCAGGCCAGCTGATAGTGCATTCCCTTGACTAGCTCCAGAATCTGTGAGCGAGAGACGAGAAAGTGAGAAAAGAGGTGAGAAGCAATAGCGATAACGATTTAGAAAAATTCACATTGTATAAAATACATGTACATGCGTGTCCTTATACAGCAGACTTCAGACCAAAGTGAAATAATCTGAATTACATCCAATCCTAAATAATGACTACATAGAGGTTCAAATTGTCAGTCATTAACAGCATTACACTTTCCATATGTAGGACATAGTGGTGCAAAGGTTCTCGGTGAAGAATTGAACCGACCCGTTCTCCTCCCATGGTTCGTGTGTTTATTCAGGAAAAAAACTGCAACCAAGCTAAAAAGTTGCGTCTTTGAACACTTCCGATAATCTTTCATTTCAATTCATTCATTATTGATTTCCCTAGGTGGTAAAACTGCTTATGTTTTTATTTGTATAAGTAACTTGTTGAATCGTCTCTTGTTTCCATCCTAATAAATATTTTTTATCTGAACATAGTACCGAAACCGTGAACCCAAAACTAGAACACAAACCAAACCCTGAATAGTTGAACCGTTGCACCCTTAGTAGGGCACCATTTTAGCAACTTTTGTTTTTATGCCTGCATTTCACAGTCTTGTATGTGTTTACGCACTGCAGAAATCATAGGGCTCAACGTATGCATAAACCCCTTAATGCTCTTTTAATTGATCTATTAAGCACTTAAGACGTTTCACCAAATTTCTGTCCTTATTAAAAGTAATATGTCAATTATTTTTTCAGTAGTGCTTCCTGCTTAATAAAGCAGGTAAAACCATTGCACAAAATGTCAAATGAATATCTAAGAGTCTTTGTCAAACAATACCGATGAACACCAGTTAAATAGCGATGTGCTCTTTCTTTCCTAAAAACACAGTCACAGCAAATGTTTAGGATGTTTCACGTGAAACACAGGTAAAAAGCCATCAAACAGCTCAATAGAGACAGAAGCTTTTTACAACCGCTTCTTTTTCGCTCAGACCTCCCCTCGGGTGAAGCTTTTAACACCATGTATTCCCAGTGGTAAAGCATGGCTTTCCACCTCAACTAACAGATTGGCAAGAGCAGAAATACATAATACATGGATTTAAAGGTGAGAGCCAACATCATCCGACACCTAACTTGAGAGCTCCGGAGACAAAAGCTACCTGAAAGCAAAGGTAATAGATACTACACAACACTTCTTGGGAAAATCTAACAGATATTTCAAAAATATATCACACTAAAATTTGAAGCTCTTATCAAAGGTTTTCGTTGTATTACATATTCAGAGATTCTTTATTAAAAGTGACAATTTTGGGATTATTTACTATTATTTTCTGTCATTTTTCATGTTGTTTCAAACCTGTAAGAAATTGTGTTTGATTGTTTTCACAGTTTTGGTTCTAAAGGATAATGCAGAATAGACAGTTTATCTACAGTTATTGTAGTTCTACAGTAAATTGTGACCCAGTTGGTGAAAATTCAGTCATTTTTCTTCTACATAATATCATCTTGCGCTTTCAGAACATTCTGTGAAAATATAACCTTGATATCTTTAATATTGACCGAGTAAGACCTAGGACACTTTTTAGACCTTAAAAGAAAAAGAAAGCTTGTGATCTGAAAATTTGTTTATAAAACCTTAATCTGAATTTCATAGACAGGGTCAAAGTTTTGATCAATTATTCATTATTAAGATGACATAAGTAAGAGGATATTCTGTAGAAAGAGTTTCCTTTAACAGAAAGTATTCAAGTTTGGGAAAATAGAATCATGACCTTCGTGACGTAAACAGTGGAAAATATTTGAGATCTTTAATTTTTTTTTCAGAGTTTACTATTTATACAGTACGTATGTGTTTATTCTGGGAACAATTAACAATGTTTCTTATACATTTCTTCCAAAAATATGGCTTCTATTTTAATTTATTTGCAGAAAATGAAAACTGGAGAAACAGAATAGATGTTTTTTATTTTTCAGACCAGAAAAATACTGCGAAGAAAACAAGTTTATATTTCCTTTAAGCAATAGAAAAGTAATATTGGAACGTGTTTGGAATTATACATTTTGATTCAAATAGAATGTTATATGGTCTGTGTTTGTTATTTACGTATATTTTTATATTCTTCAGGTAACTATCTATACATGAAAAATGATTGCTTAGCATCCCCTGAAAATATGTGACAATTTGTTCGACATCCCGTAGATCCACTTGGCACACACCACCTACCAGCAACAAACTAAGAATAAATGTGCATGGCATGATATTCACACCGCGATTAAATCCATCAAAGCCAGGCATGACCTCCACATGTTCCAGCATCCACCTCAACTGTTCGACCTGTGGCACGTTTAATCTTCTCTCTCTGAGGGAGGAGCTCCACTGCATCTGGAACATACTGAGAGCTGGTGCTATAGCAGTTCTCCTACCTGACTAAAGTCTGCCCCTTTTGACTGCAATGTCACACAGTCAAAAGACAGGTTGAGTGAGAAGGTTGACGTTCGGCATTTTAATCACCCTTCTGCCAGGGCTTTTCACATTTTCTGTGCTTTTTAATTATCCAGCGCACTGGGCAGACTCTGCAGTGAGAGGGCCACGTGCTGAGAGAGCTCCCGGGGTGAACATCAAGCTGTTGCTCCACACACCCACAGGTCTAAGGTTCGGCGAACACTCAGAGTTTATAAGGACACTGCTTGGGGTCTCCGATGAAATTATGAATTTAATTGAATTGGAAATGTGCTACCCTTGGGCTGGCATGTCGGACTGCATTAGGCAGCCATCAGACAATTCCCTCAACTGCACTGCAGGAGGTACAGTACCGGACGCACACCTTACACTGAGAACATTTCTACATGCACTGTTCAGAAAACCTGCTAAATAGGAAGCATGTGCCTGGTCTGAAGTAAACTACTGATTCTTGTTGATTGATCAGCCTGGCAATTATATAATAATATTACTATATTGTATAAAATTGTAATAAAAAAAATATTTAAAATAATCGAGAATAAAATATTTTTTGACTTATATGACATATAAATATAGAATATATGTAGAATATATTTTTTTTTAAAAATTAAATAATTAAAATAACAGATAAAATAGATTACATTACATATTATATACATTGCATGTGTGTGTTCATGAATACAAAATGAATATGCAAATTACACGGACAGAAATTATGTAAACAAACACTTTTATACCTAATGTGATTAATCGCATTTATTAAATTATATTAAATATCAGATCATAATAATAATTCTGTTCCTATGTATTGTACAACAGTTATATTAAATAGAACATTTTCATTTCATTTAACTATATGAAATAAAACGATTTGTTTAATGGGACATGTACCTTTGTTCTGCTACTAGTAATCCTGGCTAGACATATTTTCAACTTGCTAGCTAACTCACAGTACTCTATATTCTGCAGATGTGTATGGAAAGTTAAGTTTGGGCCACGAAAGTATGCATGCGCAGCAAATTTGTATTATCTAGATTTTTAAAAAGTTATCAAGCAACATAGTATAGTATAATATTCTTCTGAAGTGCATCATAACCTTTTTTCTTATATGAAACTATGCAACTATACTCCAATTTGATGATGCATGAATTTGCCCCTCTATGATTTCATTTAAATGCATAGTTGAAACTGGAGACATTATGCAACATTTGACTTCATGTCTGGCTATACATTCTTTTTAACAGCCTTTCAGCGTTGAATTTAATGGCCTTATTAAAACCAGTCGGTTAATTACATTAGTGTGTGAGGTTTATAACTCTGAGAACATTACAGCCAGGCCGGATCATCTCATTTCATTGCCTGGTACATTGAAGCTGCTTTAATGTGCAAAAAAATCAGAGAAGAATACTTTAAAGAAGGCCCCAAATCACTGGATACAGCAAAGGTCAAAGTAATCAGCACAGAGAGTTGAAGCCGTCATTACACTGGAGAATTCCGAATGTTACTGCTTTTCATCATTAATATTCCACAAGTACAGCAGAATCATTCATATTCCACAAGTACAGCGGGCTGGGCCTTTCAGGGATGCCTTGTTAAAAATGAATTATAGCGTTTTTATAAGATTATTATACTATTGTTCCATTTTAATTGTGAGATTAAAATTCTTCTTGCTTATGATTTGGCATTCTTGGTTTGGTATGTGCTTGAATAGAGGATAATGTTTGAAACAAATCATTTTAATGAATGCCAAATTATGCTATGTTTTAATACAGACCATTATGCACCTGACATTTACTTAAAGCAGAAGCCCCCTTAACCCAGTGGACACCCCTCTTTCTCTTCAAACTATGCCGAGTCTGCTGAAGTGTGTTTTAGTGGTCGTACAAACCTGACTGATCCCACCGGGAGAGACTTTATAGGCCTGTAACTTCTGTTTCAGTAGCTCGGGGTCGCTGTGGCGGAATGGGCACCCTGTGAGGAGGAAGAGGAGGAAGATGCGATAAACGGTTTACAATCATTCTGATCACGTGTCTGAAAATGTTACAGTAAGAACCGGATCAACCATTCGTGAACCAAGCATTGAAAACAACAGGTGTTATCAATTAGGCTGTACAGATTTGGATTTTTTAGACCACCTGCGCACTAAGCAGTCATTATCCAAAGATATTTAACCATCTTCCCTACAGAATTAAACACAGGCCTCGCGGGCCCGATCGCATTTAAAAATCAACATTTTGGCTCGCAGTGACTCACCATGATAGTCGCCTTGGCTGGGTGGGTTTGACAAAATCACCTTCATGCAACTGTAGGGGGTGTAGTCAGTGCGCTTGCCTTCCTTCCCGAACATGTGGCGAACGCTGTAGGCATATGCTTTGTCAAACTGCAGAGCGAAACACAGAAGAGACAGAAGGAGAGAGAAACTATGAGTTTGGGAGAGAAGCATCAGAAGATGGGCAGGAATGGTGGGGAGGTTGTGGGTGAAGCGTCGACATCGCCATATATCAAGCGGGTTGTGGCAGGGCGTTTTCCACTATGAAATATAGAGCTATTAGTAGCGACCTGCTGTAGTGGTGTCGCCAAACCGCAGACAGCTGTGACTGGATTATGGATAATGTAGCTACTCTCTCTTTCTCTCCACCTCGTCTGTATTATATCATGCCTTAAGTCAAGTCTCTAAGGTATCATCATCCAATCAAATCAAACAATGATTAACACGAAAGAAAACCCTTGAATTGTAGTATTAGTACAGCGCAATAATAACTATGATAAGAACAAAAAGAATAAAGAGATGATACAGTAGGATTGTGCCAATATCATAAACATACCTTGCAAAACTATGTCAGCTGTAGTTTCAGAATACCATGTTCAATATTTACTATCTTCTAAATAAAGAGATCTAGATGATGACATTTTTGTATTTACTTAAGTATTCTGTAGAATACTGTATATATATAAAACATTTTAGTTAAGTTAATTATAGTAAAAACTAGGGATGCAGCGACGGACCAATTTCGAAATCATGTTTTTCCATTGAAATACAGGCTATGGCATGGAAAAACAACACATTTACTTATATTTGTATCAGACAATATTTGATTCTTAAAACATAGATAAATGTGAACATTTGTTAATTTTTATTTTTTTTTTAAAAAGGGGAGGTTTTTTCCACCTAACTGCCAATGTATGAAAAAAAATTTCTACAAGAAATGTCATATAGCTCTGACATGATGAGGATTTTCTATTTCAAATCTAAGGAAACAAACAAACTTAAATAATGTACATTTTACACCCTGAATACATTGCATTATTCAATTTGCTGAAAGCTGATTTTGATAAAAGTCCAATGCATAACAGTAAATGAAATACCAATGTAGGTGCAAAACAGAAAAAAGTATCAAGGCTTTTTTAATAGAAATTAGAAGTGACATAAATCTCCCTAACAGAGCATTTCTGAGTCTTTGTGCCTAACGCAGCCGTGTTTATCACACGTCACCTTTAGAAATATGGCGTATGCTTAGCAAACCATTACACTGTTTGCATTTGATGAGGGTCAGCACATTCAATCTCAGTGCTGAACTCAATACACCAATCATGTACACTCTGGTAAGTATCCAGAAGACTAAACAAGACTCCCTGAGCTAGATACATCTGGGCTTACAGTGAAGGGGTGGAGAGAAAAAGATGGAGGGAAAGCATTCATTAGCTGCAGCACTCAGATGCCATTACTGTGGTAATAAAACCTATGAACTTGACAAGGTGACTATCTGCTAGGTTGCAATTAAACAGGCCATAAAATCAACCTACCCAACCAAAGATTAATTATACGATGAGTCTACAGATGCGGGCAGCCCATTCAGTTTTACATTATAATACATTATACATCATTTACTTTGATTTGACAGATAGTATAGTAAAGAGATTGGTCGCTTGAATTAAAATGAAGGGAGAAATAGTTGTATGACGAAAAAAGTGATGAAAGGGAATCATTTCATGTAAAAGAACGAATCAACAATCGCTTTGTTCGGAAGTGCTCTTGTGCATTTACCAGACCAGAAATATGTTTTCAAGTGTGAGAGAAACTGCACATTACTTATAGGTAAGAAGGATTTAAAGGGATAGTTTAAAATTTAATCATCATTAATTCACCTTTTTGTTCTTTCAAACCTGTACGAATTTGTTCTGCAGAACATAAAATATATTTAAAAAAATGTTGGGAACACTGTTCCAACTGGTCCAATTGACACCAAACAACAGTTTTTTTGTTATTAACATTCTTCAAAAATATCTTCTTTTGTGTAGTGCAAAAAGAAAGCAAGCCATATGTGTCACAAAATGACAAGATAGTTCACATTAGGATAAAAATTCTGCCGTCATTTACTCACCTTCTTGATATTTAAATTCTGTATAACTTTCTTACTGCTACAGAACACAAAAATATATTTTGTAAAATGTTAGTAACAGAAAACCACTGGTCCCCAATGACCTTCATTGGTTTTGTGTCGATACAATAGTTATATGGGTAAGTTTGATTCTTCTAAATTCTCCAAAACATATTATTAAGTGTTTTCCTGAATAAAAATAAGGCAAACAGGTTTGAAATGACAAGAAGGGGAGCAAATGATGACATAATTTTCATTTTTGTGTGAACTTTCTCTTTAAGATTGTGCTTCTATAAAAGTTACTCCTTAAGTAGCACTTCCCTGGCGTACGTACCTTTAAAAGGAACTTTTTAAATGTGATGTGCATTGAAACAGTAAAAGTGTTTTTAATTAGTTGAAATAACATACAGGTTTACGGTGCTTCATGCATGAACTCTGCCTTTACTGAGGGAAACTGTTCCCTTACTGTTTAGGCTCTAAGTCAACTGGTAAACGACTCTCTAAAATGTTCACATGCCAGAACTCAGAAAGTAAATTATGTTATGTGGCAAAACAGTCACTCTTTAGGGTCTCTCACACTGACTTCCAGTAAATGCTGCACCATCAGCTCATTAAAATGAGATTAATCGCTGCATTTCCATCAACAGCCTCTCTCATAATGTATGCAAATCTAAAGCATTTCAGATCTATTGCTGAGAAAAACCTGCACCAAAATAAAACTATTAATCAGTTATTTTCTGCAGCTTATAAAAAGATTCGGGGCATGACCTGTTCCATACTCGCTTCAGGCATGTCTCACTCGGGCCGGTCTTCTGGAAATTGAGAGGGCAAGACTATTACTTTTTAATTCAGTTCACGTTATAGAGCACGGTAACTTTCATATGTAAGAGTTTCAGCATTTCCTTGATTTGAAAGCCTCTAAATTGAAAGCAATGAAAATTATGACTTGACAACTAACTCAAAGTGCCGAAAGCAAGTTTTTTGTATCCAACGTTATGAACGGCAAAACAACCTGCATTTGCCTAGTGACAGCAGGATATGTCCAATTACAATGCAGTGCGTTTAAAAATAATGTCCTGTTCTTACTTTCTTTAATGGAAAACAAGAAGTGCTTGTGTTAAAGTGTAGACATCCTGCTGGGGTTTTTTAACAACAATCTCACTATTTTGCCACATCCCAGTCTGAACCCCTTCATATGGTCATAAAAGGCTCAGAGTTATTGTGCCCATTTTCTACAGCCTCCAACCAAAATGGCTTGAACACATTGCAACGGATAGCTAGTAAAACTAAATTTAAGTTCCAGATGCCCAACCACCATATTGAAGTGCTGGGTGGTGATTACAATACACAGGAAAATCTCTGCCAAACCTGATAAAACACACATCAGTAAACTCATATCTTTCCCTCTGGGACTGCAGATACCATCAGAGAAACTCTAGTTCTATCACAAACATACTGATGTATGTGCCTTTGACAAGAAAAGGAACACGATGGCATGACCAACAGCAGTCCATTGTGACAGCTTCAGTAATGCACCTATTTCTTGTTCAATTTGAGGCCTTTTGAAAGGTTAACAATGGGCACCTTTGACGGATGGCAACAATGAAAACCGACTCTGACTTCATATGAAATTATCTGTCGTATGTAAAGCATGCAAAAGTGGTGGACACTAAGAAATATACATAAAGCTACTGAAGTCCACAATAACGACCCAGTGTACTACATTCAGTATTCTAAATCTCTGAGCATGGCAAAGCTTTGTATTCTTAAATAATGGGGTGAGGATGGGCAAATACGACTACGATTTCTTGAGATTGCTCTGAAAAGGGAGGAACAGAAAGCCAAAATGTGAGTTCAAAAGACTGATGTCTCGACAGAGACATTAAGCACGAACCCAGATGAAAGGATGAGAGGTTGGGCACAGCCTGTGGAGCCAGCACTGAATCTCAATGACATCCACTGCTGAAGGTCCAGAGACACATTGTTGCTGTACTTTGGATACATTTCACACTTAAAGACGAGTGTCCTTGTGGCCTCTGTGATTGTTGCTTGTAAGACGACAAGGGAAGAAGGATGTAGAACAGAAAGAAGAAAGAAAAAAGCTCAAGAAAAAAATGAAGAGCTCCAGACAAAGTAAACGCAATAATGACATGAAAAAGATAACGAAAAAGTGAAGCAGCAGATAAATGAAGGAGCGAACGAAAGAAAGAAAGAAAGATAGAAAGAAAGAAAGAACGTTGAAAATTTTTAAGAAAAGAGAACAAAAAAAAGGAAAAGCTTAAGAAGAAAAAAACGAAAGCAAGAAAAAGACAAAGTTAAAGAAAGAAAGAGGGGGAGAAAAAGAATGACTGGGGGAGAAAAAAACTCAAAAACCAAGTGAAAGAAGAAAAAAGAGATAAAGAAAAAAGAAAGAGAGAAAGTAAGAGCAAAAGAAAGAACCAGTTCAAGGAAGATTGAGCACGAGAAAGAGCAGAAAAAGAGAGAGCGAAGACATTTATAAGCAAGAAAGAAAAAAGAAAGAAAGACTATCTTCTGCAGCGGATCAAAAAGGAAGATATTTTAAAGAATGCAGGTAATCAAAAACACAGCCCCTGGATGGACTTAAAACCACTGATATTCCTCAAAATACCTGCTTTTTTGTTTTAAAACAGAAAGAAACAGTCAAACAGGTTTTGCATAACTAACTGTGCTAAATACTGTTTGATAGAATAATCTCTTTAAACATGGAAACAGACAACAACAGCTTTTGGTTCATCCTAAAAGGAAAATTCTGTTATCATTTACAAACCCTCTGGTCATTTCATACATCTGTGACGTTTTTACTGCAGAAAACCCAAAAGAACCCAAAAGACCATATTGCATAGATAGATGCTGCTACAATAGCAGCAACCCCAACAATTTATAAAAATCTTATTTCCTCTTCTCTCTCTGTAACATGCACCCTTTAACAGTCCTTCGTTCTCTAAACACAATGACATTTTTATCCATTATGTCTTGTAGTCTTGGAACTTATCAGTTTATTTTTGTCGTCAATTTAGCTCTGTTAAGCTTCTGGGGCATGTGGAGACTCGGCTGAGTAAACCGAGTGATTGAGAGAGCCTGGTTTTCTGTATACAGTGTACAGTAAGAGCTTCAGGTCTCTGGGGACGGGGACTCTAATTAAACAGGCAGATGCTACAGGGGTGTGGGGGAACACGCTAGCCACTTTTGTTCCACAACCATCCTTGTCGAGCGCTTACCTTTTTGACACAGGAAAGGGGGACCAAATTTTTCCCATAAATTATCCTCCACAGTCTCCCTAAGGAACACATTAAGAGACGGTTCAGAGACTTCCCGGTGAAAGATTGATATTTTTCGCTGGGTAAATGCCTCAATATGAACCAACAACCTGAGACGATGATACTGGGTAGTGTTTTATACTAAACGGCTTTCGGCTAAAAGCAGCGTTTGCAGGATACAAATTACACACTAGTCTATGAGACAATGCAGCGATACAAGGCACAAGATGTGCATCTTCGGCTTTGGCGTGTCCTAGGCGTCCTGGAGCTTTCTAATGCCGTGGCCACAGACAAGTTGGGAATTTTAAAAAGGCATTACGGTTCAATTATGTCTGAGGATGGAGGAGAGATGGGAGGTGTGAAATCCTCCGCCCTCAGATGCCCTGGCTTCCTGCATCCATCTTTCAAAGCCACCCTTTCGCACGGGTGAGGAAGCCAAACCCTGATTCATGTGCCTTAAAGGTTACTGGCAAAATGCTAAAACGTACTGTAATTACCTTTGTCTTTTGAAGAATTGTTTTTCATTCTAATGTTGAGATTATTCTACCCCTTTGAATGTTAAAGGATTCAACGCCGTGTGACGACAAAAAAAGACTATGATGTACTTTAGTGAGGATCAAGATGGTTTGACCTGCTGTGTAATTATTTAAAATGCTATAACCATCCATGGCTGGAAAATTCAGAGCGATGGCTTTTTGCTATTGATTAAAGTCCATGAGCAGAAGAAAGATCTCTAGAGACAAACACAAGCTTCTTAAGCAGAAACAAACCAGGAAGAAAAATACAAACCTAATTGAAACTAACCAATTAGTGAGAAGATACTAAGAGACCTAACAATGGATTAAGTATATCCAGATAATGAAGGATTGCTATTTAATAACACCTACAGGCAAGAAAAAAAAAACTAACTACTGTAATGATTTGCGTGCAGGGTAAAAAAAACGTAATTATTTTGTCACCCACGTCATTTCAAACCGGTTCCTCTCTTTCTTCTGCAGAACAAAAGAATTTTAAAGACCGCTGGTAACCAAATAAAAGGGCCTTAATGACCTCAAGTCTAAATACCTTTTCTTAAAATATCATCATCATTTTAAAGAAGAAACTCATAAACATACATGTTTTAAACAACATGAGTGTCAATAAATGATGATCGAATTTAAATTTGAAGTGAACTACTCTTTGAAATATAGGAGTTCCTAATAAATACCTTGTTATAAGCAATACAAGCAAACGCTGTAAAAAAAGCTTTTCACTTCTATTATATGGAGAGAGAGAAAACAATATAGGTCAAAAGGTGCAATCACTGTTCGGTTATAGGCGTTTAATGACAACGGGGTGCATAAATGAACACAGAACTTTCATTTTGAGTGAACTATTACACAGTCTTGCTTATTATATACAAACATAAAAAGTTAAAATAAAGTTAAGAAGAAAACCTAATCTAATTGCTTTACATAAAAATAAAGTCTCCTCATTTTATAGCTGTGAAGTACAATGGCAAGTGGTCCCTAACTACGAAATTGTCCCTCGGAGGTGTAGAATCCAATCTCTTATGTATGTGTGAGCAAGTCTAATGAGCATCACCCGGGTTCAAATCACATTGTGCTCACTCAATCAAAATGAGTGTTAACAGCAACCATTTAGCCAGGAAGGAGCAGGTAAGGTCACAGCTGCGTGCCCTCAGCCGCTTCCTGGTCTACAGCATGAATCAGACACCAAACAAGGTCCATGCCAATGATATGTAGCAGGTGCTTTTAAAGTCACTCGCCTGTGTGGAAACCAGACAGATCAGGTGGAAGGTAAACCATCATTTACTCCAAATCAATGACTCGGGTAAATAAGCTATTATTATCTGCACCTTGTACTGTAATTATCATTATTATTTTCATAAGCATCCCCGCTGTAAAGCAAAGAAACATTAAAGATGATTAAAACCTAAGATCCAATCAATTAACTAACTACACGCTAGATGGTGATATGAAGCGAACCAAAAACAAAGCTGCAGAAGGCGAAAATGTAGATAGAAATACAGTACATATATTGAAGAACTAAGATTGAAACATTTTCTATACCGAATCTTCAAGCACAACGATGCGGTCCAAAGTAAAAAAATTTTAGAGTTATTTGTTTGCAAGTGGAATGCTAATGGAATCTTCGTGCCCGCTGATATCCTTGACATCGCATACATCACACACAAAGCTGCGACCTGCATCCCGCCGACCACGCCAGCCTCCGGCTTGCGAGGGTGTCATGTTTTTGTGAGTGGGTGGACCGAGTTTCACCTGAGAGGGCAGAAAGAGGCGACTCAACCCACCCTGGAAATGGCCGCTTTGCGAGTGGCGGTGCGTGACCACAGAAGAATGTGTTTGTCTGGATGTGTACTTTTTTCTAACCTCCTGACTTCTTTCAGACGAATGGTTGGAGGCTAAGAGAAAGAATATTTGTAAATGGTCACCCTCTGACTGCTTTTGAGGCTGTGAAAGTGGCTTAGCAGTAGTCAAAGTGAAAGCACTTCTTTGAACTCAAGCGTGTTGTGCTCGGGCAGTGCGGCGTGGCATCTGTTTAGTGCTTGAGAGAGCTGCTTTAAGGAGAGCTATTCTGCGTATGTTGCTCAAATCCAAAACCACTATTAAAAAAGACCTTACTAAAACGCACAGTGAGATCAAATAATCAAGGCACAAAAATTACAAGATTTTCAATAAAAAGAAGCAGGATTTTATAGAAGGCAAGCACATAATGCAAGATATTGTGCATGCCTGTGCAAATATACATATTCATTGCCATGCCCTTTATAACAGTTGTTGAATTTTGCTTCAGGGAAAACGTTAAGACCAAGGCCAAATAAAGAACAGTGAACAAAAGAAATTACAATTAGATTTTGTTTTGCTCTACTACATACAACTTTTAGATTGTCTTGATGGCCAGGACAATTGCAATATACCAATATTGCTGTGGATTTGATTTTCGGAAGCCTGGCTACCTCCAACCATACCCCGTCTGTGAAAACTATTTTAAGCTGCTGTGGCAGAGGAAAGCGAAGAATTGAAGAAGCCAGAACTGGGATAGAAGTGGATTAAGTACACACAGCTCCAGGGCAGTATATGACAAGAACATGTAATTGCTTTGCACAGGGACACTGGTCTTTACATGTGGGGTGGCAAGTGTTCACTGACTTTATCTACATACTGGACTGGGACCAAAAGAGGGTACATAGAGGACAATGAGAAGCGTCTTACAGCATGTGCTTAATGAATTTACATATGCAATTACATCCACATCTGTTGCTGGCTGATAAAACAATTAAAGTAGATGAAGTGTTGTGTCCAGAAATGTCCAGCAATATATAATATGCTGTGGCATTTAAATGTCCACATAAAAAATCTTTAAAATGTATAAACCTGAAAGTTTAATATTAAAAATGACATCAAACACAAATGTCTACCATAGAAACATTTTTGTTTTGAGGAAACAGGTAAAATGATGGTTCACCCATAAAGGAGAACTGCGTCATCCTTTACTCACCCTCTTTTAATTATATAATAAATATATATATATATATATATATATATATATATACACGTTGACACCCATTCACATATTTTGTATAGACACAAAACAATATAAAGTGGGTGAGTAACTGAAGACACCATTTTTATTTTTGAATCAATTTGAGTAGAAATATACTATCATACATGTGATCCTTGTATTACCAACAGCACATCCACCATTCACATTACTTCAGGTACATTTAAATCCATTCTGGCCTTGTTACTATGCGTTCTATCAGTTTTGCTAGAAGAATAAAAAAAACAATATAAAAAGAAATTTAGTTTTTTTTTCATAAATCCTTTATGAATGTCATCAAGGTAGGTTTTTTGAGTCTACATCACATGAAATTCTTGCTCTTTCGCTCATCCTTTTCTTTGCTTCGAAAGCGCTGATTTTAGTACACTTATAACTCTGTCTATCTTCTTAATTCTTTCAGAATTATTTAAAATTTTACTGACATCTTATTTCCTTCAAAAATGAAAACACACCATTCTTTTAAAAAAGGCCTGTTTCCTGTTTTTCTTTACGATGATGTCACAGAGTAATGCCCCATTTCATCTGGTGGGATAGTGAATGCAGAAACAGACAGATCCATTGTGTTTCTTTTTCATTTTAAAATGAATTCCGATGGTGATGATCATTCAATTGCAGAGGAACCGAAAACTATCAAACCGCTATCAGTGCAGCATTGTTCAACACATAGGCTGGGCTATCCTGCACTCATTGTCTATCTACCCATGAATAATGCATTCGGCAAAACACGGAACTCAGTAAAACATCACAACCATCTCAGGGTATTTCTTATTGTGCTTGTATAGTTAAATCATGTCGCCTTAGTCCATACATTTTTCAAAGGGCGATTAAATATTCCATTGTTAATGCTGAAATTGTACAGAGGATTTCAATACAAATGGTAAAAATGTATTGTGTTCAATAATAAAATCTGTGTACAGCTTTCTGTTCTATATGCTTCTAAATGATCAACAGGCCATTGTGGTTCAGTCTTATGAGATTATCCCTGAAGTTATGAATTGACACAGAAAATATGTCATCATTTTACATTTCCTATACAGTCGTACTCAACTGTAAAAAAGCAGATCTATTACGTATCTGATTAAAAACTCCCTGAGCTCAACATCTTAAAATGGTTTAATAAAAACATCTTCATCATCCTCCTATATTTTAATTAAAGGAAGATAAGGAGCAAGAAAAAACAGTATCTCACTCTAAATATACTGATTCTTGGTATATTGTCTATCTATTGTGAGGTGGGAGGAAATTAAAAAGCAATAAAAAGCATTACAATAAAAATTATGCAGGATTAAAATAAATGCACATGGCCAAGTCTAACTTAGATAAATATAAAAAAAGAAAACGTTACTTTAATATGCAGGTTCTCACCTTTACATAAATAAAATAAACTGAGGCTTTATAACACAAAAACAGCAATATAGGTATATTTAGGATTCCAACAGAATGATTTAAACAAAAACCTGGAGCAGTAATACAGCTGCAGCAACCATAGATTCAACAAGAGTGAGAGGAAATTTCTGAACCCGGTACCGAGCACTTGTCAAAAGCCTTATTTTCAAAAAGCCTGTTCGCCACGACGACCATTCTCTGGTAAGCATGTGAATTTCAGTTGTTTCTCCTTCATCGAACATGAGCTGGAATAAACATTCATTTGGGAAGCAGAGGGAGGAGGATAGCACGGGTCTAGGCTTGGGAGTGTAATTTTCTTGTTTAATGTACCGTGTGCCAAAAATAAGATCTTACGAGTTTCTTTCAAATTGTAATTAAGGGACGATAGAAAGGCAGCAAATTATCTCCACCATCAGAACAGGAGCGTTTAATGCCTTGCCTTTTATATCTTCTGTCATTCATTTGGTGACCCTCTCAAGTCAAAAGTTAAAGAAATAAAGCCAAATAAAAAAATCTAAAAAAGGTAAGCATCAAAGATTTGTTATAAAACACCCTGTAGTTGAATATGTGTAGACAAGAAATCATTTGGGAACGTAAGCCTGCAGAAAACAAGGACTGTGTGAAGGAGTGCGATCTGAAGTTGAACGGTTACCTTGTCTGCGTCGACTTTTCCTCGGATGAACTCTGACCTCCAGAACTGTAAGGCTTGTTCCAGAGTAAGACCGATGCCCTTGAGGAAGAGGCCGTACTGCATACGTCCGCCGTGGCGGAGATGATGGTTCTCCCTCAGGGCCTTGTGAAGGTGCCTCATACACAGAGGAAAAGACTTACCAGCCAGCTGATGAAAGACAAAGAGAATGAGTGATTGTGTCTATGCAAGCACTTAAAACTGACAAACAGATTCAAATCGTTATAGAGTTCAAAAGTCCTTGTTTTAACGCAAAAGCTTTAATTACGAAACAATTCCATGCCTCCATTAATGTGTCTAAATAAAAGCAAAAAGTGAAGGACAAAATTTGCATGTGCTGATGAGCAACTTAATTGGAACAGCTATCGCCCCTGAGATGGCATACACAACACACAACACACACACACACACACACACACACACACACACACACACACACACACACACACACACACACACACACACACACACACACACACACACACACACACACACACACACACACACACACACACACACACACACACACACACACACACACACACACACACTTCAGTCTACAGACAGCTCAACTCCCTAGAAACATCTGCACACATCCATTTCCACCAGCAAAGTAGGACATGTCCTAGTAACTTGAGAATTCAGTTAAAGAAAAACTTGCGCATGAGCCCAAGTTGCATTCTGTGCCAAATATAAATAAAGTGCTCAAGTCCAAACTCCTGAAAGCATACAAATATTCAGTTCAGCTCGATCTCAGGTGCCACAGAGGATTTGTCAGAAGCTGTTTGACTTGAAAACTGCATAATTTATTAGCGAGCGCCACTGTGCAGATGTGTCAATAACGCCAGTCAATACTTACCGCATCAATCTGCTCCAGAGAAATTTTCCCAATGTTCTTTTGAATGCTGTAGTCCTGGCCCACATAAGCATGACTATAAGGAAACAAATGAGAATAAATCACAGTCAAAACATACTGGAAAATACATTGTATAAGTCCCATTAATCCCTACAAACATTATTAGGTATTTTTTGGTGGTTAACACTATAAAAAGCCTTGACATAATAGCAGCTCAACAGGCTTGAAAAAATCTTTTTTTTTTAAATGTTTACATCACAAAAAAAATTGTACAGAACATCTAGGGTTTACCTGGAAACTTCAGCATCAGGCAACATCATATTCTGATAATGATATATCTAAGGATCTTAATTGCTTAAAAGTAACCTTTGTGTTTGTGTGTATTTCCTAAAGATGATGCAATTCCGACAGACGCACAAATTGTGTTGTATTTCATTTCTTAATTTTATTATTCTTTACTGTTTTGATTTAATTTCTTAGTTTTAATCATAGGTATATACGTTTTCCTGTTCTGCTTTATTTTTCTTGCTGTTATTTCATTATAAGTTTAATGTTCCATTTTTATTGTCTTCACAAGTAGATATGAATGTTCAATCATCTCATTCTTCAGGTTCTTAATAACGTCACAAGACATTGCTGTTAAGTTTTAGTTTTCCATTATCTGTGTTCAGTTTATAACACCTGATAATTTAAAGTTTAAGGCAGATGACGTTAGAATGAGCTGAATGAAACAATAATATGCTAGATAAGGCTAGACAGAGTCCGAGATACTGATGGAGCTGTGGACGAGGTGGCAAAGGGATAGAATCAGCATCTCAACGCAACTATGTTTTTCTTCTATTCTAATAAACTGCACATTTTATGATAACATCACTTCGTATCCTGCCTGCTGTTTTTCCTTCATCTCTGTGTCTACATGATACTCTAATTTGGATCTACAAGGTCTGCAAGTCTTATCTTTCGATCTGGAAGGTTCAGGTATAAGAAGTGAAATCTTAACAGATCTATCAATAAGAACCTTTGTAGAATGTTTTATTGTGGCATTGTATTCGGCAACTCATCCACTGCAAAACTCACTGGTGCAAATTCTTTGGCTACCACACGTTTAATGTGCCCTGATTAGTTTATATTCCTCATGTAAGAGTTTTTAAATGCAGTTTATTTGTTACAGTTTAACACTAAATACACCACACTGATAAAAGAGGGGAAAATGTTGTGAAATCATTACTACACACCATTTGCATATCCATAACAAAAAGAGACTCATGGAAAGGGGACTTTTGGGGCTTTTGGTCTGGTGCAACCAGAAGCTGTGACGTCAACGGAGGCTTTTCGTGATTTTATGACAATGAAAACATTGCCTGGCCCTGCTCATCCTTTCCTCTGCATCTGTAGCTTGGGACATTCCCTCACGGTTTATATTTCACATTGGCCCTTTGTACACTCTTATCTGGCCAGTCCAGCGATAACAAAAGAGAGAGAGGGAGACTTTGAGCCAATCGTTTGCAGCCACAACCGCCGCCTCTTAAGACACATCCAATTAAAAGGCTCTCATTCACAGTCCATCAAAAAGCAAATGAATTGACTGCCGGGAATGCTGCCATTGTTCCTCTTCACTGGAAGCAAGCGGATGTACTTGATTGCCTGTGTGCATGCTGGCCAATGACGGCTGTAATCTACAGTGGTGTCCCTGCTGGATGGTGGCCAAAAAGCAAGGCCAGAGTCTCAAATGGGGGACCCCTGGTGCATCATAATGCAGCCGTACTCGGGCTATTAATGGAAGAAACTAAATGACAGAATGCTGGAGATAAAGAAAAGCAGTCACTTTGCATGCTGGTTGGCCTTGAGCGGACTATTCACTATGTCCTCAGCAGGCCAAGGAAATGGCAAAACAACAAAAAGGGATTATTGTGGGCATGGGGTGAGCCAGAAAGTTTGTTGTGGATGTGAATAAGTAAAATCTCACCGCAGCATGGGTGGCAAACTTTCTGTATATTAATAATTGCACTACAACACAATAATAAATGGTTTTTACAGCAGATGACAATTTCTCCGGTGATGCCGATTACCTGAGGTGGTTTAGAAGAGGCTGGAGTCGTTCATCAGACTGTACCGCTGGCAGGGATCTTGCTGTCATCTACATAGAAAAGGGAAAAGAAATTATTAGCGAGGGTCAGAGGCTAAAGTCATTTTTACAGCGGTCCAATAAAGACAAATCAAAAAGGTCAATAACAGGTCCCTATGAACTACGAATTCATCAGAAGTGCATAATATATCATTTGTCTTTGCCTTAAGGCAAAATGTACCCAGTGAACCAACACCATTGGTTTTTTTGAAAACCAATTGAAAACTCAATAGGAACATTACATTGGAAACCTTTAACCAGTTTGAAGTATTGTTCTTTTTTTAATTATTATTATTATTATTATTTTAATTATTAAAGTACCCCTGTGGTTGAAATCAAGTTTTTAATGTTTAATATACTTTAAGACAAACCATGTGCAAAGTATTTTCTTAATAAAACTATTTTACAAAGACAGTTTAAACAGTGGTTTGCAACTTTCTTGATTTATGTCACAATAAACCTGTAACCAATCACATCAACTCAGTTGATCCTGTGGATTGGCAGTTTGAGCCATAGATATGCAAAGACATAGGTGCATAGATTAACCTGAAACGATCGCAGCACTGCTGTGACAACTCTTAGTTTTCCTTTCAGTTTTAGTAGCGTCTGGAACTGCCGAATTTGATGGAATGGAGGATGAGCTAATTTGCATTGTATTGTCTCTACATTTATTATTTTAACACAAAGACATTCATAAATGGATATTCAATGATTAAGGATCATTTTAAGGGATAAAATTATCGACCATAGAGGGACTCTAACATAGAAAAAAACCTGGGAACAATGGGAATAAAATGGGTCATAAAAACCTCACTTCCACATAATACTAAAACCTACTTATAATATAAATACAAACTAAGCGATACATTTTTGAACACACACAGTTGGTAAATAAAAACATAAATCTACATTGCCGCTGGGGTGGAAGGACATCTGTTAACTGAAGCAAAACAGTGACAGTGATGAAGAGACCTAGAGGATGATCAAGCTATAACTGCAGCTACAAACTGCAATGTAGGCAGGTCACTTTCCAGTTCAATGACCACTGATACAAGCTTTACTTCTTATTCCAATAAAAATAACAGTCGGCTTAATGTCTTAAATATCAATCAATTCATTTATCTATACAAATCAATTTTTGATCCAGGTTATGTGTTATTATTCAAATATTTTCTGATTCACTTTTATCAGACACCCACAGGAGCTCAGCAGTACGGAAAAGTAAGTAACCAACCTCCCCAAAATCGGAGATAAAAGCCCGGCACGTCTTTGTCAGACAGGAAGCAGCTTTCAATTTCATGGTCATTTAATGAGAACGTCACAGTAATGTCTCCTATCTGTCCTCCATGCCCATAGAGAAGCCATTAAGGAAACACACATCAGCCACAACGGCTCACTAACGGCACGGAGAACGGTGAAGACTCATTACTCCACAACAGCTTTGTTGGTGATCCAGATAATTGGCAGGAAATGGGAGCGAGAAGCAGGAGAGTGGCATAGTGGACAGCCGTGCCGGGGGTCGGTGTGAGGTGCATTGAAGAGCCAGCGGAGAGATGAGGAACATCACACAGGTGGCCCTGAGCCAAGCCAATTCTGTCCATACATGAGCATGACAACCACTTTCAGCCGAGTCTGTCAGGTATACAGAAACGCAACTAGGGACGGTGAATGAGAGTCTGATCTGATTTTCCCAAGGTCGTACATATCACTTCACAGACTCAGCATATCTCATATGCTGAGTATGCAATGGAAAAGAGTTGTGTTTGAGTGGCTCCAGATGTATGATATTACATTCATCTCCCTAGTGTGCGGTTATCTAAAACTGTAATTCACAAGAATCTTTTATTCACTTGTTTATTTTTCTGCATTGTGACTTTAGTGTTTGGATCAGTTATATTAAGCTTGTTCTGCGTTAAATTTGCATGAAAGGAAATTATTGTGAGAACACTGACCTGCTGCTTTTGCGCCTCACAGATATGCATAACAGCACAATAGTCTGAAAAATGTTCCTCTTATTCCATCTCTAATCTTTTAACCTCAACATCAACACTTAAAAAAAAGCAATAGTTATGTTTTTTTAAACCTATATGATAGTCTTTTTAATGAAGAATACAAAAGAAGAAATTTTGAAGAATTTTGGCAGCAAAACAACACTGCACTATGAATGGGCGGTATGATGGCATATTCGGAGACCGCACTTCTTGAAGGTCAAGTTAACTTTTATTTTCTATATATCCTCAGATCAATGTAAGACGCATGATATGTGAGATGCATCCACCACCTGAGGAGCTAAAATATCTGCTCCCAGGGTGATAAAGATGGCAAAACTTGCTCTCCTGCGCATAACAGACACACACTTTGTGGATAGTTGCAACGAACAAGAAATTGTTCAGATGTTTAATTCTATGTACAGTTCAAATAATTGTAAAGTTGTTATATTGGCATGCATTGGTCAATAGGACAAGTGGGACATTCCCATTAAGCTGCGACATCCATGGGCACATTTATTTTCATCTCACTATATTAATAACCTTTGCATATAGCTTAAGCGAGCAGGCAGATTGGCGTATAAGCAAAAGCATCAAGTGTCTTTTTCTGGGTTTATGATTGTAAATGTTGAGCAGAAAATACAGTTTTGTAGAAATACAATACATATGTGATTTGTGTGTACATGAGCTCATTCTTCAATCAGTGGACAAATGCCATAGGATAGACATTAACGTATTTCACAAAATAGGATATGTGTGCTCAAACAAACCTTTTAATGAACCATAAAGGATGCTATTATATAAAAAGCAAAAAATGCTGTAGCCTTTAAAAACCTTTGAATGATTAAAAAATATGAAACACTAAATTAATGACTGTACATGATCTGAAGAACTTTTTATCGTTAATGACAAAGAGTATACGCTTGACAACATATTCTTCTGCATCAACAGATTTTAAAGATGATTAAACAAGATAATTAATAGTGCCCTGTCTTCATTTACAATAAAGTATGTTAATTTATTGTATGTTTTAATTTTTATTAACAGTATTATTATATAACCATGCTGTCTATTTACTTTATTGTCTGTGCATACATGTATACTTCATTGTTATACATATATGCAAACTCCATATACATTATATGTCTATAAAGCCAGTTTAAATATAAATTAACAGTACATGACTATCAATATTTAATCTGATCTCTTAAGTGTATTTTCATAACTTGCCTACATTTTAACTACGGTGAGCACTTAATTCAATTGGCATGAATCCAAAATGTCCGTGAAATGATTTTGGCGAATACAATAATAATCAATACAAATATGTCACTACCATTAAATAAAATAATTCATGTATAGAAATTGACTTCCATAAGGTGGGTTATTATGTTTTTTTTGTGCAAACTATCCCTTTAAATCAGAATCACGACTAAGCCTAATGAACAGATATGACTATCATGTGATTGATGAACCTGCTCAGTCAGTTCTATTAAAAACAGTCGGATGCATTAATACCACATTTATGCACCACTAAACATACGCTTTCCATCTTTTCCTTTGCATTATATATGTGCCATTTGTTATAGTGTTGCTTTACTGAATAAAGCCATCATTCTATGACAAAAGGAAACGTTAAAAACATTCTTGCATGGAGAGATAATGATAGCATGTTCATCTTCTTTGATGGGTTTTTTAACAGCAATAACAATAAACCAAAAAGCATGTTAACGGAAAAAAAACGCAACATCTTAATTCCCGTCTGTACCATTAAAACGAGAAGCTAATTTGTTCATTTTCTAATTTCCCAATTTGTTGCTTGCTTGACTACAGCAATTCAAAAACACAATGCGCACATCAAGAAATTAAACACACTTTGTGGAAAGTGTGGTGAGATTCCCTTCTTAACTGATTATCATGTTGGTTTCTTAAGACACATTACCAGGGAACAGATGTCACAAATAATGTGCTTGCCTAGAAAAGCAGGGCACAATTTGGAAAGACACCTCCCCCTATAGGTCACAGAAGGTAATGCAAGAACATTCTCACACTTCAGTATTACAGACACCGTACACCTTCATACAGAATGCCAGCTTTTGTGCAAACTTTTCATTTCTGTGTGGATACAACATCCCCAGCTGATAGGTTACAGTGACAGAAAATAACACAATCGAACGTGCCAACTTCAAGTTTGATATGAAAATTAATTTACTCTTTGCCGCTTATCCGTCTGAAATGAAACAGCTGAAGCAAAGCAATGACTCTTTAAGCACATCTATATTTCAGCATACTGCAGCGCATTTTCCCAGTGTCAAAGCCGGCGGAATACAAACAAAACATATCTTTTATGGTAGGCATGTCTAAAGCCCTGGTGCTTCGCTACCAAAAACATGAATAATAGCAGCAATTTTATTTGTATTTACTCTATCTATCAGTAGTACCGAGTATACTCAGTACAATCTTAACTTAATAAATATGTCTGTCTAGGAGAAGAAATAATAATCTTAACGAACAGGTTTTGAAGAATGTCTATTGTATGGACACAAAACCAATGTTACCAACATTCTTCAAAATATATTTTTTGATCTGCGGAAGAAAGAAAAGTAATACAGGTCTTATATAAAACATATTATGCTGTACATTAATTCATAGAGAGTAAAAAAACAGAATTGACATTGATGTACTATAAAAACCAAAAATTGTTCACCGGTGCCAACACAGACAGCTTCCGTCAAGAAGTAAGTCTCTTCACTGAACATGCAATACATGTCCGCTTGACTTGGTAGCTGGCAATGAAAAACATGTGAAGTCGTCCAGACAGGACAAGCTAATGAGCGGACAAGTCCAGATGGCAATTCAACTGTAATGAATCACACAAGGCGTTATTGAGAGTCGTACTCGTCAGGGACTTTAACTCCTGGATAGCTCTTGCGCACACTGCTTGAGGCGATGCAAAATGGCGAGAAGACGATGCGGCTAATTGGCATCATTGAGATCCTACGGAGGCATGCTTGACTCGGAGGAGCAGCTAGGCACTCTGAATTTGGCTTGTTAGCAGAAGTGCCAACAGCTTAGGCAAACTCTAGGCCATCAGCAATCTGTTCAAAAAGCAGGACTAGCTATCTTAAATGGATTAGAAATGTACAGTCAAGCAAGGGGCTAACCTAACCGTGCCAGCTCATATGAATATAGGGTTTGTAACATCTGTTGAGATAAAACTGAGCTACAGCTGTCCCGGGTTGGAGCATGGTGCTGGCAACACCAGAGTCATGGGTTCGCTCCCGGTGATTAAAAAATTGGTAGTTTAACGCAATGTTGGCATTAGATTAAAGCCTTTGCGAAACGCGTACATTTAAATGCATATATTAAGATTAGCACTTACACTGTAAAAATATGTCATGCGGCTTATTAAAATAAATATCACCAAAAAATAACGTTTTATTAACTTAATCTTTTAAAAACATGAAGTAGATTTTTTCGGTGGAAAATACTGAATCAATTGATAAAAACATGGTATAGATTTTTTAAGATTTTTTTTTAACGTATACACACAATTGAAACAATATATTTGTTTAATTTCATAGTTTTTAAATACATTTTTTAAGTGTAAACTGCTTACAATTTTGGGAGAGTAGATTGACATGGGTTTTGGATGACAAACAAAAAAGGGAAATGTTGAAGCTGATGCCTGAACTCAAAGCTACAACTTTTGCACTTTCGAATTAAACTTTGGGTTTAAAGGGAAGCGTTTGGACGACTGCCACTTCATGCAATTTCATAAGCAGCTTAGAACAGTACACCACTGAGGAAAAATTTGGAGCATCCCTTATGAAAGAATCGCATGGGTTACCACATGAGAAAATGGCTTAATTTTAAAGTTACAAGAGTTTGAAAAGACTTCGTGCAGCACAGAGAACACGTTCAAAGAGCCAGAGACCTTGAAAGGGTCAGCATTGAAACAAACGGTAATCCCGCGGTCCCGAAAACCCATAAACCAGCAAACAAAATTACGTTAAAATGAACCAACTGGCTTCACTTTTTGAGCCTCAAGCCGCTTACATCCTGAACAACCACGCTTCCAGCTTTAAATGTTTGGATTGGATGATAACATATTGAGCAGACCTTTCCACGTGTTGCTGAAGATGGATCAGTGTAAAGCCGTAAATCAGAAAGCCCACTGTTGCCTTCATAAATCCCCAGATAGGCCATATTGAGTGCTGGATTAGCATAGTCTGGAACGAGGCTGCAAAAGTCATCTCCTCTTTGTTGCTGGAGACATCAGCGTCATGATAAGCAATCAGCAATAGCAAAACCAACAAGATTAACTGGAACCACTGAGGGGAATCTGTCTGACAAAGATACAGAGATGCAGCTTGTGTGTCAAAACAGATTGGGGGCAGGTTAAAAGGATCTTTAAAACGAATCAAATCGATTATGTATGCAATGCATGCATTCATGTTGTATTGTACATCGAGTTAGAAATGAGAGCATTCAAAGTAAAAGACTAATAGTTTCTTTATAATCACATCTGAAACAGATGTTTCAAAAGATCATTCTCTACATAGTTGATAATGATCTAGTTATTTAAAGGTCATTTATATTTCATCACAAAGTATTTGCAAGCCAACACCATAATGTCTTTTTTCACCGCTCCAAAAAAAAAAGAGTTGACACTAAACATGTTTAAAATAAGAAATGCATTTCTATTAGAATTTACTTGGTTGTAATATTAAACTCTACTAAAGTGTAGAATTCATGTGGTTGAAACATTGGAATGCTTTATGGTTAACTACGGTTTCCTCGGGGTTCAGGCTGACACCACAAATCTGCACATGGTGTCTGGAACCTTGGGCCCAAAGCAAAAAAACATGAATCCAATAAGATTTCCGTTTTAAGAGGTCATAAAAATGATGCACCAGATGCACCAAAGCTGTGCTTCAGCTGCCAAAATATTATCTCCAAAAAAAAGTGATAAAAAGCCTTCCAGGAAGCTGATCTAAAATACAGCTTAATAAGTGGTCTGGAGAACTCTCTCACTACCTGTCTAGCTCTAACAGCATTGTGGATGAGAATATTTTGCTGGAAGGACTGACAGGTGGTGTCTTTGTACATATCCATTCTGTCAAAAAAGAATAAGGATAAAGAGCCTGACGAACTCTTACAGCAAACTTAGACGTTAAACATTTTGCACTCTTCTTTGCAATGGGTTCATTAAATGAGTCGCCTCACAGGTGAAGTGACTTTTAACCCACATGCAAACTCCAAAATTACAAGCTGTATATCTAAATACGCTTTGCAGGGTCCTTGAGACAGACGCACACATGATTCAACAGTAACCTTGGTGACCAGCAGCGCACTTGCTGCGTAAGCACAATAGTCTCACTTTCAACAGAATACCGGTGCTGACTTCAAAATGCTGAAAGCCTTTCACAAGCTGATTGATCGAAAACATTGGTTCTCTTGTTAGCGTTATACCAAAATGTCATTCGATGCAAATTCAGTGGAGCTCGGGGACAGCGGTGGAGTTGCAGAGTTGGCGTTAAAGCTTGGCAGACTCTGCAGCAGGCTGACTGCTGTGAATTGATGCATGGTGCAAAATCATTTACAATCCCTTTGGTCTGCATAGATCAATCACTTACTTTCTAGAACAGATCCAAAGTATTTCAACATAAAAACACTTTATCAAGGATTTCACAGCGTTCACACATTCTTAAAGACACCTGCATCGCTATACACTGATCAGAGGTAAACTCTTGTGTGATAACTTTGCATTAAAAATTTCATTTGAAACAAAACTCTTGTCTATGCACACTAAACTTGGCCAATCTCTCAAACAGATCACACTTGACGATGTAAATGGGAGTATATACATGACGAAAAGCACAAGGTAAACTGTTTGTTAGGATTTTACAGTAGCTGACAATCAACTGCTGCTTTAATGCAAACACTCATAACTTTTGGTTAAAAAGATAAATTATATAATATTCTTAAAAATATATATACAATATTTAAAATATATCACATATATAACCAATTAAGAAAGGATGCCTTTCATAAAACATGAAATTTCTATATTAAAAATATGATGTGTCCGTTAACAAGCAAAATGTAAAGTTATGGAGGTATCAATCCTTGAAATAGCCCTTACTTGACTATGAAAAGTCTAGCAACAAACATATGAAAATATACTCTAAAAACTTACATCATCCAAGCTTTGGTGCCCACGCAAAAAAGTACTAACTATCCTTTACATTGTATTTTTGTTGTTTTTCATGTTGGCAGGGTCTATGACGCTTGAACCACCAGCCTGTTGTGCAAAATAGATCGAGAAAAGGCTGAAAATGTTTTTATACATTATTAATGCAAAGAAAACAATATTTCAGATTGATTGCATGTATGCTAGCTGAAGAACTTGACTGCGTGGGAGATCTGCAGGCCTTTTGGGATGGAATTTACTACACTGTCACACTTTATTCTGACATGAATTTCATTTTGTGCCTGAGGTGAGAAAATTTGATTTTTGGGAGGACAAACGTGTCCTTCAAGTTGCAGTTGTTGATTTTAAGTTTGCTGTAAATTAACATGTAAAAAATTGCACAGTGGAAATGACTCCTGCTTCTTAGAATGACTTAAACTCTTGAGTGTTCTATTTTCCACTGGAAGCATTTGCTGTCAAAAACAAAGCCTTATGGACATCAATCTTACATTTGGAGCATCAGTACCTCGGGTGACCAAAGTTCATGTCCAGGCTTGAGGTCGTTTAACTTCCTGTTGGTCTTCACAATATCCTTAAACACTCGCTAAGAAAAGCCTAACACCACACTTACATCAACAGAATGTGACAAGAAAGAATTGGCCTGCATCTGTATGTTATACACACTGTCATATAAGGTTATAGGATAAAAAAGTATTTAGTGAGAAATGCAAACTGCAGTGCAATTTCAGTTTCCTTACAGCGGATCTGGTCGTACATTGAATCAAGACCATTGCACAGCAGCACAAAGTACTTTAGAAAGGAAGAGAAATAGAGTAGTTTGACAAACTCAAAGGTTACGTCTCACTGGAGGTCAATTCCACGTTTCCCATGACACCCATCTGCCATGTCCATGTATCAAAAACACACAAAACAAACCCTTGTAGTCCCATTTAGAACATTTAAAGTAACCTATGATGATTCACGCAAAGGCACTAAGGGTCTTTAAAACTAACCAGAGATGTCTTATCATAGAAGCTCCAGGGTTTACACTTAATGCACTGACACTTTTACCCAAAGAAAACCTAAGAATCAAACCCAAAACCTTTGCTTTGCTAAAACGATACCTTGGAAAAACTCAAATGTAATGACAGCAGCTAAACTGCAATAATGTTTCAATATCACATCCGGCATGCTGCAAACGTGCTTAAACAAAATGACTTGTCTATCATAAACGGCACATTTATTCACAATAAACATTCAAGTGTGAATAAATGTCAAGCATGTAGTTCAAACAAGAAATGAAAATCTTAACAGATGCTAATACAACAACTGAAAACACAATTACACCCCCATCCTAAAGCAATAATGTGATGCTATAAAAACGTCAGACAGCGCTCAGACTGTTGGAGGGTTCTTCTACAGCGTACTGAGAAAAGGACCCTTTAATATTTAAACATCTATGCTTCCATCTCAAATAATTACAACCCTTAAATATTTATATTCAAGTGGCTTTCAGGAGCCTGGCTTTTTGTGAGAGGAAAATTGGAAAATTGAAGCGACAACCGCATTCACAAGTGGGCGGTGTTGAGGGGCACAGCAAGCATGTGAATCCTTCTTCTTGGAAACATTTGCACCACACAAAAGGAAAAAAGGCAGAATATTGCTCTCCTTCCACCAATCCCTCTCTCTAATGATCCATCATGTGTCACATTAACATCCTTAAGGCTTTTAAATGGATATATTACAACCTTAAAAACCTCAAATGACTTTGAAACCTTTATTCACACATTACCATCAAATTAAAAACAAGATAAAATATGAACACAAAACATTAAAATTATCCCATCATTGTTGTGTAAAATCTTCCTGATTTAATATTTCCACAAAAGCTGTAAGTTCATCAAAAACTTTATTAAAAACCACTTTTATATTCAAAATGTATAAAATAGAAGCACAAAAACATTAAATTGTCAGTAGTCAATTTTAAAAAAATAAAATAATTTTAAATGCTCTCAATTAACTTGCTGAACAAAGAAAATGAATCAATGTTAAAAAAAATCCCCTTAACACATGCTTTAATCCATATATAGAAACGGGAGATTGATCAAATTATCATCTTGCTGTAGTATATAGCTGTTTGTTTCTGCAAAACATGTTTCAAAAGCTTCCATCTTCCCTCAAGCAAAACTACTCAATGTACTTGTTTCACTGCATGTCAACAAGAAAAGAGATGCTAAAGACGGGGCTACAAGCGAGCTCTGACAAATGCGTGGAATGGTCACATCATTACGTCCCGAGCAAGGCTTACCATGAGACACCCAAATCAATCTTGTTTTCTGTATGCCACGAGGAGCTCTCTCTGACTGCATTCATCAGGAAGTTTGGCACAGGTGAAAAGATCTCCTGTCTTGAATTACACATTCATACGGCAAGGGTATACGACCAATGGACTTGTATGTGGAACTTTATAAATGTTGAAGAAAAAAATCAGATGTGTTTTTAATTACACATTCGCTTTGGAGTGCTTTGAGGACTTTGCTTTAAGCCACTGGCCTATTCTTTTTAATGTTTGATGCCATTTTTTGTCCCGCTGGTGCAAGAGAGTTTCGGTTGAATTGAGTTATCTGAAGTTGACTGGGATTAGACATATTATCAAAATTATTTTTATTATGCACTTGCAATTTCTGCTATCCGACAACTTAATATAACCAACCAAATTTCTTAGTTAATTTACAATCCATCTAATTAATTTCCAAGAAGCAATTTCATAACACACTTTGCTGAATTGAAAGACCCGTCATGTCCAATACAGAAAAAGTCAATTTAAACAGCTAAATGTTGAGCTATGCAGAACGAAACTTAAACCCTCAACTCCTAGCAAACAGGTAAATCCAGAAAGCTTTGACAAAACTTGTAATCAGAGTCACTGGTCATTGATTAGATAATGAAAATCCGTCCAGATCAGCATTCATCTGGACACACAACAGCCATTCTTGCTCATTAATCACCAACAAAGACACTTGCGAAGAAAAAACACATCCATCCGTTCCAGACTGCCTTTCAGTGAGGACCCAGTCTGATTGAGAGCTCACCAGTGCCTGGTTTTTCAGCATGTGTCAATCCATCCATCGGCATCCGACCAGACACATGGCTATAGCCAAGCGGTTAAAACTGACCACCGGATTGACAGCTCCAATTGAATCGTTGGCAGGCAGTGTGGAATTTGCTTCTTTCCCTCTTCTGTGACACTCAATTAGGTCAAGCTTTCTAAAAAGTGTGTGATGGCTAGAGACCAGGTAATGTTTTACAATCCAGCGATAAAAAAACTGCTACAATTAAACAGAAGGACCAACAGCCCCTCAGGTTTAAACTATGATAAAAGTGGGTATTTGTGAAACATACAGAATAAATCATTACACTTGGATACACTTAAGGCATGAAAGTTCAATTTTGTTTGAAGAATGGCCAATAAATAACTGCGAACCTTATGACACTGTAAAGGTTTCAGTTTGGAAAACACTTTGAAGCAAGTTGCAGTCCTGGAGGGGTATGGAGTTCATAAATACCATGCAATGTGTCTAACTTAGGTTTTAACTTGAACGTGTTAAGCATGAAAAGTCTGCACAGTGTAAAAGAATCAGAAGGTAAGAAATAGCATGTTACAACACCTTTCAACAAAGAGGGCAAGAAAACTAATTTAAAGCATTTAAAATAGTGTGTTAACATTGTGAAAATCTTGAAAGTGTGAATGGAAACGGTTAAAGCAGCAATTAACATAATGTTACATTCAAACACATCTTCCTACATGCTAATATTTAGATATAAAGCAGCATGCATTTGAAATGATTCAGGTAAAATTATCTTAATGTAATACACATAATAATGCATGTAGAAAAAGTGCTCACTTTAAGGCTAATTTGCGAGACGCAGAAAAAGACAGTGTACTGGTCGTGTACATCAGTGAAACACATTGTACACCAAAAACAATGAAAAGGTTGCAAAATTATTAATGGCTCTATTCAGAGTCTATATAATGTGTGGTGACATTTTCCTGGAAAAATGTGATATTATTGCGCTACACAATACAATAACGGTACCTCAGGGCTGTCCGTACATGCTGAGGAAGTCCAATGAAGAATATTGTGGCCAAAACTCAAACTCAGTCAACGTTGGACTGTATTTGTTTTGTGGTTGTGCACGAAGGTTCTAAAGCCCAGAAGCAATACACCAAGCACATTACTACAGATACAATTGTGAAGACACAATCAGTAGGACAATATTGTGTCTCATCTAAAGAACAAAAGAACTTCTATAAGCAATGGAAATCATGCATTTCGTCAGCTTGTTGTGTATATTTAAACATCTGTTGTTGCAAGGGACATATGCACTTACATTAGCCAATTTCATTTTGTGACATATTGTGATCCTTGTTTCGCACTTTGTCTTCTGTGCATTAAAATATAGTTGAAGAAACATCTGCTTCGTTTTTAGTCTTCTTTACACAGCTTTGCCAATTTTTAAAACAGAAAGTTCTTATTTTAACGATTTTACGTCTAAAGGGGAAAGATACGCTTCATTTGATTCCTTTCCAGGGTATTTAAAAACATCCAATTAAACAAGCATCACTTTCAGCAAAATAAACTGAAGTAATCACTCTCGAATGGAAACAAAAAGGCAAAATGTTACTTAAATCATCAAACTCTTCTGTCTAGGTTTTCCACCTCACGTCAAACTATATTATCCCACTGCGATGAAAAATTCATGCATGACAGGATCCATTTTTAAGAACCATGAAGATTTCTACTTTTAGTGATAAAACAACTTCGGTAAGATCTTTCAGTCGAGTATCTCAAGTTGTAAACCTGCTTCTGAAGGTTAACACAAAAGATCATCTGTTTTTGGTTTTTAATTAGAAAAAGTTCTGTTAAATGAGATTCCTGTCTGATAAAAGATATAAAAATATAGACCAATAAAGACATTTTCATAAAGCTTTATAAAAGGATAGTATAAAATGGTAGACTAAAATGTACATTTTACAGTTGTAACGATAATCCGTATGATTCATTTGCTCAGTTTCTAAATTAATTACGATTAAATGCTTTTAAATCCAAAAGCCAAAAGGTGCACTCACGAAGAAAATTCAAAGATTGGCGCATGTAGTTCCAGAGGATTTCTTTTATTGCTATTCTACAAACCTTTTCAGGTATTTTCAAGACAGTATATCTATAATGATGATGTTTGACGAGTGATGCACTTTATAAATGGTTCAATCTCAGTTAGTTTAGATCCAGCAGTATTTCCTAGTGATTAAGAGCCGTAATTGATGGAAGATCTGTTCTTTAACTCAGAACTGTAGCCTGTGTGGTTTCAGAACCGCCCTAGATACATGTAATTAGTGCAAACTGCAATTCGTGTTGTAACATCCTTATTGCATTTACATTTTTGGGTGAACTATCCTTTTAATGGTAACAGGAAATGCCAAATATAATCCCACTGGGTGACGATCACAACAATTTATTGTGAACTGACCATGATGCATGATGCAAGCCTTTAAAACATAACTGGGAAGTTGCAGCTTGCCTGTCAGGGTAACTACTGTTTTTACACTGGGGGCGGATTTGTCATGCAGTTGAGGCAAGAAGCTCTAAAATTGGACACAAAGCACCATCGTTCAAAATGCTATTTATCTACTTATGGACTTTCTTCAGTTTATTGAACACAATAGAGAAAAAAAAGGATAATAATATCAAGATGAGATGCTGGCGACTGGACTCGAACCCACAACTCTTCATAAGCCCCAAAGCTCTTGCTCAAGTGTTTCACAAGGTCAGAGTCTTTTAAGTAAAAATATTTCACTCACATTAATGCCTAAAAATAGACATAGAAAATTAATTTAGGAGCACATTTCAGGGCTGTTTCCATACACGGAGCAACAGTGCAATTAAGCAAAGCATCCCATCTCAGAGACACCAAACATACCGTAATATCATAAAGCTGATCGTCACATTATGGATGATAAAACTTATATTTGGAGCAGTTTTGGCTGAAGTGACACAAGTTTTCACCTAATAGTATTACAGTGAAAGCTGAAATTCACGTAGGAATTTTAACAGGCTTGTAGGTCATGTTTTCAGTATCGCCCTCCGGCACGGTTTGATCTCACCTCCTTCAGTGGGGAAAACCTTGCTCACCAAACCAGCCCTTCGATGTGAAAACAGACATAGACACGGCTCGATTGGGTCAGTATGAGTAGACCCATAAAGAGCGCACCTAGACGTTGGCTGCTGTTTGAACAGAGTCATCCAAATTGTGATTGTGCTGTACATAATTATTTATAATAATATTGTAAATTATTGTCTTTTCACAGAACGCCGAACATTGGGTGCCGTTGGGTTCCTTAACTTCTTCAATGTAAATTGCTGAAGACAAATTCTGTCCTTTCATTCATAGAAATTATTTATCTAACTACATAAGCAGCCCTGAAGTTTAATCATTATTTGTAATAGGAATTAAAACCTCAAAGCGTTCTGAATGGCTAACATACAAAAGCACCTGGACAACTGTCAAAATGATCAATATATGTCACAAATGACGATTATTGACACAATTGACACAATTTACTTTCTTAGAAGCAGCTACCTTGTTAATTCTAAACATTCAAAATTAAATAGATGATGGTAATAATTAAAAAAATCACAAATAGTTATGGAGTTATGTTGAATGAACATCTGAAGGACATGTCCTGAGTTACCCACTCTATTAAGGACCCAAACAGACTGCTGAAACACTAAGAAACGAGCACAAATAAACACCTGTAAGTATATGTATGAAATATTTATTTTTAATGAACAAATTTTAAAACCATTTTCTTTATGCTGCAAAAAAAAATTATTTTAGAGGACACAAACTCCTTGAGGAAAACTTGAAGGTCAACCACTGCAAACACATAGTAAGTCCACTTAACAAATATAAAACCTTTAATGCCAAAATACAAAGAGCTGAGTGCTCTATGGATGTTAAACAAATGCAGCAATCGCAGACATTCTCTCACATTCAGAAAAGCTCAATTGAAACATCACCCGATGGATGTCAGGCTTATTAAAATGTTCTCTCACAGCACGCACGCACACACACACACACACACACACACACACACACACACACACACACACACACACACACACACACACACACACACACACACACACACACACACACACACACACACACACACACACACACACACACACACACACACACACACACACACACACACACACACACACACACAAAGCAAGTGACCTACATCAGGTGATGCCATCAACCAGACATCCCTGGATTTTAAACATGGCAATGGATTTCAAGGCAATGGATGTCTGTGGAGACCATTCAAAACGCCATAGAACACTCGATCTAAACCTGATTTATGGAATGGAGTAAGATGAGGATTGACACATTTCATTTTCTCCCAGCGCCGGCTATCCGGAACGCCATCAAAAAGGAAATAAGCCTGCAGCATATGTTTTCATTAGACGAGATGGATTAACCCACCGGCTAATATGGCTTCCATATACTGGGAGAAGGATTGTTGACTAGCAGATTCTGCTCTGTGCGTCGGACAGACGAGAGTTTAGGAACAATAATTTAAATGACTTTCTCCGAGAACACTCTGCCGAAATAAAACCCATCCCACCAGCTGTCCACCTGTCTGGCCGATCACATTGAAATCCTTCCTTAACGGATGGCATCTATCAATGACAAATAGATATGTATATATATATTCTGTATGGAAAGCTGAAAATTGTATTTGCCAGGCCGAGAAGGGCCTTTCTTAATTTTGCATCAGCCATCTATTCCTGACAGCAAGCAGGTAACCAAAATTTGCTCCGAACTCAGAAAAAGAATTCCACTGGAGTATTGCTCTCTATAAACACAGCTAATGCAAAATGTCTCCAAACTCAAATGCATTAGGAAGACAACATGCCAGCATTAAATGAGCAATGCCAGTCTCTCCTCCACTTACTAGTGATCAACCGAACACAAATGCTCCCCAGTTTCAATTAAAACGCCCAATTAAACGCAAGCTGGGCAGACTAATGTTGTTAAGTAATCTGAGTTCACAAAGCTGTCCGATTTATTATTGTTCTCTATATCCTGGGCACGTTTTAATTCCTCAGGTTATAGCTGCAATTAAAATGGCTGCTGCTTTGTTTACCATGGCAGAAACTCATTTGAAGTTTGGGTATTAATGGAGGGAAGATGCCAAAACAGACGGCTATAACCGTAATGTCTATCCCAGCATTTCACAGAATGTTAAAAACATTTAAACAGCACTTTATTTTATTCATATTTAACATTTTTATAATGTTATTTTGCGTGTAATCTCAATGGATTAATAGGTAAACTAATGCAAAGTCTTGATGTTCATAGGTCTGCTTGTGTTCTTTAAGAGCTATTTTTGGAACTATATGGACATTCAATATGATAAATCATTATTGTTAATCACCTTAATCATCGTATTTATGAAGTACAGTGTTCATTCCCTAAATAAAAGTGAATCTTGATACCCGAGGTTTCAGTACAGTGACAAGAACAATGTACAGAACGTTAAAGAAAAAACACTTAATATAAGTAGGTTAAAGCTCATTTGAACTAATAAAAAACAAGTTTAAGCGAAATTTGAATAATGTCAGAGTGAATTTTACATTTCTAAAGTGACAATTTAGCTCTTTCTGATTTTCTGATTCAGTTTTGATATAGACTAGAGGAAGTCCTTCTGAAATTGCTGTCAGATCATTAAATCAATGGTAAAAATATAAAGGTATAATTCTAAGCTTTTAGGCAGACAAAAGCAAAGGGCCCAATATTAAAATTATGGTTTTAGATTAGAGGTTCCTTTTAGAAATCCTATTATAGAAAAAATAAACACCCACAGTTCTATCAGGAGTTTTTTAAGAAGACCACAGATTCACTGTATATCGTATCGTCTAAAATGACTTGGCATATTGGATATAGGTAAAAAAAAAATGTTAAGTACGAGACCCATTCGATCTGGTGTGAAAACAGTGCATATAGCTCAGTCTGAAGGTATCATGACAATAAGTAAATATATACATTGTTTTTTCTTCAGCGGCCGCTGAGAATCAACCCTCAGAAGCTCTCATATTACCCCCACGATTCTGTAAATACAGTTCCCATTATATATACATAGTCCTGTGCATTTGCCTCCATCTATAAAAGACTGTCAACATACCTCCAGTGTTTTGTTTGTAGGGTTAATTCTTTTCTTTTCTTTTTTTTTTCTGATTTTCTCAGACATGTTCAATTGCAATTATGTCAAGCTCTGCCTTGAATCTGCACAAAGGAACTCACCAAAATATTACCTTAGACTTCGGTCAGCGGCATATTTAACCAAACATACTGATATCTTGATTATTAAGTTAGATATCTGATAAACAGACATGATTCTACATTTATTAAAAGATTGGAATCTGTATGTACCCGTATGGTGCCAATGTGCTGCTAAACAAAGACAGTAATCAGGCAGCAAAGCTCATACCCCACATCAAAGACTCTCATGTGCCGTCTGCTGAGAATCTCCTGACACACATTATATTTACATGAGTTATAAATATGACGCAAGGAGAGAAACTCAACAGCATGAATACAATCCCAGACATTTTTTCTAGGGAAGACCGACTATCACGAAATAGCACATTTAATGCTATTTGGCAGGTTAGAGAAAAACTGAGACGCCTCCACTGTGAGAAAAGCAATCTTTGCAGGAGCTCACAAAAAAATCTGCTTTTGATTTCCTGACCAACAGCCACCCCACGACCTCTTCAGTCTTCCAGCCGCCCTTTAATTTCATTCTTAGGCTGGAAATGACCTGTGACTTTTGCGTGTGTCATCAAGCACTCCCAGCAAAGCCTCTCCAAACCATCAGCTTTGACGCCCACTCTTCAACACACCTTAAAAAAAACTCATCTCGAGACTGCTATAACCTCTATATCGCTTTACCTCTCCAGTCATCCAACATCACCTTAATGCACCTTCCCGCTTACTCAAACTGTGAGCTATATATATTTCTCTAACCCAAAATAACCGCCCGAACATCTAAGAGCAAAGACAACAGTGTAACCGACCTCTTCTGTGAAAATAAACACTTATTTCCTTGACGTTGGGATTCTTGAGAACTCTAATCAAAGAAGCTTATTATTTTTACAATCTTTTTCTGGTTGTTAAAACGCACTCCCTCAGAAACACTATTTTGAAACCGAACATGGGTGTCACGGTGGTTTCATGTGGCCAGCAAAGACAGTGACATTACACCTGATTTCAACATGCATTCCACCTACACATCCAACGGATCTGTTGAAGATGTCCACCGGTTGGATCGCCAGAAAAACATTATACCAACACATTTATAATCTGTAATTTTCTGGAATGCATTGATTCGTATTTAAATCTTAATAATCATTGTGTTGAAAGATTAAACACAGAAACGCAAGTCTCCAAAAACATATTGTTTCCATAAGTAAAAATAGATTTCAAGTTCAAATAAAAAGATTTGAGTAACTCTGTTAAACAAAATGCTCTTGTATGAGAAATATTCTATTATACCCATCATTAAGAAACGTCAACTTTGTCAACAGTTTCTTTAGAAAAACTTTGAAACTGGAACTTACCGCAAGTGCTTTGGACAGTCTTGTGCGGAAGTCATTAAGGACAATGGTTATAATCTCCTGATGGGGAATATAGGCATTTCCAGCCAGCAGGTAGACTTTCCTTGACCGAACCAAATCCAGGGCATCCTGAAAGGGCACCTTTGGCACAAAAAGAATAATCAGGACAGGCAGGGCTACAGGCTTGTTACAGTCGACAGACAATAACATAACTATTTTTTATAAGTAATAAATTATGATGTAGAGCTTACTTTGTAGAAATCATATTCCACAAGTGTGATTCCACTTAAACCATAGCTGGAACTAATGAGCTTGTCTTTAAGGGTTTTCTTCTCCTCTGCACTAACCTGTGTGTTATAAATGAAAAAAATAACATTTTGTCTAACGTCATACATACAGCAAAAATAATTCTTCAAGTGATGTAAAAAAAGGTCAGCATTATAGTACTTATGAGAAAGTAGTTGTGAGAGTCAAACAGACAGTCATAACAACTTGATCTGCAATAACTTCAGTGTAAAACAACTGCCCCCTACAGGACAGTGGACGCAAAGCACTGTCTTAACATTAACTGGAATCTGTGAATATTTGACAAGACAAAGATTCATGTTAAAGGAATATTCCAATAAAAAGTGAATCCAAAGAGAAGAAACTTTAGCAGGGCCAAGTTCTGAACACATTTGTTTCAGAACCAGGCCAGGACAATGTGACAGGAGCCAAATCGAGAACTTGATGTGTTTGTGCTTCACACCAATGACAACCGAATCAACCGAATACATCCTTTGAAAGAGAAACTTGATATCCTCAGGTCAGTCATAATTTAGATAACACAAGAAAATACTACGGAAAATATAAAAAGGACTCACCGTTTCATACTTCAGATTGTTTTTATGCAGAAAGTCAGTCTTGTGCTTTGAAGAAAGACGACCAAACCGGTGCCGGAAAAGATCCATTTCCTGCTGGATGAACCATCTCCTGAGGTCCTCCCTAAAATCAAATAAAACAATGATGTAGACAGAAAACACAATTATGTTGTCAGATAGTAAAACACATTTCCCTACATGTTTACCCATCAGTATTCTCTTTAGAATGTTATTTGCACTAGTGGTACAAGGAACTGCTAAGAGGCTAAATCTGTAGATCAAAAACAAATTTCCTTACAACCGTTTGACCAAGAGGCAGTTTGACAAATATTTAGGTTTATGTTAGTGCATAGTGTAAATATACATTATGCAGTAATGCAACCTATGCATTAATACAGTGTGAGGGACCAAGAACCACATTTAAAATAATTTACCAAAATCAAATGTGTAACAAAATTCAAAAAAAAAAAATTAACATTGGAAGAAGAGGTCAACAAAACAGAACAAATCTAAATTTTAGTAAAAATATTACTTTAGAAGTGAAGTTCATCGCACACACTTTAGTAAAGTGAAGTGACGTATGACTTTGTGCTCTGCTTTTTACCCATCCAGTAAGTAAACACACACACACACACACACACTGTGAACACACACCCGGAGCAGTGGGCAGCCATGCTGCAGCGCCTGGGGACAGTCGGGGGAATGGTGCCTTGGTCAAGGGACACACCTCAGTGGTGGTATCCCGCTGGTTCCGAGTCTCGAACCAGCAACCTTCGGATCACGAGTCCAAGACTCGAACCACAAGGCCACGACTGCCCCCAAACAGCACTCCAATGTATTGTAGGTATTTGATTTAAACTAAGTCTGGTGCCTCGGCTATACTGAAACTGAAGAAAGTAACCATTAAATAAACAAAAATACCAAATAACAAATGTATACACATATATATCAGGGGTCCGTTGTGGTCTGGTGGTAAGGGAGTTGGACTTGTAAGCAGAGTGCTGCGGGTTTGAATCCCAGTGCTAGCAGGCAATGACTGAAATGCGCATGAGCAAGGCACGGCACCCCTGCTTGCTCTGCGGTGATAATTGGCGAATGCATAATACATGAAAGTCACTTTGGATAAAAGCATCGGTGAAATGAATAAATGTAAATGTATATATATATAAGAATAGTTTGGGTGCATATGAGTGTGTGAAAGCAAATTACCGCATAGAATGTGTAACCGCATCCCAAGCCATCACATACAGTAATACACAAACTTGGAATCGAAAAAACACAACTTGTGTTTACCAGTCCTCATAATAACCTCAACTGGTCGGATCAAACATTTTTATCAAGTTTTAAAAGAACATTCTAAATTGAAAATGCACGATACTTACGTCTGGCAATAGGCTAAGCGTAGAATAAAATGTGAAATATGATCTTTTCTCCGTTTCTCGTATTCAGATGTCCCCTGCTGAGATTTACGGTCATCCTAGGTTATTAGAAAGTTTGAAAGAACAAAATTAAAATAAACCATTCCCGTAACACTAACAATTTGTATCAACTATAGATTTGGTCTTTCTTACTCGACAAAAGCATCCGTGACAAGGATGCTATGACATTTAAAAGCCACTTTTATAAAGTTTATGAAGTTTACAAAGACCATCGCTCTCACCGCTTCAGTTCTGTATGGGAAGTTCAGACTCGAAAACTCATTTTCTAATTTCTTGGAGTATTGCTCGGAGTTTTTCACGTAGCTGACACCGAGATTTTCAACAGTCTTGAGCACTGAAACAAGAAACTATTAGTGTACATCACACACATGTCAACATGTCCATACAACGATCACACAAGCATTAAATCCTTACAAACAACACAGAATACTTACACTTTAACCTTTCCACAGCAAAGGTCTCAAACTCAGTAAGAGAGATGTTCTCAAGAGGAGGCTGGGCATAGAACTGAAGACACTGATCATACAGATCATTGTGACAGCCAATCACCTTCTTCCTTCTGTTGCCTCGAAACTGCATTGCAATTCTAGACACAAAAACAACACAAAACCTGATTTACATTTACATTTACATTTAGTCATTTAGCAGACGCTTTTATCCAAAGCGACTTACAATAGTCGAGGAGACAATGAAGCGGTAAATAGCCGATACAACAATAGGTGAACAAGTGCTACAACAATGCTACCGAGTTACACAGAGAGAAGTTACAAAAAGTGTTTTTTTTTCCATTTTTTAGTTATTACACAACAGTACAGAAGATTCGAGATGAGCACATCTGACTTTATTATAGAATATGACAAACTTTAATTCCACCTTCATGCAAAAACACATGACATGTGGAGACACAAACTTACATTTACATTTACATTTAGTCATTTAGCAGACGCTTTTATCCAAAGCAACTTACATTTACATTTAGTCATTTAGCAGACGCTTTTATCCAACAACTTGTTGTTGTGTTTTGATTTATTTATGTTGAAATCACAATCACATGCTGACTCAAGGACGAGCTGATTGCGTCATAACAGTGATATAATACATTTACATTTACATTTAGTCATTTAGCGGACGCTTTTATCCAAAGCGACTAACATTTACATTTAGTCATTTAGCAGACACTTTTATCCAAAGCGACTTACATTTACATTTAGTCATTTAGCAGACACTTTTATCCAAAGCGACTTACAATAGTCGAGGAGACAATGAAGCGGTAAATAGCCGATACAACAATAGGTGAACAAGTGCTACAACAATGCTACCGAGTTACACAGAGAGAAGTTACAAAAAGTATATTTATACATTATTTTTTTTATTTTTTTTGATAGAGTGAGTAGTTAGAAAAGAAGTGAGTTAGTGAGTTAGGTGTAGCCGGAAAAGATGAGTTTTTAAGAGTTTTTTATATAATAACATGTAAGCATTACAGTTCATGTTATATGGGGACATAACTCATGTTTACATCACATGACAGACATGCAGATACACAAATATAAATATCAGTTGAGCTTTAAAACTTTGTATTTAATGTGAAACTTGATTAAAAAAAGGATTTAAACACGATTATTTTATTCTCACTTTACACAATTCTTTGATTTACACAAATCAAATATAAACAAATGACTTTTATTATTCTACTGTCATTCAAACAGTGGGAAACATTCTTAAAGTTGTAATTCTGCAAATGTCAGATAAATAAAACTTAAATCTTATTGTGTCAATGTTATCTGTTTCTGTCATGCTAGATTTATCTATGACGTCATGACTTTTTTACGCAAAAATATCAACAACTAAATTTAAAAAAATATCAACATTACGTTTCTTAGAGAAAAGCATAAGTAAGTGTGTAAGTTTAAATGTAAATATAATATGATAAACTTACATCCGTTAACACTGCTGTGTGTCTTCCTGGAGCCTGAATCCCGCCAACGAGCTGACGAAACAAACGAAGCGCGGGAATATGACGTCACCCGCGCGCTTAGCCAATCGCGTCCTCTTCTGTCGGACTTCCGGGGCGCGCTTTGCTTGACGTTACGCTTTCTGCGGAGCGGGTGAACGTCAGTTACGTACGTTACGGCATGACGTCATTGACACTGTGACGACACAATAATCAGAATTACACGTTTTATTTGTGTTGTGTTTAGTTATGAATATTTTTAGCCTTCTGCTAAAATAAATATTTTTATATTGTATAGAATTAAATAGAATTTAAATAAAAAAATTAATGGTTTTGAATATTGAAATGTTTATGCTGTATTTGTTTTAGTTATAATTTGTTTATTTGTTAAGTATTTACGTTGAGACAAAATAATGCTTAAATTAATTATATGTGTTAATTATATTTCTGTCCTGACACTTTAACTACACAGCTCATTGAGTGTTTTTGTATTTTTATTTATGTTTATTAATTATTTTGTGTTGTGAGATTTCTGTACTTCTTATTTATGTAGAAATAGGCAAAATTATTATTGAGATTTTATTTGTACTTGAGCTCCATCTAGTGGCATTTTCTGTTTATTTAATTAAGATCCAATGTGTTGAAACAAATCATGTTTTTATTGATTTATGTAGTTGATACAAACTAACTATTGTTAACAAGTGGATAAAATCAAAAGATTGTTGTGAAAACTCTTCTTTTGCTTCATGACCGTTGAAAACTAATTGTGTATACAACTATACAACTAAAACACACTTAATATAATCATAAGAAAATTATGTACATGATAGAACATAAGTCTGTGTGTGTGTGTGTGTGTGTGTGTGTGTGTGTGTGTGTGTGTGTGTGTGTGTGTGTGTGTGTGTGTGTGTGTGTGTGTGTGTTTGTTTGTTTGTTTGTTTGTCTGTGTGTGTGTGTGTGTGTGTGTGTGTGTGTGTGTGTGTGTGTGTGTGTGTGTGTGTGTGTGTGTGTGTGTGTGTGTGTGTGTGTGTGTGTGTGTGTGTGTGTGTGTGTGTTTGTTTGTTTGTTTGTTTGTCTGTGTGTGTGTGTGTGTGTGTGTGTGTGTGTGTGTGTGTGTGTGTGTGTGTGTGTGTGTGTGTGTGTGTGTGTGTGTGTGTGTGTGTGTGTGTGTGTGTGTCTGTCTGTCTGTCTGTCTGTCTGTCTGTCTGTGTGAGAAGTGTGTGTGTGTGTGTGTGTGTGTGTGTGTGTGTGTGTGTGTGTGTGTGTGTGTGTGTGTGTGTGTGTGTGTGTGTGTGTGTGTGTGTGTGTGTGTGTGTGTGTGTGTGTGTGTGTGTGTGTGTGTGTGTGTGTGTGTGTGTGTGTATTATTTATTTATTTTATGTGCACATATTTTTTTCCACATTCATCAGTTTCACAACAACCATAAATAGAAAAAATAATAATAGTAAATTGATAATAATAAATGAATTAATATATAAAAATGAATTCAATAGAACAGACTGTATTTCAACACTGCATTGAATGACTTTCAATTCATTTGTGCTGCATGAAATATTTACATTTATTTAAATATTGTTATTTGTAAATAAAGTATTTACTTTTTGCCTTTTTTAATAAATTATTTCAAATCAGAAACGCTGTTGTGTTGCATGTTAACATTTCTCTTTAAATGAAAGATTAAACGACAATTAACAGTTTAGAAACTACTGTGATCAAAAGCATCAATGAATTTGAGTCTACTGTACTCACTGAACAATACTTTAACAAATTACAACTTTATCAACTTTGTGAACTTTCGTTTGTTAATCCACGGTTTATGGAAGTAACAGTCGTACACGAACACAAAGGAACAAATCATCTAACTATCCCTTGCGCTCGATTATCTTCCGCAGTTTTTTGACCACCTTCTAATGAATGGACCTATTAAACAATTGAGATTCCAGTCTGAGCGGGTTTACTGGGCTATGATTCATCAATTCTCTGAACAGGATGACGCACCGCTAGAGGAAGAAAAGTTTAGGCTGGAAGTAAGAACTGATCTTAGTGATCTCTTTCACTGAAGGTGAGGCCTTTGTTCTGGGAAATGATGTCGAGGAAAGAGCCCAAATGCTCATGGCTAGAACTCGGACCTCAAAAGACAGCGGGGTAAATCACACGGAGGTGAATAGAGAGTGGGCAGAAGTAGTCTAAACAGCTGCGGGGAATGATAGTAAAGCCATAGTAACTGGGTCAAAGGTAGTTTCATGGATCCACAAAAGAAGTCTTGACCCTTAACATTCAGAAGCCTATACAAGCCAAAAGAAGGGTTACTCGGTGGGAACCCACAGGAACAGAAAGCATTCACACCTGAGATTTCTATTTGCAAAAAGTTCTATCTTCAGCTCGTTCAAACGAAACTTAGATTTTCCGGGTACCATTGACAACCATTGTAGAAAAATATTCTGTTTGTTAAAGGTTTGGAATCATTTAAAAATTCATGACAGAATTCAACAGTCTATAAATTAGCATAACAATGTAATTTCATTTTGCTTATTAGGTTTTAACTTAACCGTTTATGCATTATTATGTGTTTTTTTTTTAAATATATGGCAGATATCTTATTTTTATAAATAAAAACATTTTGATTTTAAACAGTAATTGATGGACCCCCGTAGTGTCAGTCCATTTCCCCGGAAGCCCAAGAATCAAGAATAACTTATTCATGAAAATGAAGTGTTAGTATTTGTTAGTGTTGCTTTATGCTTACATTATCATAAGCAGAAGTGAGAAGTTGTCGAAGTATGTCATTACATCCCAGCACTCTGTTGTCAAATTCTTATTGTCGTGACACTACAGTCTTATATTAAATTTGTAAATGTCATTTAAACAATAAAGGCGAACTAAAAACAAAGAGCTGAGGAACAAAAGAAAAGGTCAACGTATCTTTGCTCACTGGCATGCACAGATATATTGCACACCACAAATGATAGAGGAAGTGTGGTTTAAGATTCAAGTTGGTCACAATTGATTTTACCTTTACATCACAAGTTGTGAATTCGTATATCGCATGTATTTCCCTTTCCTGTTTGAAAATTGAGCCTGAGGTCTGTTTGAAGTAAAGAATGGACAAAACTTTAACACATTTTTTTTAACTTATAGAATCTGTGGTTGCGGATTGTGCAACACATTCTTTGAAAATGACACCAGCTTCCACAAGTACAGAGAACCTATATTACAAGGAAAATATTAAACTGAAACATAAAAATGAAAAAATGAAAAAATATATATCATAAACATAAACATCACAAACAAAGATAAGCATAAGTAGTTCAACATATAGTGTTTTCTCATATAATCAAATTATTTAATACATTTCAAAATATAATATGTAGGCGTATACGTAAATCAACAAAAATTCGTGCATTTTTATAACTATGACGTATTTAAATGTATCATTTTCAAAATATATTCAAAACAGATTGCTTTGTGCAAACTGGAAAATTCTCACACGTGACTAAAGCATATAGTAAGTAAAGACTGTCCATATATGGTAAAAAAAGGGGAAATTGGTCATGTTTAAAGGTCTCAGATGAACCACCCTAATGCCTTTCAAAGCCTGCTACCATGTCAAGAGTAACTACACCTGCGCTGGCATGGATAACCCTGCTCTGCTGGGCAGACTGTAAGTTTACAAATTCTCTTTTAGCCTTTACTTTAAAAGTCTATGGCACATTTTGTTAATTTGCTGATTATTTGAAATGTGCTTATGCAGTTATTTAGGATTTTTCAATAATGTAAATCTTCTTCCAGTACATGCAAAATCATCTGAAAATCTCAGTTGATGTCTGGATCATGTCACCTTGGAATTATGAGGTTCTATCTGACCTTTGTAGGACAAAATTGAATTCAAATATTATTTTCTGTGACGTCATTTAAATTTTTTTTTCCTTTATGTATTGTTCATGTTGGGATTTTTGTTAAGAATGCTGTAACACACCAACTCTCTGTTGGCCTATTCTTGTTGTCATGACATAACAGTATGTAAATGTTAATATGTTTTTATCTACAGCATCAAATGGTTTCCAAACTTGAACCCTAAATATTGTAAAGTAGCATGTGGTACCTTATTATTTCAAAATGGTTGAGATTTATAGTATTGAATGTGAATTATGAATTGTGCTGTTTTTTAGGTGGCCAGTCTGTTGGGGATGACCTGGCACCGATTGAAGTGGAGTTTCATTCCGTGGATTACAGAAATGTCTTAAAATGGAAACACCCACAGAAGGCAGCCCAAAACCTGAAGTATTTTGTTCAGCATAAAGTGTAAGCTTGCATATCATTTAAGGTGACCGTTCACCCGAAAATCTAAAACCTCTTGTCATTTTAACCTGACATTTTGAAAAAGTTGGTTACCAAAAAGTCTACATGGTTTTGAATCCATCGAATAAAAGTAAACAGGTGCTGCCACAGTTCCTAACTTTTTTCAAAATATCTTCCATTTTAGGAGAACAGTCCTATTCCCGTTTAGCAAGATGACACAAATAGACTGATTGATGTTATGTTAAATCATCCCTTTAAACCTCAAAGTTGAGCTCTTGTGAAATTTTGAAGAAATGTTTATAGTGCTGGACTCTCTTGTCTTCAGATATGGAGATAAGAAGTGGACAAACACTGAACACTGCCAGGGTATCCCGTTGCTCCAATGCGACCTGAGCCAAGAGACATCAGATCCAAGAGAATGGTACTACGCCAGGGTCTGTTCCGTCTCTTCCGGGGGAAACTCCTCATGGAGCATCAGCCCCAGGTTTCACCCTAACTGGGATAGTAAGTTACTCTAATGCTTTTTACATTAATACTACCTGAAGATAGAACATTTGATTAATTCTGCGCACACACATTTTGCTTTATATTGCTGCTATACATTCCTTTATATCACAGCCAGCATAAGCGCACCTCATTTAAAGGCCAGCGCGATAGGACAGACCATTGTGGTTCAGATCAGACCTCCCAGGACACCGCTGCGAGGACCGAAGGGCACTAAACTACGAGTGACAAAACTGCAGAAACTCACATTCAGGATATATCTAATGCACAATGATGTAGAAATGGTAAGAAAGACTTTTCTTTTAAATAGAGGTACAAATGTGATCCTTTTAAGTGTACCATAGACCTGTACATGGTTTGAACATCCTACACTGTTACACTGTTTTTGGTAGATGTCTTCTAATAGCCAAAAGCCCCCTAAAATGGCCATCATTGTTCTGATCCTTTCACAAACCGCATCCCCTAGAGTCACAAACACCTTCTTTCTCCCGCAGGAAGTCCTCGAAACAGACAGTTGCTCCAAAGAGATTGTGATCCCAGGGCTTCGTCCGAAAACAACCTACTGCCTGCGGGCCGTGTCCGTTATGCCTCGCTCCAGCCGCAGGAGCTCACGGGGTCCCAGCCTCTGTCTCAGCACGAATTGAGGGTTCGGTGTCTCCCAGAGGTAAGCCTTACGTAATACTTGGTATTGTTTGGGCAACACTTGAGATAGGCGATGGTGTCCATGACCGGTTTCCGCCTTTGTGCTTTTGCAAAGAGGCCTTCTAGGCATAGATATTTTGCAGACCATACGCCGACAAAAAAAGACATGTTAGCGGTTATCTGATACAAAGATTGCACCCTTGAGACACCTTTGTATTATGTTTCAACCTCCTTAGGCTAAAATCAGAGGATTGTCTACAGGTCCAAGGGAATCGGTTTTTGAGGATGTACTTTTTACATGTAGATTGCTGGTTTCACGTTAGTGATTGTGACATTTCTGTTTTTCTGTCTGCCCGCAGGCTATGGCTACACTACATGGTGGAATTCCTGCAAATTCTCATCATTGTTTCTTAGCATGATCCTTACAGAAGAACTGCGTGAATTTCACAGGTTTGGCAAGCGAGGGACATCACCACACTTGTGATTCAGAGGGAATGTACAAGGGTTTTACTCCAAAATGTTTCAAAACCACTTGTTTTCTCACATGTGAAATTCATGTGACTTCTGTGAGGGTCATTTCTGTTACTAGGAATCACAATAATAATTGTAGTTTCACAAGGGTTTTCTGAGCACCTGCCTGTTTCCCAGTGGTAAGGAGGCTTCAAGAAACAAAATAATATGAATGGATATTAAAGTGATAGTTCACCTAGTTGTGAAATTGTGTCAATCAATTACTAACCCTCTTGTCTACTCAAACCTATGCGAGTTTCTTCAGCAGAACATAAAGGAAGATATTTAGAAGAATGTTGGGAACTGGCACCCATTCACTTGTATTATTTTTTCCATGCAATAAAAGTGAATGGTTGCCAGTTTGAAAATCTAGTTTTTGTGTTCTGCAGAAGAATGTCATACAGATATTAACTGACTTTACTTCTTCAGCAAAACGCAAAGATATTTTGAAGAATGTCGGTACTGGCACCCATTCACTAGCGTTGGTTTTGTCTATAGTAGTGAAAGATAGCCACTGATCAACTTTCTTCAAAATATTTCCCTTTGTGTTCTGCCGAAGAAAGGAAGTCATACAGGTTGTAATGGACTATTCCTTCAGCAAACCACAAAGGAAGATATTTTGTAGAATTTTGGTACAGGCACACATTCACTTGCATTGTGTCCGTCCATACAATGAAAGTGAATGGGGAACACTGATCAACTTCCTTTAAAATACCATCTTTTGTTGGAGAGAGCGAATCATTAAGGGTGAATAAATGGACAACACAACTTTCCTTTTTGTGTAAACTATCACTTTCAGAGTCAGTATTTATACTTATAATGACCAGATTTACAAATTGCTTGCCGTATTTACGTCTGTATATTTAGCTTGACCAGATTGTATATAGAATTTTATGTTTAACCAAACAAATCCAGCACACAATGCATTAAAGAAAACCACAGCCTGAACGTTGTAGAAAGGATTTATTGTACAGTAAAATAGTAGAATTTGATAGAAATGAGACGATTGTGGGCTCAGCCCTTTTCACTTTGAGCCCTCCTGGAGCACACAACCAGTTTAGTGAACCGTCATCCGTCCACAGCACAGCTTAACATTACATTGGTCTCACGGGTAAAACACTGAAATAAAACAGACTATAAACAGCAGAAACGAAACTCGCCAATGCATGTTTACCATGTAACATTAAAGAAAATGTCTGACAGGGATACACAAATGTTCCCTAGATGTTGGGCAATTTCAACTTAGGGTAAACTTGAAACTTAATTTCAATCGGAAGATGTTCATATGCGTATAAAAAGAGATTCACAATGGTGGACCGCTGCAGTTTATTGGCCATTACAGTAGGAATAATTGTGCTTAAACAACACCACAAGATCGGTACAAAAACGTATCATAGTTCCATCCTAAAAGTAATGATCATTGCAAGACATTAAAAAAGAGGCACCATAATGTCTCTCGAGTACATTATTATAGAATTGACCAAAACTAGCCGAAAATGTCTCCAGTCCTGTGTTACATCATCGCAATAACAACATTATTAAAACCTCAAGTGCCTCGCGTGGCATTTTGTTCTTTCTTTTATACACAACCACATTAAGGGTTTATGAACAGTCGATGAGGCTGGTGGTCAGTGTAGAAACTGAACATTTTCTGAATATACAGCACATTTACTCTTAATCACATAATTCTAGTGCCTATTATAACTAGAAATAGCTTTAAATACTGCCTGTGGGAAATCAGCTCACATCTATTCAACAGTTAATAATACTCATCCACTTGACATCTAGAACTTAAAAATAAAGCCTTTTCAGATAACAGTCTCCATGTTAAATCGCAATTTATCCATCGGGGGGATATTTTACTTCTTATTTTCAAAAATGAATGACTCAGTCTACCACACATGAAACTATTGGTAAAAGATTTGGCCGTTACGGCCGCAGTGTTCAGATACATGTTAAGTATGTTTAATGATGTGTTGAAGTTGATTGTGCAATGTAATCAATTATGTTAATAAACAATCTACTGTACTGTAATGATAATTCATTGTGGTGTAAATTTGGAAACCTAAGTTATAGTTTGCCTATAGTTTTCTTCAACCTTTTGTCAATTCAGACCTGTATGTATGTATGTGATTTTGCCACAGCAGACCAAAAAAAAGATATTTTGAAGAATGTTGGTAACTGTCACCCATTCACTTGCATTGATTTCCATTCAATTGAAGTGAATGGGTGGCACTGCTGTTTCTTTAAAATACCTTGTTTTTTTTTAAAGGTGCGTGTATTTCTTGCCAAGTATAACAATGTTAATCATATTTATAAAATATTTCCAACAGAAACAGATATCATTGCAAAGCTGATGACTGCTTACTTCAAAAACGATTTGTTAGTTTAGCCCAGTTTCTCCAGTACTCCACTTTACCCAAGAACTAACTCTTGCTGCAGCATGTATTAGAATTCATATAAATACTGTGGGCCCCGTTTATGTCTTTCAAACGAAATTACACTCACGACTGACAAAAAAATGCCTGAAAACTTTCAAAATCAGTTGTTTTTAAAAGATACACGTTCAGTGTGACACATTTACAAATCAAGTCCTTGTGTAAAAACTACAAATCAGCACTTCTGTAAATCCAGTGGAATGTTGATCATTTACTTCATATATGTCACTTCATCTTAAATTACATATCAAAGTAAACAGAATATAAATAAAAGTACCATAGATTAACTCCAGCAGCAATGGCTCAAATAAAGATAATAGGCCATGTCTTTAAGAAGGGCTAAAAACCAAGGTAAGACTTCGTTCAGAAGGCAGCTTATTTCATGATAAAAACCCTTTCTCCAGCTCAAAGACGGAAGGCCGACCTGGGGCGCTCTGTATTCGACAGAGCGGAACCGTGCAGTCTCGTTTCTGACCCTCCGTGTCGACATCCAGCAAAGAGCAGCCCATTTTGACATCAGATGGGAAAACAACATCCAAGGTTTGGGCACTTTTGCCCCCAGAGCAGTGCCCCAGAGAATAGCTCTTGTTGCGACTCCTAAGCAGACCCCAGGAATGAGACTTGTTTCTTAAAGAAAGCGGTCTGGGTCTGGAAACAGCGTCACTGGGGGATTGCTTCTCCTGCACAGATTCTTTGTCATGCTTCTTTTTTGAGGAGGATGTGACGGTGGAAGAATCAGCTGGGCTGACTTGAATGTTTCCGTTGCCGTTAACTAACAAAGAGAGTAAGATTACTTATCACATACATGTCGAAAGTCACTACTTTAATAGTCAATATTAAAGAGATAGTTCACAGAAAAATTATGTCATGATTTACCCACTTGTCATTTCAAAAGAAGATACTTTAAATAATGTTGGAAACAACGCTGGCATTTATTCACTTCTATTGTATGGAACTAAACCAATCCAAGTGAATGCCAGTCAACAGCATTCTTCAAAATATCTTATTTTGTGTTCTGCGGACAGAAACTTTGTTTTAGAGTTCTAAAATGTCAAGAGGATGAGTACATCATGACAGATTGGCCAGTTTTTATTATGAACAGATGACGTTGTGCTTTACTTCTCTAGTAATATAATGCGACCATCATAACAGATGAAAAAAACACTTACAAGTCTGACACACGGCAGGGCTGGACTTCTTTCTCCTAAGCCGAGCGTTGGATCCAGATTGTTCTTGTAAATTGTTTGATGGGAGCCCATCACTCTTCGCCAGGCTTGTGCCGGTATTCTGATTGGTCTGCAAATGAGTAAGTGGAGACTCTATCACCGGGCTGCATCCAGACCCCTCGAAATCTGACTGCAGGAGGCACTTGGTGGAGTTGCATTCAGATATCGATGACATGGCGAGCAGGTTCACAGGCCCAGCAGCAACCTCGTCCTTCCGTGAGCGGCCACCAGGGGGACTGGTGCTCCGACGAAAGCGAGTGGCTCGCTGGAAAAGTCCCTCCCGCTTTTTCTTCTCCTCACGTGGTTCTTGTTCCTCGTTGGCAGCGGCCTTACAGACCTCCCGCAGGTCAAAGCCAAAGGCAACGGATGCCAGGATGGAGGCACAGCCGTAGAGAACAGAGTCTGTGCGGCGGCGCGTGGCAGCGCGCTTTAGGCTGTTGGTGGGTGTGTGTTGTGGCGTAGTGCTGGTGGAACTGGTAGATGTGGTTGGGTCGTCCTGGCTCTCCCCTTCACCTCCTCCACCCAAGCAGTCCCCCTGTTCGTCTTTCCACAGAGGTAGATCAATATACACCTGGTTGGGGAATTTGAATTGCTTTGGTTTGTTTTCAGAGCCGTCGGCAGAAGATGCTTCATCTTTATTGGTTGCTGCAAAAAAAGATCAAACTAGTTGGTTGGTGAAAAGATGTCATAATACGTGATGTGTGAGAGTCACCAAGAGTTTTGAGGATTGTCTCCAGTAATGTTTCCCTACTGTGCAAAACTTTCTCATTAACAATCTCTTAAACAAACTTTATATATCCTAAATAATTAATATCCATATGTTATTTTTTTCTACTTGTGTCTTGAATCAGTCGTCACTTTACACTTTATGTACAATGGAAGCTTCTGGAACCGTGACAAAATCATTGTGAGCAAATGAGTGCAGTAAAAACACAAATACATTTTTAATACAGATTTTTTCAGTTTTGTGATCATGGCTGTTTAACAACCAATAAAAGACAGATGGCGCATTCAAGTAAAATTCACAAACTTTTTCCTACTTTTAATTAAATGCATTTTGCACAGCCGATCGTCTGTTAAAAAAGCAAGATTAAGCAAAAAAAGGATGAAAGGAAGCATCCATATCATACCCTGCTCAGCAAACAAGGCGGCCAATGGAACAGATTTCTGGCCTTTCATGAGACTAGTAGACCACGGACTGCTTCCATCAGAGAGAGGTCGAACTCTGCAGATTATAAAATAAGGAGAAAAAAAATCACAAAAAGATTAAAAAATAACGCTTCAAGGCAGAGTAACTCTTAAAATGGGCGTTTTTCACAAAAATCTACATAGTGTCATGAATTTCAGGACACATATTTGGGAGAATATAAGCAACTTAGAATTCTGGGGTGCAACTGACTACCATAGTAAAAAAATGTGGACAAATGTGCCCCCGAAATGTATCAAAATAAAAAGGATATTTTATACATCAATACGTTTTCCTACTATGGAAGTCGATTGTTCCCCAGGACTGTCAGGTCATATTAAACAAAAAACTGGTTCATGCATGAGGATGAGTCAATTCTGACAGAATTGAATTTTTAGGTGAACTATCCTTTTAAGCATCAAAAGTGAATAATTCTGCTAAATATTTCCCCAACCTTTCAGCACAGTTTCCCCTTTCTTTCGCCTGTACAGAGCTTGGTCCCCATGTTCGCCCCTTCTTCTTAAATCCTTTTTTAACATCTTCAAACTCCTCTGGTTTGTAATTGGTGCTCCGACCCCATGTTCTGTTGCTCTCATCCAGGGTTACTAAAGGCAAAAAAGAGCAAATTTAAATCAGAAACACTCAGTATCAACAGCCACAGCGTGTTACATCAGAGTGAGATTGAATCGATTAGTGCATCACAGCAGCACAAGCTCTTTGCAGGAACTGAGAAATAAAAGCAGATTCCACCACCCAGGATAAACAGACGGCTCACTGGTGAAAATGTTAGAAAATCACAATCACTTCCCGAAGCAGTTATCATCACAGGAAGTACTCTGTTCGCCTTAAATATGCTTTACAATAAGTGTATAGTTCACACAGAGGTTATATTTAACAGCAAGTTATTTAATGCAACCAGATTTAGTTGATTAAAGCTTCAACTTATTGTTTCCCAAGCCGAGTCATTGCAAAATCATCCTATTATTAGAACGGTAAAAGCATCGATCAGTATGTTAAGACAAAACCAGTTCTCAAAGCCAACAATGACATTATTTTATGCCAAAGCCACAGCGACGAGGAACCACACCAACTGTCCCACAGGACCATAGCGGGCTTGCCTTTCTTTCTAAAGCCGCTAGGAGGTTTACACTCGCTTGTGATATCCACATCCTGGTGATACACAAACATACTGTCCCTTCGGCTAGTGTCACTTGGTTGGCTCACTGAAGAGAAAAAATATGTTATAAATGTGTGACGGACACAAGATTCGCCAAACATTGGCAATGACCGGGGTGCCATGTTTGCTAAATCCAACAGAGACACAAACTGCTCATAAATAGATTGATTGTACAATGTGATCTTCCTTTTTCATGGATCGTACTTTAAGCCAATACTGCTATTTTAAAGAAAAATAAATCTAATTTATACAATCGTAAGGTATTGTTAACACAGATGTTATGACCATGAGGGCGAACTCACGCTGGATGGCTCGGAGGCGGGGTATCAGCGTAGGGCTACTGGGGGGGCTGGAGTTAGTGCTGTTTAGACTTCTCCTCTTGTCCATAGTTGGAGAGGCCTGAACTGTGATCTTATGCTGAAAATCTGTCACACACCAATTAAGTTAGTAGAACGTCCTATAAACTCATGAGAACATCAGATGTTACAGAGATGTGCCATCTTGTGCCTGTCTAACCTGAAGGTAAGCTGATACGGTTTCCATCTTTGAGTTTGAGCCGGCTGCGCTTAAACTTTCCCTTCCGTTTCTTGACGTTTGGCTTATCCTTGTTGAGCTGGAAAATGAGGATGTGGAGTTCTCGCTCGAGCACATTGATTTCTCGCTCAGCCAGCTGCTGTTCTCTCCTCTTCAGGAGCTCCTCGTGAGACTTCTGCTGGAGGGCGGCTCGCGTCAACTCCTCCTCACGAGAACGCAGCTCCTGGTGGTGTACAGAACATTAGATATCAGACACATTTGAGGAATTCATCTGTGACCCTGCCTGAGAAAACCCAGCTTAAGTTCTTGACTGTTATTTACTTTTTTGCACCTTAAATTATTGTAAGGAGCATAATGAGAGAATATAAAATCTTTAATATTGAGTGTAAGAATTAAGGCTAAACACAGTTTCTTTAGAATGAATGCCAGAGAAACCACATCTGCGTTGTCGTCATGTGAGTGAATAAAAATTTCTCTGAGCTAACACAACATCAATAGTATTTATTGCAGTCTCGCTTCCTTTGGCCTTGAAGGACAAAGCTCAGATTCCTTTCCTCCTTAAATGATTTCAGAACATCCTTTTGTTTTCGGTTTCTCACCCTTAAGCAACACAAACATCAAAATAATGCCAAACCACAAAAAAAGTTGTTCCCACAAAAGCATCAGTGTCAGCTAAAGCAGGTGATTTTGGTCTGAAATTACACTTTTCTACTCTGTTAATCAACATACACAACTTCTACACAGAATTGTTAAGAATGAAACAAAGCAGATTTCCGTCCACATCGACAAAATCCGTTTGGTCTAATCTCTTGTGAATAACTTCTGTAAGAGGATTTGGGGCTCTATGCCAAAAAACACATGGCAGATGATTTGGATTACAATGCCCATTAATATGATAAAGACATTGTGCATTTTCAAGTGATCACATGTGCTAAAAAAAGATAAACTGCTCATTTAGCAGTGGCAAATGTATTTCTCATAGATGGAAGATTTTTTTAACGCCACAGTATCAAAATTGGATGTTTAAGAACGTAATCATTCACATTATTTCATTGCGTATAAGTTTCCTGTTAAGAGGATCTGTCAAACCCCACTATATCTGATAAAACTGGACCCACCCGTACAAACACTGCAGGACAACCAGTGCAAGGCTTTCATATAAATACTTTAGAACCAAGGATTTTTATCAATGAAACTTCCCTAGATGAAGAGGCACTGACCTTTTCTTTAGTGCGTAACTCGTCAAACATCTCCTGGATCTCCACTCTCCAGTCCTCCTGCATGGAGTGGAAAGAATCCTGTGGCATGGTGGCCATCACAGCTTCCTCTATGGCAGTCAGCTGCTCCAAAATGGAAGAGAAAGATGGACGGATGTGGGGATCCTGCTCCCAGCATTCTACGAAAATTGAAGCATTGTTAGCCCTGCTATTGCATATGCAGTATAAACCCCAACATCAAAACACATTAAAGTGATTGTTCAACCAATAATAAAAATTGCGTTACTTATTACTCATCATCATGTCAGGGTAAACCTGTGGGGTTCTTTGGATACAGCAGAATACAAAAGAAAGTTAAAAAGGTTTGTCACTGGCACTCATTCACTTCAATTGTCTGGACCCTAAAAGTGACTGGGTGCTATTTCCCAACATGGCTCAAAATATCTTTCGTGTTCTACAGAAGAAAATGTCATTTAGGATTCAAGAGACAGGTAAATGACAAAGTTTTCATATTTGGTCGAACTATCACTATAATGGGTGAGATTGAAACCTACCCTCCATGAGCTTGGCAAAGGGCTCAGGACAGGTTGACGGAATGGGAAGTGTTAATTTGTTGACGGCCACACCATACGCAACAGCCAGACCATCAATGCCACGGTAAGGAACCTCTCCGGTCAATAATTCCCAAAGCAGGACACCATAACTGGATAAAAAAGAAACAGCATACTAGAGAACTAACATTAAACATCCCAATAGTGCGTCATGGGAAATTCCTTCTCACTGAATACAACACTGTTGGTGAACATTCACAATAGCATAGACTGGCCACGTTTTATTTTCATGAAAGAATTTGTGCATAGACATGTGTTTTCTCAAAAAGAAGTTTTGGATTCATATCAAAGTAAAGTTTTGTAACAATTTCCGTGCTTATGCATGTTATTTTCACTTCTGTACCATACTAAAAACACATTGTATTGTTAGGAAATAGGGAACTGGAAAGAATCATGGCAAGATGACACCTTCTCTAAGTAGCATGCAATAAAGGGATACTTTAGACTTTCTTGAGGAAGAATTCAGTTATAATACCACGTCACCTTTTCTCCCAAGCCGTAGAATGGAAATAAATGAGAAGTAGTTTTATAAAACTACAAAAAAATGAACAACCATTGATCAAACATAGGTCTTATGAATCCAAGCATTTGTTTTCCTACTGAATTCATTAAAATGTCATGATGGGATTCTTTAAAAGAATTCTCCACATTAAGTTCTGCTTTTCTAGCCAAATTTGGAAGAATGAAGGCGTCTCACGAGGCAACATAATTATAGACTTAGCGTACCTCTGTTGCTTTAAAATGCCATCTTTGGTGGGCAGGTCAATAAGTTTCAGTATGTGGTGTCTAACCTCAAATAACCAACGCATCATAAATGTAAAGACTTTGTGTGGCAAACATTGCAATTAACTTCAAAAATAACACGTTACCTCCAGACATCACTGCCTTTGGAAAACAGGGAGGATTTGATGACCTCAGGAGCCATCCAAGAATAAGTGCCCGCTGCACTCATCTTGGTTGTTTTGTGCCACTCCCGAGCCAAGCCGAAGTCAGTAATCTTCAGGGTCTTTCGACCGATGTCATCATTTTCGATTCTTTCAAGTAATAAAACTACAAAGGAACAGAAGAAAAACATATGATTACTTATATCTTAAGTACTTCTATTTGGAAGAAAATAATTTGACATAAAATCACAAAGCAAAATCTAAAGTTCCCTAATGCTGAATTTAAAGAAACTATAATTGTGATCGGTCTGTTCCATTGAGCCATTTTAAGGTATGATGGGAATGTTCTTTACGTTGGAGGTCAAGCCTTTGAGCATTTTTGTCAATGAATAACAATACAGGAATGTAGAGGCCTATTATATTTCCACTCTTCTATCATGAAGTGGAATCTTCAAGGACACGGGATTACATGGAGAACCCAAGAGTGATATACAAGTCGCTTTGGTTAACAATACCTACCAAATTACAAAAAAACAAACAAGTGAATTTAGGCCAAACAACGTTAGAATTATCCCAAGGTTAGGAGTAGTGGGATTTCCCACCAGTTCTGTACTCGACATATCAATCATCAGACCTTACCCTATCATTATCAGTATGTTATTACTAAGCTGACTGATGATGTTGCGTTGTTACATTTTAATCTGACCTTAACTTTACTGACCTTTAACATTAATGACTGAACAAGCAGTTTTATCATGAAACAATGTTCCAATGCTTGTCGGGTACAGTTAATATCTAGTGTACACTTGAAAACACTGACCTTGACTCACTCTTTATGTATCAGTAACAGCGTGAGACATAAGTGTAACCTTTTCAAAAGACTTTTCAAAAAGCAGCCCATTTTGAGTACTTTGAGCGTTTTGCTTTTCTTCCATAAAACCATTTTTCCTGAAACTGCTAACATGAATTGTAGAGCAGGTAAGAACTAATATATAAAAATATTCTGATCACAAATCTTTGATTTTAGGGTGAACATGAGAATTGGGATTCCACTTAAAACCGGATTCACCTGTTTGATGCTCTCATGTCAACCTCAGTTGTTGGTCTCTTCGTACTATTAGGTCTGTCTTCTAAAATATGTCTACATTTCAGTGTTGGCATTTGGTTCATTCTATAACACTGGGATCTAAAATGTGAAACTGATGTTTAACCGTAAATAAATCCTGTATAATCCGAAACATCTCAGTTACAGATTGAACAGTAGCATAGTTGACATTTTTGAAACATTTTGGGCTTACCCTTATCAAGGAATCCGAAAACTGCAATGCACTTGGCATGTTTAGAAATACATTTTCAAAAACTGTTTTACTTCATATTGTCATGCTTGATATTTCTACCAATATCTGGTATAAAACATTTTTACACAATATGCAAATTGAGAGACCGAGACACCACTGTCCCTTCTCGGAGGTTTGCCTAGTTGACAGTAGTTTCCGGACACACAGTTTTTCTTTTATAGCAAACCATATATTTTCTTAAAACGCCCAAATGTCTTGTTTAATCTAACTGAAGGAAATAATCCCTTTTTAACCTTACGACAGGAAGATTTTGATGACTATGTTTTATAAATAAATCCCAAAGACATGAGATCCACAATTATAGAATAAAAAGTACCGAATAGAAATAACTGCTTACAAACGACCATAACAAACAACCATACACTAGGGCTGCCCGCAAAAGTACCATAATGAGATCATGATTATTTCAGAGGCTTACACATTTGATTTTGAAAATGAAGATATTGAATACATAAATTAAAATAAATATAATAAATGAACACATTCCAACATAAGTCATCTCGATAAAATACCATTTAAAAAAAATAAAGATATAATAAGATTTAAAACATATATAAATAATAGAAGGATAAGCAAAACTGAATTGGTCACAATAATTGTTTAAACTCTGAATTTTGTTTTCAAAAGCCAAAAAACCGGTTGCGTTAAATTGCACAACACTAACATGAAACTATATATATAAATTTGCTATGCTTTGCATTTGAGTATAATGATTTCAACACAACATTGCAGTGCTTTGGCCTTTATAGAAGGCAGAAAATCATCTTTAGATTATAAGACAATAACTGTTGCCAGTGCTGTGTTCAACACGGTCCCTCTATCCCCCCGACAAGGCTATTGTTCCCCACACCGTCACTCGTGTGTGTAGTCTACAGAGCACACATGCTTGAGATTCCTTAACGTTTCATTTCATGTGCCCGAAATTGCGAAACAAATTCCGAGTTCTGAAGTGTGGTGCAGGGCCAAGTTTCACTGGGAGCGCTGGCTACAGTTCTGCAATATTCTATACCCCCAATCAGGGGAAGCTCCCTGTGTTTGAAAGAAAATAACAGCCATTCAGGAGATTAAAAATAATGAAAATAAGCCTTTCAACCCAGGAGTCGCAGAATTCTCGGGTTGGCAGTCACCTAGCAACCAGTGCTTGACCATTCCATTGTGCAAACTTATGTTAAGCTTTTGCCCCCTCGTTAGTGACATTCCATTGAGCGAGGTCTTAAAAGATTAGGGCACAAAAACATCATTTCACTCACTATTTGCTACATCTTAAAGATAACCATTGATCAGATAGAAACGGGTGGGTACAAAGCAAATCAGGTTTGATTTCTTGTCCCGGAAACCCTTTTTTAAAAGAGCGGTATTTGACTTTGTTTGTGCCTCCCTAAAAATGTCCTCTCCACCTTTAACCTGCAAAACAATGAGACACAACTTGAATGGGCATGGAGTCCCCCTCACACACAGCAGAGAAGGTCTGGCTCATGAGGGTGGCATCCCCAGTGCGGCCCTGAGCAAACACACGTTAGTTTTTCAATTAAGGTCAGCAAGCTTTCAGTGTTGTTTGTCACAGTCATGTGGAGAAATGAACAAACTGAGCTGCGTTAACATCCTGCACGGGGGCTGGGTGCCCATCTTCTTCCAATGTAAAGGGACCGGAAATACTGGGAATGGATGTTAGAGAAAGTCATACACACACAGGGATAGTTTACCCACAATTGAAATCCCTAGCTGTTCCAAACCGGCTCATTTTTGCTTAAAACTGACATCGTTAATGGGAGTCAGAATTACTTTTGAACTTTTTGTTCTGCTACCTTCTTCAAAATATCTCACTCTGTTTAACTGAACCTTACTATTTCCTACCATGGAAGTCAATGGGGTCTAAAAACAGCTTAGTTGTAATAATTCCAAATATCTTTTGTGTGTATCAAAACAATGAAACGATATACCGATTCACAATCACAGAATTCTTATTTTTTGTGCGAACCATGCCTTTAAAATTAGATTGAAGGCAGACATCTGACATCCCAAAAACAGTTCACTACCGAATGCAAGAATCAAATCTTTGAGTTTTCTTTGGAATTGCGTAGGTACTCTGTTTAAGTTACATTTGAACTTTTCCTCAATGCAAGGACAGAAAGGAGATTGGGTTAAAGGACGTGTGGCACACTGTAGGCAGGGAAGGGGTCATTCCCAACTCTGTCTAGGATTTAGAAACCCGATACAACAATATCACAGTCATTTCGCATCCACTAAAGCTAATCCATTGTTTTAAATTGTCCATATACAAAATTTGATACACATGATTGGTGTATTTTGGTGTATTTATGAAGTTATGGACAGACCAATAGCATAAAGTAATTGGTAATAAAAAATATTGAAATATTGAATGAATATTACTATAAGAACTTGATATGTAAACTTGAAATTGGTCTTCCTTATGTAGACCAAGATTTAAACCCTTTTAAAATCTATACTGTGTGTTTAAACTAAACTAACTATGTGAAGTAGTTTCTCGAGTAGGACGTCAGCTGTTCAAACTTTAACCTCTTAAGGGTCACACTTACTCAGAAACCTAAAAGTCATCATTCCAACAGTTTCTTTAAACAGCGGGAGTCCGAGATTTCTACTCATTCTCTACACAACTCTACTAAAGCCGTGACTTAAACCTACAGTTAAACAGGGATAATTGAGGTGTGGAGAAAAACTTTCCCCTAAATGTCATTTAAGTAGTTTGGCAATGTTGTCCCGAACATGTTTCCATATGGGAATCATCAATCAATAGGTTTACTATTAGATATTGTATATTTAAATCTACCTAAGCTGTATTCTGGGATAGGGAACACTGCGGCTGCGAGTGGAACCTGGAGGGATTGAGTGTCTTTAACATAAACTACAAAAGCTCCATTCAATCTCGGAGCATCCATCAATTTTATAGCTTTTCTTCTCAGGTTAGATTTCACAAGCTAGTGGTTTCCTTTGAGAATCATATTCCTTTTAGCCAGAAGACAAATAAAACTGATGTTCCACAATTTCTGCACGGAAGATTCTAGTCCACCGCTAAAATCATACCTGCAAAATGTCTTGATCGTATATTAAAGAAGAGAAAAAGTTGCACAAGTTGCCCCAGTGTTTTCAAAGAATCCCTAGGATAACACGGTTCTGTGGGGTTCCCAAACGCATGCTCATAAGGAAAACGTCGGTGTGCTGATGATAGGGTTGTGGATTAATGATTGACCGGCTTGTTGCGAAATGAAATACCTCTGCAGAACAAATACCTGCAATTCTTGGGAGAGATAAGGAGCCTATGAATGACTGAAGAATGTGTGATATGTCTTACTGTTGCTGGACTTCAGATCGCGGTGAATAATGGGAACCACGGCCTCCTCGTGCAGGTAGTGCATGCCCGTGGCGATCTGAACGGCCCAGTTCACCAGGATGTGAGGAGGGATCCTTCTGCCGGTCAAGGCCCGGTTCAGAGTCCCTCCTCGGGCATATTCCATAACCAAGCACAGGTTGGGCTCGTCCAAACACACCCCTTCCAGTTTAATAATATTGAGATGTTGCAACATGGAGAAAAGTTTGGCTTCTTGCTTGACACTGTCTGCAGTCGCTTTAATGTCTTCGTCTGGGTCCTGGCGAGCCGCTTTCACCGCAACCTCCTGGTTTTTCCAAGTCCCCCGGTAGACTTTGCCGAAACCACCGACGCCTATGATCTCTTCTATGATGAGCTCAGAGAAAGGTATCCGGACCGGGGTCAAGGGGTCGGTCTCCTGAGCCCCCGCCGGGCCACCAGCGGGCAGCCTGTAAATGGCAGGTTGGTAGGTAACATAATTACAAGGGAAGATGCCCACACGATGGTGGATTTTTCCAGTCCACCACCCTTCGTCTCCCGAGATGGCAGCGTCCTTGGACAGGACCTCGACCACGTCTCCTCGCCGCAGGCTGAGCTCGTCCTCGCCGCTGGCCTCGTAGTCGAACACGGCGGTCCAGAGGGAGCGGGGACACACGGGTGCGGAATGAGCCCAGGCCCCCGAGTTAGGGGTCTCCCTCCAGACATGGTCGTCCAGGCTCAGGCGCCCCTCGCCGTTTGGGATAACGGCCCGGGGAACATCCATGTCTCGGTGCCTGCAGGGGCACCATAGAGTGCCCTGATCAGGGGCAGCAGTTGTGTTCCACTGGGATGCCCACAGGAAGTGGTTCACAAAGTTACTTTAAGTCTCATAAAAGTCCTGTATCCATTTGAAGAGTTAAAAGACGCATGGTTCCCTAAAGCAGATCCACAGAACCAAGTGTTGACGAGCATCAGTGTTCATGAATAGTTTCCTATTGTTTACATCATAATGAAGTTTTAATTGAACTTTAGTTTCAATAAAGAAAGAAAGTTTACAGGGAAAACAACAACAAGTGCAAAGTACCAGCACAGCCCGGTCAACATCAGATTATTAATCGGAAGTTTAATCAGATTATTAATCAGAAGTTTAATCAGATTATTAATCAGAAGTTTAATCAGACGTTTAATCAGATTATTAATCAGATTATTAATCAGAAGTTTAATCAGAAGTTTAATCAGATTATTAATCAGAAGTTTAATCAGATTATTAATCAGAAGTTTAATCTCGGGTTATTAATCATAAATTTAAACAGATTATTAATCAGAAGTTTAAACAGATTATTAATCAGAAGTTTAAACAGATTATTAATCAGAAGTTTAATCAGATTATTAATCAGAAGTTTAATCAGATTATTAATCAGAAGTTTAATCAGATTATTAATCAGAAGTTTAATCGATTATTAATCAGAAGTTTAAACAGAAGTTTAATCGATTATTAATCAGAAGTTTAATCAGATTATTAATCAGAAGTTTAAACAGAAGTTTAATCGATTATTAATCAGAAGTTTAAACAGAAGTTTAATCGATTATTAATCAGAAGTTTAAACAGAAGTTTAATCGATTATTAATCAGAAGTTTAAACAGATTATTAATCAGAAGTTTAAACAGAAGTTTAATCGATTATTAATCAGAAGTTTAAACAGATTATTAATCAGAAGTTAATCAGAAGTTTAATCGATTATTAATCAGAAGTTTAATCAGATTATTAATCAGAAGTTAATCAGAAGTTTAATCGATTATTAATCAGAAGTTAATCAGAAGTTTAATCGATTATTAATCAGAAGTTTAATCGATTATTAATCAGAAGTTTAAACAGATTATTAATCAGAAGTTAATCAGAAGTTTAATCGATTATTAATCAGAAGTTAATCAGAAGTTTAATCGATTATTAATCAGAAGTTTAAACAGATTGATGTGTTTGAGAACAGCTGTAGCCGTTAGCTCGCGCGCTCCGGACTTCCCGAACATCAGCGGCTCCTGGAAGTCTGTCGTCCCCGGGACACGTCGCTCGATCCGGGCGGAGAAGTGTTCCGCCTTCCGCGCGTGGATCGACCGCGAACACTTGAGAAGTTCTGAAGGAAAATCCCGCGAGTTTATCCGCTCGGATCCTCACAGAAGCCCAACTTTAGTTCCCTCTGCGGGACCGCGGAGCACCGCCATCGCTTCTGCGCTCACTGACGCGACTGACCCTTCATGAGAGCCGAGGACTCGAACGTGATTGGATACTGGAGGTCACGTGTGTGTGTGTGTGTGTGTGTGTGTGTGTGTGTGTGTGTGTGTGTGTGTGTGTGTGTGTGTGTGTGTGTGTGTGTGTGTGTGTGTGTGTGTGTGTGTGTGTGTGTGTGTGTGTGTTCAGTGTGTGTGTGTGTGTGTGTGTGTGTGTGTGTGTGTGTGTGTGTGTGTGTGTGTGTGTGTGTGTGTGTGTGTGTGTGTGTGTGCACTTTGTGTGTCTGTGTGTGTGTGTGTGTGTGTGTGTGTGTGTGTGTGTGTGTGTGTGTGTGTGTGTGTGTTTGTGTGTGTGTGTGCACTGTGTGTGTGTGTGTGTGTGTGTGTGTGTGTGTGTGTGTGTGTGTGTGTGTGTGTGTGTGTGTGTGTGTTTGTTTGTCTGTGTGTGTGTGTGTGTGTGTGTGTGTGTGTGTGTGTGTGTGTGTGTGTGTGTGTGTGTGTGTGTGTGTGTGTGTGTGTGTGTGTGTGTGTGTTCAGTGTGTGTGTGTGTGTGTGTGTGTGTGTGTGTGTTCAGTGTGTGTGTGTGTGTGTGTGTGTGTGTGTGTGTGTGTGTGTGTGTGTGTGTGTATCAGAGGGAGGTGTGTGTGTGTGTGTGTGTGTGTGTGTGTGTGTGTGTGTGTGTGTGTGTGTGTGTGTGTGTGTGTGTGTGTGTGTGTGTATCAGAGGGAGGTGTGTGTGTGTGTGTGTGTGTGTGTGTGTGTGTGTGTGTGTGTGTGTGTGTGTGTGTGTGTGTGTGTGTGTGTGTGTGTGTGTGTGTGTGTGTGTGTGTGTGTGTGTGTGTGTGTGTGTGTGTGTGTGTGTGTGTGTGTGTGTGTGTAAGTTTGGGCTACATATATATATTGGATGGAAATCTGGCCCTCAATGAAATTTTAATATGTAGTTTGTCGATGTTAGGAATTTAAAACAGTAAATTAAAATAAAAACAATATATTTAAAATGGTCAAAAATCTTTATCTCCCTCGTTTAAAATATTTAAAACAATAAGAAATCATTTTAACACATAAGCAACAAACCTCTCAGCATAAACATTTTATTGATATTTTACTTTTTTTTATCTCTGAATATCTTGATTCTCAGTATAAAGGGTTTTGTAGGTTTATGATTTGTCTCTTTTCCAGAAGTTTATTTAGATTTAGAATTATAACATTGCAATATTACAAGTAACTACATGACAAGATATTCACTAAGATAATCACTTGATGTTTATAGGTCAAATCTGCCAAATGCCACTGCCAGAGGTGTCGCAATCTCCCCTGGCACAATCCACCAGTGTGCCACAATCCATGCACAGTGGCATGTGCCAATGGCATCAGAGTAAAAGATGAAAAGTGCATAAATGTCTAGAATTACTGATACAATTCTTGCACGCTTGATATTTTCTTGTCTTTCGTTAAATATATTCTTCGTCATGGGCAAATCATGCAATGATTAACTTTTTTAATAAAATCGACATTTATTTACTGGCATAACTTGTGTAGTGTGTCTGTCTGTTAATCTTGTGTCTAGTATAGCAATGGGATCAAATATATTTTCTTTATTTTTATCTTTTCACAAAAAGAACACAATATTAAGAATGCAGTTCATAGATAAATATTATTTTTAATATGTAGTTTGTCAATGTTACACAGTACATAAAACAAAAATAACATATTTAAAATGGTTAAAAAACTTGATCACAAATCACTTGATGTTTATAGGTCAAATCTGCCAAATGCCACTGCCAGAGGTGTCGCAATCTCCCCTGGCACAATCCACCAGTGTGCCACAATCCATGCACAGTGGCATGTGCCAATGACATCAGAGTAAAAGATGAAAAGTGCATAAATGTCTAGAACTGCTGATACCATTCTTGCACGCTTGATATTCGCATCTCTGACGTCAGAGTCAGAGGGGGGGGGCGCATGACTCACAGCGCAGCATCCCTCATCTCTCTGCCAGTGGAGCATCATGATGCTGAGCATCTTTCTCCGCAGAAATCCAGCGCTTCCACGTTTGGGAATGGGGAGCAGAGGCGATGAAAAAGAGAAATAAATCTGTAGATATGTGACTGCTTGGGAAGAGGACGGCAGTGATGGGAATTCCTAGCTTGCATGGCAGCATGATAAATCTGTAGCAATCATCACTGCAAACATGGGCTCTCAGGTTGTGCAAACCTTACGCCAAGGGGTCTGGGCATCACTGACAGGAGGATGGTATCATGATCCGGATCAGAATAAATTCAACAATTCATGTCACCTCTATCTGTGGATGTTTCTGCTCATGCTTCCTTTATCTCTTCATCTGGTGAGTGATACAATGTAGCAGGCCGCTCATGATGCTGTAGTCTGGGAAGATGGAGCATCAGATGCAGCAGTAATAAAGTATTTTATTACTCCATGTTGTGCAGTTTTCTCTCTTATTTTTCATGCATACTGTACACGTGATGTGCACCAGAATCTAGTGTGTTTAAGAGCCTTTGTGATTGTGATGTTTTGTAGATTGTCACTAACTCACTACTTTTCTAAATACTCACTATATCAAAAAATAAATAAATAAATAAATAAATTTATATATATATATACTTTTTGTAACTTCATTGTTGTAGCACTTGTTCACCTATTGTTGTATCGGCTATTTACCGCTTCATTGTCTCCTCGACTATTGTAAGTCGCTTTGGATAAAAGCGTCTGCTAAATGACTAAATGTAAATGTAAATGATGTGTTTCTCTTCTTGTCCTCAGGCTCTTCCTCCCACCACTGCGACCCTCAGCATCTACTGCACTTCAGTGACTGTGTTCTTCATCGTCATTAAGATGGTCAATTATCGTCTCCATCTGATGTTCGATCGGGGTGACATTGTCGCCCAGAATAGCGTGCTTGACATCAGCAAAGGTGTGGACAAGAAAAGCAACGCCTCCGATTCCTGTCTTCCATCTTTGAGGTACGAGATTTCGCCCGGCCCGTTGGACTCCCGTAGAAAAACCGTTTGCATCCTCTCCAAAAGTACTTCAATAAACATGTTTGGACTCTAATTTACAGAAAGAGCAGCACGGTTCCGGACAGCGTTGCCACGTCAGTGTTGACCAAAAACAAGCCAAGTCCAGTTGTACAAGTCACCGCGAAACAAACTGAAGCGGACGCTGGACTTATTGGAGTAAGGAACACTTATACTGATAGTATTGTGTTTTATTATACACATGCTGATATTATACTGGACAGTTTGTGTTGGTGTCATTGTAAATCCCCTCTTCTATTCACCATGCTTTCTAAAACTGTAGGAGTGTCCAAAATCCGAGGAACTGAAGAGCACAGAGGGTATGTATGAGTTTTAATCATAGATCCGGCCTGGTTTTACTGCAACGCAATCCTTACAAATCTGGGCACAGGCTGTCCACATACAGTATATCACTGTAAGGGCCTGTCACAAATCCTAGCATATGGACTGAGGAATAGTGTGACTGCTGTCTGGCCTCAGTTACATGTCACGTTAATGTGAGTGTGTGTAGGGTATCGGTGTGACATCCTGCCAGACCTTTGAGAAAGAGTCTGACAGCTTTGCCACAGAGCCCAAACAGCTTTGCGGCTATGGTGTAGCTGATAGTCGGTGATAAAATGCATGCGTAATCCAGAATGTTTGGATGATATCCGTGCCGTCCGGTGATTTAATGTGTTTTGTGAGTAATTGCATTGCATGCTGATACAAAAACAGTTTGTAGATGAGTAAATTATTTTATAGGCATTTTCAAATAGTGGCACTGAAAGTCAATAGTGTTTGTTTTATATTCTTATCATTAAGCCTCTCATTGGCCTACAGTCCGTATAAATCTGTTTTGTATAATCAGGTTCGTCCATCTGTCCAAAGGAGACTTAGGCGTTATTCACACATGTCACATTTATGTTCCATCTGGGCTGTTTTCATTGTAATTCTATCTATACATACTTTACCATACAGTATAACATAGACTGACATCTAGAGTTGTTGAGTGCATTTGGCGTCATATCTTACTGTTTGTGTGTGTCTCACATCTTAAAGGAATCTGTCATAATTTACTAACTTGTCATTTCAAACCATGTATGGCTCTCCTTCTGCATAACACAACAGATGATATTTTGAAGAATGTTGGTTAGAGAAAACCATTGATCCCTGTTAATTTGCACTGGTTTTATGTTCACACAATATAAATCAAAGAGGACCTTCGTTCTTGGTTACCAACATTTTTTAAAGTGTCTTGTTTAGAGAAGAGTGAAAGTCATACAGGTTATAGATGACAAGAGGAATCGTTGTTTTTGTGTAACAGATCCTTAAGATGCATTAATGTAAACCTTTAAAAAAAAACTATGGTGTTCTTTCTTTTCAAAACTCTACCAAATAAGCTAGAGGACGAGTCAAATCGTCATGCACATTAAGTACATTAAAGAATGACATCGTCCGTTTGGTTTTTGCAGGTCAGGGTGAGGAACGATCTAGGCCAGAGGCTGATGAGAGACTCACTCCAGAGGATGTATTCAGTCCCAACACTGACCAGTCCGCCCCACTTCTGCAAGGAGAGCAGATCCCATCAGTCCAAAGAGATAACACTGATGATTATCCACCCCCAACAGTTAATGAGAAAGACAACACAGAAGAGAAAGAGAAACCCCCCACAGACCCCAACAACAATAATACCTCTTCAGAAATCACACGAGAAGCTGACAATGGACAGACGCCAGAGGAGAATTATTGCTCGGAGGAAATCGGCGTGGTGCTGGTCGACAACTCAAGTCCTTCCGCCCACCTAGACGAAAGCGATACGGTGAAGATTACTATCACTGTGAGCTTTGACCCACAGACAGCAGCAGAGCTGGACGAGACGGTCAAACTCGGCATCATAGAGTCAGCGCTGGAAGAATCTGACTGTCCCGTCAAAATTCCCGTCATCACCTTTGATTCACCTCTCGATGCTGAGATGGCCTCCACTGAGGATGAAATTACAGGGGGGGACAAATCTGTCCAGGAGTCGGAACGTCAAGACAGCCTCCTCGCCAAAGAGCCGACAAGTTCAGATTCTGCTCAAGAGTGCAAGGAAATAGAAAGCAATGAGAAGGAGATGACAATTCTGAGCCCTCAGCTGACAAACAACAGCTCCTCGGGAATTGACGTTAACTCACACCCGGATGAAAATGATTCGCCTGAGCTCAAACCTGACACTGATGGTTTTTTGCAAATTCCATCGGCCTACATGAGATGCACGCAGAGCGGAAGAACTCATGGGAGAGGGCTCAGCATCGACAGTGGACGGGATGCAGTTCTCATCTCCCATAAATCTAAAGATAAACTCTGCTCAATGACCTCCTCCAAATCAGACCTTGAAGCCAAGGAGGGCCAGATCCCCAATGAGTCCAACTTTGTTGAGTTTGTTTCTTTGCTGGAGTCCATCAACAGCATCAGATTCGGCGGAGGAAATTCTGCTGAAGAGGAGAAAGAACAAAAAAACGAGAGTAGGTTTACATGTCAATGCTGTTTTATGGTTGGTTAGGTATAAAAAGTTAACCATGCATACTAAACCTGTAAGACTTTCTTTCTTCCGCAGAATACAATATAATATATTTTGAAGAATGTCGGTAACTGTCACTGCTGTTAAAAAACGTTCTTCAAAATATATTGTTAATGTTCTGCATGAGTGAAAATGTTATGCTTGTTTGAAATAAGTAAAAAGTGTGCGTAAATGATGGGACAAAATATTTATATTTGATTGATCTATCACTTCAAAATGTTTGAACATTCTTAATACACTGTCAGAAATAAACAATTGTAAATGCAAATCAATGGGACGTTTAGGTACAGAAATGTATGCATTTGGTAACAATATAGATGTTTCAGGTGCTAATGTGTATCTTTGTTAATATGCACTCTTTGATACCAATATGTACCTCTGAGGTACCAAAAAGAACTTAACTTATATTTCAACACATTTCAGAGCGCAGCACATTGACCGAAAAGATCTCAGAGGTGTCAGAGTCGACAGGACAAACAGAACGTCCAAATCCTCCAAACAGTCTGGCTACAGATACACCGAAAACCTTTCCAGAAACTCTTATTCCTATTGTATCACCAGAAAGGTATTGTGAAATATTTGGTTCAAATTGTATCTGGGATTTAAATTTTGACTTATATCAATTGGGCCATTCCGGGAAAATGTCAACCTTACAATGGAAAAATTTAGTATTTACCAGAGGTTTTTACTACACTAATACCACAGATATCAACATTTGCAAATCTGTGCATAGACTGATAGTTTTTGTTTGTAGATAATCAGGGGTTTAGTCAAATACAAACTGATGTTTTGTGAACAAATACACATGTTAAGTGTCACATCCATAAGGCCAGAATTTCTCAATTGTTGTTGATGTGATATGGGCTAGTCATGTAGTTTCTTACAAGCAAAAAGAATACCGTGTGAGGGGTATAACTGTAGTTTAAAACAAACTAACCATTTTAACTTTATAGCACTTGTTTAAAAATATATCCAAACAACAGAGTTTTACGGTTCATGTCTTTTACAGTCCGCAGACAGATAAAGACAGAGACCCAGACTATGATTCTCTGCCCTCACAAACATCACAGTCAGAGAGTTCAATGCTACAGGTCATCTGTAGACCAGAAGCTACATGTAAAGAGGAGGCATACACGTTCCACACTGTTCACAGTGAGTCCAGTCTTAATGTCCTTCAGAGATTATACAGATAATTGATACATTGTTTGTCCTGTCATACATCTCTGATGTTTATTGTCAGGAGAGAGACCTCGGAAACTGTACAATGAACGAGCTCTGAACTTACCCCTCGGTGCCGAGCTCATCACCGGCAATATATGGTACGTTTTTATTTTCTATATAATATCGGGTTCCTTTCAACACTGTTTAAATTGTTCGATGTGTTTTTATTAGTGATCTCCTCTCCACCTCTTCTAATTCTGAGTGTCAGGACGGGTCAGTGGGAGGGCCTGCCGATTGCCCATTCCAGCGTCGCATCCTTCCAACTCACCGTCTCCGGCCAAGGAGAACACATCCGGAAATCTTTCAGGTGTACAGTTCTTTTTTGTTGTTTCCACAATGTTCTCATGTCATGCATTAATGTGTTTTCCTGCAGTTTGTCAGCATATACACTGCTTAGGAGACCACCTGTCTAATACAAATATTTTAGAAATCTATTGAAAATTGTTAAAAACTAAACATTTATTGTCATTCATTAAGGAGGAAGATTCTTTGGATGACTCCTCTGAGACATCAACCCAGGAGAAACCGTCAAGAAAACTTTATTACAAGCTTAAGGTGTTTCCAGGGAAATGGGTGAACATATTATATGATCGGTTAACCTTGATGGCATTGTTAGACAGGTGAGTGTCATGGCTATCAATTCTTTGTTTGGCTGAACACAGGGTTGGATATATAGGATAGGGTAGGAGGGCAGTCGTGGCCTGGTGGTTCGAGTCTTGAACTCGTGATCCGAAGGTTGCTGGTTCAAGACTGAGAACCAGCGGGAATACCACGACTGAGGTGAGACCCTTGAGCAAGGCACCGTCCCTCCACTGCTCCCCGGGCGCCGCAGCATGGCTGCCCACTGCTCCGGGTGTGTGTTCACAGTGTGTGTGTGTGTGCGTGTGTGTGTGTGTGTGTGTGTGTGTGTGCGTGCGTGCGTGTGTGCGTGCGTGCGTTTTTGGCTTACATAGTAGACACAAATTACAATGGTACCCCATATTTTCACATTCTTCAAAATATCTTATGTTAAACTGAACATTTTATTTAAATTTCTTACTATGATAGACAATGGTAATGGTTTGTTTACAAGAATTTCTCCAAATATCTTACTCTCTGTTCAAGACATTTATACAGATCTAAATCAACTGGACAGAGAGTAAATTTTATTATTTTTATTTCGGGGAAAGCTCGCTTTACATAATTTTACGTACAAGCGTATCACTTTGTTTGTAGGAACAAAGCTATAACTGAGAACATGGTGGCTGTATTCTTGGCTTTCATGGTGGCGTTTCTGGGGTTTGTGCTGCTAAATGAGGGCTGTTTCAAAGACATCTGGGTCTTTCAGTTCTGCCTGGTCATTGCTAGCTGTCAGTATTCCTTACTTAAGGTATTGCCTTGCTCATTCTTAGCATTTGTTTTCGCTGAAAACCAATCTGCCGTGTGCTGAATATTGTATGTTTTATAGAGCGTTCAACCAGATGCAGCATCACCAACTCATGTGAGTCTAAATTCATTAGAATAAAATTGTATTTAAAGGATTGAAAAAAATGATGTTTATAGAAAAAAATGATGTTTGTCCTTCACTTTAATGTTTACAGGGACACAATCAAATTGTCGTCTACAGTCGTGCTGCGTATTTCTGTATGTTCTGTGGCCTTATTTGGGTTTTGGAGATGGTGTTGAGAACGCCAGACCTCCCCGTGTCCACTATCTATGGCATCACCATAGTTACAACAGATTTTCTCCAATATTTACAAGACATTTTAGTCGGTAAGTGTTTATAAGCTTTATGTTGAAGATATTATCAGCTGCATTTTTCATCTTTTATTTAAATAAAAACATCCAAATAGAAAGTCTATTTTAATTATAAAGAGAGATTGTCCTTACAAAAATTAACCATTACAGTACCAAGATGCAAAGTTATTAAAGATGAAAAAGCAACTTTAATACATACAAAACTATGGTGCAACCTGTCTTTTGGATGCTATTTTTTTAGCCTTGATCCAGCTCGACCAAACACCTTCTACACATGTTTGTCTGATGCTTGCCATTGTTCAGCTGTCATCTTGAAAAGTTGAATAGAAATATAATGTAAAGCACACCACATATGTGGACAGACCCTTAAAGATGATAATGGTGATGTTTATTTGATTTTTTCTAGGGTTTACATACTGCTTCCCTGTAACTTTTCTTCTTGGCCTCTTTCCACAAATCAACACTTTTGTAATATACTTTTTGGAACAAATTGACATGCACTTATTTGGAGGAACAGGTCTGTATCCATGCCATTTTTTTATTATAAATAGACCTTCAAAGTTAATGATGGATTGAAACGGTCACTTTTCTGCTCAGCTGCAACTGGACTGTTGTCTGCGGTGTACTGCATTGTGCGGAGTATCATAGCAGTGTCTCTACTTTATGGTTTCTGTCTTGGTGCTTTGAGGGTAAGATTTTTTCAGGAATGTATTGATTTTCAGTTAAAAAGGTTAGGTCTTTGAAATGATTGATATCTATTATTCGCTTTAAAGGAGCCTTGGGATGAACAGCATATTCCAGCACTTTTCTCTGGCTTTTGTGCAATGCTGGTGGTCCTGTCATATCATCTCAGTCGACAAAGCAGTGATCCATCTGTGTTGTTGTAAGACAGCACCTTTCACTATTTGTTATGCATTATGAACCGTTTATTCGTGCCTTAGACTGAATTCATAGTAGTCAAATAATTAAAAGATATACGTATCTCTGATCTCAGCTCTTTGCTGAAGTCTAAACTGATGCCATCTCTTGTACATGATGTTGATGAGGAAGAGGAGGAGATGTCTCCTGAGAACACAGACCCTCTGCCAGACAAACTAAAAAATTCAGTGGTACAGATCTTATCAAGTTGTTTTTATGAAGTCCTTTATTTTGTTTCTAAGCATCAAATAAAGATTTGTATTTTTATTTTGCAGAAAGAAATTTTGCTGTCGGATCTCATTGTCTGTGTTGTCGCTTCAGTGTTGACTTTCGCAGTTACTGCCAGCACTGTTTTTCTGTCTCTAAGGGTGAGATTCTGTTTCTTTTATTTAGATTTAAATAATCGTAGTCTTAACACCAGCACTTAAACACATGCATGTGTAACCCTCTCTACTGTACATGACTTCATGAAGTTCACAACTTTCACAACGCTTTTCTCTTTCACAGCCATTTGTGTCCATAGTGCTGTATGCTTTCGCGGCCACCGTGGGCTTTGTCACCCACTATATCATCCCCCAGTTACGAAAACACCATCCCTGGCTGTGGATCTCTCACCCTGTGCTGAAGAGTAAAGAGTACTCACAGTTTGAACCCAGAGGTCAGGTGAATTTGGTTCATTAAAAAAATAAGAATAAAATGTTATGAAACAATTTGCATGCCAAACCTGCGTTTGTGTCCATATATGCATTTAAAAATATAGTGGTGTGAATCCTTGTTGTTAAAAATGTATGCTTTACAGAGGATGCTCATCTGATGTGGTTTGAGCGGCTCTATGTGGGACTACTTACCTTTGAAAAGTATGTTGTCTACCCTGCCATCATCCTCAGTGCCCTTACCAATGATGGTTTCACCCTCAGCCATCAACAGAAGCTAGGAATACAGTAAGTGTATTTCCCTCCTCTTACAGAACACTCGATATACTGTAGAAGCATTAATACATCAATAGGACATTTAATGCCAATTGTGTAATTTTCATGAACTATTTCTTAAAGTGTGATATTAAGAAGGATCTATGGACAGAAATGCAATATAATATACACAATGTGTCTTTCGAGGTGTAGGTAGCTTACATAATGAACTGCTTGGAAAGACCTATTATTTATCTACATAGAACATGCAGCAATGTTTACACAGTTGCCCTAAACAGACAAAATGCTGGATTTCACAAACTGGACCTTTAACCTATCGCTCAATGTTACAAAATAAAATAAAATAAAATAATTTATTTACAAATTTGTTTTATTTATCTTATATTTGTTTATTTCCCATTATTTTCAAACAACCAAAAGCAGGGCCCAGCACTCCATAATTATTGTACAGCCTTAGAAATACACTACCTCCGATACATTATGAAGTGATGTTAAGAGCTGTTTTATTAGTCTCTTATAAGTCTCATTTTTCCCTTACATAGGACTTCTTAACAAGTACAAACTTATGAGAAAGTTAAATACATAATTTTATGAAACTGTCAGGTAAGCAAAACATTGAAATAAGTCAATATCAGAGCAATATTTCTTCTATCAGACATAGAAACTGAAGGAAAACTGACATTTCTAAAGGTCTCCGAGGTCTTAAATACAAACTATTTCCCATGTTTTTCAGAAAGTAAACCAATATCTAAAAATAATGAGCCATGAAGTAATACAAGCAGAATTATGGAATCTATTTGATTGGTCTGTGCTGTGATTGGTTGTAACCTGCCTCTGCATCTGAGTGTCTCAGGCGTCTGTGTCTCGCTCCAGCTGTGATGTCTTGTTGATGACAGTTGCTGGGATGAAGCTTCTCCGTGCGTCCTTCTGCAATCCCAGCTACCAGTTCCTTACGCTCATCTTCACCATCATCTTCTTTGAGTTTGACTGCAGCAGCGCCTCGGAGACCTTCCTGCTCAACTTCTTCATCATGTCCATCGTCTTCAGCAAGGTCAGCTCTACGGCTGAACATGTCTGACACATCATAGTTCCTTGATAAAGTGTCGAATCGATTCCACTATCAAACAAAAAGCTATTAATAGAAATGAAAACCACAACGTTACAATAATCTACGAAATGACACATTTTGATAGGGTGCATCTATTGTGTGACACTTCGGATTAAAAAAGGAAAGCTTTCACTTAATAACTGGTGTTGAAATAACCTCATTTGTCGTCTTACGGAGACTAACAACGACTCTTTGTTTTGTCTACAGCTTTGGGATCTTCTCCATAAGTTGCATTTCATTCTGGTGTACATCGCCCCCTGGCAGATAGCTTGGGGAAGTGCGTTTCATGCATTTGCACAACCCTTCGCTGTACCTCGTATCCTTGAAGTCGCTTACGAAACAAAATGATACGGGAATATACCGGACAATACAATTCAATAACACATTTCCATATATTGGAACCACGTTCCACCTTTGACTACCATTTGAATATCTGTTTTGATAGTCCATAACCCCTTGATATCCTATTCAGAGACATTCTTCTGAATATCTCCCTTTGTGCATAACAAACTAAGAAATTCTTACATTAGTGGGTGAATGAATTAGACTGAGTTTTAAGTAGCGGTGGACCATCCCTTCAAATACAGTGTGAAAAAGTAGTTTTGTTAAATGATTCACATGTTGACAGTTAAATTATAGGAAAATAATGTTTCTCTGTTTAAGGTGTGCAGCTTATAAAGAGATGCTTTTACATTTAGATCCAGTATTGTTCTAATAAAGTTGTTCATGTTTATAAGGAACTGATAACTTCTCTTGACGGATATGCTCAGACTCTGCCATGCTCCTGGTTCAGACGCTCATCACTACTTTATTCTACACGCCTCTCAGCCCTTTCCTCGGAAGTGCCATATTTATCACCTCCTATCCACGTCCTGTAAAGTTCTGGGAGAGGAACTACAAGTAAGATGCAGCTTCCGCACAAACATGACATATGCATACAGCCCTGTCCAATGATGTATCTCGAGAGTCACATAAGCAGTCTTCTGACTTCAAGGGCATTTAGAATAACACGTCCATATTTCATAGTTTGGATTAAATTTGATGACTTGCTCTGTGAAGATGTGTTCTTGCCTGCTCCTGCACTAAATCTCATTTGTGGTTGTGCCTGAAGTTCTAGCAGAGACCAAGCCACACAATTTTTAATTATTGATGGAGGTTTTAACCAGGGTTGTGGTGACACTGAATGTTTTTGTTGTTTGTATTAAACTTGAATGGCAGAAGAATCGGATACCATGAAGTGTCACACAATGAACATTTCTTTTTATTCCACATTTTCAGCACAAAACGCATTGACAACTCCAACAGTCGTCTGGTGTCCCAGGTTGACAAAGAAACAGGTACATTCTCAATGGTTTATCACACATCAATGACGCAGCTGCATCCATTTTTAACAAAAGTTGAAATAGATATTTTGAAACCAGTCACTTTCTAAATCAACATGACCCAAAAATGTGTGTATCAGTTTGTAGTTAAATTGAGAGTGTCAGGATTTACTCTCCTCTTATCCCCTATTCATTTCAAACCTGTATGACGAATGAAGAAAACCTCTATTATATAAACACAAAACCAATGCAAGTTCCAAACATTCTTCAAAGTATCTTCTTTTGTGCCATACATGTTTTAAATGTCATTAGGGGGAGAGTAAATTTATTTAAAACACAGAGTATTTCGTTGACATATTTTGGCTACGCAGGCTGTGATGACAACAACCTCAACTCGATCTTCTACGAGTACTTGACCCGCTCCCTGCAGCACTCCTTATGCGGAGACTTGATGTTGGGGCGCTGGGGGAACTACTGCTCTGGAGATTGCTTCATCCTGGCTTCTGACTACCTAAATGCACTTGTTCACCTCATCGAGGTCGGAAACGGCCTGGTCACCTTTCAGCTGCGGGGCCTGGAGTTCAGGGGTAAAAACTGTTGGTGTTGCACCGTTTAAGAGGGATGAGAGAGCTCGCTGCGACATGCATCTTTTCATTTCCTCAGGCACATACTGTCAGCAGCGTGAGGTGGAGGCCATCACAGAGGGAGTGGAGGAAGATGATTCCTGTTGCTGCTGTGAGCCGGGTCATTTACCTCACATGCTGTCCTGCAATGCTGCTTTCAACCTACGCTGGCTAGCCTGGGAGGTGACAACAACCAAGTACCTGCTGGAAGGATACAGCATCAGTGAGAACAATGCTGCCACCATGCTGCAGGTTTATGACTTGAGAAAGCTGCTCATCACTTACTACATCAAGGTACATAAATCAACTTCTTGTTCAACAGATAGGAGATGTTTTGAGAAAAGTCTCATCGTTTTTTATCGGTTGATAAAAAAGGGATATTTGATTTAAAAAATTTCATTTTAATTTATTCCCCCAATGTCGTTCTGTACACTTTGTCTTGGGAACACAAAGGATATATTTTGAGAAAGTTCTAAGTTAAGTCTGCTAAATGACTAAATGTAAATGTAAATGTAAGTTGCATGGGGTCAATTGAAATACAGTAATTGACCCAAAAATGAAACTTTTGTCTTAATTGATTCCTGTCATATTTCTCCACTTATCTCAATGGGAACACGTTGTCTAAGCCTTTTTGTCTGATTTAAGTTTAGTAAATAAAGACAACATATTTATTTTTGAGTGAACTCAGTGCAGGAATAATGGCGCTCTGCTGTGTGTTTTTGACATATGAAAAGATGAATGGCAATCATTCTTACATACTCATCTTTTCTATCTTCAGAGCATCATCTACTATCTGTTGGTCAATCCTAAAATGCAGATATGGGTTAAGGATGAATCCATGCAGGAAGCCCTGCAGTCGTATAGTAAATGGCATCACATTGAGAAGGACCCAGCTGTGTTTAGCTTGAAGATTGATGAGGACTATGTCCACTGTCTACAGGGCGTCACAAGAGCCAGCTATTGTAATGTCTACCTGGAGTGGATTCAGTACTGTGCCAACAAACTAGAGGAGGTAAAGAGACCACACGCAAACACCATTCACTGTGTCCGAATGGAGAAAACCTTAGTCTTAACATCAGCTGCTGACCCGTGAACAAGAAAAGTCTGCTAGATGAATAGCTCTCAATGTTCTTTTTAAGTCATGTTTGATATGAGTGTTCGAAGAAGGCATACAATTGGTGAAAGCCCATTGAGAACGGTGACAGTGACTGATTCAGTTGGTACACTGAAATATTAAAGGTTTAGTTCAAAATAACGACTATTTTAATTATTTACATGCACCTATTTTCTACCAATACCACACGAATTGCTTGCTTCTGCAGTGCACAAAAGGAGATAGTTTGAAGAATGTTGTTAAACAAAATCATTGGCTTAAAATTGTATTAACACAAACCACTTTCTCCTGATATCTTTTTGTCATAATCAAAATTGGAATGACAACAAAAAGCAATAAAAATGTTGTGTACATTTACACGAAAAATCCCTAGAAATGTTTTAGAGCGTATTCATTTTTTTGTGCGCAGCCTGTGGAGAGTGATGAAGATTCTACTTTGGTTACTCTATGTTTCGCTCTGTCCGTACTTGGACGAAGGTCTCTCAGCACAGCAGCACATAACAGATCCAACAGGTATACTGTGTGCATCCATTAAGATGTTGAAAATAAAAAACGTGCCGGTCAATCAGAATGAAGAATTTCACAACGCCATGTAATTAATAAATAATTGACAAATAGTGCTTTGACAAATTGCTGATATTTCTTAATTTAGTTAAGTACATTGTTTTCCCTGCAGTTTGGACTCATTCCTCTATGGCTTCAACTCGCTGTTCAAGGGGGACTTCCGCATCGCTGCTAAAGATGAATGGGTGTTCGCTGATATGGACATGCTGCAGACGGTGGTGGCCCCGGCGGTCAGAATGAGTCTAAAACTTCACCAGGTAGGATCCATATTTAACCAGTGTCTCTCATATATTCAAAAGAGTTATTCTTATTATTTACCTTTGACGTTATACAGGACCACTTCACAAGCCTGGAGGAGACTGAAGAGCCTGCCGTGCTTTATGAAGCCATCAGTAACTACAAGAGCAGTCTGGTGATCTGTCACGAGAGTGACCCTGCCTGGAGGAGAGCGGTACTGTCCAGCCGAGACACGCTGCTCACGCTTAGACACATGGTGGATGAAGTGCAAGAAGAGTACAAGATCATCATGCTCTACAAACGCCATCTCAGCTTCAAAGTTATAAAGGCAAGAGAGTGTAAAAGTGTGCTTAAATGATAATGATGCTTGTTCATTTGTTTATGTATTGTTTTTAATGTGCTTCAGACAAAATATCTGCAAATGTATCATTTTGTGCCATGCTGAGTACTTTTTGGGTATGACATCATAAGGACTATCCTGGCTATGAAATTATAAGGACTATCCTGGCTATGACATCTCTAAGTCCTATCCTGGGTATGACATCTGTAAGCACTATCCTGGGTATGACATCATAAGAACTATCCTGGGTATGACATCATAAGGACTATCCTGGGTGTGACATCTCTAAGTACTATCCTGGGTATGACATCATAAGGACTATCCTGGGTATGACATCATAAGGACTATCCTGGGTGTGACATCTCTAAGTACTATCCTGGGTATGACATCATAAGAACTATCCTGGGTATGACATCATAGGGACTATCCTGGGTATGACATCTCTAAGTACTATCCTGGGTATGACATCATTAGGACTATCCTGGGTATGACATCATACGGACTATCCTGGGTATGACATCATAAGGACTATCCTGGGTATGACATCATACGGACTATCCTGGGTATGACATCATAAGGACTATCCTGGGTATGACATCATAAGGACTATCCTGGGTATGACATCATAAGGACTATCCTGGGTATGACATCATAAGGACTATCCTGGGTATGACATCATAAGGACTATCCTGGGTATGACATCATACGGACTATTCTGGGTATGACGTCATAAGGACTATCCTGGGTATGACATCATAAGGACTATCCTGGGTATGACATCTCTAAGTACTATCCTGGGTATGACATCATAAGTACTATCCTGGGTATGACATCATAAGTACTATCCTGGGTATGACATCATTAGGACTATCCTGAGTATGACATCATAAGGACTATCCTAGGTATGACATCATAAGGACTATCCTGGGTTTGACATCATTAGGACTATGCTGGGTATGACATCATTAGGACTATCCTGGGTATGACATCATAAGGACTATCCTAGGTATGACATCATAAGGACTATCCTGGGTTTGACATCATTAGGACTATGCTGGGTATGACATCATAAGGACTATCCTGGGTATGACATCATAAGTACTATCCTGGGTATGACATCATAAGTACTATCCTGGGTATGACATCATTAGGACTATCCTGGGTATGACATCATAAGGACTATCCTAGGTATGACATCATAAGGACTATCCTGGGTTTGACATCATTAGGACTATGCTGGGTATGACATCATAAGGACTATCCTAGGTATGACATCATAAGGACTATCCTGGGTATGACATCATAAGTACTATACTGAGTATGACATCATAAGGACTATCCTGGGTATGACATCATAAGGACTATCCTGGGTATGACATCATAAAGACTATCCTCAGTATGACATCATAAGTACTATTCTGGGTATGACATCTCTTAATACTATCCTGGGTATGACATCATAAGGACTATCCTGGGTATGACATCATAAAGACTATCCTCAGTATGACATCATAAGGACTATCCTGGGCATGACATTGTGAAACTGACTAAGTGAATCTGCAGCATCTGTAGAATGGTATTGAGTGGATGAGGAGCTTATTTATATATTCATGAACCTGAGGTGTTAACACTGGGAAAATATTTAGATATGTAACATTAATGTTTAAAGGTTAGTTTTAAGGCATAAAATAACTTGTATTTCCATTTTGGAATAAAATGAATTTGTATTTTTATTCAGATTAATAAAGAGTGTGTGCGAGGACTATGGGCAGGCCAGCAGCAGGAGCTCGTCTTCCTCCGCAACCGCAACCCTGAACGCGGAAGCATCCAGAACTCAAAGCAGGCTCTGAGAAACATGATAAACTCCTCCTGTGACCAGCCTTTAGGTTATCCCATGTTCGTGTCCCCGCTCACCACCTCCTACATGGGGACTCACAAGCAAACAAGAAACATATGGGGTGGCCCTATGAGTTTGGAGAGCATTCGCACATGGCTGCACTCCAAGTGGTTTCGGTATGCATTAGGCATTAAATTGCTTTTGACATTTACTTTCCATAATCCTAAAATGCTTTGCTTTTCTCAGGGTGAGAAAGGACAACCTGACCAGCTGTAACAGCGGCACGAACATGGAGGATGTGGATGGTGCTGGATCGTCCTTCAGTCAGAATCAGAACTCAGTCACCTCTCAGAGTTTAAGCCTGCATCATGGCCGACCTCGTAGCTCTCAGTCCAGACACCACGGAGGTCAGAACCAGAAAAAGTGATTTGTCTACACTTTTTTTAATGAACTTTACTCTATTATGTTCTCTTTTCTTGCAGGCCACCGGGAGTATCGAAGTCGCTCAGTGCAACCTCAGAGCCAGCGGCCCCCCGTCACCAGCCGCTCTGGACCTATCCTGGACAGTCAACACGTTTCGGGTGCCGGAGGTCCCGGCTTGGCTCAGCGACTCTCCAACAGCCAGCTGTCCTTTAACACATCATCCATCGCCTCTGTGTTCTCCCAGGTGCCTCGACTTTCCACCACAGGGCCTCTGGCTTCAGCTGCTGGTCAACATCGCTCAGGCCAAGTTTCTTCTTCCAGCTCAACATTAAGTCTGCTCTTTGGCAAGAGGAGTTTCTCGAGTGGTTTGGTCATCTCCGGCCTCTCCGCAGCTGAAGGTGGAAACACCAGTGACACGCAGTCGTCCAGCTCAGTCAACATCGTCCTAGGACCTTCCTGTCGCTCTGCGAGTCGTGCGACCCAGGTGAGTTTATGCATATTTTATATAAAGCAACTGACATTGCATTTTTATCATTGTGTGTTTCCTGGGAAGCGAACCCATAACATAATTTCTGCTAATACACCGGTTGTCAAAAGTATTAAGACACATTATCTATTCTATTATAAAATATTCTATAAATTATCTTTTTGTCTATTTAGCTAACTTTAGAATTAAGGCATACACCTTCAGATCAAGTCTTTTAAAATATAAAGAAACATTTCACTTAACTGTTCCAGAACTTTTGACTGCTAGAGTACAGATAACATTAGTATATTCTATCTTTTCAGCAGTGGACATCCGAAGCTTATGAGAGCATAGATGCGTCCTCCACCTATTCCACAGGCCCAAAGGTCCAGAGCACTGATAAAAGCCAAGAAGACTCCGTCTTTCACGAAGCACCGGAGCAGAAGACCATATGAAACCACTATCACCAGATGCCTCAGCCCAGCATGTTCAAAATCCTGAGAGTAATGTACATTACAGGTTTCTACCATGTGTAGAATTGTAAGTTTCCTATTTAAGGGAAAGGAATTTAAATTAGAGGGAGACATTTGCTCATATTTATGTCTAAATCCATATATCATAAAGGTAAAGTTTACCAAAAAAATAAAAATTCTGTCATCATTGACTCACCAACTATATTCTGTTGAACACAAAATAAAATATTTGGAAGAATGCAGGAAAGTAAAAAATGATTGGGCACTTTTGACCAACATTCCTATTTTTCCTCCCTTAGAACAGTTTGGTTATAAGCATTCTTTTAAATATCTTTCTGTGTTTATCACAACAAAGACATTTTAGGAAAAAGATTTGGAACAAGACAGAAATTTAATTTTAAACGGAATCTAAAATTTTTGGTGGACTTTCATTTTATATATGGGAGGGCAGGTTCCAGGGCAAGTTCCAGGTTAAATAATTTACTAGTGCACTTTGGGTGCATGTACTTCACCATCATGGTGATTAATTTCTAGTGGGAATATAAAGATTGTTGTTAAAGAAAACAAGATCACATGACTTAAGGGTCAGATATGATTGCCTAGCCTTTTTCTTAAATACTTCTGTATTGAAATGTGTTGTGATTCAGGTATGTCACTGGAATACATTGATACAAACAATTAGCCCTTCAAAGTTTCCAAATTGGTCAAAGATGCTTCAGGACCTGCAAAAATGTCATAAATTTCAAAGAAACATAGAAAAATAAACTTTTACATATTTAGGTAATTGGCCTAACATCTTATAAAGGAGTACATAAAATGTTTCAATATTGTGTTTTTAAATATGGCAGGCACAATGAAAAGTGTTGATTTTTCAGATTTAAAAATATCTTCAACAAATATAAAGATGGGATTAAAGGGTCAGTTCACCCAAAAAAATTATTTAATCATTAACTTACCTTTAAGTTGTTTCAAATCTGTATACATTTCTTTGTTTTGATGAGTTCGGAAAGTTATTTGGAAGAATACTTGTAACCAACCAGTTCTTGAACGACATAGGCTACAATAGCAGAACAAAATACTGAGATATTTACACAGAATGAGATATTTTGAAGGACCATCTGGTCAAGTCAAGGGGTGTAAGAATAGTTGGGTTTCAAGCAACCGTTTCAGTATCTTTCTCTATATTTAACCAAACAAAAAAAAAATTGTCTGATTTAAATAATTAGAGAGTAATTCATTACACGATTTTTCATTTTTGGGTGAACTGTCCCTTTAATGGATCTGGAACAGATTAAGCATAATGTTGAATGTCAGATATGTGGCTTCCAGTTTGTTTATTACTGTATGTGACATGGAGGTCTGTACGATGTGTTGTAATATTCAATATTTCATGGCAGATCTAGCCCTTTAATAATAAATGCATATTATAATGCTTCCACAAATGGGATATCTTCAAAATATAAATCCACGACGAAACACAATTTTAATAAAAAAGAAAAATAATTTTGTCCTTTTGGTTTCACGTTCTGGAGTGAAATTCATTTGTCTTAAAACATAAAATGTATAAACATATTAAATATATATCAATATGTCCTTAAAGAAGAAATTGTTTATGTTGTTCCACAAACAATGCTGGTAATTTCTTCTTTAGATATTAAAAAACCTGTATGCTATGTGTCAGACAGACAGAAAAAGCACCATATTGTAAGTCGCTTTATTTGTTGTCTACAAGTACATGTTTTCTCTCTTTTAATATTGTTCATGCAGGAGTACATGTGGTCTGAAAGATAACCATCCTCTTAGGTTAAGTAAGAATAAACATCAGTACTGCTGCTTTCCAGCTAAACTACATCACCTTACAGTAACCTCATTTTATTACTATCAGGTTATTTCCATCAAAACTGCACATAGAATTGATTTGGAAAGAAATTGTCAATTTTTAAATGTTCATTTCAAAAGCTCCATCGGGAGATTCAATGACACCATCTGCATATTGCAGTAAATACTTGTACAGTATTGTGTTCAATAAACTATTTTGAGTAGCAAAAGCATGCCCAATATAAAATTATTTTTTACTTCTATGAGTTACAATAATTTATATTTTGTCCTCTGGAATAAAAAACAGAAATATGAACATTAGTCATTATTTCAATATTTTCTATTAAAATAGATGATAGGATTTCTAAATCAGCATAAATGACAACATCAGAACACGGGTCTAAAGAATGCCTTCGGAGAAGACTTGATCTGTGTCTGAGACGAGGAAAAACAAACAGGGAAGGGCTGTATTATGTAGGGCAAAGAAAAAACACCTACATAGTATGAGCCGACAGTGGGAATAAAAAAGTTTCATCATGTGACATATAATAAGCACCACAGATTTTAGCACGCCATTGTGATCATGATGTTACAAAACAAAAGTGGTTTTCTTTTCTTTTTTGCAGAGGACGAATGAAGGGAGGAAAAGCTTGGTTTTTAAATAGTGTCCTTTCACCCATTAACCACTGAAATCATAGCTCATTGACTAAACACTAAAGGCACTTTAGGGTGACTGTCATAAACTGTGATAATGGATTCATGAATTTGTTTCCAGCGTTCACTGCCTTGAAATTGTAACACGACTAACACAATCAGTACCAATACTAGAAGTCAAATTGAACCAACATCCTAGATGTATTAATCTGAAGCCTTTGCAATATCCTGAAATTGAAACCAAAAAAAAAACCTCTAAAAATGGTGCTAAATGATTTCTTGTGATCTTAAAGCCAGAAGGAAAAGTGTTACTGGACACTGTTTTTAATGTTTAGGATTGAAGATGATTCAAAAGGTGGAAGTTCACCCCAAAATAAAATGATGTCATCATTTACTCGACCTCCTGTCATTTCAAACATATATGAAAACATACTAACTATACTTTGATAAATGGTTGTGAAAGAGAACTGTTGGTCCCAATTGACTTGCACTGGGTTTGTGTCTGTACAACAGAAGAGAATGAGAACCAATGGTTTTCGCTCTCAGACATTATTCAAAATATCTTCTTTCGTTTTTTTTCAGAACAAGCCTAGTCATACAAATGTCGGGCGGCGAGCAAATGACAGAAAACTTTACTTTATGGGGTGAACTACATCTAATATACATGCCTTTCTCCCTGCTGCAATATTCCTAAATCATGGGGATCACTGCGACTAACTTAAATTCATGTTGGTCAACAGTACATGACAGACCAAATCAAATAATAGAACCATGTGTTAACAATACAGAATTCTGAAGGTGTGCACTTGTAAGTGCACTATTAATGTAATGCTGCTACTGAGTGCTGTAAACAAATCTGTCACAATTACAACAATCTTTAAATCACATAACACGAGCACATGCTAGTTACAAAAGTGCTATAGATGACGTTAAAATAAATAAATATTATTACGGACGAAGATCCAAATTTTATGTTTGCATGGGCACAAACAAGTTGAAGAAATACAAGGTTAAAAGTTTAATCTAAAAGGTTAGGCTAAAATTTTAGTTGTTTGCATCCATTCATCCTTGCGGCTCTTTAGCAGTCTAAAAAACCAGATGTGCGTAAGCTACAAGTTTATCTAGGCTAAATCTTTTATGTTAAGTTATCGGAACGAAACGAAAAGAACCAAGAGGTAGCTATTCTTGTTCTTGGAAAGCATGTTTAAAGTGCCCAAGGTAGCTCTTCAACCTTTTCCAAAAAAAGACTGAAGCACCCTTAAAAACAAGAATAAACACTTATTTCATTTTACAAATAATTCAATGACGTTTCCTGTTCCGGGTTTTCCATCACGCAAAGATGAATCGTGAACAAATTAATTTCAGCATGCACAAAACCTTCCGTTCGGTCTGCATTTCCATCGACGCTGAACCGCCAACCTATCAAGATGTCAAAACGCACCCATAGTAGACACAACACGAATTTATTTCAATCTTAATCTAGTAGCTCTTTCCTCAAGAAGGATATCATATACGTATAACATGTTAAGTGACTCGGGAATATCATAAACGGGCAAATGTAAACCAGTGTTCCACCCAGTTTAAGGAAAACATTCCTCCGTCACTCATTACTCCAATATGACAATTAGGATATTTGCATAGGCAATATGGGATTAGCCCTTAAATAGGATGTTTCCTGAATTCTTTGTGTGTGTGTAATCATAATTCTGTTGAAAAGAATTCAACAAACAAACAAAGAAATTGCTACTCCTCATAAACCTTCAGTACACCTGTGTACATCTCTTTTACAGTATTAGGCTTCAAGTAGAACAAAATAAACATTAACATGCACAGCTGGATGTGAAAAACCGAGCATCAGGAGAGGTAGTGAAAACCAATGGAAAGAGACCATACTCTCAGAATCACATTACACAGGCTTCACTTCATTTTCTTACAAAAGAAGCCTTTTGGCAAGAGAGTGTTTTTTTCCAAGTCATACCATGCTGATAAAACCATTATAAAGAGCTGTTAAGAGATCTCTACCACAGCCGTCAAGTGAAATCTCCTAAACCCATTCATATCTGACCGAACGTTAGCAGCAAAATGACATAAAGATACTTCAGTCAAAACAGATAACTACTCTCAAAGATGGCTCTTTTACTAAATGGCACAAACTTGAATATTTTCTTGCTTAATGCTGTATAATAATCCAATCGTTTGGCAAAACGTGGGGTAATAATGCGTCATTATTTACATCACTTTGAGTCATACATAAAACGGCATTTCAGAAGTTCTTCATTGAATAAACACTCTGTGGCAGTAGCTCAGTCTTCATCATCCATGAAACCAAATATCAACTGCAAAAAATAAGATTTCGTTTGCTCTATGTTATGTACATTAATCTCATAACTGCCCTTAACTTGACTTATTTCATTGTCGCAGTATTGAGAAAGGACTTTTTAAGATACCTCAGATGAACTGTAACACATTATCATGATTATCTAAATTTCATCTACCCTAAATATTAAGTGGAGTGGTTTCACATGTTGGACTGTACTGATCGATACAGTCATTTTATAATAACGAACAGGCGCATCACTTCATTGACAGGTGTCATTGACACCGATCCTAAAATTTTAAACGACATGCTACTCGATATTTCTCCGATTCCTCCCTTGAGAAACAGTAAAAACATTTCGGTTAATGTCATGCAGTGTCTTTCTGTAGAGCAAGACGATTTTGATTTATTGCTCATTTCTTTAATGACAATCCTTTAAAACAAACAAGAAAATTCAACATCTTTCTTTTAAAAAGATGGGAAAACCAAACGTCCCATGATGGTTCGCTGCTTCAGTATGAGTGTAAATGTGTGTGTGTGTGTGTGTGTGTGTGTAAACAACTAGGTAAAACCTCATAAAACAACAAAAACTGAGGACCTACTCACATTGGCTGATGCTCAAATACACAAATATTTTCAAGAAGGATATTTATGCATTTGGTTACGTGATGGAAGGTCTTCGTTTGAGTCTGGTAAACCTGCAGAGTGAATGGCACTTAACTGTCAGAGCACCAATAAGAAAACCCAACAACGACAAACTCGATCATAATATACTATACAAACGTCCGTTCATTCATTGGCACAATAATTCAGGGAAAGTGATATTTTCAGGTTGGGCACGGCGACCAAAAATGTCTATTTAAATGCAATTCACTCTTAACTACATAAGTGGTTCACAAACGGCTATTTTTTAGATACTGTGTTCTCATGCACTGGCTGCTGTCACGGCACATAAATGTCTAGAAAATTGAACAGCAAAATTCAAGTTGTATCCAACAACTGTTTGAACCTCTAAAGCAAAAATCCTCTTCATAGTTTCAACATGATGCTACCGGCAGCGGATCACATCGTATTGGGGTTGAGTATTGCAATGTGTTCATTACACAACTAAATCAATGCATGCTGGAAAAAAGTGTCACAAAAAGATTGACTTCCTCTTGTTTTGACCAGTGCTTTTCCGAGCTGTAAATGTGACTGCTCTTTATTTCAGCATTAAAACAAAGGCGGATCTTAAACGTTATATCCGACCCCTCTGAGAAAAAAACTACGAGCAGTCCCAGGTATGTATTTGAAGGAGACCTACTGTAGTGTCCCGCTCAAAAACAAGGCATAGTGTTCACTACACTTTTTTTTAATAAAATACATATCTTTAATGTGTAAGACAGTTTTATCTTCTTCCAGAAGCTTGGTGAGTTATTCTTTCAATCCAGCGAAGTTTACAGCCCATGACCTACAGAACCTGTGCTTCTCTCGGTTAGTGATGGACTGGGAGGGCCAGGACGACCTACACAATTAACTGTGTTGTCACCAGCGTCAGCAGCTTTTGTGAACTTATTCAGTGTCGAGGCATTGTGATTTTTGCAGTGAGAAAGAAATGTCCATGATTCATTTAGCTGCCCAATCACAACACTAGCTAGCCCTTATGTTTCCCGGTTAAACAACTGTTGACACGCGGTAAGAGTTTGGACGGCAAGACGGCGATTACACTTCCCAGCTTCTTTTTTAAAAAAAACGATTGGCACAGCTAAATTTCCCTTCGCTTATAAGAGCTTTACAGCATTCTCTCCATAAAAAACACCTTTATAAATCTAAGTCAAGGCTTAAATGTCAAACTGGAGTAAACTCCGTTACATTGTGTCATGCAAAGATCATTTCGTCTAACACTTTAAAAACATTTTTCAGCTGTCCTCAGCCATGTGAGGTCTAAAAGATGGAAAGGACCAAGGAAAGAGATATGAAGAAGAAGAAAGAAGGTGCTAGTGAGGTAAACAGGAAGAGAGAAAGGCTTTGAAGCAGGTGAGTATGAGAACTATGGATCTGTCCGTTTTCCTACGTGTTTTTTTGTGTCACAGTTGCCTGAGCAGCTCGTATTGGCACTTAAACAGAACTGAACAGGGTCACTAGTGGATGCTCAGAATTGCTTAACTACTCGCTCTCAAAATTAGAATCATCACACCTTTTGAAAAAGTGGCACCTTGGGGCTTTTTTGTCTCAAGTGTTTTTGCTGAAACCTAGGTGTCTAAGTAGGTTCTCTTGGTGTTGAGAAGATCCCTGTAAACAGATGAGTTGAGGAATCGGGGAAAGGAGTCTCTGTGCATGAGGGTGTAGATCTGGAGCTGGGCCTCCTCATACATCATACCGCTGGGCTCCGCCAGGTTTAGGTTGATGCCTTCCCTCACCCGTGAATCCAAACTGACCTGTTGAGGCACAAGAGAAGTACAACTCTAATTTCATTGTATGACTTATGTATGACTTATGTATGACATATGTACATTTTTAAAACTGAAATTATTGATGTCAGAAACCTCAGTTGATCATGTAAATCATTATTTCAAGCCATAGATCAGCTCTTAGATTTACTTTCAGATTTATTAGCATCTTGGACTCCCCTGTGTAATTGAGTGGAGAGGGTGCTAATTAACATATTCATGTACTGCTTATCCTTAAGGAAGATATGGTGTTGTTACATTCAATATTTTTTATTTCTTTATTTTATTGAAATATGTCATTTTGATAGACAAAGATTAATTTTAAGAGTATTTTTAAGAATATATACCACAGAAGTAATTTAACCCGTTATTTTCTAAATGTACTGCATATAAATATATAGTCGCTAGGCGAACCTCTTTAGGTGATAGAATAGAAACATAATCCTCATAAATGATCCTTGCTTTTTCATCAATAGCTGATGGGTCGGTCTCTTTTTTAAGTTCTTCACAGGCAATCCAGAACAGCAGATTTTCCTCGCTGTACTCGGATCGCAGAAACTCCCGAAAAACATCCCTTCCCTCAGGAGAGCGCATCATCATCTCGAAGCTCCGGGACCACGCGATCACCTCGTCCAGTGTGGGATGCCTAGAAAGAAGGAAGACAAAGAGAAGATTTGCATACTAACTGCATATAATATGTAAGGCACACCTTTATTTAAGATAGCACCAAATCACATGCACGTGAATGGTATTGATTGTTCAACCAAAACTGAAACTTGTATCATGAATAACTCCCTATCTAGTTGTTCTTTATTTGGTTAAACACAGAGAAAGATAATTGGATGAATGCTTGTAACAGTAACAGTTCTTGAACCCTATGGTCTTCCAAGGTAGGAAAATTACAATGGTAGTCAAAAGAACACCAGAAATTTTTGCTATCCAACAATCTTCAAAATATCTTATTTTGTGTTCAAAAGAAAACAAATATTTTTCTTATGATGATAGTCGATGGGATCCAAGAACTCTTTGGTTACAATCATTCGTCCAAATATCTTTTTCTGTGTTCATCAGATCATGAAATCAAGAAGTAACAACTCATAGAAGAGTAAATGATAAAATCATTTTTGGTTTGGGGTGAAACATTGTTTTAGGGGACCAGATTAATAAAGAAGTAGAATCCATACAAGTAAAAATAAAAAACACTAATTCGCTACTTTTGGATTAATGTGCCCATAAAATAAGTCATCAATATGCTCATCTAAAGTCAAGATTCAAAACCAGATTTCAAGAAAACTAAACTTGTGAGGTCAAGAACCACATAAACATGCTGGTCAGATAAAAGCAAGCTGGAATATCGAGCAGGCTGCAACATTATTAAACTATTTGTCAAACACTATATTGGAACTGACAGCACAACTAACAACAAAAAAAGGAACATTTTTAGGTGCTAACTTTAAAAATCCATGAGTAACTGTGGAATGAACAGATGTACAATAAAAGGCACAAAACATTTTGTCCCTGTACAATAATAGATAAGGTGGCTAACAACTCACTGTTCCTCTGATGCCTCTATGCTGTCCATCTTTGTGCATGTTTGCCTTTCAGAACGTTCTCTCCTGTCTTCATTCCTGGGGTGAGAAGAGAAGTGTTAGATACCTGTGGAACCTGTCCTGGTCATCATATTAAAAATCAAATATTACAAAGCATTTGTTCCGATTAAACAAATATAAGCAGTCAGTAAAAATGAAAAAGTACAACATGACCCCTTTAATTTTTGAGTAATATAATGTTTTGATATCACATTACATAAAAAAAATAAAATTGTGTAATCACTTTTGACTGTTTAAACCATCTTCAGAACACAAAACATGATATTTTGAAGAATGTTGGTATCTGGCACCTATCAATTGCATTGTTTTATTGTAAGTACTATAGAAGTGAATGGGTGCCCCTGCTGTTCCGTAACCAACTTTCTTCCAAATATCTTCTGTGAAAGAATGTCATACAGGTTTTGAAATGTACAGACATCACTCGTTTTGAGTGAAACATCACTTTAAATGTTCTCATTAAATGGACATTATTGTTTGTCGTTTTTTGTGGTTTGGACATTTTCCCAGGTGAACATATTTCCAAGTTTCATTCTCACAAGCATAATTGGGATTGTTCGCCCGGCTCCGACATGCTGAACAGACTCTAAATATATAACATGTACTACACAGCTGTTTTGCATGTGATGTTGAGACAGAAATAGCTGTTCACTGAGCAGATAATGGAAGCGTGTACTATAAAGGAGGAAGGGGGGCTGATGTGGAAACCCGAGGTTACAAACTGGGGTCTGTATATCCTCCTCAATGTTTTCTTTATTTCATGTAAGATTTGTATTAATCGATGCTATTTAGAGTACCCTGCGAGCTGTGCTTCAGCTTTTACTGTCTTTCTTTGTTCAATGGCCCAGCCTCAAACGGTTGCTGATTTTTTCTTTCCTTCGACACTTTAAACAACCCTATTTAACTCTTTAAGGAACACAACAACTTACAGATAAAACATGCAGGCCACATTAATTCGTGAGTGCATCCTGTGATCATTATAGTTATAATAACAGTAAAAACTGACACTTACCCTTAGACTCAAGACAAAAGGAATTTCTAAGCAATTCTCAACACATGTACGTACCAGAGGCACTTGCAGCATCCACACCAGCACAGACAGCAGGTATTAGGCCTGGGGTGACCAGGCGCCTGTGGGGGTCCTTCAATGCGTCCCTGCTGCCTTTTCCTCATTTCAACTCCACTCACACTTTGAGGCTGCAAACACACACGTCAGATTAGACACAACAGCGGCGCTGGAAATCCGTGTAAGCATCATGATCTTTTCTACAACGGATACATTTTTATGTAAATCATTGCTTCTTAACTCCATGGTTCATCCACAAATGAAACATTTGTCATATTTTCTCTCTTGTCATTTTAAACATGTATGACTTTCTTTCCCAGAACCCAGGAAAAAGATATTTTGAAGAATGTTTGCAACTGGCACCCTTTGCTGAATTCATTTGGTGTCCATATAATTAAAGTCAGTAGATGCCTTTGCTGTTCAATTACCAACTTTCTTCAAAATATCTTTTGTTTTCGGAAAGAAACTCATACAGGTTTAAAATGACAAGGGGGTGAGTAAATATAACCCAATTTCAATTGTTGGGTATACTATCACTTAAAATAAGACACATGTGAGATATTTTCTAAATATAGAATTATATAGTTATATACAGTTATGTCTTTTGAGAGCTTAAAAACCGAACATAAATGAAATGATAGAAACATTTCTGATGGAAGTCATTCCTTAAAGACACTCTTATTGAATCTGTGCATTCTGAATGATTTCTTATATCAATGTTGAATGCTTATTCAGCTAAATACAACAGGAATGCTTATGATTACATTTCTGTCGGGGTTAAAAGAGCAGAGAGACAACTAAAAAGATGTCAACAGAGATATGGTTAACACATTCATTTTTCTGGCAACATTCTCAATTTGATTGAATTGTATGAGCAGAAAAGGCAGATGAGCACACATACACAAATTAAATGGATTGTGGGAATTTCAATTCTGTTGTTTCCTATTTTAAGAATATACAATTATTTTATCACAAGAAAGTTGACAGTTCACCCAAGTGCCTGCATGACTTTTTTTTAATCAGCAGAACAAAAAAGCAGATATTTCGAAGAATTTTGGTGGCCAAAAAGAGTTGGCACCCATTCTCTTTAATAATAAAGACGCAAAAAACGAAGCAAACAGATTGCTGCCATCGCTGCTCGTTTACCATCTTTCCTAAAAATATATTTTTTGTGTGCTGCAGACAAAAGAAAGTCAATGCTGGGTTTCATTTTTGGTAAACATGCCATGCATCTCAACCACACCATGCTTAATTATGTTGTGGTTTGTGTTTTGAGCTTAGTACTGCTTTCAGTGATCCATCACCATACCAATTACATTATGTTATAAGTGACTAATTATTCTGCATCGTAGTTTAATATGTTCTTGGCACTACAGAAGAGCCATGTATACTTAACCGTATTCAGTCATCTTCTTGAGGATTGTTATAACTAGACATGAGATTCACACCGCCTTACCAGGATTAGTTATTGTACAAATGTAAACAGATCTGTTTTGGCTTGAATCAGTCCTTACCTCGTTTATGTCACACAATTGTAGTAAGAGGAGTTGCTTTATTATTCTATTCAACCCATTACAATATGACATCAAGGACTGGGAAACACCGGTAAACATGATGCCTCACTCCATGACCACAACAATTTGTTCAAAGCTTTCTGGAAAGCGACCTTTTGTGAGGGTTTGGCAGCACAAACACTGTATCACATCACCTGGATATCTGATCCACATACGTTCAGACTAACATTCTGGGCAATAGACAAACTGAATGTTTGGAACGATCTCAACTAGTCATTTCCCAGTATGGCAGTGGTGAATATCTCAATGAATGACATAACACGGGACATTTGTTTGGGTCATTTTTAGTTGTATCATATGGTGCATGATTTAAAGATCGCTGCAGATTGAAATGCAGGGAACAACCTTATCTGATAAATAAAAAACAATATTGAAATTGATATATTATGTAACCCCATAGAATTGCTCTCATTTCACACGCTGAACATGAAAATAAGAATTTTATATGCCTGTTTTAAACAATTTACAGTGCTGATGCTGATGTTTGTCAAATTGCCCCAAAGATATTAACGATATTTGTGTCCTCAACTATACAAAAATGCTATTATATGTTCAAATAAAGAATTATTGGTTTTATTATTTATCCTTTTTGCGCCCCATATTTCCTCATGTGGAAACTCCGGACTCTACAAGCACTTGCAAAGTTCCTTCACCGCCCCTCCGTTTATTCGATTGTTTCAAAAACAATGAAAAATACTTGTATTTTGTTCCTGACACTTCATGGCCCGCCTCGCAGTGTTCTCAACTGTCATTGGTGAATTTGGACTTTCAGAGACTGCATCACCACCAGTTAATACACGACATCTTGTGAATCCGGTTACTTCCGTAACGGATCTCTGACCTCACGTCACGGAAGTAACTTGATGACTACAATCCTGGCGTTTGCTTCAGTCCAACACATCTGATTTCTGCGAGATGAAAACTCGCTTTTTCATGAACTTTGTGATTTGTAACTTCAAAAACATTTACAGGTACAACCAACACACAAACACACAAAGGAAATGTAAAACTAGGTTCCGAATCTTATAGGCACTTTGATATCTTACATACAGCAACAAATAAAATCAGTATGGTTAATATTTTGTCATTAACGTGATCCATATGCTCATTGACAATTCAAGGTGTTGTTCAAAAAGTTCAATTTAACATTAAGACATACATTTCTTGGTGCCTTGACAACACTTGAAAAGGCTGCAGTTTTGTATTTCTTCAGAACGTATGGACTTATGGGATATTAAAGTTCCATTCAATAACTACCAAACAAGGAAGTTAAAAATTATAGTATATTACAATTTTGTGTAGTTTCAAATACAAAAAAATTTAAATATGATTGTGTTGTAAACCAAACAGTGCAACAATATCAATATCCCAAGGACTTGGTGTTTCCCACTCCCATTTAAAAGAGGAACCATGCTTTATACCTCTACCCATGTTTGCATTGCTGACGTAAATGATATATAGGCTAATTTATTGTTATACTAAAATATTCATGCTATAATATGTTATATAGAAGACAAATCTCTGGGCTAAGGAACAGAATTACATTAATATTCTGAGTATATCCTGCACCAATGATAATATTGTCCATGATCGAAATGTTAACATAAATGGACAAAGATAAAGTAAAGTTAAACAAAGGCTTTGAAACATTATCTTCAGCTGTAATTTCCTCTAGAAATGGTCTTAAAGGAATGGATAACCAGGCCTTTAACCTGCTGAAAAAAGCTCATTGTGTATGGGATAGAATGTGTGCACCCTATTTAGTGTTTACTCTAATGGAGTCATAAACAGAGTATGCAAATTATAACATTCATCAGTTATTGCGTGGCAAGCGATGGAAAACATGCCTCATTATGATGCAAACACACAAAGAGACTCTTTCTTTTACATTAACCAACACCACACCATGTCAAAGAGTAGCTTCACCATTCTGTATATTGAAGGAAATGATGAATATTGAATAATGAATATTGCAATGGTAGATCGGTACTCTACCTGATTTAAAATGTGCATAACTTAAAACATTGGGGCAGTAAAATCCTAATATTCTGTATTGTTCAATGTCCACCAATTTACATTGTTGGAACACTTTTTTTTCCCCAAATGTCATTTTTATTTTAAAAGTTCAGAGCTTTCCAATTTTACTATACAAACGTAATATATTAGTCCACTTAAAACACTTTACTTAAGTAAATATTAAAATAATGCTCCAGTATTTTATTCTTCCTTTAACTGCAGATTTTAATTTGGCAGGTTAGAAATGACGTTATGTTCAAGTGTGAGTTTGACAATAGATTTTCTCAAACAGTGAAATTCTTGTCAAATAAACTGTATAATCTCTGTGAAATTCATGTGTTCATGTACTCAGTGAGACGAACACAAAGCCATAAGTGTCAATACGATCAGAACCTCAATTTGTGCTCATTCACTGATACACACAGAACCAGCGAATGACATATTTATATTGTGCTTTTCTACAACCGAATTATAAGACTATACATGTATCAAAATGCTACAAGAACAGTATATTCTGCCAAGAAAGTTAGAGGTTTGGCACACAAACAGTCAGTTGTGGTCTGGTGGTCTGAGAGTTGGACTTGTAAGAAGAAGGTTGCAGGTTTGAATCCAAGTGCCAGCGGACGATGACTGAAGTGTCCTTGAGCAAGACATCTTACCCTGTTTGATCTACAGTGATAATTGGCCAATACATAATACTTGTAAGTCGCTTTGGATAAAAGCGTCTGCCAACTGAATAAATGTAAAAGTAAATAATGACAAAGTCCCCTTGACACACAAGTGGCTATGTCTAATGCACATGCACATGTTCTACACTGTGAAGTTATATATATATAAAAACAAACATAAATGTATATATTTCTAATAATAATGATTTGTTCAAGTAGGGCAGCTTTTGCGGTTAAATTCCGATGTAACAAAACGCGATTTTTGATATAATGTGGGGACTGCCTTCGAGTTAAAGGAGGGCATCGCACCTTGCGCATCACTCTGTGCGGTTGCCACGCATTTGTATTTGAATCATAAGCCGCGGCCGAAAAGCGAGTTGTGCCTGCATTGCGCTCTATAAGAGCTTGTTGCCTTGCGTATGGATTTGAACCATGCATGTCATGTCTGCATATATTTCCAATCAAGCACGCTTCCCGCGCATATGCATTTGAAGAATGAATTTGTACATTGTAAAGAGCGTCCGGAAGTCATTCACTTTCAATGGGA
>CM065665.1:12592479-12749979 GCA_033220385.1 Triplophysa yarkandensis
GAGACCCTATCTAGAGAGCACTGCCCCCCCCGAGCCCCTCGTGACCGATCCGCAGTCCTCACAATTTATTTATATTCGCATCGGCTACAGCTAGCGGGTTAGCAGGAGAGCTAGCGGAACATCCGACACCTATGAGAACGAATGACGCCTTACCCCTTCGGTCCCGGCTGTCGGTCGTGCAGGGGGTCCAGCTACACCTGTTTATGCGGCTCCAGGGGTGTCGGGCGTTGAGATCGCATGCTGGCGTTTAATCTCCATCAGCGGCGTCCATCCGCCCAACTTCAGCACCGAGCGAGCCAGTGGAGACGCCCTGCGCATGCGCGGACGAGCTGTCAGCTCGGGGGGGGCTCACAGGGGGGGGCAGCTTTAGGTTCTAAAATATACATTATACAATAAACATTCCTAAAATAAAGCTTCTTTAGTGTCACTGATACAAACATGAACTGTGTGTGTGTTCGTGCATTCTACCAAATATCTACATAAATATTAATGATTGAGGCCATAAAGCATCTTGGGCCTGATGTTCACGTACGCTTATTTCTGGACAATCTGAAGTGTTGTAATAAATCACAAAAGTTTTTAAAAAACACAGTAATGAAGCGTATCGTTGTAGGCGTATGGGGTTTATTAATATGATTATGTAATGCGTTGTTTTTGACATTCGAGGCATCTTTTATTCGGTTAAAGACATTGTGTAAAAACTTGCATGAATCAATGTAAGTCTCATTTAAAGACAACAAATGAAAGGTCAAGAAAAACTGTTCCCGGACATCAACATTGAAATGGGATTCTTCCCAGTGTAAAGATGCTCTCGTGGATGCAGCACAGATGTGGTTTCCACTAGGAGGCACTGAGACCACAGCTCTCTGGTCAGGGTGGGAGAAGCCAAATCCTCAACTGACCATCTCTGGGATTCTATTCTTTATCATGTCTTTGTGGTGCCATCAAACGCTGCCTTGTGTTACGGTCGATAGGGGTTATTTTGTAGAGCTGGCAGGGTATGGTTTTGCTTAATGGCGTGATGTGTTGTGCCCACTGCCACCGCTCAGAGAGCGCAGGCTGCTGAGGGCACCGACTCACAGAAGGGCACCGACTCACAGAAGGGCACCGACTCACAGAAGGGCACCGACTCACAGAAGGGCACCGACTCACAGAAGGGCACCGACTCACAGAAGGGCACCGACTCACAGAAGGGCACCGACTCACAGATGGGCACCGACTCACAGAAGGGCACCGACTCACAGAAGGGCACCGACTCACAGAAGGGCACCGACTCACAGAAGGGCACCGACTCACAGATGGGCACCGACTCACAGATGGGCACCGACTCACAGAAGGGCACCGACTCACAGAAGGGCACCGACTCACAGAAGGGCACCGACTCACAGAAGGGCACCGACTCACAGAAGGGCACCGACTCACAGATGGGCACCGACTCACAGATGGGCACCGACTCACAGAAGGGCACCGACTCACAGAAGGGCACCGACTCACAGAAGGGCACCCACTCACAGAAGGGCACCCACTCACAGAAGGGCACCGACTCACAGATGGGCACCGACTCACAGAAGGGCACCGACTCACAGAAGGGCACCGACTCACAGATGGGCACCCACTCACAGAAGGGCACCGACTTACAGAAGGGCACCGACTCACAGAAGGGCACCGACTCACAGAAGGGCACCGACTCACAGATGGGCACCGACTCACAGATGGGCACCGACTCACAGAAGGGCACCGACTCACAGAAGGGCACCGACTCACAGAAGGGCACCGACTCACAGAAGGGCACCGACTCACAGATGGGCACCGACTCACAGAAGGGCACCGACTCACAGAAGGGCACCGACTCACAGAAGGGCACCGACTCACAGAAGGGCACCGACTCACAGAAGGGCACCGACTCACAGAAGGGCACCGACTCACAGATGGGCACCGACTCACAGATGGGCACCGACTCACAGAAGGGCACCGACTCACAGAAGGGCACCGACTCACAGAAGGGCACCGACTCACAGATGGGCACCGACTCACAGAAGGGCACCGACTCACAGAAGGGCACCGACTCACAGAAGGGCACCGACTCACAGAAGGGCACCGACTCACAGAAGGGCACCGACTCACAGAAGGGCACCGACTCACAGAAGGGCACCGACTCACAGATGGGCACCGACTCACAGATGGGCACCATCCCAGCTGCTCAAAAACACAACAACAGCCCATTACACAATTCATTATTTTCATGATAACATAGTTAGTAAATGGAGGTTCCATCTTGAAGTAATGAGTTTGCAATATGGTGCAGATATTTTGAAGAATGCTGTGACTGTATAGCTGGTGAAATCTTTACTTCATCCTCCGATTGCATTGGTTCTGTGTTTATAAGTGAATGAGTAATGTTTGTTGCCTACATTTTAAAAAACATCTTCTTTTGTGTTCTACCGTGTGTTTAGCAATGCGGTGTACTGTATTGTATTGGTCAAATGCAGAAAAAACATTGAAGAATAAAGAACATATAAAAGTAATATTTATGATAAAGAATTTTTATATTGCTTGTATATTATAAGACATTATATATGATATTATGTAGTCATTTAATCCATTCACAAGCTGTTGTCCAATTACAATTTCTCTTGTATGTTTTCAGAAATTGGATTTTTGAAATTAGATTACATAATCACGATTACATATGATCTGTTTCTACAAAGTCTGGAATGTCCCGACTGGTAAATTACAACCAAGCATTCGAGAGACGTGTAGACAAACACACAATTTGCTTTCACATTTTCTTGTCCAAATACAATGGACAATAATGTAACCAAGTTGTAATTGACATTGTCAACAGGGTTACTTCTACGAGATTGCTGTGATCACTCATCCGATGGCTGTCTAGATCACTGCCCAGGTCACCCTGCATAAACAATTTCAAACAATTATTCCCCTAATAACTTTCCGGGCATTCTCTATGTACAAAATATATGGTTATCATTAACATAGAGATAAATATGTTGAGAACTTAAGTCAGTGCTGTTTCATCATTTTTATGTCACCTGTTCACTGAAACCAAGGATGGCACTAAATCTTCTTGATCTTATTTAAATTTTTAAGAAATGTACTTTATGGCAACCTGCAGAGCAAAGAACGTCAACAGTTAACTTTCTTCGGTGTTTGAAAAGAGCTATGAGTGGCTTTTTTAGTCCTGCTGATAAATCCCACAAATATTCTATAGCCGACAAAAGGGGAAACTAACAACTTCCTGGCAATCCATTGTGCGCTTGGATCCCTGCACACACAGGGCCAAATCCTCCTTCCCCAAAGTGGGACCTAGGACATAATATCGCCCCTTCAGAAAAAACACGGATCAACATTCTGAAGGCAAATTATTAAATAGGCTTATGAAAGGCATGGACGCCTTTTAGGAAAGATGGTGGGTTCTCCCTTTTAGCTTCTTTTGGGGTCACTCTGTGCATTGATCTTCTTCCACGTTTCTGTCACATCAACAGTAAAGTAAAGATCTTATCGGTATGCAGGGTCTCAACACTTTTGGATCCTTTTTTTGCTTGGACACATGGCATCCACCGCTCCAGCGCCACAGGGTTTTTCTCTCTGACACACATCTCTTGTCCTCCCCTCTGGGACACACTGCTTCTGGGACGGAACTGTGTCACCGGGAGTGATAAAAATGATATAACTGACCACTCTACATAATGAATGTCGCACTGCAACATGAAAACAATGTATAGAAAAAACGAAAGGAAATATAAGAAAGATCAGTTACCTTACTTTTCATTAAGCTTGTGTGTTAACACAGGTAAGGCCTTCTTTGAATTTTCCCAGCATTAACTATTTACTAATCATGTACTTCTGTGTTACGTATTTGTGTGTTAATCAATGATAAAATTCTTGCAAATTATTAAAAGCATGGACAGATGTTATATCACACAATTTTGTGTGAAATGAATTTAAACTAAACTAAATTGATTAGGGTGGCATAGATTTCTATTTACCCTTCATTGCCTCTGCCTTTTTATCCCCAAATCCATAAAATTTTGTGGGGGGACACCCGAGCACATTTTTGCTAATAACACATATTTTGCCAGCATTGGATCTGGTAGTGCCATCATGTCTGTTGAAAATATAGGACAGACATCCAGAAATTTGAAGAGGCCCAGAGTGTCTAAATATTTGCATTTCCATCACTTATTGTCATGGAATTATTTTGTATTTTAATATATATTATAAATATTTATTTAAACAATTAACGATTCCTTATTGAGTAAACTATATAATGCTCCCCCATCCATCATTTTTTCTTTGTTACATAATTATTCCCTGCTGAATTTAAAAAAAATGATGCAAACAGTACTGCACAGTATGTGTAAAAGCTAGACATCTTCTGATTTATCGCTTTTCATTTCAGTTTACTCTCTTTTATTGTTTTAGACTTAATAACAGGTTTTTATGTTGTAGACTTGTACGACATGTACATGAATGATATTTAACTTTGTATCAAATATCTAAATAAATTAAATACTCTATTTCATTTTTAATGTCAAAAACATCTGTTGTTTTCATAGTACATTGAATGATGCCAAGGAATAATTTGTGTCAGGGCAGTAGTCACATATATTTTATCAACAAGTTGAAAATTTGACTAAGTATGTAATGTGTAGGGTATTCTTATTGACTAGCAGTATTTACATTGCACAATTGGTGCTAAGGAAATGTGTTAAAGACACGTGAATTTAGAAATTTGGGTGTTTTCCAATTGGTTTTTAAGTCCCCACGTGGTTGATAAATACATCCCTTAAAAACAATATTTTATAATTTACAAATAAAATTTTACACATTTGTAACATTAGTTAATCACATGTATCTTGCTGTGACACTTTTTCATATGCATCACTGTCATTTCCTCGAACAGCGTCCATGAAGCAAACATGATGAAGACCATTAACCAAAAATGTGTAATATATGACATTTACGTGCAATCAGTTAAAAGTGTTTCAAGATCTTCTCAAAAGTGTTGATGAGAACGTCTTTGCTTGTGATGGGATGAGAAGTTATGTTTAATCATGCCCTCCACATTTCATCCTCATTATATCACAAGACCTGCCATGAAATCTCCTTTGACATTTATCACCTCTGTTAAGTCCTCATTTCAACGCTGCTGAAGGACGTTAAATAATGATCTGGCTCGTTTTTTTAAAGAAATAAGATAAAGCTGCAATAAATGCAATAAAATGTAAAATTTGTCCCTGGCACAACTTCGCTGGTACATCACAAACAGATTCTTCTATGGCAAAATGCCTGCTAGTGCATTTATAATTGGTGCCTGTCCTTGACTTTCTCCCCTTTCAGAATTCATGCTTTATTTCTGCTTTTTATACTAATGGAACACTTAAACAACACTACAAATGTTCTTTTCTTTTGTTAAATAGCTTGTAACCTTCTAAAAAACACAGCACGCATATCACATGAATAACAATTCTTAATCAGCCATCAGTTGAATTTCTGTAAGTAAATGACATAGGGATATTATGGTAGCTCGGCATCCATCCAAGACATAGGTCTTGTTTTTCTTACACTTAAAGAAAAAGCTGTAATTGTGGAAACACCAATTAGACTTTCCAACAAGATCATTAGACCGTATAAATAAACCGAGGTTCATGGATTATGTTCATGGATATATTTCCCTTGTGTGACGTACACATGAACACACATGTAAACAATACAAAACAAAAACAGACCTGTTTAATATATGGCTTGATTCTTCCTAACACATCAAATTGTGTGTCAGATATTCTCGGGTTCTAAAGTCAAACGGCTCAAAGCAATAGATACAGAGGGTTCATAGAGAAATGTTTCCATTGGTCCATCAAAACACCTCAGATGTGTATTGGCATAAGGTAGAAACCTTATTTGCAGTCATTGATGCTTTCTTTGAGATGCTATCAAGCGCGTAATCCACTTCGAGAGTGTTGCACTCAACACCTATTGGACTGAGCTGGCTCGGAGATTGGATTGAGAATGGAGGGGAAGCGTGCGGTTGGATCACAGAGGATAATGATACAATAAAGGACAACCTTCTAGGAAGAATAAGTAAAAACGTAGGAAGATGATTCTCTGAATCTCTTGAAGTGCCGCTTAGTCTCATCTGAAATGAAATTCAGAAAGCTCGTAAAATGCAAAACCCTCTTTCATCTTATTGAACTTTGTGAACAGACCTTGTTCAATCAGTTACACACAAATGCTTTCATAGAAATGTCAACAATATTAGTGATAAAGTGAGACTATATGCCGAGCTGTTTATGTTCTGCATTTTATCTTGAGTAATTATTTGAGCACTTTTGGTGTTTGGTGTACTCTACCCGACAAAAGTTCTGGGACACTTATTCACCTATGCATTCATATTTAGAATAATAATAAACACATCAAAATTATGAAATGAAACAAAGGCAAAAAAATATAAAACATGTTATTTTTTATTATCTTCAGTGTGTTCACCTTTTGACCGGTATTTGCAAAAATGTTTTCTTGTCATTTTATCAAGTGGCTTTCTTAAGATTTCACCCTGAGATGCTTTTAAAAGAATTTAAAAGGAGTCCCTGTCTATTCTCCGATCTTAATGGCTGTTCTTTCTTCAATATTCAGTCAAGGTCCTCTATTTTAATTTTATTAAATTGTCACTTTTGTCATTTGTTGTATTTAACTAAATTCAGACATTTAAGCTTACACTTTTAAATCCAAAGCTGTATCAAATAATAAGAAACATTTCACTCAAGTGTATCAAAACTTTTGACCTCTTATGTAATGCTTTGAGCTGACAATTGAAAGCTGACGTAAATAAAGACTGCTACACTACCTAAGTTTGTTGTGGATGCATAATACGTCTGAGTGTAAGACATCCAGAGTGCCCATTATGCCAACTTGTGAAACTGAGCATATGTTCAGTATAGCTGGAGGGAATAAACATGTGAGATGCTGATTATCACAGCAGAATCATAATTCTTTTTCTTATTATCAAAATCAGTGAGTCACCTCCCCCACAACCCAAAGAGATGCATGAGCCACATTACCATGAATTCATAATTTGGCTGATAAGGTTTTCAGGCACCTGCTGCATTGCGAAATTCAGAACCCTGTGTACACCCGGTGAATGTACGTTGCATCTAGAACAGTTTAGTAGAGATTCTTTTTTGATGCTCTATTTTAAAGCATACTGTGGCAAAATAAAATAATAAAAATAATAAAAACATAAAAAATAATACATCTTAAAGCTTTAAATTGATTAAATATACTGTTTAAATGTTGTGTACATGTAAAAAAAATAAGTAAATCTGATCAACTGAAATATTTCTGTTAGATTCATTAAAAACATTAGATGTATATGACAAATATATTTGTTATAGAAATCTATTTATCTATATAATGTTTTTCAAAATCTTCATCAAGATAATATAACTGTTCCATTTTTATTTACTAAGCAACTTTGGTTATTTTTTACAGAGAAAACTTTCTTTATGCTCGGAGTGTGAGAAGAACTTTGGCAACCAGTTGTCAAATTTTCTTAATAACAGTCAACACACAGCAAAACATTAAACTATTAATACCAGATGATGTTTCATTTTCATGTCCATTAATAAAACAAAAATCCCGCTGTATATGTGCATAAGCATAAGAGGCCTTTATGCATATTTAATATGGAACTGTTTCTGCTATGCATTATACTTCTCCAACTAATTTTATCATGTCAAAATTTTTATTATTATAATAAAATGTGAACCATTACATGCAGTTTACTGCATTCATTCAAATATTTTATTGGCAAATAATATGGTACAGTGAGGTTGTATTTGTTGACAACTATTTACTACATTAGCTAATATTTATTAACAATGAAAATGAGGTCATCTTAATTTTAGAGTTAACTAATGCAATATTAAATAAAACATTGAATGTTATAACATTAGCCAATGCAACTACATCAACTACATAAAAAATAACTGTGTTAGGGAAAACAATTTACACTTAATAAATGAGTTAAGCTTTAAGTTAATTAAATATACAGTGTAAATGTACATGAAAGTAAAAATTTGTGAAAAAATAAAGTGTGATTAACTTTAATATTTCTATAAAAATTCATAAAAATAATAAGGTGTATATCAAAAATAAATATTTGTTTTTATTATATAAACTCAAACAATATTTGTAAATTTTTGAGAAATTAACTGTTGGATATTCAATCAATTCTTTTAATATTTTCCACTGAAAATATATTTGTTGTTTTTAAAAGATTTTATTAACTTCATTACACTGTTTGTTTTCGTTATTTTGTTATTTTAACTAACATTATGTATTATTACATGCTAAAAACTGTATAACCTATTGTTAGTTCATGCCAACAATACATTTACTCATTATAACCAGGATTATTGAAATGTTGTAAAGTGTAACTAAAAATCTTTATATAATTCTTGGTTCATTCAAATAACAATGGTATTAGATCCAATCAGTAAAAAATGTACAATGTTGTTTTGTTTTAGTTTAACAAACATTGTGCTTTATTTACAGAACTATTTCCTATAATTTTATCAGTAAATAAGAGGCGGAAGATCTCTAATGAAAGCCTGGTCAGTTCTTCATATATCCTTCTCTATTCTTGACTGCACATCAATCAGTGTGTCTTGTTCACAGATGTACTTAACACCCATGGATAGATGCTTTTCTCCTGTTTAATTAAATATCTAATTAATTGTCTGTTTTTCTTGCAGTATTACTCATAGGGATTTGTTAATGAAGGCAAGGGGGGATTGAGGAAAGCAAAATCACTTTTTTTTGCAATAGGAAATCTCATAGGCATTTCTTGTGAAGGCTTGTGGAGTTTTTTTAAATTTTCTTGGTAACCCTTTATAATTAGGTGAGTTTTGTTAAAATTATTAAATGCATTACAGCTACAACTACAGCACTTCTTTATCCAACCTCTACGAAATGTCAAAATGAGTCAGTCCAATCTTTCCAGAGAAGGTTTGATTATTTTCTGAAACAATGTCCAAATACCTCAATAAGCTATATAAAGGGTGAGAATTATCTGAAAATAATAGACAAAGTTTATAGTCTTCTTTAACATAGGTAGGAGAATAACAACATAGCATATATAGCAATGACATACACACAAGTGTATACGATCTAAAAACTTCCTAAGATAACGTCAGCCAAAGCTAAACAAGAAATGATACACTATTATCATCAAGCATTAATGGGATAGTTCACGATTCTTCAGCAAAACACAAAAGAAAATAGTTTGAAGGATGTTGGTAATCAAACACGGCAAAAAAGAATTATCATTTTAGGGTGAACTATCATTTTAATTCTGAAATCATCACTACAATACAACTAATCTTAGATCTTCTTTTCAGCCAAATAAATTCTTTATTTTATGTGTTTTTGCGTTTAAATAGATTTTTTTGAAACACTCACATAAATTGCTATAACTAATCCCTACAGTTTAACACCTACAATTGAACAAAAACACTTGTTGTGGAATAATGTTTGGTCTCACTCCCTCCAATGCAAATAACCTTGATTATTTCAAACATGAGACAAGTAAAGGCATAATTTATTGTAAGAGGAGATTTAAGATCCATTTTTTGTTTCTCGAGGGGAGGGGAAGGTTGTATGGCAGATAATTAGAGCCTTGTAATTGTATTGTGCTATCAAGCTGGGGAAAGCTGGGTGTCCATGGCAACCGATGGAAAAGTGAGTCATCTGTGGTTTTTGTGTGTGCTTGTGGGTTTGAGTGTGTGTCTACTATAGGGAATGTGTGTGACTAGAAAAAATGGAAGCACATCAATGATTTTCACGTTCATCGCGGGTAAACTTGTGGCATATTGGAAAGTTGCTCGGCTTTGGAATCAATTTTTGAAGCAAGCATAATCGGAACACATCAGAAGATAAAGCAATAGTCCTCCGGGAAAGCTCATATGAAATAGCCCTCCATCACTCAATTATGTGCATCCTTTCATTATGAATTAAGGCATGCCACTTATGCCATCAGGAAAAATCTAATTTTCATTCTAGTACATCAAGGTCTTTTAGAATAAAAGCGCTTTGTGTACTATCAACATCCTCTCATTTACAGAACTCAGGCTGGAGTCCAGCAATAAAAAAACGAAATGCACAAATGATCATTACACATCAACCTTGTACTAATATTTCTAGTATTCGTCCAACGATAGGCTGTGGATAAATATATATTATTTAAGTGATAGACCATCCCAAAATAAATATCAGCTCATCATTTAAACACACACTATCTTTGTTATGCAAAACACAAATGAAGATATTTAGAAAAATGCTGGTTATTGAACAACAGTCATACTCATTTTTCTCTATTGTATGGATATTAAACATTTATAGGAACATTTCTTCTTTTGTGTTCTGCTGAAGAAAGTCATGTGTTTGAAGAGAAATGAGGGAAATGATGATTCAGTCAACATTTCATGTTCTGTTTAGTCCCTATCAAAGATTTTCCCTGTTGGAATATCTCGGAAAAACCCACACTTAAATAACATTTGAAAACGTCCCTCGAATGAGGAAATTCAGATTTAGCAAATTCATAGATTCTATCATTATTACCTGTAAAGTACATAGTGTTACCACAGAAGGACACCCAAAGTGTCCGTTCAGAAGAACTTTTTCCATCATCTGGCAACATACATCATTAAAGATCCTTTGTCATGCACAGTCAAACAACACCAAACCCTACATTGCGATGAAATATTTCTCGACATTTTTTAAATTGGTCCCTGTTGGGTGATATTTCACCTAAAGACCATCATTGATCCAAATAACCACACAGGCCCAGCTTCTAGATGTGCATGAAAAGCCACACAATCGTAGTGTTGCACATGGCGAGACTCAACAAATGCGGTGTGTAAGATAAGCCACGGCGCTATAGAAAGGTTCCATCGGTTAGACGGGAGAACCGAAAGAGTCGCTGTCTGCCTGGAGCCAACGACATGATTCATGTCACACCTCTATACCCCGAATGACAACCCATTCATTAACCCAAACCCTGGCAATGTTCAATAATTGAAGAGCTGAGAGAGAGAGAGATAATTTGACACAAGACTGATTGGATAGGTCACAGATCACATTAAATGTTTGATTTGGAACTGTTTTTTATGGTATTTCAGGGTATCATGGATGAATACTATGAAATATGTTTGAAAGTCCCTCTTAAGATGACATGACTTGCATACATCCCTTTTATTTATCAAATCAGTACTATAAAAATCTCATCCCCATCAGAGAGTTTGGAAAGGACCGTTTTGGCTGTCTCCCCCTTGTGGGAGAGCCATCGCTGCTCATGTACAATATAGAATTCTGTTTGAATTGTTCTTTTATATTAAATAAAATCTTACCCCTATCTAAGCCTGTAAATTAATGTAAGAGCTGAAAACTAACCATACAAATCCAGACATGCAGAACATGGGTAAGGTAATATACCGGTCATATTAGTGCCTGCAGGGCCTTAATTTATTTCCCATGGTTAAATTGATGACAATATATGCCTTGTGTACTGAATCCGGCACGTTCTACAATTCAATTACACTGGAAGTTCGAATTAAAGGACAAGCCTTTTAGGGTAATCCTCCTATCGCTATAAGCCTCTTCCTTTCCAGTTGTCCAATGTATCCAAACAATTTCAATTAACCAAACAACAGTCTGACATCCACAGATAAAGCCTTTAGTCAAGTCATTAGATTCATTTATTATCCAGAATTCTACTTATAAATATTTATCATTTCGTATTTTATGCCTCTTGCTTTCCTTCTGGACAGACTGAAAAAAGAAAAAAACTACTCAAAATGAATTTCTCAACAATATTAATTATATTTTCATTTATGCTTTTAATAATAATAAAATATCTGTTTATAGGATTAAACAACATTAAATGTTCAACATGTTTTGGCCTTTTGTAGCTTTTGTTCTGTTAAAGGTCAAGAAAGAAGCTTGACACAAATTCAACATTCACCGTCTTTACAGTTTAAACCTGCATGTCTTTCTTTCTTCTGAAGAACATAAAAGATCTTTTGAAGAATGTTGGTAAGCAAAAAATGCTAGTTCTCATTATCTTCCTCTGTGTGGACATGAATCTGAAATGATTCAGGTTTTTGGTCACAACATTTGTCAAAATATCTTCTTTTGTGTGCGGAAGAAGAAGAAAAAAAATATGTTAAACTGTCAATAGGATGACTTAATGATGACGGACTTCTTGTTTTGGTGCTAAACTGGCCCTTTTGGTCTACCTTACATTTCCTCTGAGGTGGCATTAATCTCGAGCTCACTTTGACAGGTGGATGGCTGCCTCAACATTCTATTGGTCATAGTTTTCATCCGTATCCCAATAATAACAGATCATTATTTTTCCTTCATGTCATAGTAATGCCTTTATAAGCAAACTAATGTTAACTTACATTTGGACTGTGAATGATAAGTTTGGCATCTTCTTGAATGTTTCATTTAATATAACATGGGGCATTGCAGGAGACTTACTGGTTAAAAAAAAATAAACCAAAAGAAAAAAATGAAATAAAATACCGTTTGGTACATTTTTGTGTTTACGAGATACAAAATGGAATAAAACACATTGTCAACAATATTGAAAAGTAACTGTATAATAAAATGTAATAAAATATGAAATGTAGGTGAGTAAAACCTGTACTTGTTAGCAGTCTGCCTGAACATATCACCAGTTTCACAGTTCTATTAATACCCACCTGACACCTGGCGAACCTCAGAGAACACTTGTTAAAATAACTTAGGTTACCATAGACTACCAATGTTCTGTAAGAATGAACTCGCCCATCAGTACCCGACAGGTATCATCCTGGTTTTATGTGTTTGTCTGAATTTGAAGTACTCTTGAAGAAAACAATTTATGTATACTATGCCTCCCATTTGAATGCGTTTACAATGCTTCTGCTTCGATTAGAAAGGATTTTCACCAAATGTATTATTCTGTGCAATAATGAAATCATCTAATATTAGAGTTGGTCTCTGACTCTAAAGTCAAAGCAGAAAACATGACAAGCACACATGGAATATGACAAATTACATTATTTTATGATCTTCATAAACGCAATTACCTTATAAAACTGCCTGCCACCCGTGAAACACAATACTAACGTCATTAAACACATAAACATATATTTTAAATACAATTTGTCCACTTAACAGTTATGTGGTTTCATCGTTGTAATATTACAAACAACAACAATACATGTGAGGGGAAATGATTGCTTTCTGTGCTAAAACACAATCCAAAATCTTAGCATAAGGAGTTCTAATAGATGCTGTTTAAATAAAGGTTAAGAGCACATGATTTTAGATTAAACCCAAAGGTTGAGATTTAACAGTCAATAGCTTAGAACCCAGTGACCACAAACACAAGGCATACTTGAACACTCAACATCTATCACCTGATTCCATAAACAAACGGTTTAGCTGTCTGAGATTTATCCAGGATTTGATAGGTGTGCTGCACAATACAATCACAGCCACAACAACTCATCTTCTCTCCATTCTCTGGAACAGCCGCACTAACTCACAGCCTTCACAAGAGGGTGAGGAAGCGCAGCATCTTAGAGCAGATAAATCCATCCGGGATGGAGCAAATGGAAATGAAGAAGCATTTATGTTGTAAGAAATCAAGAAGTCTGCACTAAACTCCGAACAGCTGTCACTGCCACCCCACTCATCTCCCCATCATCGCCCTCTCTCTTGTCATCTCTCTTAGAGAAACAATTATATTGCTGATTTTATTCCATACAAGAGGCTTTAGGTGCATTCAAATATAATAAATCTAATTACAGTCATTTGCAATATTGGATAGGCTAACAAAAAAATATATATATAAAAAAAGGGATATTTCACCCAGGAATGTCACCATTTACTCACCTTTGAGATGTTTTAAATCTGTCTACATCCCGTTGTTTTGATGAACACAGAGAGATATGTGGAAGAATGCTTATATCAAAACACTTCTTGGACCCCATCGCCTTCCATAGTAGGCAAAATTACTTAATATTTTTTTGTTCTGTCAAACCCAAAAGAGATAGTTGAAAGAATCTAGTGTAATAAATAAATCAGGGTATGTTTGGACTACCAATATAAAACATCTGTCACCCTTTCCTGACCATAAAAATCCGTATACATCCCTTTGTTATGATGAACATATAATAAGATATTTGGAAGAATGCTTGTAACCAAACAATTCTTTGGCCCCATTGTTTACAATAGCAGGGGAAATCGCTTAATATTTTTATTCTGTTAAACCCAACAGAGATAGGGGCGCTGCTGAGCTTCAATGGAGTAAGACGTGAGTTTGGAAGCTCCTGCCGATTTTGATTAATATTGTAATTCGTTTGCGCTATTTCAACACATATTTAGCATAGTCTTGCTCCGCTGATTTTTTTGTTGTGAAGTCTAACTCTGGACTGCTTAAGATGGCTGGAAAGAACTCCAAAACTCGCAAAACTATTCAGACGCAACTGCGGCCCAGTCCTCAAATTGGGACCACACCATCGAGTGGGTCATCTGTTGCTTCAGAGGTCGAGGCGCATGCTAGCCTTGACATCGATGCACTTAAGCTCGAGTTGTTGGCGTCGGTGAGGAAAGAGATTGCGGATATTTTTAAAAAGGAACTCCAGGATACACTCGGGGATGCTCTGCCTACTATAAGGCTTGACCTGCAAGCGGTAAAGTCACAGCTGGCGACTGATAGAGCTGCTACCGAGGCGACCATGTCCAGCCTTAAAGGTACGGTTAGAGAAATGGAGCACGCACTCACTGAGTGCTCGGATGACATCGCCAAGATGAAATCTACCATCGAGTGCCTCACAGCCAGCTTAGCCAAACTGGAAAATAAATGCGAAGACTTGGAGTCCAGATCCCGGCGAAACAACGTGAGGATAGTGGGAGTGCCTGAGGGCCCTGACACCTGTACCACTGCAGCCGTGGCCGCCTTGCTGAAGGAAGCGTTCAGTCTGGAAAAGGAGCCGCTTTTGGACCGGTCCCACCGGACCCTACAACCCATTCCCAAGCCTGGTGACCGTCCGCGAGCCATTGTGTGCAGGTTTCACTATCACAGTGACTGTATGGACATTCTGCGCCGCGCTCGAGAGCTCAGACAGATTAAAGTCAGAGGCGCGACTGTCTCGGTCTTCCCTGACCACACCGCCAAGATAGCTCGGGCTCGGGCTGCATTTAATGAGGTCAGACGCCAACTTCGTGGGATTGATGGTGCGCGTTATGGTCTGTTTCATCCAGCGCGACTTCGCATCACGTACAACGGTGTACAGAAGGATTTCGTGTCTGCGGAGGAAGCCAGCAACTTTGTCAAAACTTTGGTTCCTGGGTGAGCTTCAATAGCTCATCAAACCTGTTCTACTCCGGTCTTAAATCTCTATCTCACTGGAAACTGTTAACAAGACTACACCATATTTTGTATTTTCTAATTTTATGTCTTCTTTTTGCACAAGACTGAGAACCTACTGTTATTCGTTTACTTATATTTTTATGTGCGTTACTGTATTCATGCGCTTTTGTTAATGTAAAGATCGGCGGGAGTCTTTTTTCTTTTCTCTCGCGTTTTGTTTGTTCGGCACGGTCTCCGGGTTGTTCAACACTAGTGTGGGCAACTTGTGTTTATTGTGGGAAACACTGCTGTCTCCTTTGTTCTGTTGTTACATGGGGACTTTGGGTGTATTTGTGTTTAAGGGATTGGGGGGATGGGGGGGTGGGGAGGGTGTTTCACCTCGGCTCTGTATGACCATTTTCATTTTTTTTTATTTAGATGGTTAACGACAATATATATCCCAGCATTGCTGGGTCAGGCACACCTCTCAGATTCATCAGTTGGAATATACGTGGTATGGGTAATCCAGTTAAGAGATCTAAGGTTTTTGCGCACTTGAAACGTTTAAAATCTGATTTAGTATTTTTGCAGGAGACACACCTCCGTGTTAAAGATCAATGTAGGTTACATTGCCCCTGGGTGGGCCAAGTTTTCCACTCAAATTTTAATTCAAAAGCAAGGGGGGTCGCCATCTTAATTAACAAAAAAGTTCAGTTCTCATCTACCGATGTCATTGCTGACAGAAATGGTAGATATCTCATAGTTGCTGGGACCCTGATGCAAAAAAAGGTCCTCTTGGTAAACGTATACGCCCCGAACTTTGATGATGTTGAATTCGCTAACAGATTTCTGAGTAACATCCCCTTCTTGAACACACACTTGCTGATCCTTGGTGGGGATCTAAATTGTGTTTTTGACCCAATTTTAGATCGTTCTAATCCTCGAAATCTTACTCGATCTGCTATGTCTAAAGCATTCTCTGATTTTATGGAACAGAATAGTCTTATTGATCCATGGAGATCCCGTAACCCATCTACTCAAAAATTCTCCTTCTTCTCCCAGGTGCACCATTCATACTCTAGAATTGACTACTTTTTTATTGATAGTTCACTTAATTCATGTGTTAATTCTTCTGACTATTTAGGTATTGTAATATCTGACCATTCACCTTTATTATTAGATATTCAACTATCTAACTATAAACCTAAACCACCACTTTGGAGATTTAACACTCTTCTTTTGGCAGACAAAGAATTCTGTGAACTAATTTCAAACTCTATTGATGAGTTCTTGTCTTTTAATCAAAATGACTCCTCTTCGTATTCATTGCTCTGGGAAACACTTAAATGCTACCTGAGAGGTCAAATTATTTCTTATTCTGCTCTTTCTAATAAAAAAATTAATGGTAAGCTTAATGCCCTTACATCGGTGATTAGTAACCTTGATCAGAAGTACGCGCTGAATCCTTCTCCAGAATTATTTAAGCAGCGTCTCGATGCTCAAGCAGAATTTGATCTTATCTCAACTAAAGAGGCTGAGCGCTTGCTACTACGTAGCCGTGGCACATACTACGAACATGGTGATAAGGCAAGTCGTTTACTGGCACATCAGATACGACGACAGGCCACTTCCCGCTTGATACCTACTATTAAAAACACTTATGATATTATCACTGCAGACCCCTTAGAAATCAATGCTACCTTCAAATCATTTTACTCTTTATTATATAAATCTGAATTTCCTACTGATAACATCAAAATGAATACATTTTTACAGAATCTTCCGAACCCCGTCATTGATTCTATTACGGCCATGCAGATGGACTCTCCACTCTCTCTTGAAGAAGTATTAAATGCAATTAATGTCATGCAATCTAATAAAGCCCCAGGCCCCGACGGGTTTCCGATTGAATTTCTAAAAAAATTTATTGGCAAATTGGCACCACTACTTGTATCTGTATTCATTGAATCCCTAGAAAGGGGTTCTTTACCACCAACTATGACACAGGCCACTATTGCTCTCCTTCTCAAAAAGGACAAAAATCCAACCTCCTGTGGGTCTTATAGACCATTGTCTTTGCTTAATGCCGATGTCAAGGTATTGGCTAAGGTCATTGCATCCCGCTTAGAGAATGTGCTTCCTCATATTATATCCGAAGAGCAAAATGGTTTTATAAAGGGACGACAATTGTTTTTTAATACCCGTACACTTTTCAATATAATTTACTCTAAACACTCTGCTCAACTTCCTGAGCTTGTGATTTCTTTGGACGCCGAGAAGGCATTTGATAGGGTAGAGTGGGAGTACTTGTTTGCAGTTTTAAAAAAATTTGGATTTGGCGAAAATTTTATTTCTTGGATTCGCCTCCTCTATTCATCTCCTAAGGCCAGTGTTCATACTAATGATGTTTATTCTGATTATTTTACCCTTGAACGGGGAACTCGACAAGGGTGTCCCTTATCACCTTTACTCTTTGCTATTGCCATCGAGCCTCTTTCAATTACACTAAGATCTTCCACTTTATTCAAAGGAATCATCCGTAATAGAATTGAATATAAACTATCATTGTATGCAGATGATTTGCTATTGTACATATCGGATCCCTCACTCTCTATCCCTGCAGTTTTGGGTATTCTGGAGAACTTTGGCTCGTTTTCAGGTTATAAATTAAATTTGGAGAAAAGTGAGTGTTTTCCCATTAATACTGCAGCATGTCATATGCAGCAGTCAGATGTGCCTTTTCGATTCAGTCCATCTGGGTTTACATACCTCGGTGTCAACGTGACTCGTTCTTTGTCTAGCCTTGCTTCTGCGAATTTCACTCCCCTTATTTCTAAGATTACAACCAATTTTCAAAGATGGGGTAACCTCCCCCTTTCTTTAATCGGCAAGATCAATGTTATTAAAATGAATATTTTACCAACATTTTTATTCTTATTCCAATCAATTCCTCTTTTTCTGCCAAAGGATTTTTTTGACTCACTTGATAAGCTGATTTGTTCTTTTGTTTGGGGTGGAAAACCACCTAGGATTCGTAAAACTCTACTGCAGAGATGCAGACTTAGTGGAGGACTAGCATTACCCAATTTTTTAAATTATTATTGGGCGGCTCACATTCATAAACTTTGTTACTGGTTAAAATCCCCGGGATCCTCTTGGTGTAAATTGGAACTATCATCCTGTAAGGGATCTTCTGTACCTGCTCTACTTTATACCTCTTTACCCAATACACCTTCTCTATATACCGATAATCAAGTGGTTCTTAACACGCTCAAAATCTGGTATCAATTTAGACGGCACTTTAAATTTGTAAATGGTTCTTCCTTGGGTCCTATCAACGATAACCATTTATTTCCTCCATCGCTTTCGGATTCGACATTTTCGCTGTGGTACGACAAGGGTATTACACAATTTAGAGATTTATATGTAGACGGTGTCTTTGACAGTTTTGCTAATTTGTCAATTCGCTATGAACTCCCCGTTAGTCATCTGTTTCGCTATCTTCAAATTCGTAATTTTGTCGCAAAGGGTTTCCCAAATTTCCCCTCTTTACCTCCAGCGCATTGCTGGGAAACCATGCTTTCATTTGCCCCTCATAACAGAGGAATAATTTCTGGGCTGTATGACATCATTTTAGCTTCTAGTGATGATTCAAGCATCAAACTTAAGCGTACATGGGAAGGGGAACTGGGAATACAAATTCAGGAAGAGTCCTGGGAACAGGCCGTGGAGAGGATACGTTCCACCACGACTTGTGCTCGTCTTGGACTTATTCAGTTTAAGGTCTTACATAGGGTACATTTCTCTAAACTCAGACTATCTGAAATATATCCGGACGTGGAAGACGAATGCGATAAATGTCATGGCTCACCTTGTCATCTTAGCCACATGTTTTTTTTTTGTCCTGATTTAAAAGATTTCTGGCTGGGTTATTTTAACATTATGTCCTCTGTTCTCGGGGTAAATCTCCAACCCTGTCCTCTGATTGCTATATTTGGAATTCCTGACCCCTCACTTACACTTAACCCTACACAGAAGGACATCATAGCTTTTACATCTTTACTAGCAAGGCGCTCTTTATTGTTACACTGGAAGTCAGCTAAATGTCCTTCTGTCTCCCGATGGCTTAGAGACGTCATGTATTTTTTAAAACTTGAGAAAATTAAATACACGTTGAGAGGATGTACAGTAAAATTTTTCCATAAATGGCAACCTTTTATTTCCTATTTCACCGATTTAGTGGTACTACCCAACTGAATGTGTGCCTTTTATATGTTTATATTTTATAAATAACCAGTAATATGTGTTTTGGTTGTGATGTGCCGAGGGGGTGGGAGGGATTGTTCATAGAGGGAGAAAAATGGGGGGGGGGGGGAAATGGCTTAAATTGTATCTGTGAATTGTAATATTATACTGCTCTGCTATTCCCAATAAAAAGAAAGTTAAAAAAAAAAAAAAAAAAAAAAAACCCAACAGAGATATTTGGAGGAATGTATAGCAACAAAAATTTCAAGGTCAATTTTGACAACCTTTTTTATTTGTCACAATATGGTCGTTACTGGGGTCCAAAAACTGTAAGGTTACAGGAATTTGCCACAATACAAGCTGTTCATTCATGCAGACACATACTACATCACATAAAACAATGGCATTGTCTATTCTGCTCGAATAAAAACTTTAAAGCATTTTTTCAAGTTCTGAACACAAACTTTCAGAGTTATGAAACAGTCTCAACGCTGTTACGAGAGCTGATAAATCACCTTTGAGGTTTTTCAATAAATCTCATTGTGTGTCATTATCTTCCACGACAGACATGCAAATGAAGAGCCAAATCATTTATTCAAACAAGGCAGAGCTTATGCGGTTTGATTGAAATAATATCAGTGCAGTGATATGAACGGGCTTTCACAGCTCTGTGATGCTGACAGATATTCTGCAGTGGGCTGATAATGCAGAGAGAATGTGTGGAGATTGTTCTTTGTTGAAGCTCGGCCTCTTCCGGTACATAAAACCTGCAGAAATCTCCAATCTTATAATATCCTTTCATTTTTATGATAGAAAGTGAATGTTTGTTGAAAAAGATGAACGACTATATATATATTGTCAAAGTGTTTTAGGGACAGTTTACCCAACATGTCTGGAAAACCTCAGCTGTGATATCTGCGACACGTTTATTAATATTTGTTCATGCTTATTTATCATTTTTGTGGATTTGATCATGTTTTATCATTATGTAGCCCTAGAAAAGATTAAGACATTCTTTCAAAAGCATATTTTTAGTTTTTCTGGATGTATAAGTATACAACAAAATTGGTTATTAGAATTACTTAATTTTATCAGTTACATCAGTTCCACATGATGTAATTAAGGTTTATTAACAACTTTTTCAGATTACAAGAGAAATTATATTAAAACAACTTACTTCAATCATGTGGAATGTATATCATAAAAGGAAATTATTTCAACATTTATTTCAGGGAAGGTGCATGGAAGGTTTTATTTTGTGAACTACTTTTTCTTTTCTTTTCTTTTGAGAAAATTAGAACTGGGGGAAGGGGTCGAATAATAAGAGAATAGATTCAAACAAACAAAAATTAATGTAGTTTTAAGCAATAAAACAGAAATGTTTTTATATGTTTAAGAGAGGTTTAATTGATTTTTTTGCAATAACTTTTATCAGTTGTCATGTGTCTGTCAGTCTTTCACGTTGCTGTTAGATGACTTTGTGTCACTACTGAGGTTGAAACTCAACAGACACTAGATGTTAAATGAACATTTACTGCGGAATCTTGATTAGAATCTTCTGTGTTGCCGGATATCCGTCAAACATCACACTTCTAATATGTCAATCTCACACTCTTCATTATAATATCAGCCCATTTTGACAGCGAGGATGACAATGTGGGGTCCTAATGCACATGGGTCAAGCACATGCACACTTTTAAGAAAATAATGCTACTTTCTTGACAAACTTAAAGATGTAATATTGAGTTCGTATATATTTCGAATGATGGATAAAGAATGCACGTCTGTTGCTTGCTTAACTTGCACAGAATCATGATATGTGTGCACAAATCAAAATAATAAGTAGTGATGCTTCTGACCATAGCTCTACACCAGTAGTTTCAATCACACAACTTTGCGATGCTGTTGGCGCGCGTTCGTTCGAACGATGGTTTCAGGAAACACTTGAATTCTTGAACCATGCTGAAAGACAACTTGAAGTTGGTTAATGATGCTTTTGGGAAACTCTCCCCAGAATGTCCTTGAGTATTCATTCATTCCTGTTGACTCCTTTGTTGAATAATCTCAAATAACTACATTCAGAAAACCCATTATTGGAATTGAAACATCAGCAGGCTTTACTTGATGAATAAATTGCACCATTACCTGTGTTCATTTTTGTGCCAATAATACTTCACGGTAACCAAACACCTCTACCGCTCCAATACGACAATTGATAAGAATAATGAAACAAGTGTGATGAAATGAATGACATTATATTATATTATTACAATATTAGTTATTTGTCGAACAAGATACATCACATTTGGTTTGGAAGGGGAAAACATCACAGATTGGATGCTCCACCCAATGAATCTTAGTTTGACAGAGTTTGAAAAATATCTGAATTCCATGCGTGAGTGCTTTCATAACACATCCATTCAGGACAAATGTTTTTGTGTAGAAAAATGTCAAAAACACGAGCAGAAACAGTGACTCAGATGTAAGCAGACAGTCAACAGAACTGGGGCGTGCGAGTGTTCCCACTGGTGTTACCGTCTGGGTTTTCTCAAGCACACTGTAATGGGAAGGTGAAAAAGTCAGATGGATTTTTCCAAAAGTAGTGTTTAAGGTCAGGGGAAAGAATCATATTCTGGAAGCATGCGGTAAAAATCCTTGAGGAATGACACTGATGGAAATACCTTTGCCCTGTAATTTGAATTGGAATCATAAGGAGGAATTGAATCGTTGGAAAGGATTGCTTAAAATTAGACTGCAGACGATGATAATTACCTTTGCCATCACAAACTATGTTCATGTGTTTGTCACACCGCATGATCCATAAGAGATTCAAATTACATAGTGGTTTACAGTAAGTCAACGCTCTCTTGAAAAAGTGAATGTGATGATGAGGATATGTCTTTTAGATTGAAAACATTATCTTAGAAAACCTTGTCTTATTTAACATTTAGTTTCAATTAATACAGTATATCATGTAAATTATAATCTTTAAAACCTAAACCTCATGATGAAAAACTACATACACTATACAACTTAAAACCATTGTATACACTAAACTATTGATGTTTTTCTAAATCTTTGACTTTGATTCATTCTGCATCATTACCTTCAGAAAAGCCTCTCTCTCTCCCTTTTCAACAGCTTGTTTGCTAGGTGAGTTATAAGTGATAAGACCACCATCCATGGAAACAACCCCACGGATCATCCAGAAAGTGGACTGATTCCACATCTGAAGAGTCTATTAAGTTCTCCTTGAAAAAATATGAGATTCATATTTTGCTTATAAGACACTGGAGAGGATTTGCATATTAATGATGAATATATTCCCAGATGCTCAAATAGTCTCATGCCAGTCTTTTAAAACTGCCCACTGCGTCAGAGGCAGAGGCCAAAGACATTTTTAAATACTAAACCAATTATTTAATAATTAATATAAATAAATGTGCCTTTTTTACATGCTCAATACAGTCTAGCTTACGTTTTCATTCATTCATTAAGAATTTGCGTCCATTTTGGTTAGAGTGAGAGAAATACAACACATCTTTAAAAATTCTGGTATTCTCAACATTAGACCAAAAGATTAACTTGTTGCAATACTACATGGTCTAATTTTATTATTATTACATATTATTCATATTATTTTCTTTGAGGATTAGCAAATTGTCAACGAATCCTTTACACACCATTTCTATTAAAGACTGTATGTTACAATATATGCAATTGTATATAATACTAAGGTAACACCATTTACAATTTTCCTTTCATTCCTTGAATCTCTCTTTTTTTTAAGAGATGAACTATTGAAATAGACAATAAAATATAAGAAGTAGATTTATGGTTATTGGCAACAGTGAATATATTTATAATAAACAATTTTGTTCATATAGTGCATACCTCTACTCTACCATCTAATAAGAGTCCGTCATAATTAATATTGCCAAGTCAGTAAGAGAGAAATGGTTTGCAAGGTTGTATGAGTAATCTATTTTTCTATGTTTTAAGCACATCTTAACAAATTATCTCTAATTGACAAGCTTAGAAGCTTTGCTTGGATGCACCTTGCAAACGCTGCTAGGATGTGCAAGTCTCCATGGCAACAGAGATACTTCTCTGCTACTCTTGACAGCAGTACATTTCTGCTCATGTTCAGCTCACTGTTTACTGGCTTACAGTGCAGTGCACACAACAGTTCCAAAATACTGCCAGAAATATCAAAACTGTTTGATCACTAGAACACTTATATAGTGTATGCGAAATGTAAAGAAGCATCGACTGGACTCTACATGTTTATAAATGTACACACATGCGTCACTTTAAACAGCATTTTTGCATAGGTATATTTGACACTTTATGGTATCTGATACCACCAAAAAGCAACAACAGCTTACACAATTTAATTCAGTAAACGCAAGGTTCGACGGATAACATCAACCCTTATAATTGAACATTTGGAATTATAAACTAGTATATTTGCCAAACATTTTTCATTAAAAGGAAGTATAGTTCAACCAAGAATGTCCATTCTTTTACATTGCAAACATTTTTTTGTTCTGATGAACAAAGAGAAAGATATTTGGAGGGATGATTGTAACCAAACAGTTCCAGACACCACTGAAACCATAGAAAGAACACAAAACACAAAATTAGCTATTTAGAAGAATGTAGGACAACAACTTTGGTTGCTCGCATACATCCAATATCATTCTCTGTGTTTATCAGAACAAAGAAATGTAAACAGGTTCAACACAAAAAGAGAGTAGTCCATTACAGAATAGAAATTTTTGGGTGATCCATCCCTTCAAGGAGTTGGAAGATGAGGCCAATAGTGAACAACAACTCTGTGCTCGGCTCTCGGTTGTCGATGTATTTAACGATGTATTTAAACTCCGTACACCACTGCTAAAGATAAAATAGATGTAGATGGTGTCAGGTATCCCAATTTGCCCTAGTGTTAGAGAGATTTCACTTTTTTAGTTATGATACCTACCTCGAGCTCCTATATGACTAAAATGAAATGATTTGAACCTAGATGACACTTTTCAAACGTGTGCGATTGCACTTCTGTTAAACACCATTAGTACAAGTTTTAGCAACACAGCCAGAAGATAATTACTTTCCAGTAATTTATGTAACATCTCCATTTCACAACTTTTTAACAGCGTTGTCTGCATGATGGATCATTCTTCATTTAAATTACTTTTAAGTAAGGCCGGATAATGCTCACCCAACATGTTCTCAGAATATAAATTCTTCCTTTAACATTTGGAAGGAAAAGTACCATCAAAGGCACTTATATTAGCATCATTTAAATCTATTACTATTGGACTAGGCAGGATTTTAAAGGTTCCTGACATCTGATACTACTCACAGATTTCATTACAACATAAAACATAAAATTAAGGAAACCTCAGAAAATGTGTTCTTATTTGATATAAGGATTTGTGTTTGAGTCAGTGACAGATTGGTTAATATGTGGCTCAGTGTTTTGTGAAGACCTCATGTGGGGTGCTGCGCTAGTCTTTTGGGAATCTTAAAAAAACTGTTTTGTTTGACAGTAGGAAAGTTGAAAATATGGGAAATATTGCTATATTAATACGTTTTTAACTGTATTAATATATTTCAATCCCAGCATAATTAATAACAACATGTCAGGTCACAGATAAAAATATTATACAAAAAATGATTATACGTTTTTGCCCAAATTTTATCTGGAAAACTTTTTGATCACATTTGATCACATAAACCTGTGTAGACAGTAAATAAACATATAGTAGTTGTGGTTGTACTGTAAATGTTAATACAGTAGTTGTTCTATTACTGTAAATATAAATACAGTAGTTGTTCTAGTACTTTACATGTAAATACAGTAGATGTATTGGTATTGTTAATATAAATACAGTAGTTGTTCTATTACTGTAAATGTAAATACAGTAGTTGTTCTATTACTGTAAATGTAAATACAGTAGTTGTGGTTGTACTGTAAATATAAATGCAGTAGTTGTTCTATTACTGTACATGTAAATACAGTAGTTGTACTGGTACTATAAATGTAAATATGGTAGTTGTAGTGGTACTATAAATGTAAATACAGTAGTTGTTCTATTACTGTAATTATAAATACAGTAGTTGATCTATTACTGTAAATATAAATACAGTAGTTGTAGTGGTACTATAAATGTAAATACAGTAGTTGATCTATTACTGTAAATGTAAATACATTAGATGTATTGGTATTGTAAATATAAATACAGTAGTTGTTCTATTACTGTAAATATAAATACAGTAGTTGTTCTATTACTGTAAATGTAAATATGGTAGTTGTAGTGGTACTATAAATGTAAATACAGTAGTTGTAGTGGTACTATAAATGTAAATACAGTAGTTGATCTATTACTGTAAATGTAAATACATTAGATGTATTGGTATTGTAAATATAAATACAGTAGTTGTTCTATTACTGTAAATATAAATACAGTAGTTGTTCTATTACTGTAAATGTAAATACAGTAGTTGTTCTATTACTGTAAATGTAAATACAGTAGATGAATTATTACTGTAAATGTAAATACAGTAGATGAATTATTACTGTAAATGTAAATACAGTAGTTGTTCTATTACTGTAAATATAAATACAGTAGTTGTTCTATTACTGTAAATGTAAATACAGTAGTTGTTCTATTACTGTAAATGTAAATACAGTAGTTGTTCTATTACTGTAAATGTAAATACAGTAGATGAATTATTACTGTAAATGTAAATACAGTAGATGTTCTATTACTGTAAATATATATACAGTAGTTGTTCTATTACTGTAAATGTAAATACAGTAGATGAATTATTACTGTAAATGTAAATACAGTAGATGAATTATTACTGTAAATGTAAATACAGTAGATGTAGTGGTATTGTAAATGTAAATACAGTAGATGTATTGGTATTGTAAATATAAATACAGTAGTTGTAGTGGTACTATAAATGTAAATACAGTAGTTGATCTATTACTGTAAATGTAAATACAGTAGATGTTCTATTACTGTAAATATAAACACAGTAGTTGTGGCAGTACTGTAATTATAAACACAGTAGTGGTTCTTTTACTGTAATTATAAATACAGTGGTTGTGGCAGTACTGTAAATGTAAATACAGTAGATGAATTGGTATTGTAAATATAAATACAGTAGATTTTTTTTACTGTAAATGTATATACAGAAGCCAAATGTGTGCTGTAAATATACATACAGTATTTGTGTTTACAGTAACTGGTATCCAGCTGCCACTTTACAGCAATTGTTCTTCATTATGTGTTATGGACATGACAGAGAAGAAGCAGTTCTGGGGATACCACAAAATTCTTACGATTAATGTAAATTAAAACGTACAAATCAGAAGGTAAATAACCAACAAATGTTAAGGAATATCTCTTTATGGAACATAAAAAATCACTTTACATTTATTTTATGTGTCTGTTTGTGAGCAAAATGTACTGTTCAGATGTGACAATCCTAAAAATAGAAAATTAAAATAACTCACTAAAAATAATTCTAGAAAAACTTAAAAACAGACCTCGCATACCCATCTGAACCACCAAATCTCAACCCAAACCCAGAAACCCATCTAAAGAAAGCATCCTTTAGGGATCCAAAAGGAAACGATGATGTCCTCATGTATTGCATTATTTTATCTGTGACATTTCATTATTACACACACATATATGAAACAATTATGATAAAATATTTAAAACTTTTCTTTACTTTCCCCTCTTCTGAAAATGTCTAATATAACCCGATATGAACTCACACAATAGTGCATAAACTCAAAAGTCAACGCAGACAGCTTGTCCGTCAACATTGACATCGCTAGACAGCATCCTTTTAAGAAGCCTGCGGCGTGACGTCACACTGTCGGATAAATTGCGAATACTCCGCGGCGCAGCATCCGAGCGGCGGCCACACGTTCATCGCATGAGCCGAGCGCCAGTCTCTCCGCAACGGCTCGGTGCTTGAGAAACGTTTTGCCATGGACACCCCCGGCAACATTTCGGACATCCTTTACCCTCTTACCCATCCGGCGATGGCGAACGGCAGCGCGTTGTGCCGAAACTTCAGCATCAGCACCGGCGGATCGAACCTGAGCGGCTCGAGATGCGATCGGAGTCTCGAGCTGGACAAGAGCTCCACACCTGTCATAGTCGCCATCATCATCACTGCTCTGTACTCGATAGTGTGCATGCTGGGGCTGGTGGGAAACGTGCTCGTTATGTATGTCATCATCAGGTGAGAGATCATTCGTGTCACATGTTGGCTTCTTCTGTAGAACCAGGTCCACTATGTGTTCTTGTGCAGAGATGGATGTCAAGGGTGGTGTGGTCCACTGTGACCCTGGTCGGGATCTTCTCGGGCACATTTGGGCGATTCTGTAGAACCAGGTCCACAATGTGTTCTTGTGCAGAGATGAAAGTCAAGGGTGGTGTGGTCCACTGTGACCCTGGTCCGGTTCTTCTCGGGCACATTTGGGCGATTCTGTAGAACCAGGTCCACAATGTGTTCTTGTGCAGAGATGGAAGTCAAGGGTGGTGTGGTCCACTGTGACCCTGGTCCGGTTCTTCTCGGGCACATTTGGGCGATTCTGTAGAACCAGGTCCACAATGTGTTCTTGTGCAGAGATGAAAGTCAAGGGTGGTGTGGTCCACTGTGACCCTGGTCGGGATCTTCTCGGGCACATTTGGGCGATTCTGTAGAACCAGGTCCACAATGTGTTCTTGTGCAGAGATGGAAGTCAAGGGTGGTGTGGTCCACTGTGACCCTGGTCGGGATCTTCTCGGGCACATTTGGGCGATTCTGTAGAACCAGGTCCACAATGTGTTCTTGTGCAGAGATGGAAGTCAAGGGTGGTGTGGTCCACTGTGACCCTGGTCGGGATCTTCTCGGGCACATTTGGGCGATTCTGTAGAACCAGGTCCACAATGTGTTCTTGTGCAGAGATGGAAGTCAAGGGTGGTGTGGTCCACTGTGACCCTGGTCCGGATCTTCTCGGGCACATTTGGGCGATTCTGTAGAACCAGGTCCACAATGTGTTCTTGTGCAGAGATGAAAGTCAAGGGTGGTGTGGTCCACTGTGACCCTGGTCCGGATCTTCTCGGGCACATTTGGGCGATTCTGTAGAACCAGGTCCACAATGTGTTCCTGTGCAGAGATGGATGTCAAGGGTGGTGTGGTCCACTGTGACCCTGGTCCGGATCTTCTCGGGCACATTTGGGCGATTCTGTAAAAATGTCATCCTTGAGTTTCCAGCATTGGGGATTGTATGCTTTGAGCACATGGGTGGTTCTGATACCCATGTGATGAAGTTTCTATAGAATCATTTCCATGGGAAAGTTAAGGGTATTTTGAGGATTGTCACATCCGATTTGCTCATGAACGGACGTGTGAGGATAAACATGTAGATGTTTTTTGGGATATTGTCGCTTCGGGTTTGCATTTGCATTTGCATTTGCATTTGCATTTATTCATTCGGCAGACGCTTTTATCCGAGGAGACCTGTTGTGCGATAGTCGATCATCACTGCAGATCAGACAGGGGTGAGGTGTGTTACTCAAGGACACTTCAGTTATTGTCTGCTGGCACTGGGATTCAAACCCACAACCTTCTGCTCACAAGTCCAACTCTCAGACCGCCAGACCACAACTGACCCGATCCAACGACTGTGTGTTTTATTTCATATACATCTTATGCAGTTTGTCGTCTTCCAAAAACTCTTTTTAATGTCACGTCCATAACATAGGTTTATTTATTTCTTATAATAGAAAACGTGAGCTTTATTTCTGATGTTTAAACACAACAAGGGTTTTGAATATACAAACATTTGGGTCTGTTTATTGGTAACAATTACATTGTAAGAGAGTTTTATGTCAAATCCATAACACTGAAATTATCCATATGTAGTCAGTTTTCTTATTTGCAATTACAACTTTATGAATAATAATCTTTATAAGTGAGACAAACAATGGCAGTCTGTCATATATAATCCATAAGTGGACACTATACCAGAAAGCAACACGGTATAAACCTTGTGTTTCATCCATATTGATTTCTCACCCATATATGTAACATTACACACCATGCGAACCTTTAATAAAAAAATCAACATATTGACATTTTATATTGATGCTTTATTTAAATGCATGCGTGACTAAATATCTATTTATCAACAGAAATATCTGCCATGTAGAAAAAAGCATTTTAATAAGATAGACACCTATAGATGTCTGTTGCTTAGGGGATCCTCATCTACTTATACGCACGGTAAACACCTCAGCCTTATATCTATAAGATTCAAATAGAGAGACACTCAAGGGAATGATGCAATCTATACAACAGTCCGTCCTCAAATGTAAATGAATGCATTTCAGTGAATAAATCGAGTGAGAGGTTTTCACGTGTATTCACACTTTATCTTAAATCATGCACACATTACTTTCTCTGAAGCTCTGAGATGTTGCTGTTGAGATTTTCCTAATGTGGATAGATGAGATATTAATAAATGTAAAATTCCAAGATAATATATACACAATAAAAATCCAGCCCAGGGTATAATTTGGCATATTGGGAATATTATTTTAATTTTAAAATAAGATAAAAAATCTTTGAAAAAGTGAGCAAAGCTTCAGATTTTTTTGTGTAATTAAGAGTTTTTTTTGGTTATTTAATAGCAACTTCTTGCAGTTTAAGAAGCGGCTACCTAGGATGAAAATCTTGGCCAAGTAAGTGTAGTGTACTTGTGTTTAATGAAGAGATTGTGGTTTAAATTGATGTATTGACTCTATCCTGTGGTGTTAAGATCAGTCCCAAGAGAAATGAAAAATCTTGAGTTAGTCTATTTAAAAAGACTCTTTGTAATTCATTACCAATTTGTCTTTTGCCTAAATATTGCGCTTTTTAACAAATGCAATAATGAGCAAAAATAATATTTTTACTCGCTGTATTTTGAGCATGTGTTTGTGATTTGTAGGATTAAATATTGTAATGTCCATTTACATCACTGAGGTTTATCACCCTGCATTCAATACATAGCAGTAGGTCTAAAAAGTCAACATCAAAGAATTCAAACTGATTCTGGAACATTAATGTCACGCTTAATGTAAACGCCTGTTACATTGTACCAGACTTTAAAGCGAAATCTGAATCAAAATCAGATGGTTTTTGAAAACCTTATTAAGGATTGATAGAGTTTTAAACCGTGATGTTAATGAATAACTATTTCCCCAGCTTTTGGTTTTTTAATCGGAATATATTTACATAGTTGCCGATCACAGTTGTGGTTTTAACCTGTAGCGTGTCAAGGGTTTACACATGCGAGGAACAGAATACGAGTTGCATGGAATGTGAGATTTAAGTGGTAAGAGAAGGTAAACGCTGTGAATTGAAACGACCTGTATGTCTCTTGTTGTCATGGAGAAGCTCGTGCAATAATTGCATCCACCACATGTGTCCTGCAGCAGAAGTAAAGCAAAAACAAATGGAAAACATTCATCAGTGGTATTTCTCCAGGCACAAGAATGCTTGAATTGAAAAACAGCTGTGTACATATGGGTGCATTTTAAATGAACGTTCCTTACAGGCTCTAAAAGCATCATGACGAAAGGTTAAGTGCTGTTCATGTTTTTATTACTGTTCCCAAGAAATGTACACAAGAGAACAGGAGCCCAAAAATCAATACCGCACGCGCGTTCTGTAATTGCTTTATTAATCAAAAGTTTCCAGATATTTCTCTCTTATCTCTGCACATTTTCTCCTCGATTTGTGCCAACTGGAGCTCAACATTTAATTATCAGATAAATGTTAAAAGTAGGACTGTCACATCTGATACCGTACAAGGGGTTGTGCAGTTCATAATCTGCTATAAGATGATAAATGTCCCCATGCGTCTTGTTTTTAAAAGATTTTGTCATTTGGATTCTTTACAGCTCTTTCCGTTCACAGCATTTTCAATGCCCAGGTAAATGTACCAATGTAGACTGAGCTAACACAAGGACGGTAACCACAAATGTTTATTGATCCATGTTCAAGCTTAATGGTTCCTATGATCCATTATAAAATATGTGCAAATAGGGTCACTTACAGGAAGGAAGTACCAGGTTTTATGTCTTTGAGACATGTTTTAGGGTTTAACTATATGCAAATAGGTGTAATGATCTATAACATGACAATCGATATGTTGTGGTTGGTTTTACCGAAAAACAAATATGCGCCCATAATTTTGGCAGTGTGCTGCAAAGTAAGGATTTTGTCTTACTAAGAGATGCGACAGGAGATAATGGCGTGGAACAGACATTCAGAGGAGGATGTCGAGCTCCGTTGGGCAGTCATGCTGAGGCTTCTGTGCTGTGAGAGTCAACTAAATGAGAATTGGGATTTGTAGGGGTGCAGAATCATTATGAAATCATCATTCAATGTCAGATAAACCCACAGTTTGCCCTCCCTGATATAGTGATGGAATAATAACAGTATGATTACTGCAGTACTCTTCATTTGACTCTTAATATAATTTTAGTGCCATGTCTGCAGGATTGTTGTCATATTTATCTGCAATATGTGTTGTAGCTCAATGAGCAAGAAGCAAAATTAAAAATAGATTTAACTTAAAGTGGTCGTTGTTCGAAATCTCGACTGTTTTTGGTGTTCATAAAGTTGCCCCTGAATGTAATGGACATGTGAAATCGCAAAAAATTTGAGAATTAGAACAAAATAGTTATTCTATATAATGTGTAAGCTCACCCTTATCTGGCTTTAACCGGTCATTACACACCACCCCTGTTCTATATAGACTAATTGACGATTTGAATTAGCCGGCCCAAATGTTTACATGGGTCAATAAGCCACAAACTTAAACGTCAATGTAGTGTTATGGATGCTATCGCAGACATGTCCGAGACCGAGTGTTTTTGGATTCGCTTTGTTTTTGGCTTCCAAATGACGAAGATGTCTAAACATGACTGTCTCACATTTTTGGAAATACCCTAACACACCAGTTAAGTCCAAATATTCACATGTATGAAATGTGTTAACAATGACTGCTTTCTAAATCTGAGGATGCAGAAGATCTGCTCTTTCATTCAAAACTGAAACAATTTCACATTGCTATAAACCTAATTCAAACAAAAATATTCTTTTTAGCAATGTCTTGTGACCCCTTTAAATAAACAGAAAAATCTTTATCTCCTTTTTTCCTCCAAGACAGCAACATGAAAAAACGGTGATTACTGAAACTATATATAAAATTACCTTAAAAATCATGAATGCAATTTTAATTACACAAATAATATTTTATAATAAGCTTTAAACAAGTAATTTGCAAATTTAGATATTTTAACATTGCTGAGTACTTAAAACTTGGCTTAAAGTTTGCTTAAAACTTAAAATGTTTGCTAAAGTCTTAAAGAATTGCCCCGGTTATATGCCCCATGATATCATAAACCTATAACTAGAGATAAACAATTATCGATAAACTAATCAGAATCATAAAAATCCTGATATAATAGCTATCCATTTTTGCTGAATTTCTGCGTTTCAGCAGCATGTCAAGAGAATAAATACATTGGCAAATCATAAATTGTAAAATTGATACATTGACATGTGCTTTGGATATTCCCACAATTCTTTGATATCACATGAAATTATTCAGTTTATGATGTTCAGAATTTACTTTAGAGCTGCCTCAAGAACAAAACATTTTAAAATGTAAAATCGTTTAATCGATCATAGTAATTGCTCTTACAATATCGAGCTGAATAATCGATAGTTAGTATTTTGTCATAATCGTGCAGCACAAACTATAAAAAATTACATCAACTTTGTGGATCAGCGGTTTGAGCTATAAAAATGCAAAGATTTGAACAGAAAGCTTGTAGTTTTACTTTCAGTTTTAGTTTTGTCTGGAGCTTCAGAGTGACATTGACTGGAGACTTGGCAAATCTGCATATTTATGTAATTGTATATTCTTATTGAAGCTGTGTAAGCTACTTTAAGGCAGGAAAAGTATATACGTTTTAAGGGATAAAATTCTACATCACATTATAAAGAGATATTTAGTTCACTGCTCCTATTGGTCTAGACCGGTGAAAAGTCTCATCTCTAGGTTAATACCAGTCGTTCTGCAATAGAAACACAAACTGGTTTGAGAAACACTTTTGTCGGCACCTTTCTTTCCTGTGCCTGACAGATAAAAAGACCCAACCTGACAGCCACTTCATTGACTTGAAAACAAAATCTGTCGGGTCGATGCTGGGACTCCAGGTGCCGGGACTGGACGCGGTTCTAGCACCTGTGTCTTGGACTGTTTGTGACATTCTAAATGAAAATGTCAGCTTTTATTAGTCATAAATCAGCAAGGAACTCATGCATGAATCACATAGATTAGCTTGTCTTTATTCACTTGGGTTGCATTATCATTTATTTCTTCTGCCATTCGAGAGCCATTAAATATAAGCAGCTCATAATGACAAAAAGAGGCTTTCTTCCTTTCTTGTTCTTGGGGATGAAAAGTATTTTTTAGAAGCCTGTCATTTTGATTGAAAGAAGGCTGATGATTAGGCAATTGTGAATTATACACGTTAGCAAGCCAAACAGACCATTAGTACACCATGAACAACTTGTCATAATTTATTTGAGTCATTGCCGATTTTTTTGAGTCACATCCCTCAGTTTTGGAAGTCATCGCTATTTAAAGACTTCATTTGGAATTCTTTAGCACAGCGTGTGCTATTGTGTTTGTTCCTATTGTCTTTTTAACAATATGAGAAATTTTAACTTGAATAACAAAGCAATATGTCGACATCCATTAACAGATGCTTTTTAGGTGGATGGTACGAAATCTGTTCTGGTGTTCCCTAGCAACAAGCAAGTCTTTGGTTTTATGATCAGATCACAGCAAAATCTGATTTGCCTGCATTTCCTTTATCTCAGACAAAAGTCATTTCCAAATGTGATGTCTTTAATCGCATTATTCACCATATGAAGCAATTAATAATACAAGTCACGCAATCTTAGGGTTCTTTGCCTTTTTTATGTAATTTTACTCGTAACGGTTTAACATTATGACACTCACGGAGTATTAAGGATAACCTCAGCGCTTATTTTGGGAAATGGTAACGAGGCTAAAAATCGAACCATAAGATTTCAAACAAATTTTCATTTCAAACATTAATTTTACTATGATTTTAATTTATGGAATGGTCAATCTCAAAGATATCAAGTTTGTTTTTTCCTTTAAGGTCACAAAGTATGGAACCGGGTATAAAATGGTCATCCCTCAGCAATAAAAGTACTTTCACCGTGAAAAAAAAGAATATCCACAAGCGGGGTATTTAAAATCCCCTTGCGGCACTCTTTGTTACCTGCCATGTTTTATAAGCATTAGTTACTATGTGCCAGAGGCGGAAAGATAAGAATAATACTCAGACATTTCAGTACTGAACAACTGAAGCAAATTGACACAGACGAAGATCAACTTTTACATTACAGGTTTAAATGTGATACACTTCGTATCCATCCCTTTCCAACACGTCCGTCTTCATTTGGAAGTTGGCAGGTGTGAATGGCTGTAAACTTGTTTTATACTATGGACTCTCCTGTCTGATGTCACACCTAATTCTCTTCATAAATAACACCTCACACCTTCCTCAAGGTTAATAAAAGGTCTTGGTTGCCAGGCATGTTGTCCTGAAATGCATTCGTTCTCATTACACTCTGAAAGCTCTTTCCGGAGAGGGAAGTTCAGACGTGTTACTGCAGTTTCACAGACACATTCATGTATGAATAACACATACTAGTTAACCAGCTGGTTGAAAGGAAAGTGTGTGTGATTAAGTTACTTTATCTGTAAAGTCTGACAGCGGTGCCTGCACACACGAAATACTGTTCGCTGTTGACCTATTATGATCGTTTTCTGTAAGGAAAATGGTTGGGCCGAAAAACATTTTAATGCGTATTCAGTAAGTGGTGTACACTTCTCTGGTCATTGATTGGACGCTAAGATCAACCTATATACCACAAAAGAACTGTTAATGTTGAGTACAGAAAGCAGCGATTCTCTGAGATTGATTTAGAATTAGTGGGAATAAATGTGTGGTGGGATCATTTGTCTGGCACAAAGACCCTTCAGATGGATTCTGTATACCATTATTAACCACGCCGGTCAGTGTCCTGAAGTTCCCTGTGTCTTTTCATCTGGATTAAAATGAATCTGTTGAATTTACAAATAATACATTTCAATAGTAATTTACTAGGGCTGATCCGAAAAACCATACTTTGAGATAGGATATTCGTAGAATATTTAGACATAAAATATTCGTTGAGAGGACATATTTTTCTCTCTATTAATGGCAGGAATAACGTTAATAAAAAACAAAAACGTTAATTCAATTCGTGAATTTGACGCAATATGAACGCAAAATAGTCCACACATTCAGAATGAATCAACTTAAATAAAATGAAAAAAGCGCATGAGAATTATTATTACAAAAAAAAATAACAACACACCCCCATCAGCCCCATTTTTACTTGGCTAGGAACCACGGGATGCTGCCCTATTTTCCGCGGTAATGCCGTTACATCTCTAGTCTTGTGTCTTCTTTAAGTTTTAAATCCTTTCCCTCACCTGGCGGATATAGAAACTCATCGTTCAATGAACTGCATGATATCAAGCCCAAACAATACAACGCCAGTAAATGGATTACGAGGGTAAGCCAGCAACTAGTAGTTCTGTGACATTTCTGTTCGGATCCTGCGCGTACCTCTGCATTTCCAGCTGAGCTGTAGTGCCACATTTATCAAATGAAGACTGTGTTTGGGCAGATGTTTTGCACAAGCTTTAAACATCTGTGCCTGTAGAGTCTGTGTCTGGAGGGCCGAGGCCGTGCTCTCATGCGTGTATATTGTGTGAAAGTCAAACAGTGGAGCTTTGACAAACTGTAGTCTTTTTAAGGGGCTGGTGGTTTACATAAATGCTCTTAATGTATCATCTTCGCTGCTACTGCAACACATCAGACTTTTTTTATTTCAGATCAGCTCGTGGTTTCGTTTAGTGTAACTTCAGATGTAAGAAAACATCACTGACTTGAAAGTATTTCTTTAATCTAAGCACCAGTGAAGTGTTTATAATAAATACCCGTTATATCCAGGAGTATTTCATGTGGTTTCAGAGAAGTAATTTTAAGAAATGATTCCTAAGTGTATATTCATCCAACACAGACGAACGGAGTTTAAGCCGAATAAGTCGGTTCGTCTGCAATTGCTTTGGAATGACAGAAGTGAATTGATATATCGCCGGTAAACTCTCTGTTTAAAAAAGGACCAATAGATGGAAAGTAAAGGTGGCTAGTGCCAGTTTTATGGAAATCGATCACTGAATTATGTATCATTCACATAAAAGCATATTCAGATAGGTGGAAGAAATGGCTCCTTACTATTCATGGATTTTTCTATCAGATTGCAGTTTGGTTTTTTTGGACAGAGCAATCTTTTCCTTTCATCACAGCATGTGCCACTCACTTTAAGACAAAAGTGCCTGATGTAAATGATCTTGAGAAGACGTGCGCAAACCTTCCTGTCATGCTGTTCTAAAAGTAGTATTACGGAGTGATTGTTGCGTTCCATCCAAATCCAAGTTCCACTTGAAAACAAAGATGTTTTAGTTTGACTTTTATATTTTAGACACAATAAAACTTAAAGTGATGGTTTAACCAGAAATAATATTGACTTGTTTGCCCGCCTGTTGTCCTTTCAAACCTGTATGGCTTTCTTTCTTGCCAAGAACAAATATTTGGAAGAAATACATTTGTAAGAAAGATCAAACAGCAGTGGCACCCATTTACTTCTACTGTATGGACACAAAGTAATGCCAGTGAATGGCTGCCAGTACCAACATTCTTCAAAATATCTCAATTTTGTTCTGCGGAAGAAGGAAAGTCATTGGTTTGAAATGAGAAGACGATGAGTAAATGAAGACATTTTTGTGTAAATCACTTTAACACCATATATCAGGTATACATTTGTGTCATTTGTTTTAGTATTTTTTATATACTTTCATTTTTTATTCTGGCCTAATCTATGGCTCTCTTATATCACAATTGCTTTCCCATTTGCACGCTTAACATAATGTAATCTGATTAATGTTATTGTTGATGCAAATTGTAATTTCATTCTGTTTTTTACCAGATACACCAAAATGAAAACGGCAACCAACATCTACATCTTTAACCTTGCTTTGGCGGATGCCCTGGCAACGAGTACTCTTCCTTTCCAGAGTGTGAACTACCTAATGGGTACATGGCCGTTTGGAGATGTGCTGTGCAAGATTGTGATGTCCATCGATTACTACAACATGTTTACCAGCATCTTCACTCTCACCACCATGAGCGTGGACCGTTACATAGCTGTCTGCCATCCGGTTAAAGCCCTGGACTTCAGAACCCCCCGTAACGCCAAGATCGTCAACGTGTGTAATTGGATCCTTTCGTCCGCAATCGGGCTTCCTGTCATGGTCATGGCCTCCACCAATTCTGAAGACCAAAGCGGCTGTATGTTAAATTCAGATATTGCTGCATTTAACATTTTTAAAGATATTACCACACTATTTTTGATGTTATGGTACAGTGCATATAGAAATCCTCATGTATCGAAACTTGAATGACTTTCTCATGCAAACACAAAAGAAGATACTTTGAAGAATGTTGCTAACCAAATAATATCCGTCACCTATTATCTTCAATTGTGCGGAAACAAAACCTCTGGTGATCCCTCAAACGATCTTCTTTTGTATTTCACAGAAGAATGAGCTACTGTACATGGGTTGAATACATTTTTGGGGCACTTATTTACATTTAGAGTGTTTTTCACTAAGCCGTAACACCAGAACACATCCACCTAATTTCGAGCTTTATTTCCTCTAAGTATAATAAGTCCATTTCCAACATGTTTTTTAAGACCGGAAACATCCAGTTTCGTTTCTGTGGCAACAGAAATTGCAGACAAGACAGCCAGAAGCACTGAGCCAGAAAATTGTTATTGAGCACATTTAGATTGATGTCAGTTTCAGTCATTTGGGAAGAATATCATAAGGATGTCTAATAGCGGGAGCAGAACGTTCCGGGTCTCTATGGCAACCAAAACGATGCCCTGAAGAAATAATTACTTGTTGTAAAACTATGCAATATGCTTTGCAAAAATTTCATGCGTGTGATTTGTTTTTTACAGCCATCGACTGCACTTTGCTCTTCCCCCATCCTTCTTGGTACTGGGAGAACCTCTTGAAGATCTGCGTCTTCATCTTTGCCTTCATCATGCCTGTGCTCATCATCACCGTCTGTTACGGCTTGATGATTCTCCGCCTGAAGAGCGTCCGCATGCTGTCTGGCTCAAAGGAAAAGGATCGCAATCTGCGCCGCATAACTCGGATGGTCCTGGTGGTGGTGGCGGTTTTCATCGTCTGCTGGACCCCCATCCACATCTTTGTTATCATCAAAGCACTGGTCACCATTCCCAACTCACTCCTGCAGACTGTCACCTGGCATTTTTGCATCGCCCTCGGCTACACCAACAGCTGCCTCAATCCTGTCCTCTACGCCTTCCTGGATGAGAACTTCAAGCGGTGTTTCAGAGAGTTCTGTGTTCCAAGTCCTTCCGTGCTTGACCTGCAGAACTCGACGCGCACCAGGAACCCCCAGCGCGAGGGGCAGTCCAGCGGCCACACGGTGGATCGGACGAACCAGCAGGTATGACTAGTCTTGGAGATGTCATCACTGGAGTCCCGCTGCCAGCCCAGTGTTGACATGAGCTCAGAGGTGACACAGGTCACCACCGGTGTATGACACCTGACTGTGGAAGTTTTATTTTTAACCTCTGAGCATCTCTCCAGGCCTCCTTGAAATAGTTGATTTACAAAACTGGCATGGAGAGAGACTGTTGGTGTACATGAGAGACAACCTCACTTCTAGACTTCAGTGTGACGAATCATACACTATGATACACCCTAAATGACTTATTCGGGAATTTGCATACGATGTGACCCTGTATGATATACTGTACATGAATTCACCCCTAGAATCAAAGGTCCCTTTTGTTAATGTTAATGTAATATATTATATAAAGAAAATTTTTATAAGTGGACTGCTGAAACAAATCAAATCACGTTTTTAAATGATGTATTTTTACATGTCCTTTCATCATTTCCAGCATTAAATATATTCAAATATTTTGAGATCTTGGAATGCTTTCATGGCCTTTGCAGTCTAATTAAGCTGCCATTCAATCGTGTTTCTTTGGAGTGACGATTAATCATCAAATGACTGTTGGAAGTGAAACACAATGTTTCTCCGATTTACTGTGAGCTGTATATAAAAGCCGGTAAGAGCCGCCTTGTGCAACAATGGATAATCTTCACGCTTCAGTGGTGACAAGTGTTTTGTGCTTGTATTTTGATGCACAGTTCTTATTCCAATGTAGATGTCCGATGTAATTGTCTAAATGTCACTCTGATGAAGACAATGTGTGTAAAAAACAACACTTTTACAGTAAAAACTACATCAAGATGTGTGTGCCGCTGTTTCTGTACGATTTATATATACATCATCCCAAATAAAGCATTATGTACAATATGTGCTTTTGGTGATTTAATGAAACAAGGTCATTAGATGTAATGTAGAGTTTTTGCTATATAAGTACTGTATAATGTGATGCATGTCCAAGCTGCTTAAGTTTTAGGTCTTTAAATTGTAGAGTCTTGGTAGCAAAGATTGTATTAATAATTTTGAATCTAAATTCACTATTGACACATAGTTCCCCCAAACATGACAATTCTGTCAACATTTACTCACCATCATGTCATCACAAACCTGTATGATTTCCCTTTTTATTGCAGAACATAAAAAAAGATATGTTAATTAATTTTGGTAACTGAACAACGGCGAATTTTGTTGTTTGAACACAAAACTAATTCAAGTGAATTCAATGTGACCAACGTTCTTCAAAATATCTTTTTTTTTATGATGACGAAAAAAAGTTGAACAGGTACACACGACACCATTTCCATTTATGCGTAAACTAGAGCTCAAATACTTCTTATACACCTAAAATCCATTTGAAATCTAAATCCCATTTCTCACCAGCATCTCTTCTTAATGCTGGAACAGGAGAACTCTGTGATTATATCAAGCGTAAGACGGTTCCATCTGCTTTTAGTTATTACCAGAATCTTTATGATCTAGTTTGAGACCCCTTGCCAGCTATAAAGGGCCAATAAGTTCTTCTGTAATACTTTGGAATCAAATAATCATGGCCTTTGAGCTGCCGTCTCAGTCATGTTGTCCCCGCTCCCTCCCAGAAATGCTCAGGGGAAATGAAGGAACAGAGCTTGTGTGTCTGGGACAGCTCAGCACAGAACCTAACGCGAGAATAGTGCCAGGAGAGAACTTCAGTTGATCGTTAAAGCGTGCATATGACAGTCCTGACATGCAACATTAAAAGAGATGTTTCCTATCAAAAGAGAATGTGTTAACTTTAAAAAGACAAACTTTCTGCTTGAATCCATGTGAAGGATGGATGGGGTTCTGAAGTTTCATCATCATCCTTTTTATCCCTCCCAGTGCCGTATTAATATAAAATAATTCAATAAGGAGATTAATTCTACAGACCTCATGGAAACATCTGAAATACTTCTTCAAAGTGCGGTGGAGAATAAATTAAACTTGAGAAAATGAAGACTGCGGATATTAAATTATGACTCATATTAGTTATTTATTTTTTAATAATTATAAAAATGGCTTGAGTCTGGAAAGACTTCTCCGTAGTCAACAATTCAAGTTTTAAAGGTTTAACACCATACAGCCAATAAGCTATTTTAAAGTTATTTCTTGGAAATTATTTCATAGTCCTATAGCAGAGTCGAAACAGTCCCGATTAAAAAAGTTTGTGTTAGATAATATATTTTATATATATATAAGTGTATTGTGCAAAAGTACTTATTTAGAAATATGCAAACGCATGCATATTTAAGAAAAATATTTTATAAAATTATAAGTTTATAAATATGTTAAATACTCCAAGGGGCTTTTTCGCCTTTTAACAAATATCTGATTATAAGATTAAATTGTGATGCAGTCGCCTTGGATGAAAGCGTCTGCTAAATGAATAAATGTAAATGTAAATGCGTTTCCCTTCCATGAACAAAACTTATATCAATATTAGAATATAAGTATCACGAGTATGATGTTATTTCCATTCACAGAGTATTTCAACTTGTGTCTGCAAATTAAAGTATTTAAATTCCATTATCTTAATGAACAAAAGTGAAAGTGTTCCAGTTTGTGTAAATCACAAATAATGCTCAAATAATCACTAAACCTCAAAGCTGAAAGTTAGACACTGTCCAAAGGTCCCAACATTAATAACAAATAAATTAAATGACAGAAGTTGACTTCAACATTTTTAAGAGGTTTGACGTTTTGGTTTGGAGTGTGTGAACCGGAACTGTGTGCGTGGGACCTTTTCACCCACGGACCCATTTGTGTGTGACACCTTCCGCTCCTGTTAGCATACCGAGCACGGCGTTTAGCTAACAACAGACACGAACTGAACATCATTTTTACATATTTCTGTTTTTGTCATATCATAGATTTCATAGGTAAGTGTGATTATGTATTTGTTTAGTGAAAACAAGTGGATGGATGTGGTATAAATAAAGTCAAATATGTGTGATTTGCAGCAGCTGTATTAGCACAAATAGCTCAGCTAGCGTTAGCATTAGTTTAATCTTTAAAACTTGAATGTTTTGAAATCATTGCTTTATGTTTATGAAATGTGTATCAAATTAGTAAAATATCTTCTGAAATCACTAAATAATAATGTTACATATTACTGTCAAATGTGTTTGTGGTATGGTCAGATTAAGAGTAACACATATGAGAGGTTTAGGGGTTTTATTTTATTACAAAATGAAGATTATGTTATCAATTATTCACAATCTTGTCAATTACCACCTGCATTTCCTCTGCAGAACACAAGAGATATTTTGAAGAATGTTGGGAGCCTAACTGGAGTGACACCCTTTATTTTTTTGTATGGACACAAGTGGAAAAGTCAATGGGTGCCAGTGACCAACATTCTTCAAAATATCTTATTTTGTGTACTTTGGAAGGAAGGTATACAAGATTGTGACAAAAGTGTGAATAAATGCAGACATAGTTCTCATTTTGTGGTGAACTATCCCTTTAAGAGTATGTAAATCAAGTGTTAAAATGTTAACGTTATAACAACACACAACATATACGCACACAGAGTAAAATCCATCAAATTGTCAAATACGTAAAAGTTTGTCTTTATTAACCTTAGTGATGATACAATGTACAATATTACTCGCATTACATCTCCGGTTCTAACTATAATCCACCTGTTGCCAGATTGTATCTTAATTTATGTTTGTTTTTGTCTCTGAAACGTAGATTTTCTAAGCGAAGATGACGGACCGCTACAACATCCACAGTCAGCTGGAGCATCTTCAGTCCAAGTACATCGGCACGGGTCACGCAGACACCAGCAAATGGGAATGGCTGGTTAACCAGCACAGAGACTCTTACTGCTCCTACATGGGACATTTTGACCTTCTTAATTATTTCGCCGTTGCCGAGAACGAAAGCAAGGCTCGTGTTCGCTTTAACCTCATGGAGAAGATGCTGCAGCCATGCGGGCCACCAGCTGACAAACCCGAAGATGCTTAAAGTTAGAGCCCCAAGGACCTGAGGGGCGAGAGATCATACGGAGATTTTGGACGTGTTGGGGAAGGGTTCATGTGTTTCTTTATCCTGTTTTTTCAGACCAGTGATCTCTCTCCTTTTGTGATCCAGCATTTTTGTATTAGTTTGTATGTCTGAAGAACATTAAATTTCATTTCTACAGAAATGCATCGGTTGTTCTATTTTGTAGTTCGTACTTGTTGCTTTTGTTTCATTAAAAGCCCTTGATAGTATGTAGACAATTTAATGGAAACACATTTTAACTACCTGATCGTTTGCTTTTAATTTGTCACAAATGATTCATGTCCTGTGTATTTACTCCTTTGAATCCAACAGAAACTGAACGACTAGTTTGTTTTGACTTTAATTGCTAATTAAACAGTAAATTGAATCAATGCGTGAGATACAGAGTTTATTTTTCCAATAATTGTCTGGATTAGTCGTGAGGAAATGTTGGCATTGCTATGACTTCACTGATAAGAGTGTAATGTGTTGGCGGTGTTGTCTCTAGCATAGCAGGGTAAATCCTCACCAGCTGGCCCCACAGTTTGAGTCCTCACGACAGAGTCATTTCTGCCGTGTCAGGAACAACACACGGGCACAGCAGATCACCAGCTATTTTTATATTCGTTTATGAGGAATAACGTTGTGCTTGGCTGCCAAAGAGACCCAAGGTGTTCCGGTTAGACACATTTTCTATTGGAATTATTCATCCGGTTGCTTTGATAAACCAATGGTGGGCTAACCCGTGTCAGTCAGGGATAACCCAAAATAGGTCTCGATCTCGTTCATTGATGACAACTTAAAACCTAATATATACAATATTAAACTAAAATATAAAAACTAACATATATTTTTGCTTTTAATATATTTCAGTGGCAATCGTTCTATAAGAGAAATAAGACACTTGAGGCCGGGGTGTATTGTGAATAAATCACAGCTGGAGGGGTAGCGGGCACTCCGCTTGGCGTCTTGCCTAACTACAGCCCGGCCTCAAGTGCCCTGTTGCTTAAATAATGATGTCATGTATAGATAGTTGGACGTACAGTTAAAATATTTATACAACCAAGAATTAGCTCTTTCAAGTCACGTAAAGTGAAGAACAGATGTAGTCTCCAAAAGAACCCCCTTTTCTACTTTATTTAAAAGAAATTTCATTTGTACGGATTTGATTGAAAGGTATAAAAACTTGAAAATATGTACTTTTTATTATTTTATTATAGATTGCCCTAGAGTTTTACAATTGGATATGTTTCAAAAATAACATTAAAAGCTTTTTAACCTCCCTGCCTTATATTAAATATAATATTCAATGGGTTTGAATTAAAGTTGGAGTAAATAGTTCATAATCATCTGAGGAGAGGAAGAAAAAGCAAGTGCAGCAAGCATGAAATCAAATACAGTGCATTCGAGATAACACTGCTCACGTCTGAAAGATCATTTCAAGGATTTTATGAGAAAGGTCAGACCAGCCAAATAAAAAAGAATCTTAAAATCTTCTGTATGCTTTCATATTAGTGCTTTTCTAAACCAAACATCATTGAGGAATAAAGATAATTGTAATATTATACACTGTGATATGCTGTTTTGTCCACTAAAAAGACAGCTGGTGAATTTTTGTCCACATACGCACAAAGAATTCCTGAATAACATCCAGATTTCAAAATAATAACACTTTTTGATGGATTTTTTACAGTCGTGGAATGCTTACAGTTTTGCTTGATATTGATGTATTGGTCTTTGTAAGAATTTAACAATTGCTTATCCATAACCAACAAATAGGCTATAAAAACAGCTACCTTTTATTTAGAAAAAAATCATTATCATGTTTCATCATGTTTATATAACATATAAACATAGGATCTATATCTCATAAAATATGCCCAGTTTTTTATGTGCATGCCTTCTGATATGAATTCCAGAAAGATTATGTACTGATATAATAAGTGTACAGTTGAGTTTAATACTGCGGCTTTAAAGAATGACATTTATTCTTAAACTATATGATCTATAACTTTATTACACCCGCTCGAGGGATGGATGTCCCTTATCTTTTTTACTAGATCACTCATCATTTTAACAGTTGACTGCACTGAGTAATGACACCAGCCGGAAGTTCTCGCCGCATCACATTCACTCGCCAAACATTTCGTAAAACGAGTACATTCAATATGGTTTGCATTCCCAATCTTTTAGCCTGATTAAATACAATAACTTAAAAAAGAAACAGATGAGATTTAGTAGAAAAGCAAAGGGAAAATAAAAACTCTTGCATGTGTATTTTTTTCTGAACAAACAGATACTTCTATATTTATACATTTAGCAGTATATTTAGTCTGAATTTACACTTTTGAACATACAAAATAAACAAAAGCCTATTTCATACATTAGGCCATTATCATAAAATAATTTAATTATTGAAGTGCAGATTCAATTGTTTATATTAGCTCTACTGTAAGATTGCTTATATTCTGTTTAAAGATATGAGAAATCCAATGATTTCAAATATAATACAAAAGACTGTTCATTGTCTATGTATGTATATATATATATATATATAATACTCATAAAAGGCATCTCAAAAACACCTTACACTTCTATTAAACATAAATATGTGAATATGTCTTATAAATATTGTGACGTTCTCTCTTGAAGCTGTGACTTAATTCTAAGGTTAAATACAAGACATTTACAATCCTTATGTTGCTCTATGGAAGAAGACGAACCAAAGTGCAATATACTGGATGTATTCACATATATATCATACACAGTCTGTACAAATGGTTTGAAATAATTTAAAACGGTTTCTCCCCATAAAACTATCTCAACAAAAACTACTTTTGACATATGATCGTGTAAAGAGCACCAAAATGAGTGACGTTCCATGGTAGACTTAATCTCACTTTTCCCTGCGTGGAGAAGCCTTTTCCAATTTTCATAGTTAAAACGGGCCACGTCTTTTATATGGCTCTGCACCACTGTGCCTTATAAAACCCACCAATGTACGTACAGCCCTGAAGGCCGAATCAATGACCTCTGAGAAAACTGTGATAACATTTAGACAAAAAGATATCAGAGAGCTAAATAGACATGGACTATGTCATATGGTTTTCCTGAACAGTAGTTACAGATATATCACAACATAACATGTATATCAAGTAATCCGATATTGGGGAAACAACAGAAACACTGTCAAGGCACAACATAAATCTGATTACATAACGTCTATTATATTAAAAGTGTTTATAATCAGGATACAGACGAATATCGGCAGTAATAAACCTGCACTTGAATATTCATGTAATGTACACTGATGTCCAGGTACATGTGTATTATAAACAGTTTTTGCATGCACGGCTACCTATTGACGTTATTGGACTCTGAATACTGTAGGTGAAAATGTGGTATACACAAAAAACTTCCAAAAACAAAAAGTCCACACACAGCAACAATGCAAGGAGTCACCGGCCGCTTTACACTGTTGCACTTAACATTAGGAAATAATGAGTTCAAGTCTCATCCTTAGTGTGTGCAAAAATAAAAGGTGTAAAATGTACGGAATTCATAGATTGCTTTATATATTCTGAAGGTCTCTCTTTCTCTCTCTCTCCTCTGTTTTCAGCTTGCAGCGGCATTCCGGGTCTGTCCCCAGTTATGCTTTAGCCCCACTGGCTGATAACAACATCCAAAGACAGGATGGCCAGCAGAGAGCGCAGCCTGTGCCAGAGAAAAGCTTGCTGCAGCAACGAGCCAGTCTGTTTGTGTCCCAGCAGGAAGCATGGTTGAAGAAACAGGAAGAGAGATCTCGGAGCTTGCAGGCTTCCAGCTTCCCCGCCAGCAGGTCCCGCCTCAGGGCCGATGAAACCTGGCGAGAAAGAAGGAGCAGACGATGTTTTAGCACCAGCGGAACAAGAACAGATCTGAGCAATGTTTAGGGCACACAAGGCATCAATCTGTGAAAAGACCAACCGATAGGACCATTTTATTATTAGAAGTCTATCAGCAGGGTGCTTGTTAATGATGCTTGTTAATGCTGGCCAATGCATACTAATAAATAAAAGATAATATATGCAATCAGACTGCATTTCTACAACTTTGAACCATGGGGATTTGCAGATGGGCTGGCAAAAGAATGGGAAGGAATTAACGTTATAGCAGGGTATTTAGCCAACCCCAAGCAATATATTTCATTATAATTCATATTTAACCTTTTTTTTTTATTGTACTATTGAAAACAATCTAAGGAGAATACATGCGCTTACCTGGTAAACTGTCGGCTTTCTTCATGGACTTCCATCTCTTTACTTTTAAATTCATTCAGTTCTTTGCGTATAGCAGCCTGATAACAATGAGAAAATACGCAAGAATGACGTACAGTTCTGTAATATGTTTGCAAAAGCAGCTTGATAATTATAAAAATCTAGCACACATGATTTTGTACGTTTAATAAAATACTTTGAGGAAAAATAAAATAATTTAAAAGCAGGTGACCCATTTCAACAGATCCTGCAATAATTACCGGTAAAATGACACATTTAAATATTAAATGTTTTAAATAAGACATATTTTAAATGTAATATATATTTAAAATGAACATTTTGTCAATAAAAATAATTGTATTTTTAATAAGTACAATTACACGTTCATTGAGCTCAACCAAAAAGGTTATAATTCCAAATTGCAAATTACACAATTTTAATTTCCAACAAACTTTAAAAAACAACTACAACTTGAAAGACATGGTAATCCTCCGGCACGAATAAAATGTAACCAAGCATCACTTTTATTATGATGTCACAATAGAAAGTGACGGGTAGGAAACTTCATCCCAAGACGGCTACCAATCTCCCATTTTTTCTTGGTGGCGCCAGAGCTAAAGTGATGTCACTTCTGCTTTGTGACGTGATGATGCTGATTACTTACATATAAAACTATTTCGTTTAATGGGGTGGTAAGTCAAACTTAGTGACACACACACCAACCATCAAATAATAACCAACATTTTTTTAGAAATATTCTTATTTAAATTGTATTTATCTTAAAGTAAAAAGGGAAAATATATATCTTATTTGTGGTTAAGTATTGAGTATTTTTACTACCACGGACATGTGAAATTGACAAAGTACAAATATTTTAAATTTAAATTATACTTTTAATCATCTTTTTACCGATTTTAAGCTTCAGAAACATCCTTCAGGACACTTGCGTGCCTTATGCATCTTATCAAACTTTGTGGAATCTAAAGACACTGGTTTCCTAGAATCTCTCATGTGCTTTTTCAAATAATGAGATAAAGGAAAATTGCCGACCTTGTCTGCAGGGGTTAACCTGGTCCAGGGTTTGTCAGCCCGGCGATCGTAGTCTTTTGCATCTGTGACCTCCACATACTCATTGAAGCGCAAAATTCTACGAGCCACCAGCTCTGCGACCGTGGGCCGGACGCTTAACTGTCCAAAAGAGCAATTATATAAGTCACCTTTTAATGTGTTCACGTCACCTTTATAGTAGGTTCAGGTGTTCTTTCTCAAGAGTTCTGCACTGAAGCACATAGTTTAATACTGATGGTGGACAAAAATCAACCATGCCAGATAAAATATCTGGGGCTGTCAAATGCAGATCACTGAAATCACACAGGACTGCTCGCTTGTCTGTTTAAATCCAAGTCTTGATTCTCTGAATAATATGGTGCATTAAATATTTAAAATTAGGGTTGAAAATAGTTAGTAATACAAATGTTAACTTTTGCATGATAACTTTTAAAACGGCACCAAAACAGAAAAATCCTCGTAAAATTTTCAAGTCACAATCATAAACAATTTGATTTGATTTGCAAAGCTGATTGGCCAGCAGATGGCTCTGAATCCCACAATCCTCTGCTTTCCACCTAATGTCACTATGATTTGGAATTGTGATTATTCATTCTTTCAGTATTATGCAAATGTAACGGGTTATGAGCCGTCTGAAGTGCCGGTGCGTTAACATACTGTTCCAATGTTAGACAATGTCTGAAGATACCTTTCTTGAAAGTCTTCTTTTGATCTCCTGCTTGGCCTCTTGCTCTTCTTCCTCGTTTTTCTCTAGAGACATATTCATTTTGTCTACTGTTATCCTATGCAATCACTCTCGCACATTCACGCTCAATATTTGCCATCTCTATTATTTCTTAAAGAATACAGTCGCTCTGTTCCAGAAAGAATACACTAAACAAAAATGTTACATCATGGCAATAGCAGAACATCTGTGGCTCAGTTACTTCAATGCCAGAGGCAACAATAAGCAAGTACAGACTTTGTGTGTGCTGTCCAAACATACGGTCTATATGTAGATGACACTGTGAGTGAACATACGTTTCAGGATATTTCGCTGTTCTAGTTCTTCAGTGGTCGGTCTCTGGCTGAGCCGTCTATATGGTAGAAAACAAGTTAGTATTACTAACAAATGTCTCCGCTTGTGTTTGATTATTATTCATGGGATGGGTAAAAGGATATATATACCTGACTAGTTTACAGCCGATCTGCTGCCATAGTTCCTGACGCTCCGTCTCTGATGTCCGTGGGAGAATGTTCTTCTCTTCCAGCTCTTTCTTGCTGGGTCTGTTTCCAAGTTTGATGGCAAGTGTATCTCGGCGGCGAATTTTGCTGGCAAGGGAGCCTGCGAAAAACCGATATGCAACAAATGCTTAGAAGTACTATTTTCTGACCAGAGCGAAACATCTTCAGATGCAGAGCGGAAAGAACAGAAAATGAGAAACACGCATTAGTCTTTGCAGGAATGTGCCGCCTGTAGTGCGCCGGCAACAACAAACTTTCACAAAGAGAAGTGTGTCGAAAAGACAGCACGTTTTCCTGTTGGACGGAGAGCATGCTTATACCCCTGCTTTGCAGAAAAGCTGCTTATTCAAAGCTTTTAACAAATAAACCAACAAACTATCCGTCAGAAAGTTATGCACTAATCGTTAAAAACGACCTTCTCGACAGTGGAAAGAACGAACACAATAGAAGAGCACATACTAGAGGTATACTCATCGTCTTCATCCTCTTCTTCGTCGTCTTTGTAGAGTATAGGCCCGTCTGAATCAGAATCATTGGAATGGTTTTCTGTGACGGCGTCAGGAATGAAGGTCACCTCTGGGTTTTCAACATTGACAGTTTGTGGTTTCTCTCCTTCAGTCCTATTAAAGACAAAGATAATATGCATTATTTTTATTCCATATACATATGTATTGATCAAAGCTGTTTTTATACATATGTAAGGGGTGTTTTGCCTTTATTTGAAAGTGAAGAACAGAGGGGAAGGCATTGGAGACAGGGGTGTGGGTCAACAGAAGACACTCAAGAAAGAAATCGAACTACATTACAATCTACAACATTTCGTAAATACACTTTTTACATGTTTTTCACCTTTAAAATAGGACGCAAGGGCGATTAAAATTGAGTTTCCCCCACTTTTAAAAAGTTAAAATACTTAATAAAAGAAAGTACTAGATTTAAATGTATTTCAGTATTGTAGGTAAAAACCAACAATATTTAGTATTGAATAAATAAAAAGCATGACATATGCTTTAGAATGTTGTGACAAAATAAAAATGAATTAAAGACAGATAAAACAGATTCAATAAATACAGATATGTTTTGAATGTTATTGCTTGTGTGTCTTTAGGAAACATTCTCTCAATATGTAAACAGAAACAACAGATCGAGTTAATAATAGAACAATTCACAGTACACTGTAAAAAACAATGTTTAACCTAAGATTATGAAATCCAACCTGAGAAAACCAATAAACCCTGAACCAAAAAAAAGACTTTCTTATTGCTCTTTCTGTATTCTGTAGGTGTGAAGAGTTACATTAAATCTAGAATGTACACAAGATCTTGCTATTGCAAACATTATGTTCTACCAAAAAATAATAAAGCAAAACTCACGTTTGTGCCTGATCTGTCTGCGCCTTCTTCTCTGTCTCACTCTCTCCGTTGACAGGTTTATGTGAAGTGTCTGGAGAAAGTTCTTTTGAAAATCTAGCAAACGATGTTTCCTCTGTCCTCTCGTTAACATGAGGCTGGACGGTCTCTGAAGAGCATTCCGAAGCATGACCCTTTGCACCCTTCGCTTCCTGCGATTTCTCCTCGACCGACTTATTAGAATTAGAGGTCACCTCTCTTTTCTTTTGGTCTTTTTTAGAGGCGCTTTCCTCAGGAACGCCGCCCGTCTCAGATGAAGCTTTGGAAGGGGGCCGAGGCGTCCTGGACGGTTCGGTTTTCTTGCCGGACTTGGCTTGTGTTACCTTCAGTTCTGAGCCATTGTTCTTTGGGGTCTTTGAGCAGGTGGATGAAGATGATTGTCCTGAAGCTGGAGTGGAAACCTTGGATGTGCCGGCGGTTTTTTTGGCGTTTAAAGGTTTACCTGTAAAAAAAAAAAAGAACTCAAGAATGTGATGAAGAAGGATGTGAGGTGGTGCATGTCCACATGAATGTTCCCTACCCAAGCATCCAAAGCATACAAAAGTGACATGAGATTCTCCTCTGATAGATAAATTTCACAGTCAAAAGAGACAGGAAGGGCACAGATCATGAAACCATAAAATGTAGGATTTCGGGAAGCAAATGGAAAGCAATAATATATCATTTATAAAAATATAAATAATTTATATAATTATAAATTATATATACTTGATATATATGTATATGTAATTATAATATATATAGAATTAATCTATATAATTTATAATATCATTTTAAACATCCAAACAGAACGATGATCAGAATTCTCCCAAAAAATATCCTTCTTTCATAGGTCAAGCCACCAACATTGAGCAGCACCCAAAACAAACAATGAACAGATAAAAAGATAAAAGGAAGAGCGGGTGTGTGCCCGCGAGAGGAATAAAGCACACATCCACAGTCCTCTAACATGCAAATGAGACATTTTTGTGTTATTTTACATTCAAACAAAAGCATTCATCAATAAATGATTATAATGTTTAACGAGACAATCACACACATATAATGCATGCTGAAAACAAAGAAAGACATACTGGGTCACATATGAGTCATGATGTTCCCTTCTACACCATGATTAACCAAAACTAGTCGTACAATTTAACTGACAAATCAACTATTTGCAAAGTTGCGCTTCAGGAAAACAAGATCTGGATCCCAGTGGGGCGGTTGAGAGGAAAAAGATGACAAAGAGGTCCCATCCATGCAGAGCTCATCCACCAAGCATGCACATGATGCTCCAAACTGACAGATTTACTCACCATTGCCACGTGTGGCACCTCGTGTGGTTTGTTTGGATGAAGATGGAGGAGCGGTCACCTGCTTAGTGGTGCTCTTGGTCACTTTTTTGGCCCCTGTCTGGCCCCCTCTCTTCACCCCTGTACCCGAGGCCTCACCTGGAGGTTTTGGGGCTGTGACCTGGTGTTTTTTATTTGGGGTTTTTGGAGCGTCTGACTCATGGGTCTGTGGGCTGGGATTGTTGACCTTCTTCTCTATAGGAGCACAGGGGAGCAGAGCCTCAACTGTTACTGACTTACAAGAACCCCAAATAGGCAAACAATTCTGGAAAAATCCGCCACCAAATTACTGATTAAGCACACTTTAAGGAAGAATATTTGGATTCTATGATGAGAATGCCAGCAGTTTGTCAAGATCAACCTAAGCAGGGACGAAAAACTAAAGGGATATCCCCAAAATATAAATTCTGTCATGATTAACTTGTCTGTATTAGGTTACTTTACTCTGCAAAACACAAATTAAGATATTTAGTAGAATGTTTGGAACAGGTACGAGTCCACTTGTATTGGTTTTTCTGTTTATAAAATAGAGGTGAAAGGGTGTTTGGTTATTGACCAAATATGTTCTTTTATGTCTGCCGCGAAAAAGATCTTAATTCAAATTTGTTAATATACTTGCTTAATAAATGCTCATTCATTTATCCCTTACATTAAAAGCTGTAAAACCACATCTTCCAACATTGTAAGGCATCTGTAAACAGACTAGAAACACCCTCGCCAACAAAAAAAAACATCCCAGTAACTTATTATAGTGAGTGGCTTTATTGCTTAAGTAAGCCTAGTCCCTCCTCCACCCGCTTCTACAGAATAAAGTTCTATATATCCACTATTGAGGAAACAGGCGGGATGTGGAGGAAACAATGAGAGAACTGTATTAGAACATTCAAAAATACTAAGACTACATTTCACTCGCAACTCATGACTCCAACTGCTTACGGCTTTGATGATAAAGCCGACACGATGCCAGTCCAAACATTATGAATGCACCAATCCAATCTAATTTCAACACACTTTCAACTTTGATTTGAATGTTTGATGGCCATATTATTAACACAAACATGACACATGCATCACATGATAATATGGCATGATGGTATGTAATGAATGCTTTAAAATCGTTTTAATATTATCACACACTGTCATCCATGCACTGAGCGTAATTCTTTCAATGCGCAAAATAAGCATGCTGAAAAAGCGGTGAAAGTACTCAAGCACTCTTTAGAACACTCTTTAGGCTGTTAACGTTACATAATGTTCCTCGTGAGGGGCTTGACATGAAAAGACCAAAAGAGGGCAGAACATGTTGTTAAGGTTACATTTGCACAGCATGCAAATTCACTATTTTTCTTTTATAACCTTACCTTCTGTGTCTTCTGAAACTCTTGCCAATCCCGTTTTCCTTTCAGGGACTTTTTCTGGTGTTTCAATGTCCACTTTGACCTCCTCGGTGACTCCACTAGACCCTGCGTGACCATTCAAGGTCTCTGTGCTCACAGGGTCATCTAAAGATAGGAAACATGGACGAGTTATGTTTTCCACTGATCGGAAGCTATAATAAGGAATGAATAAATGATAACTTCTGAAAGGCCCAGTGATTTGCTATAGGATAGTAGTTAAGACATCTGTATGATGGGTGGTGCGATAACACTGGCTTAAGATGGCTGACAAGTCCTATACATTGTTTCTTTAAATAGAATGAATATGTATTAGGAATCACACCTTGATCTGGAATGAGCACACCCTTCTTTATGAGCTCCTCTCGAGTTTGCCGGGTAGATATTTTTCTCTCCAAAACTATGAAGATGAGGAATGTACAGACATTATTACAAAATATTACATTTCAGAGACATAGTAGGCTGTGCCAGCTATTACATTTGATGTTTAATAACTTTTATAATCCATGTGTATTGAAGACACTAAAAACAGACTTTAACTGAATGCAGTGCTGCCTGGAAGATGAATTCGGTTTATAAGGGTTTCAAATAAAAAGCATAAATAAGCACGGCAAGCTACAGCTATGACTACAGCAGAAGTACCTTTGGAGAGGTCCTGGAACTTATCACTGGTCCTCTTCTTCCTCCATTTCCAAGGTTTGAAGATCTTCCCCAGAGAAGAGAGTTTCCCCTTTCCCTTCAGCTGTGTAGACTGTGAGCTTCCCACCACATCACAGTTGGCCACAGAAGATTTTTCCAGTCCTTCTACTAAAAGAGGAAAGACCAATACATGACATTTTGCAATCCCCTAAACATTTATGAATAGTCAACAGGGATGGTCATACTTAAAAATATGGGTCAAACTTTTATCGCCAAAACTAAAAAGAGAACATTTATTTCAACTGTCTAAAGCGGGAGTTTTCAAATCGGGGTCCAGGGGGCTTCCAAAAGGGTCTAGGGGTCTCCAGAAAATCTTAGAGAAATAAAACGACAATTTAAAATTGTATTAACATTTTTGTTTCAATGATCAATATTTATATCGATTTTATCAATTGTATAACTTTCTAGTGGATTTTTCTCACCAAAGTAATGTTTATTCCCCATGAAGAAGTTCATTGAAAATGGAAGATTCCCATCAGGATCATGTTCCCATATCTTAGCATATTCTAAAGTATAACTTTACATACTGTAGTGGGATATGTATTGTAAAAAGGGGTCCTCACAGAAGGTCAATCATATTAGGGGGTCTGTGGCATTGTAAAGTTTAAAGGAATGTGTGGGATTGACAATATCTAATATATTTTGATGTTGTATATTTTGTCTAAGAATCAGAGAACACCATGAATATCACATGTTGTTACTTATCCATTTCACAATCTCGGATTCACAACTCTTGTATTTGACATAAAAAAATGAAGCCAATTTGCCCTGTAATTGTAATTTCATTGTAATTGTAATATATTATAAATCTTTTTACATTTTAAATACCTGGAAAGATATCAATATATATAGAGATATCAAATATCACCATTTCATTTCTTGTTAGTCTGCATAAAACCAGGCAGAGAGGTGTTCTCCACATTAGGGCAAGAGGATATGAAACTTGTCATGAAACCCTGCGTAATCCAAACACAGACACTGACAAAACAGCATAGCACACTTACACGGATGAAGTGTAAAATGATCACAAGAGCGTTTCCATATGGCCAAACAGAATCAAAGAACTGAACACAATAGATATAGTGTCACTCCTCGCAATCAGAGATCCATCTTTTCAAGAAGATGCATACAAGTTCACAAATGCATACACGTTCACACATACACACGCACGGACGCATGCATGACTCGCACACACGCAGACACACACAAACACACACACTCACACACAGCTATATTTACTTAGTTAAATGTACGGCAAGATGCACTTTCTTGCACTATTCGTACTGCTATGAGCACAGAACCTGTTGTAAGCCCTTTTAAAAAACTATTACAATGGATTGATCGCATTTTGGAAAAGAGCTTTTACATTGTTAATCAATGCTAGACATCTTCAAAAACAAATTGTGAGAATTACCCACATAGACGTAGAGTCCGAATAAATAATCAAGATAATTCATATCATATAGAAAAACCTGTTGGGCAAAGAATACACATCAACTTCCAGACTCCGAATTCTTAACTATGCGACTTTAACAGAACGTTCTTGCTATGATAACTGGCTGGTTGATATCTAACCTCAACGTTGGTAAGAATAACTGAAACACCGTTCCAATGCTCAAGAAGGTGTTAAAGAGATAACATCACAAAAATAACGAGGTTCTCATTCATTGTTTTCAGTTCTCGATTGTGAAAAGGAGAGCATTAAATTAACTATTAAAAGTAGAAGGCACTTGTAGGCCTTAAACTCATAGTCCTTGTTTTTGTGAAACGGTCAGTGTCTAGGACATGAAGAGTTCACCCGCCACCCTTAGGATGGCAAACTAGATGAAACCACCAGTAACTACTGAAATCATATTTGTAACCAGGTTAACACATATAACCACATGTGTGTTGCACAAAACATTGCAACAAACGATCTCAGTATCAGACAAGGCGCACCTCAACACGGCCCTGCGTGAGAGGAGTCATTTACACTACCATGAGAGGTTTCATAAGCGTCCACATGTGACAGGACAACACGTCTGTGGTCTTTTCACCACCATCATGAGAATGAATAAGTGCTCAGTCACTAATCAACTCTCCCCAAGGAGCAACTGACCCGAAATTTCATTGGCCTGTCAACAGGCAGCTGGCCTCCGATTGGATTAGTAAAAGAATCTTTTACACCCGCAACTCCCAGCGATGTGAACGGTCCCTGAGATCAAACCTCTGAGGATCGAGCACATTAAAAACAAGGTCACGGGTTCAGAAGTGTGCGAGTGTAAGTGTGCATCTGTGCCCTTCAGTGCAGTAGAGCTGTGTCATTTATATTACATTGGCATGCTCTGATTGGACCGAGATGGGTACCAGCCGATAATCACACTTTATGACTTGATCTGTATTCACTTAACTTGGTAGATCTTCCAAATCGATCACATTTCTCACATTTTTAACAAATGTTCTTTTCTGTATAATAAAATCTTTTCATAATTACAAAGCACTATGTTAAAACAATAGTTAAATTACATATATGACAATTGCTGTAAAACTGTATCAATGATGTAACAATATATCTAAGGCAACACTTCTGTATCACATCATCTGAAAAAAAAGGTTAACGGTTAGAGAGCTAACATATCAGTTATATAAACTTGAGGCATCGGCCGATCACCGTGACAAAAATCGGTACTCGTTATCGGTGGCAAAACCATATTTTGAAGAATGTTGGTAAAAACTCATTCTCATTTACTTCTGTTCTTTGGAAATAAAACCAAGTCAATAGTATCAACGGGTTGTCTAACGTACTAACCAACCTTGCGTATGCCCGCCTCATCAATTTTGATCTGAACATATCATCCTTGAAATAAAACTACAATACAAAATAATTCAAAGTAACATCTTATTATGGATCAAAATGTCTGTCATCAGGGAGGAAATGGAAAAATAATAATCAGGATAGACGTGAAATATAAGGGAGTAGTTGTTCAAACCGCTATTTCTTGTAAAGACGACACGTGAGCACACTACAGGGCTATTTCAGTGTAGAGATGTCAAAACCCTTGACTGTATTTTTCTGTTCCTGTTTATTGTATGAAGAACAAACAAAATTTGTTAAATTGTTCTCGTTTGCTATAGCTTCCAGGCTGAAACTTTATTCTTTACAAACTTTGTCTGTATTCAGATTGGGTGTGTGGCACTTTCAGATATCGCTCGATGGCTTTTGGCAGCTTGTCTAAAAGCATATATGTGGTGCACACAGATTTCACGTTTTCTGTTAGTGTGGTCACTATTATCATTCGTTGTTTGAAAATAAACAGCACAGACATCCTGATAAACTTGCTATAGAACATCACACATGTCTGAACTGTCCCGAGGATGAGAAAATGACAGCAGACTCATTTTTGGCTGCACTGTCTCTTTAAGACAATAAACCACATGCTTAATCATTTACCGGATGCATTTCATGTTTCTGATCCTACAGAATCAGTTCCTCATAATACACAGGAAAACAAAAGACCAATTACAGCGGATAATTTGTTCCACCGAAAGGAAACCGCATACAATGGTCTTTCCAAAAAAAAGATCATAAGAAACAAAAGAGAAAATACAATATCAATACATTTCTGGATCTAAATCAATCTAAATACATCTTTCACCTCCTTATTCGCCTTCTCATATTGCACCAGAAATTTTCATTAAGTATGGTTCATTTGTAAAAACAGATTTGAAGTGATAGCCCAATAAGGAAAATTCTCTTATCACGTTTCGTAATATCAATGTATGACTTCATTCTTCTGCTTAACGCAAATGAAGATATTTGAAAGAAAGTGTTAAACCCATCTTCATATCAAACATGACACTGTACGCATGCTGCTTGTGAACACACACACACACACACAATATCTGATCCATTCTTATGTGATAGCCTTCAAAGGCTTTTAAATCCCAGCACTCGGGCAAACATGGAACTAATGAAGAAGGTGTCAGAACTTTTGCTCCAGAAGAGAATTGTGACACATGATTACAACATTGCATTTTTTGGTAAGGGACTCACGATGCACATCACCATTGATGGGTCACAATAAAATATATCAAAATTGATTGTAATGTGATATAAACTGTCCATATGTATAGTTTGGTTTTTAAAACATTACAAAACAGTGAATGTAGAATCTTTGTGTTTTTTATCTGGTGTGAGTTTCACATTTTGTTGATAACTCCGGTGAACGAACGATTCTATTTAGTGCATTTACAAAGATTTTCATTCCATTCCATTTTCTTAGCAAACGTTTTTATAAACGCTGTAACCGTACGGCAAACACACACTATGTATAATGTATATATTATGTCACATAGCATAATGCACAAAAAAAGCATATGAAAGTGAAAGGCATTAAGTAAACCCACGGTGTGTTTTAAATAAAATATCAATGCATTCGAATTCAACACTGTTAAAACAATTCTGCACACATTTCAAATGTGTTGAATCCATAAAAGAATATTATAGTTTAGTGATCCAATTGATTTAAAACCACTAATGATCGGATGTTTTTAAAGTCAACCATGGTGGATTCACTGCCATGGCCCATTGTGATATTATTTATCGTGATATATTTAATCCTGAGCCATCTTTCGTGATTAGTATCGTCGATCCCTTACCAAAAAAAGCTTTTTTGTTCATCTTGTGTCACAATTCTCTTCTGGAGCAAAAGTTCTGACACCTTCTTCATTATTTCCATGTTTGCCCGAGTGCTGGGATTTAAAAGCCTTTGAAGGCTATCACATAACCAGGAATGGATCAGATATTGTGTGTGTGTGTGTTCACAAGCAGCATGCGTACAGTGTCATGTGTGATATGAAGATGGGTTTCATTCTGCCGGATAAACTGCAGGTCGAGCAAATTAAAGTTAAACTTCCTTTCTTACACAACACTTGAAACACACGTAAGATCCAAAGCATTGATACAGTGCCCTAACACTAGAAGTGAATGAGTGCCACTGCTGCCTGGACACCAACATTCTTCCAAATATCTCCCTGATATTTTGATACTCCGTGATCATGAATGCTCTGTGGGTTTATCACAGACACAAGCGCACAACCTTAAGGTCCTTTCTTCCAAATATCTCCCTGATATGTTGTGATCATGAATGCTCTGTGGGTTTATCACAGACACAAGGGCACAACCTTAAGGTCCTTTCTTCCAAATATCTCCCTGATATGTTGTGATCATGAATGCTCTGTGGGTTTATCACAGACACAAGGGCACAACCTTAAGGTCCATTCTTCCAAATATCTCCCTGATATGTTGTGATCATGAATGCTCTGTGGGTTTATCACAGACACAAGGGCACAACCTTAAGGTCCATTCTTCCAAATATCTCCCTGATACTCCATGATCATGAATGCTCTGTGGGTTTATCACAGACACAAGGGCACAACCTTAAGGTCCTTTCTTCCAAATATCTCCCTGATATATTGTGATCATGAATGCTCTGTGGGTTTATCACAGACACAAGCGCACAACCTTAAGGTCCATTCTTCCAAATATCTCCCTGATATGTTGTGATCATGAATGCTCTGTGGGTTTATCACAGACACAAGGGCACAACCTTAAGGTCCATTCTTCCAAATATCTCCCTGATATGTTGTGATCATGAATGCTCTGTGGGTTTATCACAGACACAAGGGCACAACCTTAAGGTCCTTTCTTCCAAATATCTCCCTGATATGTTGTGATCATGAATGCTCTGTGGGTTTATCACAGACACAAGGGCACAACCTTAAGGTCCATTCTTCCAAATATCTCCCTGATACTCCATGATCATGAATGCTCTGTGGGTTTATCACAGACACAAGGGCACAACCTTAAGGTCCTTTCTTCCAAATATCTCCCTGATATATTGTGATCATGAATGCTCTGTGGGTTTATCACAGACACAAGCGCACAACCTTAAGGTCCATTCTTCCAAATATCTCCCTGATATGTCGTGATCATGAATGCTCTGTGGGTTTATCACAGACACAAGGGCACAACCTTAAGGTCCATTCTTCCAAATATCTCCCTGATATGTCGTGATCATGAATGCTCTGTGGGTTTATCACAGACACAAGGGCACAACCTTAAGGTCCATTCTTCCAAATATCTCCCTGATATGTTGTGATCATGAATGCTCTGTGGGTTTATCACAGACACAAGGGCACAACCGTAAGGTCCATTCTTCCAAATATCTCCCTGATATGTTGTGATCATGAATGCTCTGTGGGTTTATCACAGACACAAGCGCACAACCTTAAGGTCCATTCTTCCAAATATCTCCCTGATATGTTGTGATCATGAATGCTCTGTGGGTTTATCACAGACACAAGGGCACAACCTTAAGGTCCATTCTTCCAAATATCTCCCTGATACTCCATGATCATGAATGCTCTGTGGGTAAGTACAATGCATTTCTTCGATACAGTGTAACACAAATCATTTCCTGCCAGTGTTCATGTCAAATATCATCTCATGAACAAACACAACACGATCACTTCCGAGCGCTCCAACAACCGCAAACAAGTCCGAAGTTTGCTGTCCCGTCGAACTTCAGACGAGTTCAGTCCTGCGTGGCTTCTGTGGAGAGAGCGGAAACAGTAATTGGGCAAAGCATCAGACACTCACCGCTCCCTCTCTGAGACAAACTCGAGACAGATGTCTGACCCATGTCTGTCTGTCTGTCTGTCTGTCTGTCTGTCTGGGCCGATGCGCAATCATGCGACGCTCCGACACGACACGAGCTTCATCTTCATCTCTGATCAAACGAGCTCCTCCAAGCTCTGAGACGTGTTGCTGAAGTCTTCAGAAGTCTTCCATTCCTCCTGGCAGCAGTCAGAGGTCAGAAGGAGGAAGTCTGAAGCCCCTCCTCGCTCCAGCTCATGGCATGGAAGTGCATGCATGCAACAAAGTGACATCACTTCCAGCTATTTATGGCAACATTGTCACAAATCTTCTATTGTTCTGTGCATGTGTGCTTGTCATGGGCAGTTTTCCCTAAAGCGTGGCATCGTGCTCTTTAAGTTTGCTTTGCTTCCTGCAGAAGAGGCCGCAAGCCCCCGCGGTGTTGGCCGCCCTCCCATGTCATCCCAAAACAGGAATGGTGGGTGGGATCGGGTGCAGGAAGCCTTACACAATCCATGCTGGAGATGTGAGCCGTTGTTTTGCTCGGGGCTGGATGTTCTCCTGGAGTATGAGGTCTCCACCCCTTCCCTTCTTCCTGGAGGTCCTCGTGTGATCAAACTGTTTTCGATGAGGCCGGAAAACAGCGCTGGCGTGAATGCAACGCCGCTGAGACTGTGTAGTTCGAGGCATGCTGTAGGGTTGTTAGTGATCTTTCTTTACATACTCATTGGTCAAAGGGATGTATAAGGTAAAGGTCAGAAGTCTAAGGGGCAACCACAATAAGACAGCAACCGACTGTGCCCTGTGCCACCCTGCACATTGGCAGTGTTGTTTCCAATGGGCTGTGTGGAAGATGGTTCTAAAAGGACATTTTCTTTATTTGATTTATTTTGCAAAGCTACTTTTGTAGTTTACAAATAAAGAATCATACACATGGATCATATTTATATGTTGGGGTCCGTTGGGGTCTGGTGGTGAGAGTTGGACTTGTAAGCGGAAGGTTGTGGGTTTGAATCCCAGTGCCAGCAGACAACAGAAGTGTCCTTGAAGACATCTTAGCCCTGTCTGCTGAGGAGTGATATCTGTCACACTCCTTATACGTCGCTTTGGATGAAAGCGTCTGCCAAATGAATGAATGTAAATGTAAATGTAGGTTAAAGAAGATGTGAGTGTGAATAAATGATGATGGCATTTCTTATTTTGGGTGAACTATCACTTTAATATAAAAATCGAAATAATGAAACAAAAAGATTCCGAATTGAGCAGTGTTGTTAAATCGAGTTCTGTATGTTTTTTGGGTCCTGATCCTGAAATGTGCCAGTTGGTTAATCTCACAACTAGGTTAACACATATCATGTGGTTTCCTGGACCGAGATTAGACAACCCAGGACTAGCCCTTAGTCAGGACATGAAGTCATTTGAAAAACCTTCAATACAGAATGTATATTTTGAGTCAAAATAATGGCACATGTGTTTTTAAAGTGTTCTCAGTTTGGATACCTCTAATATTTATTTTAGTCTACAGTCTGATCTCAAACCCTGTAAGGGAAACACCCCATTTTCACCCTATAGTTTATGATAAAGTTGATAGTGTTGTATATTGGGTTTAAATGTAATGTTGATTAAAATGATTGTTGTAGACCAAAAGGGTGTTAAAAAATGCCAACATTAGGAAATGCCAGACGCAAACCCAAGAGACTCCGGTGATCATTTATAACATAATGCTTTGGGTGATCTATAGCTTTACAATACATCATTTTCGCCTGTGTCTGATCGTGTACTCGGATGACCCTCTCTCAAACACAAGACAGTCAACAACATTATTGTCATCAGTTCTGAACATTTTCACATTTACGGTTAGTCTGACTTGACTATAATAGTGCCAATGAAAAACAATTGGTTAATAACTTTGAATTGTGTGAATGTCACCTCTGGAATAGTATATAAGATGCACACTAGATATCTGAGTCATAGCATTGTATAATGAGTTCCTGACATGCATTGATTATGGCTCTGTCTACAGTTTAAAAACAGCATGGGCGTATGTATGGTGAGTCACCAAAGCTCAGTAGATGTCAAACCCTGGCAGTATTCTGGAGAATGTTGCCATCTATTGACCATAGAGAGCAAACATGGAATTTGTTCAACTCCATTTACTGGTGATGTCTGATATGTAATCATTTCTGCCCCCTTTGCTTCACAACACCAAATTTGATCATTTCGTGGGTTTGGAGCGTGTAAACCGGAATGTCAGGAAGTCTCATCACCACCCCGAATGAGTAGATCCGTCTAATTGCATGAAGTGAATTCACACGTCTGTCGGTCCACATGCTATACAGATTCTCCATCCAGACTCTTTTGAGGACCTTAATCTGAATTCCAATGTAGTCGGATGTCCCAAGAGACAGACGCCTGGACTTACTGTGGAGAGAAAAATCTATCCATTTGCTTTAGAGTGCAGCCTAAGTGCATATGGGAAGACATTAATGGCAGACAGCGAAGCGTAAAATGGATCTATTTGCAAGCCATCAAAACAAACACAACCCTCAAATGCTTATACAATGCCTATGTATTAGTCTATAATATGCTGTTCATCAGAGGAGGAGCCGCTGCCAAATACTCTTAACCCTCGCCGTTTACCGGACATTGAGATTATCACACTATATTAGTATGCCATGCATGAGATTTGAGACACTGCCAATCAAAGATACCGATATAAATTCTTTAAAGTGCACAATCCAATAAAAATGGCAAACTTTGAGCTGAATGTAAATGCAACATCACTGGAAAAGGCACAGGAAAACCTCATCAAATATTAACTGCCATCTCAGCACAAAACAGCAGCTAATTATTGTTTAAGTGATGCAATTTAGTTCTTTCCTTTGCTTGGATGATTTATTCATTAACCTCGACAAAAGTTAAAAAGAAAAACAGGATTTCTTTTCTTGCCACAGCATGTAAACATCCAAACCACGGATATCTGCTTCCGTCCGAGATCCTCAGATGATTAAAATGAAAGATCACCCAAAAGTGCATCATTCAAACCTAAATGAGCTTCATCACAACAGAAGATATTTTGAAGAAAGTTGATACATGAGTAGCACCGGCACCTATTATTTTATCTTCTATGGACACAAAGTCAATGCAAGGTAATGAGTGCCGATTCCAAACATTCTTCAAAATATCTTCTTTTGTGTTATCCAGAGGAAAGTAAGCCATAGAGGTTTAAAGGAGGGCCATCACGCTGTTTCATGCATTAGAAGTGCTTTACACTGTTAAACGTGTTGAATCATAATTGTTAAAAACCATGTCAGACGCATGATGTAGTATTTCTGTGCTCAATACAACTCCATCCCCCGGCGTAATGTCCAACATGTCCAGCTAGACCATAATGTTTTTATGTTTTGACAGGGCTCTTGCTCCTTTTGGGCCTTTTACCTAATGATGGAGCACAAGAAGGTATGGCAAACCATGTCGATCAATGCTTGACATCCTGCCTGTAAGTGTTTTTCCCCACCAAGGATGACTCTTATTTGAAAATCTGGGACATTTAATAATAGTACAGGCAAGGAAGGTAGAGAGCATTACATTTCACCAAGCAGACACGAAGGATTCTGTTGGTTAGATGCAAACACTTCAGAGAACCAACTATGTTCTCTGGATGGGACAATGATAAGATGTCACAGATGCCACGACACACTCATTTTGTTCAATGGACTCACCATCTTGACATTTCAACTCAATGACTTTTTCTGAAGAGCACAAAAGAAGATATTTTGAAAAATGCTGATAAAAGATAACCATTGGTCCAGGTTGACTTGCATCGGCTTTGTGTCCATACAATAGAAGTTCATAGTCCAATATTCTTCAAAATGCATCTGTGAAATTAAAATTTGCATCCTATCCCCCTGTCTGCGAAGGAAATTGAAAGATTTTTCACAGAATTATGTTTTGTTAGTAAAGTGCAAGTCAGAGGAAGTGATGAATATGATTTTTAGAAACAGTTAATCATAGCAACAAGTCAAACCACCTCTGCTGTACATTTCCGCTGACAGGGCAGTTTAGTTAGCAACTTTGTCAAACAATGAATGATCAGCATTTAGGGCATGAAGGAATAACCAAGGTTTTGCTGTAGGTAAAAGAAGATTATGTGTACATTTAGACTATGTGCATGTAAAAACTCTCTAGTGGTTTGCAAACCACTCCTAAACAAATACAGATTTACATTGCAAATCTCCAAGGGTAGTTTCACCATTTTAGTTCGTGACAGAAGCATTATCACATATATATCACATATATCAGACCCACACTTCAAAATCTATAACATGAAGGGGAACACTATATCAAGTATCACATCATGATAATAAAACATTTCTCTGGATTTCATGACACCTGGGGTGTACAAACCAGTGTGACTCATAAGTGACAAATAATTTAATTCTTGACAGATTTTCAGATCCCAAGAAATGATTTATTTCTGTTGGAACTGGAATGAATTTAGAAAAGTCATTATTTTCCAATAAATGCTAAAAGCAGAAGAGAATCTATACTAAAGCACAAAACGTATGATGAGAAAAGCAATGCGAAACGAATCAAACACATCATATGACATGTACCGAATATAGCCTGACTGTAAATCACAACTGATGCAAACCCTGTGTGTGTTTATTCTAAGATTAGACACGTAAGCTGGATTCCCAGAACACGAGCAGATAAACATCGATACGGTACCGGTGCATGATGAATACTGTACGAGTCAAAAGAGTCCATGTGTCAACACAGCATCATCGCCCAAGACCGGGCATGGGAGCAAACTAATACAGGAAAGCAGAAATGTGAAGAATGAACACATATAGCATTATAAACTTTCATAACTCATTTACCCAGGTATCCATCCACAAGCAGCCACACACACACACACACACACACGCACATGCACACTATCAAAGAGTTAATAGCACTTACACTGATGTTCCATGACTTGAAGGAACAAAGATTTCTCCAGTGAGATGATTCTCAATTTCCTTTCTTACTCCTTCTCTTCAAATCCTCTCTCTCTCTCTCTCTCTCTCTCTCTCTCTCTCTCTCTCTCTCTCTCTCTCTCTCTCTCTCTCTCTCTCTCTCTCTCTCTCTCTCTCTCTCTCTCTCTCTCTCTCTCTCTCTCTCTCTCTCTCTCTCTCTCTCTCTCTCTCTCTCTCTCTCTCTCTCTCTCTCTCTCTCTCTCTCTCTCTTCTCTCCCTCCCTCGCTCTCATCAGCCCTTCCTGTCGTCTCCTCCACAGTGGTGCACAGCAGAACGAGTAGCTACAGCTGCTGGATGACAAACAGCCATTACCTCCATTAAAGTGAGCTGACGGAGCCAGTCTGAGTCCATCAAGTGGAACCACCCAGTCCGCTGGGCTTTCAGCTATCGCCTCTGCCTGGCTACGGGGGTTGGGGAGGGGTGGCCAGAGACAGTTCTGTACCCTTCATTCAATTATTTTGTCCTGCTGATTCTACAATTTTACGTTTCAGGCTGTGCGCCGTCACCATACCCATTCAAATCCAAAGGGTAATGCAAACTAACGTCCATAAGCCCTGTTTGGTGTCAGTGCGGGTGAAGTGTTATCTGACGGCTGGGCAGGTAGGAAGAGCCATTGCTTGTGGGTGAAAATCTCCAACAATTTCTTTCAAATCTATTTTGGTATGGTTTCGGAGGTAAAGAATTGGATGTGGTTTGGAAAGGCCGAATCAGTGCCAGCTCACTTTTGTAGGCTGTGCTGTCATAGGACCTCACAGCGTCGGGCAAACTTAATGCAGAAGACATCACCTGGCATTCAGGTGAACAGATGTCATGAGGGCGTTTTGTCAGTTGGATGTCAAAGAACAATGTTAAAGAGATAGTTCGCTCTAAAATGAAAGTTCTGTGATCATTTATTCTCTATCTTCTCATTTTGTCCCTTGTATTACGTTTTCTTCAGCGGGATGCAAATTGAAAAATTGAAAATTTTACTTACCAAATTTAACTTTACAAAATAAGGAATGCATAAGGAATTATTGATGCACTCATTGAGGGGATAGTTCACCCGAAAATTTGTAATCATGTACTCACCTTTGAGTTGTTCCAAATCTCTATACATTTCTATGTTCTGATGAATACAGAGGAGAATATTTGGAAGAATGTTCAATACCAAACTCTTCTCGGACCAAAAAAATATTAAGTAATTTTGACTATTTTTTTCCTTCTATAGTTGTTTATAGGGTCCAAGAGCCCCTGTTTCAGTGGTTAAATCATTAGTCCTGTATTCAACCCTGAACAGTACTAAACAGACAACCTACTAAAATAAAAATAAATCCACATAAAAAAACGAATGTTCTTCTTGTTGACTGTCACAATAACCAACAAATAAATATCTCATTCCCGGTTTAGTGGTCTAAGCAACAGTTAATTTTAATAATGTCCACTGAGCAAAAGAGGCAACAATGACAATATTTATTTAAAAAAAGGTGCCAAAGTCCGTGGTGCACATCCGAGAGCAATTCATCCACGTTCCTGTGTTGTTGAAACAGCATTATTGATGTAACGAGATCATAGCAACATCCTGATAGGATCCTTTGTGCTTTGGGATATTGGGATGTTTTAACAAAGGCAGGATACTCTTTCTGATTATATGAACCATTCCTGGGACGACATGGCTTACATGAAACTTTTTTCCAACTTCTTTAATAGCTTAAACTTTTATAAAAGCAAATGACATAAACCTCAAGGTTATATTACAACATGTGGTTTAAAGAAGTGTGTAAAAATGTGTTCACCCAACTTTTTCTGTCATCATTTACTCACTCTCTTGACAGTTCAAACCGGTATGACATTTCATCTTCTGAAGAACAGAACATAAGATATTTTGGATATACATTTGCTTTGGTTAGTGTCTAACACTAAAAGTGAATGGGTGTCAGTGTTGTTCAGAATACCAGCTTTTTTAAATCATCATACAGGTTAGAAATGACAAGAGATAAAGTAAATTATGAGAGAATGTTTGCAACCCTTCAGCGGTAGAAAACATACGTTTGTGTTTTATGTTAAAGGCTACAACTTTGAAGGTACTGCCCCATCGACAAAGTCATTTTTTTAACCGTGTACGAGATACGGCCCTGTTGGGGGATTGACTGCGACTTGACGCATGAGATACGACAGGTACAATACACCACATCTCTGCAAGAAATGCTCCTAAACAACAATCAATCGTTATAAAGCTAAAAAAATGCAGATTCCATCCTCTGCTCTAAAAATACAACACTGCACAGCAATTAAAGTTGAGAGGCATGATGGCCAATGTTACATGTGCCCTTTTGTGTGTCTGCCGAGACCGCCTACACTGTCTGACGCACAGAGCAGCTCAACACTCCTACCTAAGATAAAACTGCACACTACAGAAACAGAACAAGATTTGGGAGGCGAGGGACACAGACAAACCAATAAACAAACAGGAACCGCAGATGTACTAGGAATAGTGCAAAATATTATGATAGTCCTTAACGGGATAGTTCACCCTTAAATGAAAATTCTGTCATACTTTTTCACTACCTTATCATTTTAAACTTGTCTTTATTTTGTACACAAAACAAGATATTTTGGAGAAAGTTGATGCCCGAAAAGTAACAACAACCTTTCAAGTCAAGTCAATCTTGGATGCAAAATTAATGCAAGTCAATGGGGACCAACGGTTTGGTTTTACAAACATTCTTTAAAATATCTTCTTTTGTGTTTTCCAGAAGAACGAAAGCCAAAAAGATTTGAAATGAGAAGGGGATAAGAACACTCGAAATTAGATAAGACGAAAGGCAAATCCATAGATCAACAACAAAAACATTTGTGTTTTTTAAAGTTAAAGTTTAATTGTGCAAAACATTTTGGAATAAAATGTCTTTGATTCGTACTTTACAATTTCTTTTAATGTATTTAAGAACATACCATGAAACAAAATATACATTCACTGTTGCCATCAAGCATATGACTTAATCCAATAATTAAATCTAAAAAATACTTAATTCTTTGAACCATTTTCTGCCTATCTGAGCTACAATAAGACTTCACGTGTCTATATTGTAAATATACTTTATATTTGGCAGTCATATATTCTATAAATATCAAATTCATGTGCCATAATAAAGAAATCCAGTGTAAGTGAATCGTATACTGTCATCTCTTGCCAACTATCTTGCCACTCTATCTCCCATTATAGACGCATCGTTTTAATGACTGTTTAAAAAGCATTTGACAGGAGACAGGAGTAAGCTTTTAAAAGTGTAAAGAAAAGAAAGATCTTTATCTCAAGCACACTATAAAAAGCAGCTCTGCTCTGCTGTATCTCTGTGTCATTACATGACGATCGTGAACATAGAGGGGTGACACACACATCTTCACACCATCATCAAAGTAGAAAAACCTACAAATGAATCCAAACACACAAGGAGCGAGAAAGTGCTTTCACCCCATGTCTCTTCACCATGCATCTGAAACACACATGGTGAATAATCGAGTAAAGGTTGCATTGAATGCAAGCCGCGGCTGGATGTTTCTTTATCCCCACGGTTCTCAGAACACAATGACGAGATCTTTGAAAAGATTGCGTAGATCATGTTGTGATGTCTGAAAGAGGGAGAATGTTGTGTACACGCTTAAGCAGCATTAAGTGGCTGCCGGAACACAAACCTGTCCAGTATGACAATCAGTTATTTATAACAATCATGTGGTTTAAAACATTTCAACACAGAAAATGATTCTTGGACCAAGCCCTGATGCCCTGCACTGCATTAAAAACATGAATATACACATCCCTCTTGTGGGCATTATGTAAAGCTGCAGTGCAAAACAAATCTAGCAGACAAATACACTTGTCTAACTGTGACATAATCAACCCATCATGTCCTGACTTCATGCAGCTTAATGTCAACTATTAAAGGCTGAAACCTATTGACAACCACCATAGATGTGATTTAAATACGACTTTTAAACCTTATCACTGTCATCATGTCTCTGCCACACACCCAGTCACAAATAACAACTTGTGACCCTTGAGATGCAATTTGTCATGTAGGGTCACACTTAGGCCGACGCTGGATCTCCAATGGTCAAAGTACAGAGTCAAAGGCAATGTTTCAAATAAAAGGGTGAAATCTTTAACTTCTCGCTGACCGCTGACGCAGTCTAACTTTTCCTAGAACAAATCAATCTACTTTCCAGAGGTGACATTTTAACATCTTTGAGGATATTTTAATAGAGGGAGTCCACAGGTTCATGAAACTGAACTTCAAAAAGAACCGGATTGAAATGAAGAGGTTTGATAGAGCAATAGACTGATGTCAAGTTCTGTAGCAGGAAGTGGTTTAAACTGCTGTTTCTATAGATATCTCAAAGATATGCCACATGGCACACCGAAACAAGGTTATAAAAAGAAAAGTATAATGGAAAAATACATACGACAAAAAGTTGTAATTAAATGAATGTTAACATAGATGTATATGGGTCAAAGGTGTTCAATTTTAAAAGAAAAGTGATTTTATGTTTATGTATGCGCATTAAAAGTGAATAAAATGTCTACTTCATGGTTTCAACTTTTGAAAAATACTATTTTAAAGGGAATTAAACAGTACAAATTGGATTGACAAATAGACAAAACCTACGGGAACAGATAGTGTTAAAGGTTACAATGTGGGCAATAACTTCAAAATAGAAGGTTATTACTAGTAACTCTTGCCACAACCAAAAAATATGTATATACTTTATATTGAATACTATAAAATATATAACATTTGTTTAACACAAACATAACAAATAAATACATTTAAGGGGCAACATATGAAAACCAGAAGTACGTTTGCCAAAGCTAATGTGACAAATAAATAAATACAATGTTAGGTATGTTAGTATGTATAGTGTTGTATTAAATCTTATTATAAAACGACTACTGATGGAGGTGTTAATCTTTATTGGACTAAAACTAATCCTCAAATAGTGTATAACTCTTAACCAAGAGACAAATCTATTTCCTTTAGCTTTAAAATTCACATTGAGATTTGATAAATATTAAACCTGTTTAAATATGTATAATGTATTAAATGCCTACAAGTTCAACACAGTGAGAATGAAAGCTCTAAATTCAAAAGTACATAATTTGGTCCCAGATATCACATATATGACTATAGTTTATCTGCTAGATATGGAGAAGATGTAAAAGTATCGGCCAAATAACTTTTTTAAGATATCTTCTTCAAGGTCCAATCGAGGTACATATGACATTTAAGAGCAGACGGGCAGTTCCAGCGTTATGGACGTGACATAAAAACACTTTAAGAATGTAGTTGTTGCCAGTAAACCGAACCAGCTCTTTATAATACACAAATCCCTTGTGGAACATCAGTTTATTCACAAGTTTTCTATTTCAAAACAGATACAGTACAGTTTCTTAAGATGTATGTGAATTAAAATCTACAAACCAGAATGAAAAATATCCAACAAGTGGCCAAAGGACATCTCTTTATAGAACATAAAACAATTACTATATTTTTATTTGTATGTGTCCGTTGATGAAGAAAAAGTATGGTTGTGACAATCCTTAAAATAGCCCTAACTTTACTATGAAGGCACTAAAATAAAAAGAATGCTTGGTTTTAAAACAGACCTCACATGGGTATCTGACATGTGTGCTACAAGTGAACTAAACCCCTGGTAAAAACTCATGGTAAGGTTCCACAGAATTGCCCAGATTCAAACAATATTTGCCAGAAGTCTTGCAGATGAAGTGCAGACGTATGTGTGCTATCAGATGTTGTTTTTGACCAAGTAAAACCCAAAAGCCTGCATGAGTGCATCAATATCCTGTGTGGGTTCAGGTGCACAGCAAATGCTCGGACAAGGCTCATGCATTCAGGCCAACCACAAAGCAATGCATTACACACACAATATGATAATCTGCAGTCACTACATGCATTAATGACATCACACATGGTATAAACCGGTGTAAAATAAAGGTATCATTCTAGGTTCTTTTTAAAGCTCTCACAATCACAACACAATCTGCATCATGTACACTTTAAGTAAGAAATGACAGCTTAACAAACAAAGCCAGCAAACTGCACAAAGATCATACCTGAACAAGCCTCCCTGAGTCTGGTGAGGATTCTGGATTTAAAACCAGACGTGTCACTTTGTGAACGAAATCTAAATACAGGAAACACCTGAGGAAAAGTCCTTATGTATGCAAAACTGTCTTCTTCCGTCATCCTGCTGTTTAACTTTATTCTCAGAAACGACCTTAGCTTATGACTGTCAAATAAACCACAGGGTTAGATTTTGACATGCCAACTAAATGGTTGTTGACTCCCTCAGCATCTTGAGACGTCGTGTGACTTTCCTTTGTGACATAACACTCATCATTACATAAACAAGCGGAAACACCTCCATTAAAAAGATACTAATCTAGAGAGAGTCTGGTCTGGAGAGAGACTGAGATCAGCTGCCCACACTTCTGAAAAATGCCTGGGACGGAAATCCTGACGTCAGAACGTCAATCAATCAGTCAGACACCCAGCATCCAAACCACTGATGCCACTGATGATCCTTTAAAACACGAGATGTGTTAAAACACAAAGAGGGGATGCTGCGATTCAAACAGTTTGATAAAGTTTCTAGTTTAGTAAATATAATAAAGTTATTTGTTTCTAAAGTCTTTAAAATGGTCAGGTTTTTCTGAAGCACATGCCATTCTGAATGAAGCTAAAACCAGGTTGGAGTTTACATGAAGTTTTTTCAAATGATGCTCAGTAACATATTAACGTGTTCATGACTCACCCTGTGAATCTGGTTTGTCAAGGTCAAGTGGATTTCACATCTCTCTGCATCACGTCATGTTTCAGGTCAACATGTTAACTTACTGACTCCACTGTTTATCAACATACAGTCACACAAGACCTTTCCAAACAGAACATTGGGGAAATCGGAATGTCTCAATACTGTGTCAATGTGTAACTAAGTCATTCTGCAATAGATGTTCTTTAAAATCAGGCTAAACCTTCAGTCCTTTATCAGCCAGCTGTAGATTCAGCGAATCATCTGAAGGTAATCCTGTACTATAATCCTGTACGTGCGGTTTCTTGTTGATGTCAGTCGAATTACGCTTAAAATAAAATGCTTATGAATATACATTGAGGAGCAATAAATCCAATTTCTCAATTTGATTTGAACTTTGTGATGTTTAGAAGGCCTTTTCATTTGTCTGAGGCCTTGCTTATGTAAAAATAAAAAACAAGTCAAATATTATTTAATTTTACACTGTACAAAGAAATGCAAGAAATCTAAAACGTAACAGTTTTTGTCCTTGCTTTGTTATCTTATTTGTGTTCTCTGCTCTGTAGTTCATGCGGGTTATTGCCCTCAAATTCAGCACAGAATGAAAAAGAACTAGAGAAACCAAACATGATCGCACAAAGCAGGCTTTACAAACATTGCGTTTGGTGCAAATGATATTAAACATTGTTTTGTCAACATTATTCAAAATATCTCCTCTTATGTTCTTCAGAAGGAAGAAATGTCTGTTGGTCATTTTTTTTCTGATGTGTCTTCAGTATCTATAGGTCCAGCTCGAAAGCTTTCCAGTTAATGAAGACCAACAAGATGTTCCTCAAACTCTTTCTGATCTCCTGCTTTTCCATGGGAATGGCCAATCGTGTGTATGTCCACCCTTTTAACCTCTTCAGCTTTGAGAACATCAGCTGTGAGGTCATACAAAAAGAGAACCACCAGCTCTTGGAAACCATCCATCCTCTGACTCCACTTCAGGACAGTGCCGAGCCAGACCCGCGGCCCAGCGGCACCCCGGAGGACTTGAAGAACCTCACCCAACGCACTGCAGTGTTAGCAGAACTGCAGAACTCCCTCGGTTTAAGAATGTACCAGGCGCTTAGTCGCACACAGAAGAATTCCAACACGCTGTTGTCTCCTTTAAATGCGTATGGTACTTTGGTGACACTATTTCTTGGAGCATCCAAGAAGACGGCCATTTCCTACCAACAGCTGCTTGGCCTCAGCCGGGAGTCTGATCAAACAGACTGTGAATACTTTATGGATGGACACACAGTGCTGCGCACACTACAGGCCATAAGTTCACACGTAGATGAATCTCAGAACAAGTTCCAGACTCTCATGTGGACTTTTATTAACGATGATGCTGACCTTTCTAAAGATTTTGTACGTGGAACACAAGACTTCTCAGATCAATCTTTCGTTCGTGCGGTGGACTTTGAACAGCCTAAGGAAGCGGAGGTGCACGTAAACAACTTCATAGAAAAAACATCAAACAGTAAGGTGAACGAATTGTTCACGGATGTGACTCCGCAAACTGATATGCTGTTTGCTAGTTCAGTCGATTTCAAAGGTGAGTGGCTTTAGTATTTTATACATTTTCCTTTAGCTGACAGTTTAAGTCTTAAATGTTTATTCAATTTAGATTCCATGAAAACTTTTACCTTTACCAGGCACCTGGAAGTTTGCATCTGATCCCAATGGAACCACTGAGCAGGAGTTCTGGTCTGATGAAAAATCCAGCGTCAAAGTTCCGTTGATGAAGTATCATGGTGTCTACATGCACTTCACTGACCCTCACAGGAAGTGCTTTATTGTTAAACTCGGCCTAAGTAAAAGAACCTATATTCTTTTGGTACTGCCTCATGAAGGAACAAGCCTTCAGGACATTGAGAAGCACCTTCGATCCGACACCATTTCCAAGTGGAATCAGCATCTAAAAGAAAAGTAATCTATTCCATTCCATTCCATTCTATGGTTAGGATATCTGTGTTGAAATCATTTGATTGTGTATAAAACTGTTTCATTTTTGTGTTCTTCAATTCTGTAGACATCTGGTGCTTTATTTGCCCAAATTTTCCCTCGCTGCCGTGACAGACATAAGGTCAGTGCTATCTGAAATGGCAGTAGAGAAATATCTCATGGGCTCTGATGCCAGTTTCAGTCGGCTCAGCAACAAAGAGAACTTCGCTGTTGATCAGGTAAAATTTAGGGATTTGTGCCTTATAATGGGTTTTATGTCATTTTAACTAGTACCAGTTAACTAAATCACCATACTATTTTTATATCTCTTTTATATCTCACAGGTATTAAACAAGGATGTGTTTGAGGTGACAGAGCAAGAATCTAAAGTATTCCAAAAAGATGAGCCAACAAAGCTTGTACAGACATTGACATTCAACCGGCCATTCTTCTTTGCTCTTGTGGAGGGCAATTCTAATGCTATACTCATGCTGGGAAAAATGGTCAATCCATCAAACTAACATACATCACCCCAGTTCTACTGGGGACAGAATATGCACACAGTATGTCAATTTTAATGAATTAAATGTAAATTAAACATTTGAATAATGGAAAGCATCAGAGTTAAGTTAACTAGTTATACATCTTTTAGACTAAACTGTTGTAGTTTTTGAATTAATGTAAAGACTTCATATATGAACTGCTTGAACAAATTAAATATCTTAATATTTATAAAATGTTAAAATGTCTCATTTTAGCATATGAGTAAATAAACAAAAAGTAAATCCTGTAAATGTAATGAAAGTGATTACAACAGTAAAGTGTCGGATAAATTATGCAAATGAACAAAAAACATTTATTAGGCACAGCGGCCATAAAAAACTCGTGGTTGTTGGTAAAGGCATAGAACTTGTAGACACACATTTAGTTCAGTGACCGTTCCTTCATGCTCGACAAGGCCATTTGTAACATATTAACCCTCACACCCACACATAAATGTTTCATAGTATCCCAGTTTTATTTTTAAATCCACAGTCCCATTGTTCCCTTCCATAACTTAAGAACCCATTTCAATATACTGTGTAATACAGATCTCATTTAAACAAGTTACCTCTTCAGAGTTTCACCATTTTATGGAATTTGGCAGGGTACAGCAAATGTCCTTGGATGAGGAATATCAGATGGACACCAGTGTCATCATAAATCATCTGATGTCACCACTTATTACAATATGACAGCTTATCAGACTTCAATAGAAACATAACAAAATAGTTGCTCCCATAGCTCAAATAAGCATGAAATTACTTTTCATGCCATATTTTCACATCCCTCAACGTTTATTTACAACCTGTATAGCTTTTTTATACCACTGAACACATAAGATATTTGGAAAAAAGTTTGTACCTAAACAGCGATGGCACCCATTGACTTGCATTAGTTTAAATCCATAAAGTAAAATACTTTTTTCAAATATTTTATTTTGCGTTCTGTTAAAAAGGTAAAGTACAGGTTTGAAATTACCAAGAAAGTGAGTTAATGAAAGAATTTTCATTTTTGGATGAATGATCGCTTTAAGTCATAAATAGTAGGTCAGGTGATCAAATTCTTTTAGTGTTCTCCTAAACAAGTAGCTCTTCCTTCTGAAATCTTGTTGTTGTTTTTATTATAACAGTTGAAAGGTTGGCTCAGAAATGTAAGAACGTCCACAACAGGACTCCATAAAGCTTGAACAGAAGCGTGAATCATTCATCTGTTGTTATTATTTCTGAGCATATGCAGGCTGAAGGTGTTAGTCTCAAAACCTCCAAGACAAGACAAACTGAACCCTACATTTCATTTGGACCCTCCTAGACCATCTTGCTTTAAGACCCCGTCTGTTCTGCTGAGGCAAGATCTCGTGCCTCCTGTACAAGTTCCAGCAGAGAAGAGAACATGGTGATCTCGCTTGGCTGGAGACCCATCTTCTGAATCTTGAAAAACACATTACATTCCTTATAAGTTGACTTTATATACAATATATTAAACCCATTGTTTGTGAAATATCACTGTATGTAATACCTGTTCTCCAAGGTATTCCACATCCAAAGCCAGCTGCAGACGGATCTTACTGTCATCTGACGGCCCCGCATTGGCACCTACAGTGCTTGGGGTGGCGGTTTTTCTAGCCTGCTTAAGTCTCTTCAGAGACTCCTCCATCTTACGCACCGAGCTTAAGACGTCTGATATCGTCTCAAAATATCTATTTAACACAAATATCCTTTAAGCAATAAAACCCCTTTAAAGAGTTTATAAGCTTGAATGAACCACTTTTGTACATATAAAAAAAGTTAGAAGTGCAGTACCTATGGGTGCACTCTGAAAGTGTGACACGTAACCACTCCTGGATGATGGAGTCTTTCACCACGTTTTTGGAGTCTGTGAACAGCTGATGGAGTGGCTGAAGGGCATTGTCCATGTACACTGAAGCTCTGGTGGGCAATTCCTATTCCATAAAAGAGCAACTACAGTTCAGCATATAACTATCATCCTTATATATTGTATAAGGAAATGTAAACCGCTCAAGTTTAAATGTAAAAATAAAACAATAAACATTCTTAATTATCCTTTTTGTAGCATTTTAATACTATATGTGCAAATATAAAAGCAGTTGACCTTGTTGGTCCTTCGATAAAGTCGAGGAACCTCGGAAGCATTTTTCAGGAAGCGAATGCTCCTCTCTGTCAGATGCTGAGTCATTCTGCTGTTCAATGTGGGAATACAGATAGACAAAGACGTCCTGGAGTCCTGCAAGGCTTCTGGAGCACAAAACCAAAAAACACACCCTCAGATATGACCCAATTTTTTATTAACCAAAAAAGCATTAAGGTCAATAAAACAAACCTGAAACAATAGCAAAGTTTTGGAATCCAATACCCTCCAGTTTCACCTTGATCATCTCAGTGATGTCTGGAATCTAGTGTAAGAACGTTCTTCATTTAATGAATATGAGTTGTCCTCAAGATTCTCCAGATTAGAGTTTTCTCTAAATAAAATGCATTACCTGTCCTTGTAACTTATCCACATCACCTGCAATAAAGACAAGGTGTTTGGTAGACAGGGCAGTAGGGCTTGCATTCTCGCTGTCCTGTGATGTTCGACTGGAAGTGGAAGAGGCTGAACTTGGAAGGGGTCTTATTGAATCTCTGCTGGTCTCTGGAGGAGAGGTCTTTGTTAGGATCTGTGAGATAAAAAGGGTACAAATTAGTAGCAGTGCTTTTATAAATCATACTCTCTGCAGCATCAATGCATACTTCTGTCAGGAAGGTGCTGTATCTGGAGAGTAGCTGCAGCGTTAGTTTCCAAAAGCGATGAGCAAGCGGAGACAGGTACACCTGGTCGGCCCAGCATCTGCAAACACAACTCCACAACACCTCAGTCACCTGTAGGTGGTAGCAGCCACCAGCTACATTCACAAAGACAAAAAGCAGATATGGTGTCAGGGGTCACCTGGGGTTTTCCCTTTTATTGTATTCACTTTTATTTAGCATGTAAATCGATGTCCAGTGATGGACATCCCTTACAAAAAAAATCTGTACTGTATAAGCCACCACCACCTGGAAAAACAAAGACTGACCTGGAGCTGCCAACAGTCCATCCGCAATCGCATTTTCTAGACTTCCAGCAATCTCCCTAAACCTAAAAAAAATCACAGGATGTCATGAAATTAGCCATTCCAAGGTCACTTTTTAAAAATCTATGGGTCAAAAGATCAACCATTTTAAAATTTAAACTAAAACCAGTTTCTAAAGTAGGGTTAGTATTGACATCAAATCCCAAGTTAACAACTGAATTCAAACATCAGAAAGTGATCTGGAAGGTCAGACTGGTAACAAAAATATCCAATTCAAAGTATTGAACAAAAAAAAAACCACAAGAACAATTGTTAAACCGTTGTATGTACTCATTTCCTAGAAAACAGAAATAACAAAGCTAAACTGGCCTAAATAAACTAACAGAACACTGGACTTTATATCCTGTGAATGGTAATCAAACATTGCAGAGAAATGACTGTCTATGCCTCACATACAGATCAATGCACTTCCAGAGAAATGATATCTCTTTCAATTTATTTACATGACATTCACATTAAATTATGCATTTTGGAAGACAATTTTATCCAAAGTAACTTTAACTGTACAGCATTTACTATACATCATGTGTAATCCCTGGGATAAAACCCATGACTCTGGCGTTGACAGCCCCATAATCTAACCACTAAGCTACAGGACAGCAATCCTATATATATATATATATATATATTTATAAAGAAGTTGAGTTTACAGGTCCCAACACGTTTAATTTAATTCTACAAGACTTGTTCAGGGTGACTGCATATGGACCTTTATACTCCTTTTTAAAAGCAATTTCAGCCAATGAATTGCATGTTAATAATTAATAATGTAAATCCATATAGTTTAGTACAGTACACAATTATGGAAATTTTCATGGGAACTAAGTTTTTTTCGTTTTTTCATGACTTTAGGAACCCTAATCTCACCATGTTCTGATAGATGAAAAACGAGCATATTATCAACTCTCATTCATGTGTGGTCTATTACAATCATGAGGACAATAAAGCTTTTAAATAATATATCCGGGACATTGAGTATAGTCATACAAAAGTCATCATACCGCAGCTGGAAGTACACCGGCAGGTTCCATTTGTTGTGGAAGCTCTGGTACGTAGAATGTGCACGCAGTCTCTTCACACTGGCCTGGGAACCACACTGCCTCTCAAACTTACGCACAAAATCCATACTGACAACATATCTCTGAAAACAAGAACACAGACACATGCAAAACAACTAAACTAAATAAACAATGGCCTTTTGAATACAAATACACCGTACTATATTCTACAGAATGTCATGAATCTTATTTCTGTGTTTACCTCATAAAACGTATCTGGGTTACCAGGACTGAAAAGAGAAGGAAGCCTTTCCTCAATACCTCGAATGATTTCAGGCCAGACAGAGTTTACCAGGAAGTCATATCCTGGGACAACATCTGCTTTATCACTGGGTACACAAAGGAGCATAATATAAGTTAATGTACAAATTTCAGGGGAAAATTCAAGGAACTATTAAAACCCATATAAGATTACATAAGAAGTTAAAAATCTATATCTACATAGCATAATAATGTGACAATGGCCAAAAAAGTCAAAATTCATTAACAAGATTATTATAATTTGAAGGATTTGCTCATTTAATATGTGATCGTAAGTGATTCCCTTATTTTTTTTACACTGTATTTCAAAAAAACAAAAGCAGAATGTAACTAAACACTGAGAACCGCAGGCATACCTAGAGACAGCCCCACCAGTCACTTCTCGCAGCAATCTACAATGATGAGGCACAAACTCCAACAACTTGCCATACATCATTTTTAGACCATTAGGATTGGACTTAACAAACTGTTCAACAATTACCTGAAAGTTAAGGGACAACAAATCAGTATGCATGGAAAAGGGACAAGCCTGCCAGAAAGAAGTTAATATTCATTCAAAGGCTGAATCTGTAGGCTTTAAGAGTAATAAGTAACAAAAAGAATAATAATAAAATACAATAATTATAATGTTTATTAAATTTACCTCGTCCATGTATGGTTTGACTAGGACTTGACCGACCAGTGCCTCTGCATCCCTTGTCTTATCTATGGTGGCGTATGTTCTGAGGCAATGCCGAACAATGTCTACATTTGATGTCTGCAAGCCTTGAATCAATAAGCCTTCCAGAGACTGCTGAAGCATGGCTGTGATCCCAGCTATTCTCTAAAACACAAAGCGACACATTAAAGAAATGTAGCCATCTGCAATAATTTATTACATTTATGTATTTCTTTGTGGGTAAAACCATGGGTTATTCTAAAATAGGACAGCTCACCGGGCGCACTTTATCAAGCAAGGGCATTCCTTTGCTTTGGACGGCATGAAACTGTAACTGGTTGAACTCCGTGGCAATTCTCTCTAGAATCTGACCTGCCAGAAGAGGGCTGGAAAATAAAAAGCATGCTGTTAAATGTCAAAAACACAAACTAACAGATGTATTTAAAAACATAAAATAATATATATGTAAAGTCTTGACACTAATGTGTCTCTTAACTTAAATACTTGACATTTTCTGTTTCCTCATACCTGCTGGTCTCTAGTGATGTGGAATCTTTGGTGTTTTGGTGAAGGATTTTCTCAATCTTTTCCACCGATCTCACAACTTGAATGAGTCTTAACACACAAATCTGTTTAGAACACAAACATAAACCGTTAAGACGATAAAGACAAGTTCAAAACCAATACGTCACCACGACACCAACCTTCTTCTTTTGGATATCGTCCTGTTTGGTTAACTGTGTGTCTATAGCCTCAATAACTTCATTCACGGATGATTTTAGACTCTGCGCACGATAAGAACAGTTTTAAACACGGTTGCATCAAATATCGCCATCGACCGATGTTCAGTTGTCATAAGCACTCACCAACACTTCTTCCCGTAACTGGCCGAGAGGTACAGAGAGCTGATGGAGGGCTTTATCCATCCCAACCTGAAATGACAGAAACATCTCAATCTCACGGGTGAGACGTAAACAAGCGCGCATGCTGTATCGCTCGCCAGGCCATCATAGCGCACTCAATGTTAAACTCACGAGGTTAGTGGACAGGTTGACGAAGTCTGCGTAGTCTTTGTTAATGAGCTCCACCATGGCTGTTTTGAGGAGTCTGTAATACTGCTCCAGATCTTCACGCATCTCCTCCAGCTGGACTCGCTTTCTGCAGTCGGCCACAAATGTGTCCACGTCAAAGTCATCCTGCAGAAACAAAACAGTATTTAGTATTTAATATCCAGACATATGTCACACCCAAGAGGTGTGGGGGGTGGTCTGAGGGTTGTGGGTTCGAATCCCAGGGCCAGCACACCATGACTGAAGTGTCCTTCAAGACATCTTAGCCCTGAGATCACTTTGGATAAAAGCGTCTGCCAAATGAATAAATGTCAATGAAAAGTGTCAAACCAAAGCACAAGATTAGAAGAAAGCAGAGTGACTGTAGTGTGAATATCACATCATAAAACATTTATAACAGGTTTATTTAAAGATGAGTCATAGTGTTAAACATGTACACAAACTACATCCGGTTTGTTGCTCTTAAAGGTTCACACATTTTTATCTCACCTTCATAAATTCGTCTTTGTCAAAGCACAGGGAATCCGGTCCCTTCGGTAAGGTCATCATTCTCTGCTGTTGGACTACAAAATGATCTAATATGACGTGAACGCTTTGAATGTTTGGTCTACATTGCGGTTAAATGTCGGAAGTCCTCCGTCACTTCCGCAAACATGGCACAGACCAACGACTCGATAAAGAGAGCTTGACCTGAAGTTCCTGACGGGGAGTTTCTGAACAGCGCCGCGGCGGTGAGCGGCGGTACTGCAGTCTGACTGCAGTTCAATGTTCTTGGTTCTGGTTTGTAGATTCATTCATATAAATGTTAAAAAGTTTGTTGTGTTTATATGTTTTGTCACCTGGTTAACTCGGGTTTATTTAACTTTTTTAAATAGAAAACTTGTTTACAGATCAACAAGGGTTTTGTATTATATAAAAATGGTTAAATTGAAAGGTAAAAAATTATATTCTCAGAGTTTTTGTCACATCCATAACTCAAGTTTATTTACTTTTTTTAAAAAGAAAACTTGTTCATAGACTGATATTTTTCTGATGTTTAAACACTATTTACAAGGGTTTTGTGTTATATAAACAGTTGGTTTAATTGACAGGTAATAATTATATTCTCAGAGTGTTTATATGTCACGTCCATAACTCATCTTATAAACCTTGTTTTAAAATACAAAACTTGTTTATTAACTAATAATTTTATAATGTTTAAACACTATCAACAAGGGTTTTGTATTATATAAACAGTTCGTTTAATTGACAGGTAATAATTATATTCTCAGAGCGTTTTTTATCACGTCCATAACAAAAAATGTCATATCCATTATTCATCTTATAAACCTTTTTTTTAAATAGAAAAGTTCTTAATAAACTGATCTTTTTCTGATTTTTAAACACTATTAACAAGGGTTTTGTGTATATAAAATTGGTTTAATTTACTGGTATAAATTATATTCTCCATAACTCAGGTTTATTTACCTTCTTTAAAATAGAAGACTTGTTCATAAACAGATAATTTTACTTATGTTTAAACACAATCAACAATGTTTTTGTTGTATATAAACAGTTGGTTTAATTGACAGGTAATAATTATATTCTCACAGTGTTTATTTGTCACGTCCATAACAAAAAATTTAACTTCAAAAACTCAGGTTTATTACCTTTTTTAAAAACGAAAACTTGTTCATAGACTGATATTTTTCTGATATTTAAACACAATCAACAAGGGTTTTGTATTATATAAACAGTTGGTTAAATTAACTGGTAATAATTATATTCTCAGAGCGTTTTTTATCACGTCCATAACGAAAAATGTCATATCCATAATTTATCTTATAAACCTTTTTTTAAAATAGAAAAGTTCCTAATAAACTGATCATTTTCTGATGTTTAAACACTATTAACAAGGGTTTTGTTGTATATAAACAGTTTTCTGTCAAAATAACATTCTAAGAGCATTTTATGTCACATCCATAACTCAGGTTTATTTACATTTTTCTAAATAGAAAACTTGTTAATAGACTGAAATTTTCTGATGTTTAAACACTATCAACAAGGGTTTTGTATTATATATACAGTTGGTTAAATTGACTGGTAATAATTATATTCTCAGAGCGTTTTTTATCACGTCCATAACAACAAATGTAACATCCATAACTCAAGTTTATTTACCTTCTTTAAAATAGAAAACTTGTTCATAGACTGATAATTTTCTGATATTTAAACACAATCAATAAGGTTTTTTTTGTTTTTAAACAGTTTTCAAAATTACATTCTAATGTGACATCCATAACGCAAAATGTCACATCCAAAACTCAAGTTTATTTATTTAAACTAGAAAACTTGTTTATAAACTAATATTTTTTCTGCTGTTTAAACACTATCAACAAGGGATTTGTGTTATATAGAAATTTTGGTTTATCTGCCGGTAATAATTATATTCTCAGAGCATTTTTTGTCACGTCCATAACGACAAGTGTCACATCCATAACTCATCTTATAAACCTTGTTTTATAATAGAAAACTTGTTTATTAACTAATAATATCATAATGTTTAAACACTATTAACAAGGGTTTTGTATATTATATACAGTTGGTTTAATTTTCTGGTAATAATTATATTCTCAGAGTGTTTATTGTCACATTCATAACTCAAGTTTATTTATTTAAACTAGAAAACTTATAAACTTATATTTTTTCTGATATTTAAACACAACCAACAAGGGTTTTGTATTATATATACAGTTGGTTTAATTGACAGGTAATAATTATATTCTCAGAGTGTTTATTGTCACATCCATAACTCATCTTATAAATCTTGTTTTAAAATAGAAAACTTGTTTATAAACCAATAATTTCATAATGTTTAAACACTATCAACAAGGGTTTTGTATTATATACAGTTGGTTTAATTGACAGGTAATAATTATATTCTCAGAGCGTTTTTTATCACGTCCATAACAAAAAATGTCATATCCATTATTCATCTTATAAACCTTTTTTTTAAATAGAAAAGTTCTTAATAAACTGATCTTTTTCTGATTTTTAAACACTATTAACAAGGGTTTTGTGTATATAAAATTGGTTTAATTTACTGGTATAAATTATATTCTCCATAACTCAGGTTTATTTACCTTCTTTAAAATAGAAGACTTGTTCATAAACAGATAATTTTACTTATGTTTAAACACAATCAACAATGTTTTTGTTGTATATAAACAGTTGGTTTAATTGACAGGTAATAATTATATTCTCACAGTGTTTATTTGTCACGTCCATAACAAAAAATGTAACTTCAAAAACTCAGGTTTATTACCTTTTTTAAAAACGAAAACTTGTTCATAGACTGATATTTTTCTGATATTTAAACACAATCAACAAGGGTTTTGTATTATATAAACAGTTGGTTAAATTAACTGGTAATAATTATATTCTCAGAGCGTTTTTTATCACGTCCATAACGAAAAATGTCATATCCATAATTTATCTTATAAACCTTTTTTTAAAATAGAAAAGTTCTTAATAAACTGATCATTTTCTGATGTTTAAACACTATTAACAAGGGTTTTGTGTTATATAATCAGTTGGTTTAATTGATAGGTAATAATTATATTCTCTGAGTGTTTATATGTCACATCCATAACTCATCTTATAAATCTTGTTTTAAAATAGAAAACTTGTTTATTAACTAATAATTTTATAATGTTTAAACACTATTAACAAGGGTTTTGTGTTATATAATCAGTTGGTTTAATTGATAGGTAATAATTATATTCTCTGAGTGTTTATATGTCACATCCATAACTCATCTTATAAATCTTGTTTTAAAATAGAAAACTTGTTTATTAACTAATAATTTTATAATGTTTAAACACTATTAACAAGGGTTTTGTGTTATATAATCAGTTGGTTTAATTGATAGGTAATAATTATATTCTCTGAGTGTTTATATGTCACATCCATAACTCATCTTATAAATCTTGTTTTAAAATAGAAAACTTGTTTATTAACTAATAATTTTATAATGTTTAAACACTATTAACAAGGGTTTTGTGTTATATAATCAGTTGGTTTAATTGATAGGTAATAATTATATTCTCTGAGTGTTTATATGTCACATCCATAACTCATCTTATAAATCTTGTTTTAAAATAGAAAACTTGTTTATTAACTAATAATTTTATAATGTTTAAACACTATCAACAAGGGTTTTGTATTATATAAACAGTTGGTTTATAATTATATTCTCAGAGTGTTTATTGTCACGTCCATAACGCCGGAAGTGCTCGTTTATGGATCTTTGGGGATAAATCTGAAGGTTTGGAGGACGGGTCAGCTGATTCTGCCACGCCCACACCGGAAGCGCGCATCATTGGTGGAGTTCTGCACGAGCTCGGCTCGCAGGTTCGGATGTAAATCAGCACCGGGGGGGGGGGAACAGCTCCCGGTGAACGTGCGCACCGCAGACGATCATCACCGACCCGGAGGAGACTGACACCCGCACCGGATCTGCCCAAACACAGCCCGGGCTCAGACGGAGCGCATGCCGGATCTGTCGCTGTTTGGGAGGTCACACACGATGGCGGAGTGCGGAAGAACGGGACTGACGCTCCTTGAAGAAGCGCGCTCCCGATACGAGAGCCTGCAGATCTCCGACGATGTGTTCGGGGAGTCCGGAGACGACAGCAGCGAGAACCCGTTTTACAGCACAACCGGGGACTCGAACTCGGACCAGGACACGAACCAAGATGCGCGAGAGGCGGGGAGCGGCGGTCCCCCCGGGTCTGTCTCCAACGGACAAGCGGAGGAGGAGGGATGGAGCGACGGGATAAAGGAGGTCAGCCTCCCTCACTATCAGGACACACAGGGTGAGCACATGCACGAGATGATGGGATGGGATGTGATGGGATGGGATGTGATGTGATGGGCTGGGATGTGATGGGATAGGATGTGAGGGATGTGATGGGATGGGATGTGAGGGATGGGATGGGATGGGATGTGAGGGATGGGATGTGATGTGATGTGATCTGATGGGATGTGATGTGATGGGATGTGATGTGAGGGATGTGAGGGATGGGATGTGATGGGATGTGAGGGATGGGATGTGATGGGATGTGAGGGATGGGATGTGATGTGAGGGATGTGAGGGATGGGATGTGATGGGATGTGATGTGAGGGATGGGATGTGATGTGAGGGATGTGAGGGATGGGATGTGATGGGATGTGATGTGAGGGATGGGATGTGATGGGATGTGAGGGATGGGATGTGATGGGATGTGATGTGAGGGATGTGATGGGATGTGATGTGAGGGATGGGATGTGATGGGATGTGATGGGATGTGATGGGATGTGATGTGAGGGATGTGAGGGATGGGATGGGATGTAATGGGTTGTGATGGGATGGGATGGGATGTGAGGGATGTGAGGGATGTGATGGGATGGATGTGATGGGATGGGATGGGTTGGGATGGGATGTGAGGGATGGGACGGGATGGGACGGGATGGGATGGGACGGGATGGGATGGGATGGGATGTGATGGGATGGGATGTGATGTGATGTGATGGGATGGGTTGTGATGGGATGTGATGTGATGGGATGGAATGTGATGGGATGTGATGGGATTGGATGTGAGGGGATGGGATGGGATGTGATGGGATGTGAGGGGATGGGATGTGATGTGATGGGATGTGAGGGGATGTGATGTGATGGGATGGGATGTGAGGGGATGTGATGGGATGTGATGGGATGTGATGTGATGGGATGGGATGGGATGTGATGTGATGGGCTGGGATGGGATGTGATGGGATGTGAGGGATGGGATGGGATGTGATGGGATGTGATGGGCTGGGATGTGATGTGATGGGATGTGAGGGATGGGATGGGATGGGATGGGATGGGATGGGATGGGCTGGGCTGGGCTGGGATGTGATGGGCTGGGATGTGATGGGATGTGAGGGATGTGATGGGATGTGAGGGATGGGATGGGATGTGATGTGATGTGATGTGATCTGATGGGATGTGATGTGATGGGATGTGATGTGAGGGATGTGAGGGATGGGATGTGATGGGATGTGATGGGATGTGAGGGATGGGATGTGATGGGATGTGATGTGAGGGATGTGATGGGATGTGATGTGAGGGATGTGAGGGATGGGATGTGATGGGATGTGAGGGATGGGATGTGATGGGGTGTGATGTGAGGGATGTGATGGGATGTGATGTGAGGGATGTGAGGGATGGGATGGGATGGGATGGGATGGATGTGATGGGATGGGATGTAATGGGTTGTGATGGGATGGGATGGGATGTGAGGGATGTGAGGGATGTGATGGGATGGATGTGATGGGATGGGATGGGATGGGTTGTGATGGGATGGGATGGGATGTGAGGGATGGGACGGGACGGGACGGGATGGGATGGGATGGGATGGGATGTGATGGGATGGGATGTGATGTGATGGGTTGTGATGGGATGTGATGTGATGTGATGGGATGGAATGTGATGGGATGTGATGGGATGGGATGTGAGGGGATGGGATGGGATGTGATGGGATGGGATGTGATGGGATGTGAGGGGATGGGATGGGATGTGATGTGATGTGAGGGGATCTGATGTGATGGGATGGGATGTGAGGGGATGTGATGGGATGTGATGGGATGTGATGTGATGGGATGGGATGGGATGGGCTGGGCTGTGATGTGATGGGCTGGGATGGGATGCGATGGGCTGGGATGGGATGCGATGGGCTGGGCTGGGATGTGATGGGCTGGGATGTGATGGGATGTGATGTGATGTGATGTGATGTGATGTGATGGGATGGGCTGGGCTGGGCTGGGATGGGATGGGCTGGGATGTGATGGGATGTGATGGGATGTGATGGGCTGGGATGTGATGTGATGGGCTGGGCTGGGATATGATGGGATGTGATGTGATGGGCTGGGCTGGGATATGATGGGATGTGATGTGATGGGATGTGATGGGATGGGATGTGATGGGATGGGATGTGATGGGCTGGGATATGATGGGCTGGGATGTGATGGGATGTGATGTGATGTGATGTGATGTGATGTGATGTGATGGGATGTGATGTGATGGGATGTGATGGGCTGGGATGGGATGGGATGTGAGGGATGGGATGGGATGTGATGGGATGGGATGTGATGTTAGGGATGTGATGGGATGGGATGGGATGGGATGGGATGGGATGTGATGTGAGGGATGGGATGGGATGTGATGTGATGTGATGTGATGTGAGGGATGGGATGGGATGGGATGGGATGGGATGGGATGTGATGTGATGGGATGTGATGGGATGGGATGGATGTGAGGGATGGGATGGGATGTGATGTGAGGGATGTGAGGGATGGGATGTGATGTGATGTGATGGGATGGGATGGGATGGGATGGGATGTGATGGGATGTGATGGGATGGGATGAGCTGGGCTGGGCTGGGATGGGATGGGATGGGATGTGATGGGCTGGGCTGGGATGTGATGGGCTGGGATGTGATGGGCTGGAATGGGATGGGCTGGAATGGGATGGGATAGGATGGGCTGGGATGTGATGTGATTGGCTGGGCTGGGCTGGGCTGGGCTGGGATGTGATGTGATGTGAGGGATGTGAGGGATGGGATGTGATGGAATGTGATGGGGTGGGATGGGATGTGATGGGGTGGGCTGGGATGGGATGGGATGGGATGGGATGGGCTGGGCTGGGATGTGATGGGCTGGGATGTGATGGGCTGGAATGGGATGGGATAGGATGGGCTGGGATGTGATGTGATTGGCTGGGCTGGGCTGGGCTGGGCTGGGCTGGGATGTGATGTGATGTGAGGGATGTGAGGGATGGGATGTGATGGAATGTGATGGGGTGGGATGGGATGTGATGGGGTGGGATGGGATGGGATGTGAGGGATGGGATGGGATGTGATGGGGTGGGATGGGATGGGATGTGAGGGATGGGATGGGATGGGATGGGATGTGATGTGAGGGATGGGATGGGATGGGATGTGATGTGATGAGGAGCAGAGGATGCACGAGACTGTGATTTTGGATGGCAACACTTTCATCTTTTCCCTCTGATGGCTGTGATGTCACAAATCCTTGATGATGCATGGAAATGAGAAATCCATAGCATGACTGTCATAGTTATGCAACAGTCATGCCAGATATGAATATGGGGAATGTGAGGTTAAGTGTGGCATGGTTGGCATGTTTGAGTCACACTTTTCTTTGCTTGGGTTACTGGTTTCAGGAAAGGTTTATATACCATTCACTGGTGCACTATAAAACACACGAACAGAGTAAACTTGAACTCAAAACAAATGCATGCAACCTGTTTTAATCGTGCGATTCAATGTTATATAGAAAGAGTATGAACTATAATATAGAAATGATGCCCTCGTGCCAGCATGCTGGGCACGTTGATATCATGCATGCTTAAGCAGAAGTTATAATGTCATATTGTTCATAATGCATACTCAAGTTTCCTCCGACATGTGGATGCTAGGCCGTTCAAAGACAAACCTTTCCATCTTGGTTGTCGGATGGTTCTGTCTGTCACCCGGGGGGGGATTGGCCATCTGGTCACCGGTTTTGCTTGGTCTGAAGCTGAAAGACCAATGTTATCAGTCCAGCAACAGCAACTTTATAAGCTTATTTTCATGCTTAAAGGGATATTTTCTTGCCCTAAAATGAAAATTCTGTCCTGATTTATTAACTCTTGTGTCATAAATTTGGTTGACTTTTTATTTTTACGCAGAATAACGAAGAAGATATTTTGAAGATTGTTGATGACCTAACAGCAAGGCCATTGGTCTCTATTTAATGGACACAAAACCAATGCATGTGAATGTGTTAGTTCCCAGCATTCTTCAAATGATCTTCTTTTGTCTTCTACAGAAGACTCATACAGGTTTGAAATGACAAGCTTGGGCATATAACTTGGTTTTACTGACATGAGCATGTCAAAGATACTTGGATAAAGTCAGCATTGTCTAGGTCAACATAATACATGTTCTCACTCATGTTCTTTGTTCACATCATGTAAGATCAACTCATGAAGATACACTACCATATGTGCATCATGTTTGTATAAAGCAGACGTTTGTTTAAAAGGCGTGATACATTAACTTTGTTTGACTATCATATTTGAAGTAGAGCCATTTGGTTATTCAGCACCTGCTGCCAGATCTAAACGAATAAGATCGATTTAAAGCAGCTTGCTTACTTGAATTCAGGAGGTTTAGAGGAGGTCTGCATGAGCCGCTGGTTTCGTCTTTTTAATAATTAATCTTAGAAAACAAGGAGCACCTGTTCTTCAGCATCACTATAATGGAGAAATACAGTAATCAATTGGATGATATATAGAACGTGTGGGTGTAGAAAAACACAGCTATAGGAGTCATCCATCAATCCATCCATCAGACGGACCTAATGTATATTTTGTATTCAATGTTCAGGATTCTGGAAATGTATTTTTATTTTCTCATTTTGGAAGTGAATGATGTGACCATGAGCTGGATTAAGTCAAAGAGTTGTGTATGACAACACAATAATCCAAGACTTCATCCTGAACAGGGTATGTTTGCGTAACAGATGCTGCGATGAGGTTTAAGTGATGGTTGACCTAAATTCTGTCATCACTTACTCACCCTGTATTTCTTTCCAATGAAAAAAGAAGATATTTTACAGAAAGCTGGAAGCCGGACAGTTTGGTTAAAAAAAGGAATGCAAAAAAATTAGCGGGAGTTACCAACATTCTTCCAAATATCTTCTTTTGGGGTCTGTGCAGGAAAGAAAGTCATAGAGGTTTAAATTGAGGGAGAGAAAACTGGTTTTAAGGAATGAAGACATGTGGTGCTTTTATTATGCAAAATATTGTTTTCTTGAAGATGTTTATATTGGCTGTGTTCTTCATTACAAAGTCAAGACACAAAGTTAAAATGTGTTTTAAATGCAATCTTGAGCTACCATCAGAAGCTCCAACATGACCTTCTACAACGCTTACCATAGTGATAAAGATGTTTGGTTTTCTATTGCTGATATAGATGTTCACATAATATTAGATGCTTTGTAAAATAATTTCGGATCGATTCAAAATACTCCCTAATCATGATAAACTGCCGTGTTTTAATGTAATTTGTTCTTACTTTGTCAATGCATAATTAAGATCCATGGGCTTTTCATTGATGCTGTGATGAATCATCATGGGCTTACAGAGCTCAAGTTGGATCGAGCCCTGTGCTCTTCATTTCTGTGCATTATGGTCTTTTAAGACAGAGAAAGTGGCCATTAGTTAAACATAACAAGAGAACAAATAAGGCTGTTTTCTTTAAGATGCTTTCAAAAGATTTCTAGATGATAAGTTCAGCTTTTACATAATAAATGTACCATGTGCTCATTAGTATCTACCGAATTGTCCCTGTTAGGATGATGAAAAGATTTCAGACAAAAGTACTGACAATCTCAGTGCTCAAACTGTAATTCAACTCCATGTCAATGTGACATTTTTTGCAGGTCCGACACAGAAAATGTCGGCTACAGCCACGGCAATAGATTTCTTCCAGCTGTTTGTTCCTGATAATGTCATCCAAAACATGGTGACGCAGACCAACATGTATGCCAAGAAGTACCAGGAGCGCTTTGGATGTGAAGAAGAATGGACCAACGTGACACTGGCCGAGATGAAGGCCTTCCTGGGCTACGTGACATCCACTGGGGTGAACCGCTGTGAGTCAGTGCTGAGCATCTGGAGCAGCGGATTCTTCAGTAACCGCAGCATCGCGCTCAAGATGAGCCAGGCACGCTTTGAAAAGATCCTCAAGTACTTTCACGTCGTAGCCTTCCGCTCTAGTCAAGGTGGCAGTCATGGTCTCTATAAGATCCAACCCTTCCTGGACTCACTGCAACAGAGCTTCAGCTCCAGCTTCCGGCCATCACAGACCCAGGTACCGAGATGAACACAACATCCATTGCATGAGCATCACGTACACATAGGCATATACATAAGCCGTGTACTCTGAAGTTCTTGAATGTAAAAATAGAATGAATACCAGGGATTTTGACGCGATTCACAGTGATTGGATTTCTTAGGTCAGATTTGATCTTCATTTAACAGAAGCTGGAAACAAAATAAATAGTCAAAATAGCTGAATTCATAAAAACACTATCAGGTTTAGAAAACGATTAAATAATTAAAAAAATGGTATATTAAAGTGCAAAAATGACAAATCTCGTTTTGACCTTTTTTTAAAAACTAGAGCTCACAGACTCTTTGCATTTCTGTGTCAGTGAAAGTGGGTTTAGGGATTTATATCAGAACATGTTGTAATTGGTAGCACTTGGATTCTGGTGACATGTCCCCGGGCTGTGTGCCCGCATATGAGAGCACATGAGAGCTCTATTCATCTATTCAGAATTGCAGATGTTTGGTACGGCTATTTTTATCTACCTTGTGAAATGTGTTTTTTAATGCAAACTATATGAAACTTATTTTTATTTGTACCGAAATCAGTTACGTCCCCTGTAATATGATCTTATATCAAGGTTACCATCAATTAATGATACCCACAAAATGCTTTCTCCACCTTGGTCACCAACAGACTGTTATCACATCCTACATTCTCACTACACACTTTATCTGGATTTTGTACCTCTCAATTTTGTTGTGAAATGAACTTTCTCTACAATACGTTTTACACCTGTCCCTTTGCTTCCCAAACAATCAGCTTTATGACATTTTTCACAAGCCGGAAGGAAAACTCTCTGTAGTTTTTGCTAAGGCTTTTAATCGGAGATTCGGCCTTCAGCTAGGAGACAAAAATGGTATTGACTTGTGAAAATGGATAAATGAGAAATCAAACCTATTTCTTTCTTTAAATTGAAGTACTGTGTACAAGTACAAGTGTTGCATAATTCTGCTTGGGTTTTTTGGGCCTTGTGTGTCCTATTTCAGAGACAGACCCGCAATTACCCGCCTACCATGAGCAAACTAAACACCATCTGTGTCTCTCAGATTTTCCAGTACACCATGGTGATATTACCTTGACAATGTGCCAACCAGCCCACTACGATGGGTTTGATCCCTTATCTCCCATTGGTAAACGAATAAGCAGTCAGCACTACCACATTCAAACATATCACAACACAACACAACACTCTTTTACTAATAAAAGGTATTATTTGTTCTTCTTCTAAAACAATGATATGGAGAGATGTATTGGCTTGGTTATCACATGGCATGTATCCTATTATTATCTATTTCAAAACTGGCTAGGTCTAACCACAGAACCGATCCATTACCTCACACCTCCTCTCGGGGTCTTCATCAAGATTCCAGCATGCATCTCCTGAAGGCACCAAGCAGAACATGTTTGCAGGTGTTATCAATTCTAAGTCCCACTGCTTTCTTCTAGGTTCTCCACGAGCCCTTGATTGATGAAGACCCAGTGTTTATTACCACATGTACAGAGAGGGAGCTGCGCAAACGGAAGAAGAGAAAGTTCAGCCTGTGGGTGCGACAGTGCAGCTCCACTGGCTTCATCTGTCAGGTGACTGCACACACACGCAGCTTTTGGGGAGGACGCTCGCTCATGGCTTACAAATGCATTGTCCAGCTGTCACATGTACACTACTGAAAAGGACAATAAATGTGATTAAAACGAGATTTTAAAGTGTTCGGTGCTGTTAAAATCGAAAAGACAAAATTTCATGATCCTCTCTGTAAATTGAATGTAACTCATCACCCCAGATTCATGAAATATGTGAGATACAGCAGTTGCAGATGCTGCTAAAACTGAAAGTGAAACTGAGATCTGACGCATCAGGATTGCAGCAATCATTTCACCCCAATCTATGCATCATTTTTGCATGTTCATGGTTCGATCCTCTAGGTCAAATGATCCGATGTGATTGGTCGCAGGTGTACGACATCCTTCACCGGGGCAGTTTCAACCACATCTTTAACTTATTTTGATCAAATTGCATTTTATGCAGACTGCGTATAAAATGGCGTTAAAGCATTTTAAACCCACCACACAAACTTACCATTCCAACAATATTAAAAACTTGATGTTCAACACAGAGGTTGATTAAAGCTCAATTCTTTAAAAAGGAATAAATAAAAGAACATTACCAGATGGAATCAATACTAAATACAAACGCCCTGACCACTTAACATAATTGCTTGGTTCGGGCCTATGAAAGAAATATCTGTTGTGTGCCGGGGATGTGAACCAACAAGACTAGACGATTTATTGTACTGTATGTTATCCCATTTGGTTAGAATCTATTCATTGCAAAAATCAAACAATAAGATGCTAAAATATTATTGATAATATGCTATTCACTATTAATACTATTGGTTAATTCTTTGGATTTCAGATCTATGTCCATCTCAAGGAGGGTCCGGGTCCAGATGGGTTAGACACACTGAAGAATAAACCTCAGCTTCACAGTCTGGTGGCCAAACAGCTTTGTCAGAACCTGTCTGGCCGTAATGCAGTCGTCTTCACCGGACCGAGCATCACGAGTCTCAACTTGTTCCAGGAGTTTGAGAAACAAGGTACAGGCCTCTATCTAAATCTCTACAACACCATGACAAAAAATGTAGTTTGGTGTGTTACTTGAGTATGATGTGGGGAAAACTGTGAAATACGAGAATGAGCGACACGTTTTATGGTGTATTGTAATAAACACTTCTCTTGCATAAGCAGCACACTGTAAAGGACACTAAGGTAATGTAGGTCAGTGTGAGGGACGTCGGCATAGGTTCCTTATCGGCTCTGCACAGTTTTCTCTTTTTTTCTTCTGTCTAATCTTCTCTCTTTCCCATTTGATGTTCCACATCCCCTGCAGATTTTAATTACACACCGACAGCATCCTGTGGCAAGCAATAAATAGGGAAAGTGAGAGGAAGTTGACCTTGATTTCTCAGAGCTTTGATTCTCATAGACTCTTTAAAAGCCTCCAGCTGGGCAGAGAGAAGTAATACAGAGTTAAAGGGACAGTGCTCCTAAAAATGTGAATTCTGAAGTAAGTATCGTTGTTAAACATAAACAGAGATGTTACACAGAATTTTAATAGCTAACACTGGAACATGGAAAAAGATGCGATGAAAGTACACGGTGACTCATTACGTCCTGTCTTATTTCCACGAAAGAAAGAGATGGATTGACTGATTGACACTGATCACAGATTAACACGAGACATCGTCGGGTTATTTTTTAATATAAATGATCGTAAAAAGCGTACGTTTTAAACTGGTGTTGTGATATATTCCCCAGCATTTACATCATTAAGAAGTAAGAGAGTGGATTTATGACTCTTGAAATTACTCTAAATGCTGGGAAATTGCCACAATCCTGGAGGAGAGATTAGTCCCACAACTCTCTCCTGCTGCCTGCTGAGAGGATGAATATGAGCAATCATATCTCATTCAGACGGGATGAGGCGTCTGGCAGAGCTGTCAAGAGCACATTTGCTCCCGGCTTTACAGACCATAATGCAGTCCGACCTAGACATGGATTAATATAGTCAGACAGAAGGCCCTGTCCACTCTCTGGGGTAAACATTTCCTGCTTATTATGAAATACGACACTAAATATACACTAAAATATAAGAAGTTTATGTGTTTATTTTCAAAATGAGATTTTGAATTTAATATAAAAGTTATATTATGTTTTTAATGTGTTTTATTCTGCAGAACTTAGGCATTATGTCTTATCAATCAAAAGCAGCTTGTTGGTTTTGATTATCAATTAAAATGCACAAAAATAAAATGTTTTGTGTGAGGATGTAATCAATTTCTACTTTTTATTTTCAGCCTGTATTACATCTGCAGGACACAAAGAAAATATTTAGAAAAATGTTGCTAACCCAAACCCATTGGTCCCCGTTGATTATTATTTAGTCCAAATCCAAAGTAAGTCGATGTGAGACAAAGGGTGTAGGTTACCAACATTTTCTAAAACATCTACTTTTATAACGGAATGATCTTTTTGTGCTGAACCATCCCTTTAAAGTCTCTCGTCGTGACTTAGTCTTTAATGCAGTAAAGTAAAAACTCAAGGCCACATTCATCCTAATCCTGCCCCAGAGACGGAGTCATTATTTCTTTAGGATTCTATAATGATAATCCTCATTTTCTCTATCTGTGTCCTGCAGGGATCTACTGCTGTGGGTTGCTGAGCACCAGGAAAAGTGATTGCACAGGTCTTCCTCAGTCCATGCTGATGAACACAGAGAGCCCACAACAACGTGGCCAATCCCGCATTAAAATGAGAGGAAACATGTCCATAATCAACTGGTACAACAAAGGAAACTTCAGGTTCCTTACCAATGCCTACTCTCCTACCAAAGAAGGTGAGATGGCATACGAATTGACGATCAAAGTTCATGGTTTATCAGTTAAGAACAGAAGAAAACCTTACTGCGGTTACAATGATTTATCGATTGGAGGTATATAGAAAAGCTTACACTTAAAAAACCAATTGTTCTGAACATTTTTTATTTATCATGTACATCGGTTTACAAGTTGTTTTTACATAACATCATGTTGAAAGAAACTTGTAGATAAGTTTGACATGATTAAATTAAGTAAAATCAACAGCGCTTTTATTATTCAAGTGCAGACTATGATATACACTACCGGTCAATAGATTTGGGACACTTAAGTGAAATGTTTCAATTATTTTAAGAATCTTTTGATCTGAAGGTGTAAAGTATACCCTGAAGTCGGAAATAAGTTTAATAGAGAAAAATATAGTTTAGCAAACACACATGTTTCTTTCAGGGAAAACATATATGTTATTTAACAAAATGTTTTTAAAATGAATAATATAGACTGAAAGAACAGCCAATAAGAGCACAGTATATACAGGGACTTCTTTAAAATTCTTTAAAAGCATCTCTGAGTGAGGCCTTGAGAAAATACCGAGGAAACATTTCTGCAAATACTCGTCAAAAGATGATCAGATATAACTGTCACGGTTGTTCCGCTGTGTTCCCTATGTGCCTGTTTTCCTCCTGTAACTCAGATTGGCATGATCCTCGGCACTCCCTCACCAGTCTCTCGTTTGTCATCACGCCACCTGTCAACCATCCCATCATTATCTTGACTCTCTATACACCCATTGTGTTCCATTGTTGTTTGTCTTGTATTGTCTTGTATTAGTGGGTTGTACTTCTGCTTGTTGTTCTGTGAGTTTCCTCAGATTATCATTGTGGACATGTTTTATTTTTTTAGTTATAACAATTCCCATACCTACCTTTGTTTTATTTCATAATTTTGATGAAATTATTTGAAAATGTGGAAAAATATGATTGCACAAGGCGTTAATGTCCAAAACCACATTTACTAAGTATGAATGTTTAAAGTTGATTTCTGCAATTTTTTAAATGGATTAAGCTTGTCATAATATCAGACACATCAAATTCAATCATACATGATCATTATTTTGTCTGTGTGGTAGAAGGAGATCTGTGTTCTGGCTGCTTTATACGTCTTTTCATCTGTTTTATCATTATTATTATAACAGTAAATATGCAGTACAGTACAGAATAAACAACTAAACATACTGTATATGCAGTTACTGTTATAGGATAGAAGTACTGTTAACCAGTTGTTCCTATGACCTAAAATAATTCACAGGATTTGTTTTAATATTGCATACCCTAATAATAATTCTATATGTATCAATTACAATAGTTCTAACAATTTCAGTTATTTTTATTGTGTGCTCACACTTTTGGTTTCCTATAAATTCACAAGTAAAGCTCGTGCTCAGGAATGTGACAAAGTAGAAATTCAATCACTGGAAAGTGTGTATAAAGTAAACGCTTTTCTAACGTTTCTGTTTGAGAGCTGATATTGCTTTAAATAATGGAGGTTAAACAATTTCATTAGAAACCCGCTGCTGATATTGCTGTGCTTTATTCCTGCCAAGTTTTCTGTACATAACCTGAACTAAAACACTTTTCCCAGCGGGATCTCAACTCCAACTTTAGACGCTACTACGTAAGTCCAGGTCTACCGTATATATAGCTTTGCTTAAAATATAATTCTAGAGTTCTTTAGTCTCTGCCAACATTGCAGCTTACAGGCCATAATGCTCTTAAAGGGATAGTTCAACCAAGAATGACAATTCTGCCAAAACATTGGCAAGCAAACAATGGCATTCCTAATTTACTTTTATTATATTGACACAAAAATATTACAATTGAATGTGTGATACTGTTGTTTTGTTACTAAATCCTACAAAATATCTTCTTTTGAGTTCTGGAGAAAGAAAGTCATAAATTAAAATTCGCCTCCATACACATTGTTCCAAAACCTTCATTAATGTTCTTTCTTCTACAGATCTTTAACAAGAATTCAAAAAACACCAAGAGCAACGTAGTGTAAAGAGTATTAGATTTAACACTGAAACATGTTTTGCATTTGTTATTTTAATCATACAGATTTGGGCTGTCAAGAGGGTGAAGAAATGATTACATCAATCTTTCAATTGACTAATCACTTAAAGACAGTAAATAACTCTTAGTTCATTTCTGGCCAGATTTAATAGTACTTCTATTTTGATCCATTTTACAAATAAGACAGAGAAGAGCATGTATTTCCAAAAGTTGTACTGTTGCAACTTATAGAAAAGAACATAGAATTTCACTCCGAGAAATATGGATACAGTAACAATACTGTATGTTTTATATAGAATTATGTATATCATATAGAATAAGGTATAATAAAGAGACCATGTCATGTAACCGTATATTGAGAGATATTTGCTGAATATTAGTCGAATATACTGTATGCTTACTGTAAATTGACCGCTGTGTTCTGGTGTTTTAGGGGTGATCATTAAGCGCAAGAGTGGAGAAATCCCATGTCCGCTCGCTGTCGAGGCTTTTGCTGCACACCTGAGTTACATCTGCAAATACGATGACAAGTACAGCAAGTAAGTTATGTATTAAACTGGTTTAAATCTTCACCCTATTCCTTTTATAAAATGTTTACCACAAAAATATGAAAATATACATTAATTAATGTATATAAAGTTTTAAATAAGTATAAAAAAAGGTGGTTGTAATGATACAAAGAGCCGTTGAGTAAAGCGGTCATAGCAATACGATTTTACATGATATCATAAAGAAGATACATTACCATATAATATATATACTTAATTTTATAATTTTATTCCAAAGACATGATGCAATATTATATTATTATTATTATATTATATAGGGTATTATATATGGTACAATATTATATTTTGTACAATATTACATATTATTATGGTACAATATTACTTTATATCATATGTATAATTAATTATAATATAATATCATTCATTATGATATTTGATACAATACAATATTACTTGATACGTGATGTAATATTATAGACATTTGATAGAATGAATGATATGATGAGATATATACAATTATTTTCTCTATCCCAGTAATGCTCTATTTGATGGTTTTAACATCAACATCACCTTTCTAGGTACTTCATTTTCCACAAGCCCAATAAGACCTGGCAGCAGGTGTTCTGGCTGACCATCAGCATTGCCATCAACAATGCTTACATTCTTTACAAGATGTCAGACGCCTATCAAGTCAAACGCTACAGCCGGGCACAATTCGGTGAGAGGCTGGTCAAAGAGCTCCTGGACATGGACGACTGCTCACCCACTCAGTGAAGAAGACACACACTGTCTCAAAAGGACACAAAACCCACACTAACATTCATACTAACACACATTAGTTAACTCACATATACTCGAGTTGTGCACTTCAGGGTTGTTTTTACACTGTACACCCCATAGGTAATAAATACACATGCCAAGTTTGGTGGAAAATGGATGTCGCACATTCACGTTTTCAACACCATTCGGCTATAACGATCTGTCTGGACCGTTACAGATCAGTGTACTGTACATAAATCACTACGGTCTCTGTAACACTTGCTGCATGAGAAACATGAAACGTTTTGTAGTTGTGCAATGATTTTTATCACTAGAGTAATATAGTGTTGATGTAGTTTTGAACCCTGAGGTACACCGTTTTGTGATTAAGCTCGTTTGTGGACAGCATATCCAACATCAGGCACTGATAAATATACTGTATATATAAGGTGATCGAGGGATTTCATCAAGAAATGAGAATGTAATGCAATTCACTAGTTAAAATGGAGATATCTGGGCATTTTTCTATTTTATAACACTATATATTTATTTATTAATACTTTTTTAACCAGGCTACAATAAAGAAGCAGAAGTTATATAATAAAGCCACATATCTTATGATAACTATGCTTACCCAATACATTTTGCACTTGGAAGTAGTTAAGACCTGGTTTTTGCTGGATTCGTTTAAAATTGTTTTGCTGATTTAAAGGAGAAGAACCACACACAATTTCTGCCACTCTTATGTAAATCTTCAGTAGCTCTAGTAAAGGACCACATTGTTCATATGTCCGAAAAGTAGATGTGGATTTAATTTACTTACATTAACAGAAGACAGATACTGCTCTGCGACAGTTTCCCAAATGACCGTGAATGACCGTAAATATCATTCGTGACCAATCTACTTACAAGGCCTTCTCCTGGCATGTACACGCTGATGCCCGCTCTCTCTGATTGGTGCTTGGGTGTGATTTTACAGGCGAATGGCCAATAAATAACTCGTTACCTTATGAAGGGGGTAGGTTGAATACTTTAAAGAACTTTTAGGAGTTAATTAAACACAGAAATATTATTTCATGCATCTAACTCGGTTTTTAACAAATGGACTACGTTCAACATGACAACTCAACACGGTTAACAGTCTACAGCACTTGTAATGCATGAAACAGCTTTATACTTTTAATACATTCATTTGGTCCATAGATTTCCATTCTGTGCCAAATCATGTCAATTTATCTTAATTTGCCCTTTCTTTATTCATAACATTCGTATTAAAACATTTATTTTGAAGTTTAGTGCAAATCTATTTACATCTTACACTGTGATTGTATTTTTAATACTAAATTGGTGAACTTTAAGTCTGCTAAATTGTAACAATTTTTGTATGTAAAACACTTTTTATTGAGCTTAAGTTCAATTAAGATATGTTTAGGTGTATTGGCAACTATTGCAAGTATACTTCAGGTTCACTTAAAAACATTCTCATTTAAAGAAACATAAGAACACATAAAAAGGCATAATAATAAAAATGGGTATTGTGTATAACTGGTACTCCAAATAGGGTATCATTATAATAGATCATAAGTACAAATATGTTACATACAAATACATATAAGTGTTTGAACGTTTTTTTTCTAGGATGGCAAAAACAAACATCTTTGAACATGAATCTTTTTTTTTTTTTAAATGCCCAATATGAATACCAAAAAGAATGTACATATGATTTCTAATCATTTCTATATTACGAAATTTGTAGATTTGAATTGTGTCATCCCAGAGATGAAGTTGTTTAGAATGATTCAAAACATGACGTGATAAAAAAAATCCGTCTTTGACGGTCGGGTTTTATGAGGTCTTTTATTTTCAGTATCAGTCAAAATGATCAATCTTTACGTTGCTTTATTGTAACTGTAGTAATGGCATGTTACAATCCCATCTGTGTATTAGTGGCATAATTTATCCTTTCAAAGAACAAAATTGACTATAATTTATATCCCTCAGGAAATAATTTTAATCAAACGTCTCCCCTTTCGATCACTGTGCTGTATTCATATTGGATAATAACCACTGTAAGAGACGGATGTACAATAGCTGGTGATTCGGTGCCACAGACGATGAACCCACAATGATGCTTTTCCTTTGCTGTCTTTGTTAACTGTTAACTGTGTGTTCACCTGCTGACTGTCTGTGTGGGGATGCTGCACACAAATAACCCAATTAACATTTATTTCGCTTTTGTACAATCCTTCCAACATGTCTACCCTGTGAGGTCACAAACTGCTGAAAGGATATATATGCCATATTTTATACCCGTCTCATTTGTTTTTCCAACAAGACGAAGCAATGTTTTCTCTTTAAAGATATGCTCTGTTAAAATGCATTATGAATGTTCCAAACATCGTCACCGTTATTCACATGACAGTAAGATTTTTGTACATAATACAATTAATAATCAATAACTGACACCTGTGTTTATGTACATTAGTATAACAGGCAACAGATTACTTATACAAATCACCCTTTTGTTTTTGTACCATACTCCATCTTTAAAGTGATAGTTAACCCAAATATACAGTCTGTCATCTTTTACTTACATTTAGTCATTAGAAAAGGGTATTTCTTTCTTCTGTAGAACACAAAAGAAGATATCTTGAAGAATGACCCAAGAGTACCCATTGACTTGCAGTGATTGTGTGATCAATCAATGTGAACGGGTAGAACCTGTTGGTTTGGCTCTCCACGTTTTCCAAATATATTTGTGGTGTTCTGCAAAAGCTAGAAAGTAATAAAGGTTTGAAAAACGAAGTGAGAGAGTAAAGAAAACAAAGTAAACCATCACTTTAATTCAATTATTTATTCAAGTGTGCAATTCAGAGTGAAGCAGATGACAAACTAAAGTGATGGGGTATAATCTGGTTTCAACTGTATGACCTTATCTTGGGCGACCTCAGGGTTTGTAACTATAGGGTTGTGCAATAGACAATATGTAGTTGGAGACTGGTTTTGGGTGCTATGAACATTTCTGCCAAGAACACCGTCTGTGAGCCAGTAAAACAGCAAACTAATGAAAGTTCCAACTGGTCCAGATAACAAATAACCCTTCCAAAAGACAAAGCTTCTGTACATGTTAGAGTATGATATAGGGCCAGCTTTGTACAGCACGATAGCAGGTAAACAAAACCGACCTAAATAACAGAAAACAGCAACTATGTGTGAACGCTCATTTATCGGACCGAAACTCATCAGTAACTGGTCAACAGGCACCCAGTGTTGGACGCGTGTCTATTCACGTATGACTGTTGTGAATGTGCTATCCTGCTATCTATCGTAACGCTTGTTGTATCTACACCTGTCTTTTCACTGTGAATGTTGAAAATAAGATGTGTGGAAGAGTATCTGTCCGTGAGATGATGTGTAATGTGTCATTTTTACTCTAACCGTGTGTCCGGTCACCAAACTGATGTATACTCCAACCCCTGCCTCTGTGTGAGATAACAACTATTTGCACACTAATAAATGTTCTTTATACAAAGTTGTCACACTACTGGGTTGAAACATTCAGTAAAGACACCTGAAAAAATGATTTAATCAAAATTGTGTAAATACAAGACTACATATTGGATTCAATTCATTTGGAAAACAACATATGTTGGCCATTCCAGCGTCATTTTGTATGGTGGACGTGACATAAAAACACAGAATTGTTACCAGTAAACTGAACCAATTGTTAATATCATACAGAACCATTGTTGATAGTGAAAACAATCAGAAGAATTTCAGACTAATTTTAAGCTGTCCATTTAAAAAAAGTTAAATAAACCTGCATTGTGGATGTGACAAAAAGGACACCGTTTTTGGAAGGCAACAATATTATTAAGATCGATGTGAATTCAAATGTTCTAACCAGAATCCAAAATATCCAACAAATGGCTCCGCGTTTAACCTCTTAATAGAATATAAAATAATTGCAATCATTTCAAAATGTAGCTTTATGGATGTGACAATCCTGAAAATATCCCTTATTTGACTATGAAAAATAATGCCTTGATGTCTGAAAACTAAGAGAAACATACCATGAGCATTTGAACCACCAACTGTTGATAGCTGTAAGAATACTACATTTTTTTGGTAAAAACAATATTTTCAAGACAAGGTTGACATTTTGATGAAACGGCCCATGTAATACTTAAATATACGGTCATTTCCCAAATATAAGATTGCCCTTATTATAACAACTCTACAAGATGCAGCTTTTGAAAGTTTTTTCTTCAAAACTAAACCTTGCGAACACAGTATAAAACACAGAATACCAGAAGTAACCTGTAGTACAATTTAATATCATTTAGGTTTTTCCTGTGAAAACACTTTAGTCTAACAAAATGTAACAGAGAAGATGATTTTAAGTGTAGCCTTGCAATAGAGAAAAAGACTAGCTTTTCTTTTACTTTTAGTGTTTTAATGGTGGCTTCAGTCGTGTTGAAACTCATTTTAAACATACTTAGTGCTTCCTATCGTCGACTATATCATTGACACGTGATTATAATTATAGACCTTAAATATAAGCTACCCTGTTTAATATTGATTTTCTTATATTCAGAAAAATTCGGTATTGTCCCAGTTAATTCTTGTAATCATAAAAAACTGTTGTATGATATAATGTCAACATATAGAACCTAATTGAATGTCATAAAGTGATGCACCTTCCAAGAAAACTTCCATCAATGGAAATCAAAAATATAATTTGAAAAATGTCTCCATCAGTGGGGGGCTCAATGTTGTTTGGTTAACAATATTCTTCAAGATACATTTTATGTTCAGCAAATAAAAAGTCGCCAAGGTTTGGAAGGACAGAATTAAAAAACTCCCTTAAGATCTGTTTGCATCAACATTCTGCTTTAAAGTTCATTTTCAAACACACTTTTGTGAACACTGTTTATGTATATAAATTTTATTTAAGTTACTCATTTTCAATCATTCAAACTTTTGCAATATCTATAAAACAATGAACAAATACAAGCGCTGTACAGTTGACCAAATCACGATAACTGCAACTGAATGAGTGTAAATGTACATGCATGGACATACATACTGTATATACACACATATACACTATTAACACAGGTGACCCTGTGCCCGTTTCCTTGCTGTTGAACGCAACGTTAAGAAAAACAACAGGTGGGGTCGCACGTCCTTCATTTACTGAAAATGAACTATCTCTGGTCTTGAATAGAGATGCGTTCCATGTTTCACTCAAACAGCAAATGACTTTGGCACAGTGTGCTATGTAAACATTTCATCCAATTCAATTATGCAATTAGCCATCACGTATTGCTCCTAATGCGTCTGCGCTCTCAGAAAACCCCAAGCGTTCATTATCTCGACTTTATAGCACTGCTAAAATACTGTTGTTAATAAATGCCAGCAGCAGATGCCAGTCCACCAGCATCATCAACAAAGTTGATTCACATTCAGCACGTGCACATCTCAAAGCTGTTTATGTGTTCTTGGGCAGCAGACCTGGAGACACTACAAAAACACCTCCGAAATGCAGGTTTGTTGACCGTCGACACAACCTCGTCTCTGAATCACTGGGCATGTTGAATCTGAAACTTAAAATTTTGATTTGTAAACCACTGACGCGGAATATCTATAAAAATACAAGATGGTGGGAAAGATTCATACAAGACTAAGATTAACATAACATTTACTGCTGACACATGAGAAAGGCTGACCCAAGAATAGTCAGTGGCTCATTTAGTCTTGTTTTCCTACCCTACAATAAGTTAGTCAGAATGCTACGGCACTATCCCAGCTCAGGTATACGTGTAAGAAAGGTAAATGGATTAATGATTCGTCTTCACATGTCACAGGCTTCCACGTTCATTGGATTTACAGTTACCAGCGACAATTGAAGTACCGAAAGCATAAAAACAAGATGTGAATGAAAACAGATAGACATGTGGTATTCTGCCATCTCTCCTTTGATTTTGTAAAGCACACACTGAAAGCTTAGCGACACAAAACCATCTCACATTTTCTTTACAGTATTATCGATTACTGAAGGCAGTAACCGTGGAAAGAAGAAAAGGGATGCTCAAGTAAAAGTGTGCCGTATTTGGATACTGAGAGTAACACGATTCATTGAAAATAAAAACTGTTAGGAAGCAGTAAAGGATGTGACAGAAAACTCTCAAACGATTCAGAATCAATGGTGAAAGAGAGAAAATAAAAGCAAAGTCTGCACACATCTGTCGAAAGTTACCAGATTTACATGATTATTTTCACAAAGTACACATTGCAAAAACAATAGATGAAGGCTACAAAGAAATAAATGATTTGAAGACGTGTTTAAACACTGAAATGTTAGCAGCCAGTGCTACAGTATGTGAATCCAACAGTCATGTTCTGTACAATGCCTCAGATCTCCTTAAGAACACACCAGGCCTCTAGAAAGCAGGTTGAAACTTTACACATTGCACCTTTAACAGAAAAGACCGACAATTCATTAGAAACTATAGAAAAAAAAGGTCTTTGAGCTCTTTTTCGTGCGCGCTGAGATTTGAAACACAAGGCTGTTGAAGTCCTCAAAAGTAAAAGTGTGTTTGAGAGTGCACGCAACAAGAGTCCTTCCCCCAATCCTCCGAGCCCCCAAATTAAACCAAACTAAAATGACCTTCGCCCAAAAATGATCCAGCGCAGGTTGGGAGCCTCCGTAAAACATGTAAATTACATTCAACGCTATTAGAACCTTGACTAGAAAAATAAAAAGACGGATGTCAGCTTCATCGTAAAAATGTGCTGAAATCCGTTTAAGAAAATGAGAAATGCCGAAAAAAAAATACAGGAAGCTGATCCTTTTTGTTGCCGTTGGAAACAGGACGAAAATGGAAAAAATATTTTAGAGACTTAGATTCACTTTCCAAGACCTGGACATAAGATGAAACAGTGAGGTATATAGTTTGATGGAAATCATCATCATCATCATCATCATCATCAACTTTATGTTGTCTGATTTAGGTGCCCTGTGGCCCTTGCAGACCAGAGCGGCCGCTTTGTGACGGACCCGAGTCCGGACAGCGAGATCTCTGAGGGTTGAGTGCGTGCCCAACGTGGGCTGTCCGAGGGCGAGAAGGGGAGGGCTGGGACTGACGGGGTCGGGCTAGGGTTGCAGGTTAAGAGTGAACTTCCATTGCTGGGTAAGCGAGGGGCTGCACACCTCCACCGTCAGACCGCCATTCCGCGCGCTGCGGCTGTCCAGGCAAAGATTGCTTCCCACGTGTCGCAGTTTGGAGTTGTTGTCAATCTGCTCCCATTTCTGCAACAGAAAACATGGTGTTGAAAATGTAGGGGGCAGACCTCTGCATTCTCAAAGTCATGCTCGGTGGGCTCACCTGTCTGCTGTCGTTCTCCTTGCAGGCCTGTAATTTGATCTGTGAGCCAGCCATGCGGTCCACCACCGTCAGACAAAGGTCCATGTGTTTTACGGATTTGTCTTTAGTCAGTGCCCATTCCTGTCCATGAGAGGGATAATCAGAACCAGAGAACAGTAAAAACAGTACATTCATTTAGAGACTTCTACAAAAAAGCGAATGTAATAAAAATAACAAAGTTTTTTGCATATTATATTTATACAAATATTTGTATGACCAAATTATTTTAGAAACATTGGAGAGCTCTTTTCCTAAATGCTATAAATCAATATTTGTAGTTTTCTGATTTTTTGACCTGGACCCATACATTTAGTTAATATTAAATTTAACCTGTTTAAATTTTTTGTTGACACAGTCTGAACATGTTAAACACGGATTGTAAAATAAGACAACGCTTCAAATCCTTTTTTAACAATACTATTAATATAAATTAAATAAATTAATATAAATTAGATAATTGCAAATGCCCCAGTTGTAGATCCCACCAACTCATACAGGCCATCAAAAAAGGTTGAGAGGATGCAGTACATTTTGAACAAAAAAATTGAGTAATTTGGCATGAAAAATTGATCGATAAGAAAAAATTTCAGTACACAAAAATGGCATGACAAAATAGAATTACACATTTTATTATTATTTTTATTATAGCGTTTTGGAAAAGAGCTCTTCATTTAGTCTGTAAAATATTTTTCACTAGCCTGCTGTCAAATTGAAATAATCAGGACTACCAACGTTGTATATACAATGAATACCGATTTACATATTTGAATACAGACAGTATTTATGGGTTTATATATGTGTGTGTATATAATAGCAATTATTCCATTTGACAGCATTAGTTCTAATCTGATCTGGTACGATCTAATATGTTAAGTATACATTATCACTACTTAAAATTAAGAAACTAAGAAAACTAAGGGAAAAAAGGACTAGAAACACATTGTGCAACAAGCTGGATTCCAGTAAAAGCCCTCAAACAGTACCAACAAATATTTGTGTGATGGACCTCAGACTTTGGTATTATGTTATACTCACTACAGTGTATCTACCGCCAACACTGTGTGTCGCTGACCCACCGAAAGTGAATTATACCTCTAAATGATCCAAACTCCCTGTCGTGTGTCCATCACCAGTGCAGTCACATCACACATACGTGTTCAGTACCTGAGCTCTGAATGATACCTGATTTCCCCCAGCGTTGTGACATTCATACACCCCCACCACACCATCAGCAAAGTGTCCCAGTGTATCCAGACAGTTCTGGCCCTGCTGCAGTGCTCCGAAGGCTATGTCTTGATGATCCGGTACTCTAAACAAGACATTTCAACATAATAAATGTGAAGTCAGACAACTATTAGTAAACTGTGCTTTTGTATGTCTTGGAAAAATCCTTTAAGAGGAATATTCATATAAATGTAAAGTGAAGGAAACTGATTTAACGTCTCACCGTAGTTCCGGGTAAACATTTTCAAGGTACCACTTGAACGGTTTGCAGCCCAACCTCTTCTTCATTTCCAGTCTGCTCTGAATGCTGGAAATCATCACATCAACAGTATGTAATATGTACAATTAGTCACACAGAGATATTATCCAACAGCTGACAGCTCACGGTCTCAGACTAGCTGTGATCTTTACTTACAGTGCATAGTGGTTTAGTAATGTGCCTGTGTATTTAATTTATAGTTTATCATTGACACACACTTACTTGCCATAGGGAACATTACGGGCTGATGGTACAGCAGCATAGTAGAAGTTCTTGAAGTCGTCCATCCATACCTCGGCCGCTCGCCTGGTGTTTCTGCAGAGAGCAAAATAAATGACACACTCCATATAGAGACGCTAATGAGAAAGCGACCGGCACTTCATTATCCAAGACTATAATTTCAGCTCTAATGGACCTTCTGTAACACATGCCACGTGATTGGTGCTTGCAGCCCCAATGTAAGATATCATTACAGCTTCAGTTCAACATTCAAGCACTGGGAGGAGCAAAAGAACCAAACGACACTTCAGCTTCACTATGTATAGTGTAACCACAATTTTAGCTCTATTACTTCTATATTATCTTCAGCACCATTGTAATGTTTCCTAGAGTTTATTAACAATGTAACGGTGTTGTTATTTAGTGATATGAAAATGTTTAACTATGATATAATACAAAGTATTTATTCAGTATTACATTCTGTATTGCTTTTAAGTATGTATGTATATTTATTCCATTTTAAGTCATTTTACATTCCAAATCAAAGAGAGTATAGTTGATACCTGGCAAACACAGTCCCGCTGCCCCCTGGGAAAGTGTATGGATGCTGTTTTCGGAAGACATGACCCACTCGACTGCAAGGAATGATCTCCAGACTCCCACCACATTGCCAAACACGGAATGAGATCTCTGAAAGGAACAACAACAGCCAGATTTATTGAGACACATACGCACCATAAACCAACATCTGGCAAAACACACGAGTTTGGAAATAACACAGAAGTGCCAACACTTGCATGCCTGACTTCCAAAAAACACTACAAACAACACAACAATCATCTCATAAACAGATGGTGCGCCAGCTCTGTAAACCAGCCTGGTTCTCTCAGACCTGGAATAAACACATGTGTGAAATTAAACTCGTTTCCAGTCTGAAGGCATCGTTTCTGGAGCCTCCGTTAGCTTTTTCCACCAGCATCACAGCTGAGAAAGTGCTGTGTTTGTGGAATGAATCAGAGCGCTTTCTCAGAATCCATCATGAATTGGATAGTAATGGCAAAATCTGACAATCGTACTCCATCTTTCAAAGTCTGCAGATTCAACGATATTCTAAAACTCAAGTTTCTTTAATAATAGAATAAAAAAGCAATTGGGCAATTCCGTGAAAATGTCAACCTTACCATGAAAATATTGAGTTTTGACCAAAGGTTTTTAGCATACTTATAGGAAATGTCAACTTTTGATGGTTCAAATCCCCATGTGAGGTCTCTCATTAAGTTTTTATAGCATTATTTTTATTTTTAGCGCATGGTTTTTCATAGTTAGGTAAGGGCTATTTTCACATGGATAATTCTACCTTTTGCTCATAAATGGACACATGAAGATAAAAATTTAGTAATTATTATATGTTCTATAAAGATATTCCCTTTGGCCAATTTATAGATTTTATTACTTGTTTGTATATTTTAATTCACTTAAATCTTAAGAAACATTTATTCTCCCAAAATCTTTTCTTGTCATGTCCATGACACAGGTTCATCACCTTTTTTTAAATAGAAAACTTGTGCATTGACTGATTCTTTTCAGATCCTTAAACACTATCAACATGGGCTCTGTATAATATAAACAGTTTACTGCTCACAATCATAGTCTAAGAGAGTTTTTATGTCCATAAAGCAAAACGTCACGTCAATAACACTGGAATTGAGCATCAGTTCTGCTGTGTTAACCTGAATTGACTCCTGGGTGGACAAAATAAATGTGGGCTTAGTAAGGTACAATGTTCTCATATGATCTATTGACAGAAGTATCATGATGTCATTGAGTGGTCTTATACACACGCTTTAAAGTGTTTCGGGACACTTAAGTAACACTTAATGTATCAATTTCACTGCATTAAAAAAGAAAAAAAGTGAGCAGCATCTGCACATTTTCAGCTACACTGAACATATTACTGTCATTCACTGTATAAAGCAATATAGCTGTTGCAATCTCATGGGAGGTTCTTAAGAACAGGATGTCATAATTTACATGCTAATTATTTGGAAAATAATTATTTATGTCATATCCACTATATTACCGGAAGTATTCGCTCACCTGCTTTGACTGGTATCTGAATTTAAGCGACATCCTATTCCTAATCCATAGGGTTCAATTAAATGTCAGTCCACCCTTTGAAGCTTCAACTCTTCTGGGAAGGCTTTTTACGGGAATTTTTGACCATTCTGCCAGAAGAGCATTTGTGAGGTCACACACTGATGTTGGACGAGAAGGCCCGGCTCTCAGTCTCCACTTTAATTCATCCCAAAGGTGTTCTATCTGGGTTGAGGTCAGGACAGACAAGTTCACCCACACCACTCTCTCTTATACATGTCTTTATGAACCGTGCTTTGTTCAATGGTAAAGAGTCATGTTGGAAGAGAAAGGGACCAGATCCAAACTGTTCCCACAAAGTTGGGAGCATGGAACTGTCAAAAATGTCTTGGTATTCAGAGTGAGAGGGACAACTGACTTGGATTATTTGGATGGGTAAAAGAATACAATTGGCAATATAGTGTATGTCATGGAGCTTTTTAACAATAATACAACTTAAGCAAACATAATATGGTTGTTAAACAGTTGAAAATGGCTTTCCCTTTGTGAGGTTTGGTTAGCAGTAGCTACAACACAGCTTTACACACCACTGCCAGTGAATGTTGTGACTCCAGTTAGTCTGTTTATTACTTATTTATTAATTACATAAACTTACAAAATCTTTGTACATTTTGGAAAAATTACTGATTAACCGATGGGGTTTTAACCAATTATTTTAAGATTTGACTGAAACTGAAAAAAATCTTTTTACCTTTTTATTTGGTTAATAAATAATGATAAGATATTTACAAAGCAAAATGAAATACTTTATACAGTTAAGTTTCTTTAAGCTCAAAAATAAATGAAATACAGCCTGGCATAGAGCGAAATAATGCCTCCACTCACCAAGATTCTCACCGCCCCACACATCCATCATCATGTCGTACTTGCCAAGCTCTTCAAAGTAGTCCTTGTCCATCACAAATAGACCTCCAGCGATCATTGGTGTCCTAAAAAATGTTACACAAAATATGAAATGTATTAGATGTAATGTATACAAAAAAGTTTGCATGATGTCAATATTAAAGCACTAGCATAGTATACGCTTGGCAAAGACGAGAGTTTGAAATTGCCCAATCATGCCCATTGTTATGTTCACCCCGCTGATGATGCGTTTTGTTTCAGTGACCATTTGCAATTTAATAAACACTTGTGCTCATTTTGCTCCCTGCGATCAGATCATAGCCTCATAAACAAAGTCATTAAACAACACTGGACTCATTAAAAGAAGCTACAGAGTGCCGTGTCACGAAGACTTGTGCACCACACATCACAGAATGACAATGGCACGAGAAACAGCATTGTATATTATCTTAATGTACTTTTAATGTACTTGAAGCCCAGTGATAGTTTGGTCAGGCATTACTGCAATGTGAAATCTTCCATTTGGCTTGCTGTACTTCCTTCATTTCTCTTTCCGCTGTAAATTATTCACATTCAGTCACTCTCTGGTGGAGAGCAAAATGTGCTTTTTGAAAAATGTTTTGCTATAAGAAGAACTGTAGGAGACTTTCTCTAAATGTAGCGTCATCACCATAGAAGCACTTACTTGAAACATGTCACTGTGCATAATAATATAAAACGGTTAGTTCCAATCCTAAATTCTGATTGGTCAGCAGCTGTGGCATATTCATTCTGTGTATCATTGTGCCCCATTAGCAACCACCCTTAACAAAAAAAGTTCCAACTTTCCATTTGCTAAATATAAGGAAAAATCCACAGACAAACATCAAATGTGATCAACAGAAATTATGTTAGTCATAAAGTATAGAAATGTGTGACCCTGAACCCTGAAAAAAAAATAAAAATAAAATCTTTTGTAACTTCTCTCTCTGTGTAACTCGGTAACATTGTTGTAGCACTTGTTCACCTATTGTTGTATCGGCTATTTACCGCTTCATTGTCTCCTCGACTATTGTAAGTCACTTTGGGTAAAAGCGTCTGCTAAATGACTAAATGTAAATGTAAATGTGAACCAAAAACAAGTCATAAGTCAAATGAACTATATCACACATTGTATGGGTTCAAATCATACATTTTTTCTTTTAAGGCCAAAGTCGCTAGGATTTCACAGATAGTGCTCCATGAACACATTTGGAAAATTTCCAACAATAAATATATCTCAGTTTATTTTTGTGGATGGAGCAAAATTGTGAAAAAATAGACAGCAACATGTATATACAAACTTCACGAACTGCTGTCAATTTTTGGGCATTCCTCACCCCATTTGAATTTCTGTTCGGTTAATCTATTCTTTTCAACATTATTCCAACAATATGCCAAAAGAGAGCGAACATTTATTTGCCATTGTAATATGGGGGATTCCAGTGTTATGGATGAGACATAAAAACGCTCTTACAGTATAATTGTTACCATGAAACTAAACCAATTGCTTATGTTATACAAAACACTTGAAGGTGTTTAAACATCAGAAAACAGTCTATGCCCTTAAAGAGAGATGTCACTGGGGGATCTGAAACACCAAATGTTCACAAATGAGTTGAGTAAAAACCTTTGGTAAAAACTTTATATTTCCATGGTAAGGTTGACATTTAATGGAATTGTCCATGTGCATTTCTCTCAATATTTTAACTTTGTTGCACCCTAACATATTCAATATATCAAGGCAAACATTGTCCTATCCTGAACACACATTTTATTCAATTAGCTTTCAGATAACGTATAAATCCCAATTTGGATTCATGCTTTTGTGGTCCAGGGTCACATAAAGGTTTCCATCCTGAAGCAAAACAACTATAGTCTAAAGTCTAAAAACAGATTGTATATCCAAAAAAAGCACAGCTACGCTAATATGATCTTTCACCTGGTTAAGATATTTGTAAAAGATATTTCGAGGGACGGTTCTTACTTGATGGGAGCAGTGGGGTTTCCTTGCCGTGTTCGTCGTTGCTCCAGGGTCATGTAGTCCCATTTAAAAACAAGATTCCAATCAAAACCTGAATAAGATTAGACATAAAGTTCGCATTAAAGCCAGGTTAAACATTTCTCTGATGCCACGGCCTGAGCAGAGCATTTTCTGAAGCAAACACAAAAGCAAACTTAAATGTTTTTTGTCACACATCAGACATCGAATCTCTTACTAAAGTAGACCGCATACAGCACATATATCATTGTGTGCACTACACACTAAAGGCACTATCTGGACTCCATTCTGAACACACTGTAGTCTAAGACCTGAAAGAAAACGTTGAAAGCAGGAAGAAAAAGTTTGGCCATTACAGCACATGTCATAGTACGCCTGAACACTGCTACAGTAGCAGACAGAGCTCTCATTCAATCAGCAATGTGCTGGAAAAGAGACACTTTAAAAAAGGTGATATTTATAACCCATGATGCTGTGTAAAACACTGCGGTACCAAGAAGGAAATATCTATTTTCACATTCCTTCAGACTACACCGAGAGCCCCTGAGAGCTTATGCATTAAAAGCCATTTCACTCAAAATAGAGAGACATTCTACCCAAACCACCAGACAGAAATCAATCAAAATGATTTCCATTGCAAAAAGACATTTCCTCTTTCAGGATACATTGACATTGACTTCTGATCTTTTCCCATACAGCTGCCTTCACGGATTCTTTCTGCCTCAGTCCGAACACAAAAATGCATTTAACTTAGAGCTGTCAATCATTCAAATCTATATTTATGAATCAATAAAATGTTAGACAGACACATTCGGAGAAAATATGCTGTGGCGGATACTAGACAAAAAACATAGTTGATTCTCTTATAATATATCAATAATACATGCACAGCTCATGTCAATGACAAAACAAGAAATTGTCATAATCTGCTCATAAGACTTTTACCTCCTTTAAGATCGGCAGACGCTCCGACATACTGGAAATTGTCCATGTTAATGACATCAATGATGGGTGAGACAACCCGAGTCTTATCCTGCGGAAAAACACAAGTAAACTAAATGATCTCAAGCTGGGCTCCGTGACATTGATGGTTTAATGACAGCAACAGCAGATGCATGTACAAAAAAAGTGCTCCGAAGAGTAATCGAGATGATATGCTCTTTGAAGAGTTTGTATTGATGTCTCTAGCAAGACAGAATGAAAGCAGTATTTAATGAAAGTCTGGGCATATGTTAAAGAATGAATTAAGAATACGTCTAAAGGACCGCTGTTACAAATCAGAAAATCCACAGGCAGTACCTCTGAAAATCCCACTCATCTGTGAGTTTGCTGACACACCACTGGAGTATTTAAAGTGATGTAAGAAAACACATAAGACAAAGCAAACCATACACACACACATTCCTTCTTACTTTCAATTATTACTTGTGACGATTATACTACACTAACATAACATATGATGACATATCCTACATTGTGGATGACCTATTGCTTAATCTTAAGAATAAATCGAGTCTCGTAACTGAAGGATCAGTTGGAAAATGACACGATGACATACTGAAATGGCCAATTGACTTCATATGAGCTCATGAAACTTAAGGTACTGTTGGCCAAAACATCTTTTCATCACTTTTCTTGTGCATTGTAGGGTCCAGGAAATAAACAGTTTTTTCCACCTATATAAGAAGCAATAGAGCACATGTGTTTTTTGTAATGGCACGGTTTGGTAGCGTATAAATCTGGAAATAATGAACCTGATTACAACTAAGTGGTTTCAACAAGTGGAAAAGTGGCTTATGTCAAGTCTAAAGGATTAATGACAGCCTTTTGCTCTGATCTTCTGTGTATTATGACAGCATTTTGGAACCATATTCAAAAATCAAGAAAAGTAAAAATGAAGTTTGAAAACCCTAAAAGTAAAATAATAAATACCAAAGGTAATAAGTTTGTGACTATGTTAAAGGTGCAATATGTAATAGTAAAGAGGATCTATTGACAGAAATGTAATATTATCTACATAACTGTGTATAAAGGTGTATGAAGACCTAATGTAATAAATCCTAATGTTTATATCACTTCGGAACTAGATTTTTCTATCTGCATACCTAGAACATTTAATTTGCCATCATGTTAATAGAGTCCTAAATAGACAAACTGCTCTTCTGTGTGTTTTGTAATTATGTTCTCTCATTCTGTAAATGAAATAAACTAAGCTTCTGTTTGTAATCCGCACCCCCCCCAAACTAAATGTCACTGTTTTTCACAAACTGGACCTTTAACTCAACAGATTATTTTGCTTCCACTGATGAACAAACCATGATCTTTGGAACATAATCAGCTTTTGCAAAAAATATTTATTTTCAAACCGTTATCCGGATAATAAAACTGTGTAAAATCCATATTTAATAAAAAAAAAATGAAAAAAAAGCTACTTTAAGCATTCACTGTTTCAGAACCTAAAGGAAGTTATGAATAAGCAGGGTGCATGTTTAATGCTTATTATCTTTTCTGGGTCACCAACTGAAAATGAACACACCTCACAATATAAACAGGGTTATAAAACCTCGCCTACATTAATACTTGCAATTTCACCTCCGGCATTTCACACCATCCCTTGCTTTTATTTGAATTGCTATCATCTTATAATAAGTCACAAGCCTTGAGTGAATATCAAACAAAGCATTTACCTGCGCTGGAGGAAAGAATCTCAAGTGTAAATACAGTAATGAAGGACTAGTACACACAACTGTACCAGTATGAACTTGCGATCATGAAACAGACCAGACTTTTTATTTGTCAATGGGGTGCGTTTGCTTGTATTGGACAAACCTTGAAGTGTTATCTCTACTTGTTTTACTAGCACACACCACTCGACTGTCATTTTTTTCTTCACTGGTCTTTTCTTCAAAGTATAAGTTCACCCAAAACTGAAAACTCTGCCAACATGTACACACCCTGTTGTCTTTTCAAACCTGAATTACTTCGTTTATACACAGAATACAAAAAATTTTATTTTAAGGAATATTCGTAATCAAATAGCAGCAGCATCCATTCATTTTTACTGAATGGATAAAACCAATACAAGGGAATGTGTGTACGTCATAGACATTCTTCAAAATATCTTCTTTTGTGGTCTCCAGAAGAAAGTCATACAGTTAGATGAGTAAATAGCTGAATTTTTATTTCAGGGCTTGTTTAAGAAATGTGTTTGAGAATGGGCAGAATAAAGCTAGTGAAATGTCTCTTAAGAAAACCCTGTTTTCTCCTCTTGGCCTGCCGTTACATTCGTAGAGCTGATAAACTTCCACCACTGTAATAAGCATGCTTGATTACAGCCTCCAAACCCAAAGGATAATTTGGCACATCCGTACACTGTTAAACCCCAGAGATTTTCTGCCAGAGAGCATGTGTGTGTGACGAAAGAGAAACAAAGAGAAAAACATAGCTGACCTCGGCAACCCTTTCCAGCAGGGGTTCCAGCCAATGCTCATTACACTCGCAGTGGCTGTCAAGGAAGGTCAGTACGCTGGCTGTGGCCGCATCCGCCCCTCTAACACGGGACCGCATCAAGCCTGAGATCAAATACACACAGATGAGCCCAAAGATCTGATCTATCACAGATGCAATATTAAAAACAATCAAAACCTGAGTCAACCTTTTTATAATGCAGATAACAAACGAGAAAAGAAATGTCACGAGTTGCGCTTCACATAAAAGTACACGTTACAATAAATAAAATAAATGTTTAGAGGGTGATAAAGAGGGGATGAATTACAAGATCAATTTGTCTTTCTGAATAAATCTAAGAAAAGAGCTGTATGACTGCTCATTTATTTTATTCTGAAGCTCACCAATGGTTTTTAATGTAGTCTAATCTTAATTCATTTTATAACTAATATTTTCTATATTATTATCAGTAATTTTATAAAGGACATACTGCCAGAAATGCAATATAATATTATAACTGTCTTCAGAGGTGCGTAAAGACTACATACGTAACCATTGTTTTTATTATTCCAATTAGAATTAGCCTTTTCTATTTACACATAGTGAAGAATTTCATGTAAGAAGACGATGCTATGTTTCTACAGTAGCCCTAAACGGACAAACTGCTCTAAAGAGTATGTTCCATAAATATGTAATCTCCTTCTGTAAAAAAAACGAAAACGTGAAAACATTTTTGTTCTGTGTCAGCCACCGTAGTGCTACTAAAGAGAGAGGTGTATGGTGAGACCAGCAAAGGTTGCCATTTGTATCCTCACCACTAGATTTTGAAACTTGGACCTTTTAATATCTATTATAAGGTTACATATTTAAGTTAGCCTTTACACAGTCGCAGTAAAACATGATTTAATGATGAAAAACACATTCTCTGTCTGTGTATGCAAATGCATAGGATTATAATAAAATATATTAAAAAATCAATTACCATATATAAACTATATAGTTTTTGGCAATTTCTGAATGCATCTATTCATCTAAGATTTCTTAATTAAGATACTACCTAAGTGAAGTTTTGATATCATATTTTTCATTTATGGTTATCACAGCCAAAAAAACGCAATATTTGTTATTGTAAAAACAATATTGAAACAGATAATTTTATCAATCAAATTCATCTTTAATGATGCTTGTTTTGTGTGTTTTCTCATTTTTGGGCAAACATCTTGCAAGCATTAGAATTAAAGCAAAACTAAATGGGTGCCAAATTCTTAACAATATCATCATATGTGAAGAATTAACCTAAACTCAATAATCAGGGTTTTGTCACTGCCTGTATATTTGACACCCATAATTTGTGATTTGTGATTCAGACAGTATTTAGAATTACTCACCCTCTCGCCGATCATTCCGTAAAACTCTGATCTTCTCAATTTTTCCAAGTAGGGCACCATCTTCAGCTGTAAGTTCACAAAATACATGACATCATGTCAAGTGATCTGGCACTACTTCTTTTAGATCTTTTACACAGGGGTTTTCTATCTGGGTTTCGGGGACCCACAGAAATAAAAAGACAAAGGAAAAATGTGTTTTTTCTTTATAAGTTCTCAATAATTAAAAAAATTAACTGGAGATTAACTGTTTCGTAATTTAATAGTAAGTCATGACAGTGGCATTTACAGTACCGCACTCACTGAAGTTGATTACACAGTATTTGTAAAGATGTTATGAAAATCGCGTACAAATAACTTCAAACTGAATCTTTCTCTTCAGGTTTATACCACCTTATACTCTTATACTCTTATACTCAAGTTTCTACTCTTATTATTGCAATTCTTTTTAATTAATATGCAATATATTTTATGATATTATAGCCAATCACACACACTTTTATCCAACATAGTTTAAAAACTTTTTTTACGAAAAAATATATAGTTGGAAATGTACTTTAGAAAGGGGTCCTTACAAAGTTGATCATATTTAGGGTCCCTGGCATCGTACATCGTTTGTAAACTACTGCTCCAATTAATACACAAAGGTAGCACAAAATGTGGAAAAACAAGGATAAATGACAACAGGCATGACTAGTTCTGATAGAACATTCTGGCCAAACAGAAAAGGCAAAACTCTGAACAAATGAACTTAGTGTGGACCTGCAGTGGACCGTTATGAGACCAGGCAGCTTGGCCTCAAGGCCTCGGGTTCAGAAAGAGTTGAAACCTGAAGATGTGACACTACAATCTTTGCATCAGAAAACCAGCAGTAGTGGGGTGGGGGAGTCAGGAGTACAGCCGTTACCATGACGATAAAAATGAAGACACCAATGATGACACACTTTACACAGCACCTTATTAAACTCTGTTGGTTTGTTGTGCCGTTTGGATGGGATTCATAGTGACAAAGCAGCTGTGTGCTTGGCGAAGCTGATAAGTGACCTTACACAAGGGTGAACCGCTGACCGCACACAAGATGAGTAGGAAAATAATCGAAGAGGCTTACGGTTGTCGCTGTAGTCATCCACCAAGATGATCTCTTTGACCAGATTGGGTGGGCTTTTCTTCAGCACACTGTGGGAAGGAAAAGAGGGAGAACCACATGGATGTGTATATTGAAGAGCATCATAATAACCAAATTCGACATTTTAGGGTGATGTGATCCGTCCCACCTGACCACAGTGCGCAGCAGAGCTGAACGGGCCTCATTATGAAAAGTGATAACCACACTGGACGCAGGAAGATCTGTTTTCCATTGTTTGTGACGACAGCTAAAGAAAAACAAGAAAAGTGTTATCTCATAGGACACGTGTTCTTTAACTTTTACAATCATGTCAAGATCAATGGAACACTGTAAAACCGAAGCAATGTCTGAAATCATCCTTCTGCTACGGCACCAAATAGACTCCAGACAATGTAAAAGAACCTCGATGTCACTGATGTTTGATGTGCTTAACATTTGTCGTGAGAACAGCAAGCAGTCAACCAGTGCTCTTGAAAACACTGTGAAAACTCATTCTCGTTCTGCTACACCCGAATGAGACCCCATGCCCTCGGAGGAGCTCGAAGCGGCTCAGCACACATTAATTTAATGCTTCTCTGGGACGACGATAGACAGGAGGTCATGCATGCTTAAACACTCTGGACATCTGCTTCCGGACACGCACAACCCACCTTTACACTATAAAAGTTTAAAGCACACGTACGCTGTTTATAACCTAAAGGTTTTAATTTTACACCTGTGTGGCTAATCTGCTGGATTTCTAGTACCTCTCATGCAGGATAAGAGCACACAAAGCTTTTTCTGCACTGATGCCATTGATTTGGTGGGCACTGGCATGTCAGGCAAGAAAAATCAGGGTCAACAGCTCCAGCGTTACAAGTCAGGATGGAGGACCCACAAACACTGCAAACTGACCTCAGCAATGGGATGAGATTAATGTCAAAACCTAATTTGCCCGTTTTATATCTATAACAGCCAAAATGGATTTTGATTTTAGGTTTAAGGTTGCGATGCATCATGCCTGTCAAAAGCAATGAATTTCAATGCTGTCTTGCAACTATCAAACATGTGATGATTGACCCAAAATGGAAATATTCTTATTTACTCACCCTCTTGACATTTGAAACTTGTTAGACCTTATTCCTTCTGCAGAAGACAAAAGAAGATATTTTGAAGAATGCTGGTAGCCAAAATCCATTACATTAAATTGCGTAGACACAAAACCACTGCAAGTCATGAGTTCAACTATACCAACATTTTTCAATATTTCTTTGTAATTTGCAGAGAAAAAGAAGGCCTGGCAGGTTTAAAAAGACAAGAGGTTGAGTAGATAAAACTTTTAAAATGACAATTCTGTCATGAATTATATACACTTTAGTTGATCCAAATCTAAATACATTTCTTTGTTCAGCTGAACACGGACATGGATATTTGGACCCCACTTACTACAATAGAAGGAAAAATTACAATGGGAGTCTGAGGTTCTTCAAAATATCACATTTGTTCAACAGAACTACAAACAGTATGAAATGAATTTTCCTGTTATAGTAGTCAATAGAGTCCAAGGACTGTTTGGCTACAAGCGTTCTTCTGAATATCTTTCTCTGGGTTTATCAGAACAAAGAAATGTCAGAACAAAAGAAATTTCGAAGAACTACAAGGTGAGTAAAGATGAGGCTGTGTGGGTGGAAATAAACCTTCTTAGAGAGTACTTTTAAAGCAATACAAGGCTAAAATTAATTGATATTATAAAATCAGATTATAAAATTATTATTTACTGAAAATATTAGATCAAATGCTAAAGCAGCTCAACCAATAAATAGTTGTCATATTGGAAAAGACTTGCCATAGTTCTACAATACACATTTGGATATCTAGATTTAAAAAGTTATCGCCATGCTTAACTATATATTTATGGTACAGCAATTCTAAAACATTTAAACTGATATCTATTCATTCAATTCTGCATTTTTAGGTGGGATGCATGTTAACACACCGCATGTATCCTTTAACATAAAATGCATGCAAATGAATATAAAAAAACAACCTTGAGATGAAGTGATGCTATATCTATGAACAGCGAGTCGATTAACATTTCATATTTTTTAAAAGTTGAAAACAGAATTGGCTTTTAGCATAATGCAACTCAATTTTAGCTCTTAATCGACTGTCAGTCCTCAAACAGACGAATGTATAAAGATGCTTTTCATTAGTTGAATAGTAAGCAGGTCTAGTGTTTTAAAGAAAGCAGCGGTACGGTCTGGACAGCAGACAAAGGCGACGGCTTCAGTGAGACAACCATCCTCGCCAAAAACATTTCCATTAAGACACGCGGCCTGCTGCCATCTGGGCCAACAAAACAGAAGCAGAGGTTCCCAAGAGCAAACACACAGCATATGTTCCTGATTACCAGCATGGGCAAATCTCATACAAAATGATTTTAGACTAAATATCTTCAATGTTCTTCACACTGTGTGTTTAGCTCCGGGTCTTTATTAAGTAGAAGTTAATGGTTCAGAAATTCAAATGTGCATACATACTAAAAATATATAGATAACTTGTGAGTAAACATATCGGTGGGTATCACTCAAACAACCTAAATGCTGGGACTTTTTGAAAAGCCTCATGGCAGTTTAAAAGAATATTTTGTCAGTCCTATTTGGTGAACGTGACCGTTGGGGGGGATTGGGAATGCTGCTCACCCAGAGGATGGTGAAAGGCCAGAGATAAGATGACTTACAACAGATGATAATGTTATGTGCAGCATCAGCACCTCTCCAAGAGAAAACTGACGGCTGGGACTTGTTCATGCTTGCAGGTCAAACCTGATAGCTTTGGTACTGGTCCTGGTATGTATTCTTTCACATGGATACAGATGAAAAAGTAAACTGCATTTACTATGAAAGTCCTTAGGAAAAGCTTAACCGTTACTATCCCAATGACCGGACATATTTCAATGGAGAATCTAGTTCTTACTGTTCTAAAAGAAACTCAACATCAAGAAATTCATTTCAGGATCTAGTTTTAAATCGGTGTTCAATGCTTGTAATACTGCAAAACAATTGAATCTAATATGATAGATGACTTAAATAAATGTTCTTTTATTCCAGTTTCCATCCTAGCATTTTATTAAATTCACCATGGTGGACCATTTAGTCATACAATGAGTCTCTCTGTCTGCTTTCCTCCAGGCTGGTGAGGCATCATACACAGATTTAGTTTCTATACGAGTTTACATCGTGTCATAGAATGTTTAAAATACACCGACTTTGTGTCACAAGGATTTACATCAGCAGACGACACGTTTTACATTCACATGGATGCATTTGCAACCACGTACACAAAGGGGCTTACAGTTCATTTTAAAGTGTGTCATTTTCCTTCCTCTCGCCATTTCAAACCTGTTTGACTTTCTTTCTTCTGCTGAACAGAAGATATTTTGAAGAATGTTAGTACTCGGCACTTATTCACTTATATTGATTTTGTGTCAATAAAGTATAAATAATTGCTGTTAGGCGTTCTAGAGAATAAAGACAGTCATGAAGGTTTGAAATGACCAGCAGATGAGTTAATGACCGAATTTTCATTTTTGGGTAATCTTTACTGTAATAAACTTTTTAATGTATACACTTGTAACTCTGAACATCCTGGGAATTGAACCCTAAATTTTGTCACTGCAAGGGCTGTTCTCTAAAATATAGTTGGACAGCATAAGTTGGAGTAAATTTACTGTTTTAACAACATACTATGGTTCAGGTTTGCCTTTGAAATTGCAATTTGCTGCATTCCTGTTTGGTTCTGACTTTTATCCCAAAACCCCAAGATGTACGGAGATTCCTAACTATTGAACGCTCCACATGTCGGAGTTTCCTTTAGCGTCCACGTTGCTTTCAATAACATACATAATTTGTAAACAACAGAAAGATTACTGTTAGTAATGACAAGGTGAAACGGCCTAATTATAATCCACCTCAGGCAAGAGATGAGAAGAAAAGTTTGCAATCTGATCAGAACATCTTGTTCTTGCTCAGTTCAGTCACATGCCACGATGCCAAACACACATCCATTTATAATCTGAATTGTCCAAACAAAATCGCACAAAATGCTCTATAGGGGAAGTCGACAACGTATAAGAGCCTTGCCAGAAACAGTCCCAGCCAAATGACTAAAACAGATATCTAGCAAACGTGACATTTTGATATCAAGCCAATATGTGTATGTATGTACTTGGCACAATTTCACATCCGTTTATTTCACATGAATGCATCCAAGACATTGGATGACTTTGTTTTATAGTCTAAAATTAGCAGCATTTGTTCATTTAAATGAATAGATGTACTGAATATAAATAACGTAAATAGAAAAGTAAAACCTTAGCAAATGTGAGGTCTGCTGAGCATTTTACGGCCGACTATTAATAACTACATGACTATTAATAAATGAAAAACACCATTATATCGAAACTAGTGAAACAAACATGTTTTCCACTTCAATATGAGGACTATTATTCATAAAGCAATGTGAATATTTTAAAACATGTTATAACATTTTAAATCTTCAATTGTTATAAGTATGTTAGAAACATAAAAATATAGATACATTTTTCGAGTCAATAAAAACAATTATGTGTATTATATATCTACAATAGGCACTATAATATCAGACATGTTAACACCTTTAACACATCTGCCCTTGTTACTTGCTCTCCTTCATTCATAAATGTTTGTACATATACACATCTGTCTGTGTGGTAGTAGTCATCCAAGAGTGGGTAAATGTTTGCTTTTGTGTAGATGACTTCATGATCAATCTGGCAGTTGAAATGCTTGGCAGAGCTGCGCGATATTCCCAAAAGCCAAGCAGACACCGGCCAATGCACACAGTGGTTCTTCGGCGAGGAAAGGCTGCCACACAGACACTTACGAGCTGTTCGGAGAATGCCAGGCTTAAAAAGGTCATGTTCAAGAGGACGATGAAAGAAAAGATTAAAAGATGTATGGGGAAAAAGACCTGTTACAGACTTGACTATTAGGACTGCTGAAATAAGCAGTGTACCTTAAATTAGAGATGCAGTAATGTTAAATATATCTAACGATAACGACAGTTTAGAGGTTACATCAATTAGCATTAACTTAATCCTAAAATTAATTAATTAGGTTAAATTAATATTGCTTAAGTTTAATATTATACATTTATAGTATTTTCCACTCCTCTTTTGATTGACACGACATATCAGAAGTGCTATAAATCAGGGGGGTTGGGGGTGGGTTTTAGGGGGATCAGGGACCCGCTCTCACTACACTGCACCCTCATTAGAAAAAATCGCTTTTATCATCCGGTGATGAGCTGATATATGGCTCATCTCTAACTTTAATTAAAGTGTAAATGCATCTATATTTATATTTTATATACATTTTAAATACAACTTAACAATTTAAAAAAGACAATTTTACAGCTCTTTGATCAGTTGCTGAAGTTCTTTACGTCACAAACCAGGATGAGACAATGTGAAGGTTAAAGATCTCATGTGAATTCCTGGAATTTCAGACTGTAACAAACATCTAAATGACAACTTGTTCCATCACATCTTTAAGTAGGAAATGAATGTCTTAAGTTCAGGAACTCTGAAATGCCAGAGCAAGTGACTGCACACGCATGTAAACAACACAGTCACGCCAACATTCAACATTCTTTCCTGTCACCACAAATCACTGCACACATTTTTTTTCCTTTCATCTACTTTCATCAGTTGCAAAAGACTATTTTTAAATGTTTTTCTCAACTGGGGCGAAGCTCATCCCTCAGCCATTGGGAGGGCAATTTCCTAAGAGGAGAGCATCTCCCAAGCCGCCTGTTTATGTCGGACAGAGGAGCGACATTAGGGCTGCCCTGCTCCTCTTTTAAAGACTTTCCGCAGGTCAACAGTCAATCAGTTGTGGGAGCCCAGCCTGCATTGCAGACCCAGCAATAGAAAGAAAAAGAACACGGCCATCCCAACGTATTCGCATGTTTCCTCTAGATGCGTGATTCTCAAGAAATCTTGGCTTCAAGAGATTTTTTTAACAGCACTTGTATTAATACATATTCTTTATATGGATTTAAAAAGGTAATACATGTTTAAAGGCATTGGTTTAAAAATCGTGTAATGACAGTTGAACTATTAATCCATTCATGACATCTAAATAGAATATTATACGTTCAAAATTTGAAGAAAACCAGCTGTATTAGTAATGAGAGTGAAAAATGTAGTTTAAGAAATAATTATTCGTGAGAATTAATTTTTTTTAAATTATAACTAAAGTAAAATTGATTTTAATTACAAAGAGATACAGTAATTTGATAACTTGTATGTCTTTTGAAAAGTACTACATAAGTTTCTTCGCATTAAATCAAAATCAATTAAAACATTTTAAAAATCTTTTTAATATGTTTGGAGGATGAGAATTTCCGTCATAGAAATGTATTTCTTGCACAATTTCTTTATTTTTATTATACTTAAATGTTTTGTCAGTAATAATTTAAGATGATCTAGTAGAATGTCCAATTGTTTTAACTGAACTTTATTTTACTTGGTTTAAATTACAACACAAAAACTTAGGCTCAAATTATCAAATTGGGAATGTGTCAAGATTTGTCTTAAGAAGCACTTAAATACATGAATAACGATTCCTGTCAAAATAATGTTTTGTCTAAAGAACATTATTATCTTTTTCATCATTCTTATATGTATGTTTTGTGACTTAGATCTTTACTGCATAATCAGTGGTTTTGTGAGAATGATCCATATATGTACATGTTTAGATGCGATGTGGATTGCTCCTGTCAATGTATGCAATCTTTGAACAGTCCACATTTCCCTTGCTTTCATCCTTTAGATTAAGAACCAATTGGATTTCCAAGATGCCTCAACACTTCATAGCCCTAGCCAATAGACAGATATTTAAAAAGAATAACCTTTTACTTTAAGTATATTAATTAACTACGTTACAGCTTTTGTTAAATAGTTTCTAACAAATTCACGACTGCTGTTTCACCAACCTTTAAATAGACAAATAAATGCCACAAGTGTGATATAACCTACACTAAAACATAATTAAACCGAAAAATGGCTCTCTTAAACAACACATTTTCTTGAAAAGTAAAGCTTTTTTGCATCAACTTGCCTTAAAATAACTTAAGCAATTACCGGCATTCTGCCTAACATCGCACTCCTAAAAAAAGAAAGCTAATTCATCATAAGCCCACAGCTAAACCTCAGACAACCACAGGCTGTGGGACCAATTTCTGTTCATTTAAGCACCACCAAACCCCCCAGCATTTACATCAGCCCTGCGAGACGACTGAAATTGATGAAACGTGTTTTCTGTGCAGTTCCAAGTGCTTGCGTGAGATATCATGTCTGTCTGAATCATGACAAAGGCAGTGATGTTCTCAGGAATTATAACAGGTCCGCATCGAGAGTGTTTGATGGAAAATGGGGTTTTCATGTGCAATCATATGATACGTGTTGGATAAGTGCAGCACTTATGATGTTACGACCAGGGCCCAGATAACATTTCTCAAGGTTCTAAAGCATTTTAAAATGCCAGGATTTAGCCAGGTTCAAGCTGCTCCAGGGAGATAGACTCGTGGGAATGAATGTTTGCTGCTATAAAGTTATTTAAGATGACATATTCCACCACAAGTGTACATCTAATCTTCACACAAGAGGTGGGTTACTAAAGGCGGATTTATCTTATCTTGAAGCATTTTCCAGTAATTAAAAAATATTCAACCTTTTGAATGACCATTTGAAGTGATCCTTCACCTTAAAAGGAAAATTCTGTCATTTTCTTTTTTTTTTGAATAACACAACAGAAGATATTTTGAAAAAACTTGGTAACCAAAGAGCCGAGGTACCCATTCACTTCTATCATATAGAGAAAAAACACAATGCATGTGTGTGCCAGCTACAAACGTTCTTCAAAATATCTTCTTCCTGTTCTGTGGAAGGAAGAAAGTCACACATGTTGAAATGACAAGATGTTTCTTAAATCAAGAATAGTAATCATAAATGTTCAAAACTCTTTACATATAGTTACATTTTGTTGCTTATTCCAACACTGACATGCTAGTGTCACACAAAGAAGTTCTGCAAAACATCAAATGCAATCCACTACTTCAATCTTAGTTCAAATGTGATTTACAACATATGTATAACTGACATCACATTGTGATAACAGGTCCACTAACAGCATATCTGAGATCATCTCATACTAATTTACTGTAGACAATTAAGCTTCATCCTTAAAGACTTCACTATGCATCTGATGATTCAGTATTGGGAATTCTAGGCTGACATATTTGACAACCATTTAAGCCCTGAATACAAATGTTACTCTGCCCAGCGAAGAAAACAACCAAGGACATGAATAAAGATGAGGTTTTGCTGATTTTTGCACATTTCTCTATTGTTATGCTGGGTAAGCATTTCCCATTATATGACAGGATTCGCTTTGGGATGAAAACCATTATTAGTCTGCATTATGTCATTAATTTCTGATTCTTATAAAACGCACTGAAACTCTTGTTTCTCAGATTCATCAGATTATGTTAGCTAATGGAGAAAACTTTGTAATTAAGGACAAATATTATGTAACATGAATAAAACTTTAATCCTTATAGCTAAAGCTCATAGACTTTTTTAATAGTGGCGAGGAGTTTACAGCTCTCTTGGGAATCAATCTACGAAGGCTTACTTTGTTTTCCCTGCATATTAAACTAACATGAGAAAAAGCCTTTAATGTCCAAAAGTTACAAACTTGACATTTAAAGGAAAGTTTTCACTACACAAAACATGATAAAAGCATGAAGTTAATAATATTCTTGACACTATATTTTCTTTTTTTTACCAAAAAATAGGCAGGACTTCCTAAAAACACATTTCAGTAGTCTCTTAACTTCATGCACTGAATGCCTGCTGATTTTTAAATAATTTGTTATAGAAACTACTCTTTATTATAAGTTTCCTAAGTTAAAACGTACTGTAGCGCAAGGGAAAATCAGAATTTTTTTTCCCGCATCATCAGCCAAAATAACAAAATCGGCTTATGTTTTGTACCCTAATTTCTAACAAAAGCTTACCTTGAATATTTATTAAAACAAAACATTTCTAAATAATTCGGTTCTTGTTTAAGACAAAAGATAGATATTTAAGCACCACTACCATTGAAATGAATGGGGAGTGAATGCAAACCTACTCTCTGTTTCTTCTAAAGTTGTAATCGTAAACCTATATGCACAACTGGAACATTGTATTAAATATTTGAGAAAAAAAGCATAATTTCCATCCACTGAGCTGAAGGGATCAAAATTGTTACTGCCTGATACATATTTTCTGATCATCACTATTCTTAAAATTAATTTGCAACTTGGAGTTTAGATCCAGCATTATTTTTACAAAATGCGCATATTAATGTAGGCAGTAGTATATAAAAGTGAGTTCTATTGTAGTTTAAGCTAGTAAGGTTTAATTATATAATTGGGACCTTTAGAAGCAATTTCAGAAATATTTCCCCCCCATTCAAGCAGATAGAGCTGTGGTCTTGCTGTGACTGTAATGCAATCGTTTTGAACTTGGCTGACAACTCCTGCTAACAGACTCTGACCCAGCTCGAAGAAACAAAGTGAGAGGAGCAGATGATGATTATGACCTAATCTTGGATAAGTCTGCTAAGGAATTAATATTTAATATTATAATATTATACAAATCTTTCTTGTAGAACAGGTAACTTTACAGTTCAGCTGTGCCTAAAAACTACTGGTTCTTTAAAGCTTAAAAATGATTCTGTGTTTTGGGATTTTCGTTTCGTTCGGAGTGGCACTTGACTGTTGAGCGTGGACAATGACACAGAATCCTAAACATTCATGTGCGTTTTGGAGTAAGGCAGATGGAGAGCTATACATTTAGTTGAACAAGAAGTGCTTATTAACTAGTATTTTTTAGATCTTGTAAAATGGTCTTTAAAACCAACTGATTAATCAAGTATTTGAATTTCTGTTAATTGAATTTAACAGTTCAAAACTACGTGCGTTTAGTAGATATTAGAATATTTGTGAACTTACATTAGCTAACACTGAACTATTTAATTTCTCACCATTTATTAATCCTTCTCGATGTTAGTTAATAAGTTAATGAACCCTAGATTATATTGTTGATTGTTAATTTAGCAAATGCAAGTAATTCTACGTTAAAGTATCTTTTAGTATGGTGTTGTAGAAAATAATTCTCGTGAGGATTTACGCTGAAAGATCAAGCACTAGAAGCCAAAGAAAAACATGAACAGGGTCTTACTGGTCGTGTCTTGTGTCAGGGACGCTGCGGTCCATTCGGAGTTTATCACTCTCAACCTGGTTGAACTTGTTTCGGGCGTAGGGATCCTGCCCTGGCCTGACCACAGTCGCTCCCACATATAGATCTTGATCAAAGTCTTGCCACCTTACCTTTCCTGTAAAACATGACAAACAGACCATTCAACACAGCATATCATACGACATGAGTATCTAAAAAAACTTTTTTATAAAAAAGTAAAATAGTTTTCAAACATGATGATTGATTTCTGTATCAATAGTTAAAACCTCCCTGTAGCTCAGTAGCTCAGCTTGCCAAGGTCATGGGTTTGATCCAAGGGACAGCACACTCAGAAATGTATCTATATGCTATTATGCAATGCAAGTCACTTTTGATAAACGTATATACGGTAATGTAAATACATGTGTTCTTGAAATGAGTAATGTTTCTGAGAATGAAGCTATTAACCACACCGGATGCAACACTGTCTATCATTATATTACAAAAATGACATCTGCCAAAAAATTTGAAATTAGCTGGCTGTAGATCTTCTTTTCCCAACCAAGTGAATCTTCGACGATGGATCTTTGCCAAACAATAATTTCTAAGGATATATGCCAAACAGATTCATGCATCAAGCACTGCTATAGACGTCCAAGCCCCGAGCTCAGCTCTTCTCTGTTTTGATTGAATGATTATTTTCCTTTTTAATGTCACTCATGCTCCACAACGTCACAACGGCTGTCGCTGCTAACAGCAGCTTGTCATTGAGTTTAACAGCAGAGATGGTTGAGATGATACTTAGACCTCAAAAACATGTGGCAGAATTCGATTATGTTATCCATCATTACAAAGGACTATAAGCAATTAATCCAGCCGGGCTCTAGCAGACATCTTCCGCATTATAATTAGGATAAACTGTCAGACAGTTATGGAGTTCTGGTGTCAGCCATCCAGTCGAGCATTAACATTGATTCAAAGGCTTACAGTCACTGATAACAAACATGTGACAACGGTTTAATATGAATAGAGTCTTCATGATTTAATTAAACAACAACCAAATCATTTATTAACTAACTGCTAGATTATATTGTTTGTAAGGGGTAAACATGTCATTTATTTGACATTCTGATTTGGCAATGACAGAAATATCTCAATGTATAATGATTTTCTTAAATATATTTAATATAAATGATTCAAAGTCCCTTCAAATCACTAATAGTTTTCAAAGCATTAAAAGATTTATAATATTTAAAACATTAAAATAAAAAAAGCTATTCAACAGAACATGTTGCTTTATATGCAGCTTTATGAGAAATAGCCAAAGCTGTAAATGTGAAAGGAAGACAGATTTAAATCACATCTTGTGTTATACAAAGAAAAACATAATTTTTCTGAAAATAATCTATGTTGGTAAATACTGGTGAAATGTACAATCAATCAAATCTTTTTTATTAAAATAAAGGTAAAATCTAAAATCTACAGGCTTACATAGAAAAAGAAACTTTCTTGATATGTTAAAGCTTAAGAGCTTGAATTGAAAAAAATGTGTATGTATCATCTTTATTTCCAGGAAAAACGTTACCTACTATAAACCCCGTATAAAGCTCTGTATTACAATTTTATCATAGATAAGGGATGCTCATATCTGGCTTATTGCTTTATGAAATGGAATACTGTGATAAAACAGTCTGAAACTACATGTTATATAGCAGAGATTCATAACAATACTGAGCTGCAATGCACCAACCCCTCAAAATGTGTCAGTCACATTAATTACAGCCCTGTCCCACAATCCAAATAAAGTTCCCTATCTGCAATAGCTGGAAATGAAGGATTAGGAAAAAGGTCAACTCGCTCATCCATGCCTCGTGTAAAGTTCTGCTGCTTTAGGTCAGAAAGAAACATAGAGTATCAAAGTCTGCCATTTGTATTATAATGGCAAACATTTCTAAAGGCAGCACCTCACGAAGAAACACGGTTTCTCCATCTGAGCCCGTCCTGTGATAGAGGACTGCAGGGGGCTGTCATCACACTAATTAGCTGCTCATAAGAGAACAGATCGTCTCTGCAGTGACCTCCACACTTCACTTCATACCGCAAGAATTTCCACAAAGTGTTTGCTATACACACACCCACCCACAGCAGATGAGGGTATATATGCCAACGCTGTTCATACACAGTGACATGATCTATATTTAATTCTATACGTAGCGCAATGAGTGCAAACTTTAATATACAATTTACTAAAAAGAATGTGAACTGCGGCAGCAAACAACACCCTCTTGATTATTGTAACTAAATGTGTGATCATGATTTGAGGGTCCTTCACATCTGGAGAAACTAATGTGGAGTGGATGACTCATACACAATTAAGATATCCTATGAATTCTGAAAATATGCTATTTTGTATGCAATTTTTTCACTGCATATTGCATATTTATTGTGATGTCTTATTCATTATGAACAGATTAAGAATTGCAACCTTACATCATTATATTTTATCCAGGAGCAGTTTCCTGCATTGAATACAAATTAAGAGTGTAATGTAATGTGCAAGAAGCCACAAAAAGGAACATTTTTAGGGAACAGCAAAGCTAGAATTATGTTTTAACCTATTGTTGTATCGGCTATTTACCGCTTCATTGTCTCCTCGACTATTGTAAGTCGCTTTGGATAAAAGCGTCTGCTAAATGACTAAATGTAAATGTAAATGTAGAATTAACTCGAGATTCAAATGCCATGACGATGAGCAAATTCATTGGGTGAAGTACTTATAAAAATCTGCACTCCCAAACATGAAACATTTTTCGGGGAGTTTTTGTAGCTCTTCTGGGTAACTCAAATGACAACTAAGCGTGAATTTCTTAACTGAGCCCAAGAGAAAATTACAAACACAGGAGCACATCCTGTAATGACACAAAGGCAAAACTCACCCGTATGTTTACGGGTTCTCGGTTGACATCAGACCTCATCCAAACTAACTAGCTCAATGAATAATGAATTAATCTCTGCTGTAAAATACTTAACATGTAAAAAAAACGTGAATAGGTTAATATCCAAGAAGCCAAGTTCAAGGGAATAATTGTACAACTTTGCATGTTGCAGGTTACATTCACTACAAGCTCTCACTTATTATTATTATAGAAATTAATATAGCAGTTTAATGCTGATGTGATTGGATTTTACACAAAGGTGTGTCATGTTGGGACTTACCTGGAGGAAGGGTCTCTATGCTGTGGGCTTTGTCATCTGCATTGCTGTGTGATTGTATTCTGTTTGAATTAATGCCACTCCAGTCATCCTGTGAAAAAAAAGATCCCAAATGAATTCTGTATGCCTAAAAGCAGGAGCAACAGAGTAAAATGAACAAACGGTGCAATTTGTGGTATTGAGAAGTAAGTTAATGTGGAGGTAGTTAGTCAGCAGTCCTAATATCATACTGCATCTGGTGCTGAAATATAATTCCCTTCAAAGTCCGTTTTTCATAACCTAATGCAAAATCTAGGAACAAATGACATTTTAGGCCTAATAAAAAAGATACAACATCATCTAAAAAGAATCTGATTTATTCTCTATTGAAATAATTAAATGTTCACATCATTTGGGGACTTGTTGCTATGGTAACCACAGACCTCTCAAACAGGAGCTCGTATTATGTCGGTTCTCTTTCTGCCTTGTGAGTTTGATCAAATCCGTTCATTTGCTTTCAGAGCAAATCCAGCAGAAGATATCAGGAACTTTAAATCAACCGAGGTGCTACAAAGCAATCTTTCTCCAGAGCGACGGTTATAAATACAGATGACAGCAATAATCTGCGTTCCGAGAATGGTCCAAGACAAGATAACTACAACGGACAATGATGGATAAACGGAACGAATATAAATGAGCCAAAATAACCGGAATTGTTATACAGCATTCATAAAGTTATAATGATTAAGATTAGTCCACTAGAGAGTGTACTTCCCAAACAGCACAAAACATAAAAAACAGCCTTTATATATATAATAATTAGATTTGTTGCTTTTCACACCATATTCTGTAAATCTAGTTGTTTTTGCTTGTTTTAATTCAAAAAAGGTATGTAAATAAATCAATATATAAATAATCAATAAATAAAATAAAATGAATTAGTAAGCAATTAGTTCACCCAAAAATGAAAACCATGTCATTTTGTTCCCCTCATCATTTCTTACACGACAACACAAAGGAAGATACTTTGAAAAATGTTCTTAACTGACAGAGCCTATTGACTTGCAATAGTTTTGTGTGCGAAAAATACAAATGGGCGCTGCTATTGTTAAGACGACCAACATTCTTCACATTATCTTATTTGTTGTGCAGAAGAAAGAAATATATTTGAAATGGCAAGTTGGATAAATGACAGTTCTCGTTTTCAGGTAAACTATCCATTTAATTATAATACAACGACAACGAGTCATTTTAAATCAATAAATACAATAAAAGACTGTAAACTGTGAATGTTGTGTACTACAAATGATTCACACAAGAAGAAAGGCTACGTAGACAGAATACCCACAAAACAAGGGCATACCAATGCCCTAAGCCAACAAAAAGCTGGTGAAGGTTAGCCAATCTACAGGAGGCTCTGGCAACACCCTTGACAATAAGTGCTGGAAAATATGACAACTCTGACAACCACGTCAAGGCCAGGAGCAAGAGTATGAAACAGCGGCTGACTAAAGCAACATATAGGGCTAGTATAATTTAAAGCCGACCCCTCTGCCAAGCAGTAAATAAATGTGCAGTATGGACAAGCGATGGCCCCAAAGCCTACAAGATGCCTACAAGGAGAATAGTGAATAGTTTAATTCAATTCAGTAGTTCAACTAATGTTAACATTTGTTCTGGAACTCTTCATCTGAGGCCCGTAAAGAGATAGAGTGCTCAGGTGTGAGTGAACGCTGAGCTCAGAGGAACATTCAGCCAAGCTTTATGGAGCTCCCGCTCAACAGCTGGTCTTCCATAGCCCATGTCGTATTCTGAGTTGCTGGCAATGATAAACTGAGAGAATAAAGCTTAGTTTACAGAGCATGGAATTTACAATCTGCATCCATTCATCAGTTTATGGCACTGGGGAACTTATGAGGTTCATATATTATGTGATACCTATTAAAAAAGTTGGACAGATCTTTTTTTCATATTTTGATACATTGCTCTTGTTGTCATACACAATAGACAATTGATTACACTTGGTCACATTGACGAGCTATAACAAAACCTGTTATCACAGAATCTCACGCCAAGACTTTATTTAGAACACAACATCTCCACGAGAGTTCATATCTGCACCGATTTCCATAGGACCGGCTGCAACATATATGCCACATATGGAGCAGTTTTTTATTTTTTATTTCGCTTTTACTTCCCGGTGCATTTCTCTTCAGTCACTAGTCAACCACTCAAAACACGTCAAGCCAAGATGCTTTGTAAGTTGTGTAGTGCACTTAAGATTTACTAAAAAAAGCAAAACTGTACCAATCATTTCTTACCATCTCAAATAACATATTTCTTATTATTTTTCAGCTTCAAGATTTTCCTGCTTTTATTCATGGCCATGGAGCAACATGCTGATTTTGACCCTTTCAATTGTGCCGACAGATGATGACATCACAAATGATGCTATCACATAGTTTTCCAGTTGTGACTTTACAGCAAAATGATTGTAGTGGAAACACTACTTAAAAGAAAGAGACTAAAGATTCTGTCAATATGTATCACACTGCTGACCTGAATGACTTCCTTCTGCAGAACACAGAAGAAAACTATTGGAAAAATGATAGTAACATACATCCGCGGGTTCTCTTGCATTGGTTTGTGTCATTACATACATTACATTTAGGTATTTGGCGACTTATATGCATTACACTCTACATTTGATTCTGTTATGTGTCCATACCATAGAAGTGAATGGGGACCAAGAGTTTTTGGCAACTGACGTTCTTCAAAATATCTTTTGTGTTTGGCAGGAATTTGTTTATTTATTTCGATATAAACTATGCCTAGTCTAAATAAAGACCATCTAAAGAGCGCTTAAAACAAGATCACCTAAAAACATTAGGATTGTTAATCAAGAGAAGAGTCACAACACCATAAATGTAATCAGATGGTTCTAATCATCTTCCCGGAGCAATAATTGATAGGGTGGCTACTCTTTTAGTAACGTTGCTCTTCGACCGCTGTCGAGCTGCCGTGAACGCGTACATGATTCAATTTACCTCGGCACAAAATAAAAGCACTATTTAATCCCTTCATTACTGTGTTCTACAGGGTGGAACAAATGAGTTTCCACAGAGCTGTGTTACAACAGAGGCGACGCTCAGACACTCGCGATCCACAGTTGCGTGTCAAAACAAATCAAGAACATTTTTCATCACAGCTCAATGCACGGCGTCACGTTTTGACAGAGCCATATGTGAGGGCTAACCTCTTGTGCGGTTAAAAACGTTTCGACCATGAACGCTGTCTGACACCTTTTGAAATAATCTCATTAAAGCTACACCGCGCTGCCAAGTAGAAAACAGAGTGAAACAATTAACAGCCATCTTTCATTTACATCATAATGTAATAGATTTAACAAGGGAGTACAATGGGTACACAACATTAGTGGATGAATACTGGGATCGAGAACACAAGTGTGAACAAATTTTTCTTTTAGTTTATTCTCGGGAGCCATCTTTCAGTACAGCAGTCTCGTCATTCAGACATGCTCAGTTTGACTTGTGTTTGTATAGGCCTGCATGACCTTACTAAGAACCATATGCATCATCCACACACATTCCAGTACTTGAATTAAAGGAAAAACGCTGTCAAACTCACATTCAAACACGATTGAATGTAATGACAGGATGCATATATTTGTGATGGCAAGATTGACAAATCTTAAACACATTGGACTGCTTTAAAATGGAGAGAAGTCTAGGCTCCAGACATAAACTGTTGTTTTTGAGGCTGTTTTTCTGTCCAGCTGTGCTGCTCCATCATGTGTCTGAGCATGTGTGTCTGAGCGTGATCAGACTTCCAGTTACCAGCTGACATCGCACGGCACTCAACTCCCCACAGATGGAATAACTCAAGGAGGGTTCAGCATCACCTGTCTATAGAGACAATTATTCAGGCCAGAGACTGAGAAACCCGGAGTCATGCTGGGAACTGGAGAATGAAATGAGTCACAGCCTCGAATCGGAATCAAAGCAGGTGAAACTGAGCTTGATTAAAGATTCAATTTGATCAAGTTTGGGAATCTGTCGAAGATGTGACAGCTGAAAGTCATTTGTTGTAGTAGGTTTTGTCTTCGTGTTTTCAGATAGATAAGCGGAACACAAAAAAAATACTGATGGAAACAGATACTTGGCTGCAAACTATCCTTTGAGGATTTATGGCAGTGTATTTGACGATATACTGGGCTCATTATTGGTGCAGCGGGTGTCTGTTTGGCCCGATGTTTTATGACAAACCAGCCCAATGTTCAGTCTGTTGATAGGCTTGGCTGCATAAAGAATACGCTGCATATAAAAATCGTAGAATAATTGCATTCAAAATCACCAAAAACAAAAAATTTGATATTTCTTAGATATAAAATGATTATTCATTGTATTCATATTATAAGAATCGATATTTAGGAATGAACAAATTAACTATGCAGTGTCCATTGAACTTTGTTGTTTGCACAACATAAAACACAACAGTAGGGACCAGAATGCAAACAAATATTAAACTTTAGCAGTGACAACATAATCGTTCAAGACTTTCAGGAGCTTCAGCATAAAAAAAAAATCACAAGTGAACATTCTTTCAACATTTATCCATCCTCAAGTCATTTCAAAACGTTCTCTCTTTTCTATACAACACAAAATAGGATATTTAAAACATTTTGGTAAATATAAACACTGTGCCATGTTGACATTTCTCCAAATAACTTCTGTGATCGGAAAATTAGTCATATACAAGCTTTGAATAACTTAATTGAAATCTTTGGGTTAACTATCTCACAAAGTGATGCTTCATACAGTGTCAAAAAATATTAGATGTGGCTTAGTAAATTTCACAAAACACACTGTTATAATAACTTAATAGAATGGTTTAAGATATTAAATAGATGTATCAGAATGAAATACAATTCATTAAAAATGGAACAGTTTTTTCTGAAATGTACAAATCCTTTATGTTTATGTAATAAAAAGTATTAATTTCACAACATGACTTTGTATCTCTTAAAAGTCTTTTAGGTGTAATATTCACCTACGTTTTTGGTGAATTCCAAAAGAAATATCAGTTAATCAGATTTAATTGTTTTATTAACGTAGCAACACAAAATATAATCTGTTAGTTTAATTCTTATTTAAAAAATGCAGAATTTTGTAAATTATTTTCCTGTAAATCATTTCCCCATTTGTTTGAGTGAATCTTGTCTGTAAGTAAGATCATGGCTTCTTTATTACTTGAAGATTATAAAAGATTCAACATTTAAAACAAGCTGACTTCATTTATTAAAAGGTAATCAATATAGAAAGGCAATGTAATGTAAGTAATCTGATACTAATGTCAAAATCAGGAGGGCAAGCTGTGGCCTTCTTTGATGATGGAACACTTAACGTAACCTTTATAGTAGACCGTCAGTAACAAAACCAGCCCGTTCCACACACTTTCATACAGACTGTCGACTTTTGATAGGTACATTACCTCATACTCCAAAGTAGGCTATTTATATATATTTTAATTATAGTCCTTTCAAGATCATCCACGTCTTGGCTGTTTCATCTAAACATGTAACGGTTTTCCAGCTGTACATTAAGATTGGAACAGAATGAAACTCTATTTCTAAAAAGTGCATCCTTGGCACAAGACGACACGGTCCAGCCCCTCTGCGTGCTGCCTGAAAGTTGGCTACAAGATGTAATGATTACATTGTACTGAATTTACAACTTTACATGGGTGTGGAAGCTCTAAACACCATAAAACCCAAGAGGGCGGTCTATCCCCTCAAGCAATTGCACATTTCAGATAACAGTCCGTATAAATTCAACTTTCAACTTAAAAAGCTATACTTGTAGAGGAAATTGAATTTATTTAAAGTCATTTACTTTTAATAACAGGATGAATATCCATGAGTGCACAAAGTCAAACACAGCTAAATGACCTTGTTTTCACTGTTGAGAATGAGGAAAAACCATTTGCATGTCGCCCAGGGCTGGTATTACTAACAAAGGGCACCTGGCCAAAACAGAGAAGCTTTGAAGACTAGAAAAATCCTTTCTCCCACCCACAGACAGCAAATCAACCCACCATCACCAGAATTACCGCAATTACCAGCCGTGAGATCAACCACCTTGTTTGTGCTCAAAGATGCGAGACTTGACCACCTCTTGATGAGAGTGCCCAAACCAACTCATTTTACAACACACAAAAGAAGGTCAGTCTGTTCCCCAGTTGATGAGATGAAGTTGACAAAAAAACATATTTTGAAGAATGTTGGTAATAGAACAGCAAAGGTACCTAGGGTGCACAATTAAGGGAAAAACTAATCGTGATTACAGTTATTGGTAAAACAATTACACAATTGCCAAATGCCTGAATTATAGCTATATGTTTGTGTTTATCTCTGTGCTTTTCGGCAGTATGTTTGGGCATAATTACAATAGTGAATTACAGATCGTAAAACTGATCAATTGTTATTCGTTATACTTTGATTATATTATTCAGTTTTAATTGTAAGGAATTCCCATACAACGTTGACATAAAATTAATTTGACAATAATAAGACAAATTTCAATATCACAGTAAATAAGCCAAGCTACCACCATTCTTCAAAGTGTCTGTTTTTGTGTTTTACAGACTAGAGTCAGTTATTCAAATTAAAGTTTTTCAAATTCTAAATTTAAAACATCAAATTCTGACCAAAGTCTAATCGAAAGTGAAATTAAAAGCAGGTGGTTGAAGAATCAAGTGTCCCTGCAGAACTTCTGCTGACTCAAGTTGAATTTCTATAAGAATGCCGTTCCTTAATTGTTACAGGAATGCCGTTGCAAGCCAATAAATAAAGATCATAGCACTAACACAAAATTAGAATGAACCAAACTGTGTTCATTTCAGTTGGGTTTCCATCCCACTTTAGGTTACTTCCCAGCAAACACTGCAAGTGAATTTGGATGAAAAGCATGTGTTAAATGGTAACACCCAGCTCATTTGCAGTGTTTGTGTAGCTGCTCTTAAAAGGGCAAAAAGCTAAAAACAGTTACACTGTTGCCTTGTGATGAGTATATTGCACGTGACTCTTGTAAAACACACAGGACACTAAAGATGTCTTTGCATTTTTGTAGCAGCCGTAGCGCTTTAATGTGATTTAATGTAAAATCCTTTTCAATGCAAAACCGCAAAATGCACATGCCAAAATGACAAATTCCATTTCATTCATCATTAGAGGAGCTATTTATTTTGCAACTTACAGACAAAAGCTACATGAAGCTGCCAGTGAACGTCAATCTCAATGTGTTTCTGATGCATCAGCACTGGGCAGAGCTCACTAGAATTCAGCTGACAGCTCCTATTCATTAAAGCCTGCAAACATGCTTTAAAACACAATATGCATGCCTGCAAATCGACTAGTACTGGAATAAGCATACATAAGGAATAATAACTAAAACAAACTAGTTCAAACGGAGACAAAACAATTGTCAATCTTACAAGCATATGAAGTATGAAATAAGCCAAAAGATCCAGCCAAACCAATTTCACAGTGTATTCGTGTTCTTTATGATCAATTTGTGTTCACTGCAAATCAAACTCAAGACCTTGAGCTAAGAAACACGAGCATGTTAAACATATTATGACCTTTATATGAATACCACACAAAGCCAGATCCCTGCTGACTTCACCTATAAAGAAAAGAAGCCTTTCTGCAACTGTCTAACACACTAGATGGCAAGATGGCAGAGTATTAAATCATGGTCTATCTTATAATGTTGTTACAATCATTCAAATGTCATGGCAGGCTATATCCTTAGAGAAGAAAATAAATAAATTCTTTCAGTCTATATAAACAGAACTCTAATTGATTGGATAAGAATAAAATTCCTGTGCGAGAAAATTACTTTTCATCTTTCAACAAATTGAAAGAGTTATTACAAATCTCCAAAAGTCTCCTTAAATTACCTGCAAAAAGAATATGCAGTACTCTTGTCGCTGCATAAATCACTAAGAAAGTTACATCTTCCCAGGCCTATAATATAAACGCTGACAGAAATATTATAACCTTCTCAATCTCTTTAAACGAACTCTACATAAACCTCACTGATTCTTTAAACACATTTCCAGCGTACGCAAATCCAATCTGATATTTATCACAAGACATTTGCGCTCCAGGCAGTTCTTCTCTGGGTACATCAAACAGCCATGACTCCTCGGGGTCTTCTGCAAGCGGAGGAGCCTGTAACCATGGTTACCAAGGCCTTGACTAAAATATGCGCTATGAAAGCATCCACACACAGCATTATTCCATCAGGCTACCCATTGTTTCCAATTTCCCAATAAAACGTTCAAGTGAGGTACCAGAGTCGGATGAATGAGGCTGGAGCATTTACAGGAAACCTGACCATCACTCGAGCTTCTATAACTGCCCAGGAGGAAATATGAGCGCTGGGGAGCTGTAGACTAGACGACAGTAGAAGACATGCAACAGTGCATCTTATACAGTGTCGACTGCATACAAATATGCTGAATTCTTGCAATCAAAATGATCAAATGAATCAATTCTGCCCTAGATGTGGATTGGTCAGTGCACACATAAAATCTCGAGAAATGTGTCCATTAACATTTCCATTTATCTTAATAGCAGGTGTTTGGCAAGCAAGAGAGCCCTGGAAGTACATGATCAAAAAAAAATGTTCACGATGGCTGAGGGCTAATGGATCCATGCAAACCATGCAAACCATAAACCTTGGAAACGGTTTACAGAACAATAAAAATAACATTTCAGTGGAAGTAGCCCTGGGGGAATAAATGTCAAAAAAACTTTACGCATTCATTTTAAATTTGCAGAATCGCTCTTACTTTTTGGTGAGAACGACATGATGTTGATACATGAGGAAGATAGGGATGGTATTTCAAAGCCAACAAAAACCCCAATGAGAGAATTAACAGATTTTGTCCAGTTTAAATCAGTGAACGCCTGCATTAATAATCTCAGTTTTATCATGCTTTAAGACATGTGCAGAACTATCAGTTTAAACCATTGCTGGGTATTTTCTCCAGAAAACTATTTTATGAAGCCGAGTTAAACAGCTAAGCAATTTTAATGCAGTAAAAAAGGTTTTTGAATAGTCATATTTGTTTAAAAGAACCCCTTTGATATTGATAAACACATGAATGATTTGTATTCTTAGAGTCCTAAACTGTCCATAAATGCCATTCAATCTTTAATGCATTATTAGTTTTATTTTTCCTCATGTGTGAAAAAAACGTGCATTTTTTTCCAGACTCCTGAAGGCCCATCTCCCAGTGTACTTGAATTGGTCTAACGGTCTAGTCTACTGCAATTGGTCACCTGGGATTTCAGTTCATGCATCACCACCAGTGGCGAGACGACATCATGTAAATCCAGTTACTTCTGTAAAAGGTATCTAATGACACGTCACGGAAGTAACCGGATGACTACAATCCTGGAGTTTGCTGTGGTCCAAGACATCTGATTTCTGATTTAAAGATCAGAACTTGCTTTAAGGTGATGAATGGGAACTCTGATGAACATCTGATGAGAACTCGCTTTATCGTGAACTTTGGTATTTGCAACTTCACAGATCTTAACACACACACGCAAACACACAATGAAATGTACAAGAGGTTTATAATCCGAGAGGCACTTTAAGGGTCCGTATTATAAAGGTTACTATAAATTGATAGTACAACATTGTCATCATTTTAACAAACTTTTATTCATCTGTAACACTTTTTTTGTATCTGCTTAATAGCTTCTTCTAAGCATGGCTGTAATTTAAATGCAAAAACGCTGCAGCCGTTTTTTCCAACATATCCCCACCCCTGCAGTTCAGCGCAGGTGGGTCATCTTTCACAACCCTTCCACTGCACTGCGAGGAAAATACCAAGCTGTGATGATAAATCCTTTAATGGTATGTTTTTTATATCGTGCCAGCATAAAGGAATGCGATAACAAAAACCTTCAGCGCTGAAAGAACAGAGCTGTTGTTCTAGTGCCGCTAACAGGTGCCACTGTAGTTTCAACAAAACTGAGAAAGCACATTTTTTGATCATCTGAGGCCGTTTTCAATTGTAAAGGACATGCTTTGGGATGACTAACAGGTAAAAGGAGCTCTGGGTTCATGGAGATAAACAAGACCAAGGGTAAAAGCCCAAGTGAAACAAACGGTGAGAAGTCACGATTGCGTGCCAGCAGTGCATAGGACATTCAATGAGACAACTGTGTAGCCTTGAGCCCTCCGGTGTGTTTGTCCACAATCCAAGTCTCTGAGGTCTGAAGGGAAGGAGAGGTCTGACACGCACTGCTCCACACCGGCACAATCAGGTCAAGGGTGGAAATGAGAAAAAGGACTCTTAACATCTAGTGCCAAGACATTTTCAAGGTTATCAGTATTTTTGAGAGCACCATGCAAACACAAACATGAAAACATAACTTTATGTTTGGTTTCTAAATGCAAACAAAATCGCAGAATAGAGGCTAGGGTTTCACCATTATTATGACAAAAATCATAATAGTCGATTATTCGCCTTATTATTGCATTTGGGATTAATAGTTTTGATTCATAATTTATACCTTGTGTTTTAAAATTTTCTATGAAATACCAGCATGGTAAATTCCGAATATCCAAAACTAAATAATTAAATGCAAATAACAAATAATTGTGTTAAATGTTATTTTGTTATACACATGCAATTTATCAATTTATTAACAGTCCGCAGACAAAATAGTCTTGAATAGTTTATGAAAAATGCTGTAGGATACCTAAAGAGTTTTTCAATGTGGGCAGCGGTATATTATTTGGGGATTTGGGACATACAAATTTCACAGTATACTAATAACTTCACAGAATTCCTGTGTAAAGGAAATAAAAAAAATCCAACAAGATTTCCCACGGGTCAATTTGAGGTCAAATACCCCTCTGATTGTCAAATCAAACCAAGACTCTTTCAGATGTGTATTTACAGAAGAAAGGCATCTAGTTATCCAGGCTTTAGTCTGTTGGTTAAATAACATCTCTGTTCCAGAACGCCTTCCCTGATTTCTCTGGTCCGTATACCAAGGAGTTGAATGTTTTGTATTCATGCATGGAGCAAAGCACACAGAGAAAATTGCATGCAGCCCATTCTTGTCCCGGGGAGAATTGGGGGCTAGGTAAAAATCTCATGAAAACAAGCTGCAACTCGAGCCTCGGCTGCTGACTAAAACCTCACAGGCCAGCTGATCATAATTACAGTTCTTCAGAGGAAACCCAAAGATCTGTAACGACAGACGGGCCGGGCCACAGACAACCCTCACCGAAGTGCCCAAAAAGGTCTGGCGCGAACGCTGGCAGCTGCCTTTCATATTCTCACTTACTGGGTTCTTAATAAATGAAGGGTTTGTAAAATTAAGCTGGGGAAAAAACCCATCACACTATGATTGGTTGTTGTGATACAGCTGCAAGTTGAGTTAGATGGATTACCAGATCTGTCACTGAATCACTGAAACATTCATCTTTCAGTCCCAAGATTCACATTAATGGAAATACAATCATTCCTCTGAAAAACTTCTGTGAAGCAAAGGCAGCTGTCACAAAGTATAAGCGTGATGGGTTTGACAAAAGCATCTTTGAAAGAAAATTGGAAGCTGTAAACAACATGTGACAACACACACTAAAAAAGTATTTCTTTGGCTTAACTTTGGTCGTGTTCGGTTAAGGACAGCTCGGCATGAAAGAAATGGGTCTGTTTTAAAATTTGGTTCTAAAAATGTAAACACTGAAATGTCTTCTGCAGCAAATCAAATTAACTGTAAAGAACATTTTAGTACAATAAATAAAACATTATATACAGTTACATGCAAAGCATGCTGGAAAGTTAAAATCTTCACAGTTTGCACATAAAAGTGATATTTCACCTCAGAATGAAAACATTTGCCATTGATTCCACTTTTGTCATTTCAAACCTATATAACTTTTTCGCAGAACAAAAAGGAATATCATTTGAAAAATGTTGTGGCACCCAATCACTTGCATTTGTCTTATGTTCTTGTAATAGAAATGAATAGATACCACTTCTGATCACTTACTGACCTTCTTAAAAAAATCTTCTTTTGTGTTCTACAAAAGAATAGAAAGTCATACAGGTTTCAAAATGACAAGAGCATAAGTAAGTGATGACACAATTTTCATTTTGGGTTGAACTATTACTAAGGATTGTGACACTATATACAATGGCTCATTTTAAATGAACAATGTGTAATCAAAGACTGAGGAAGCAAAGGGAAGAAAAGAAAAGAATAAAGGAGATACTGAATGTTGAGCCCGAATGGGATCGTGAAAAGAATGCATGTCAATAGGTTAGCGGTGTCTCCAGTAAATCCTGTCTTAATTCACATTGATTGCTTCTTAAAGGTCAAAAGACCCTATTAGACATTTTAATTGCAATGATGTCTAAACAACCATTTTGATAGAAATTAGTTGGAACAAACCATGACTGGGTCAAATTTACCATCATCATTGACGCAAACCACACTGATTAAAGTAATTTAAACCATTATAGATGCAATTTTCTATGCAGTACTGATTTCCTTATGGTTAAATTTAACCATAACTGTATTTATTTCACGAACATAAGGTGAAGAGTATTTAGCAAGTCATATGATCAATATCCCATCCCACATATCTCTCAATATAAAATTCAGCTTATGATTCAATCCGATACACAATACTGCATCGGTGTCCTGATGCTTTGAAATACTTCTAAAGAAAATATAAAACAAACAACATTTACAAGTAACATTTAAGGTAAGGTTAAGGTTTAATCCAATCTTTAAAAAGTAAAATCATTTGAATAAACTGACAATAAAACAAAAATACATTTTATTTTTATTTCATTTTAATTTTATAACTTAACTTTAGCTCCAAGTTATACATTTAAAAATTCTTGTATTGCAATATGACGTGATATGATTCATGTGAGTGAATACGATTTATGCATTACGCTTAATCCCTCGGTGCAAACTAAAACATGAAATAAAACACCAAGTGCACCATAAACAAATTGCTTGTCACATCCGTGTTCTTGATGAACCCAAGAAACCCAAGCGTACAGAAGCAGGAATGTGCAAAAGCTCCATGTGACAGTTTAAATTCCTTCTGACTGGATCATTCGAGCAGCATGATACGTTATGCCCGCTCACACAATAAAAAGCCCGGCATGTTAAATTAGTCTTCTTCCCTTGAATAACAAACAGTTCTCTGGGCTGAATAGAAATTCCTGCTATGACATCAGACAGCGGTGAAAGCATGTGATGATGATTTGCGCAAAAAAAAAAAGGTGTCCGTGAGCGTAAATGCACTTCAGGAAGGATAGTCGCTTGTGTGGCACCTCCGATTTCTCACCCATAACAAAGGGTCTGCAGTTTGACATTTGAAGCATTTCTCCAGTATATCTAGACCAAGAAGTGAAGGACAGTAACACAAAACCAATGCAAGTGAATGGGGGCCTTTCCCAACCTTTCAAAATATGTTCTTTCAGTTTTTAAAAATGTGAAATTATTGCGGGTTTGAAATGACATCAGTTATTTCAATTAGAAAAGGGACACCCGTGGGACATAACATTACAGATTATTGACCTCACAACCCCACTACCAACCAATCAGAATGAAGCATTTCAGAAAGCTTGTAATAAACTGCTGTATTCTGGCTTAAGATTGGGGCATTTGTGACCTTACGCTTGCCAGAAGAGTTTTTGAGAGCTGTGGCGCCAGTGTAAAAAGGGATAAAACATGTTGCTTGCCTTTGTCTCGTTCTAGTTAACTCAGTTTTTAGATTAAAGCATCATTACCTCACTCACTTGGAAAAAGCCTTCGGGATGGGAAAAGTGAAAGGCTAAAAATACATTATTCCCATACATGGAAAAGGAGTTCTTTGCAGTTTTCTGGAAAAACAACACATAACCTGTGTTTTCTTATTACACACGCACCGGTTCTTATTGTGATAATGCATTTAAAAATAATGCCGACTTAACCTGCAAAACATTCTCCCATGTCCAGAGAATGCCAAAATTCCCACAACCCCCCACAATCCGAGATAAAACACTTGCTGTACTTCAGCATTTACCATTTCTGGACAGACATTTTAAATGTATGATTCAAAGAAGGAAAAATTGGAGGACAAGCTGAAACATGAGACAGAATGTGGAAAGTATGGAGTGGGGGTGCTGCTTGTCAATGCTGAGGGTTAACAAATGGGTTTACAGTTAAGCGATGTAAAAACTTACTGGGAAATGAAAGTACATTTCAGTATGAAAGATGATATATTATTATGCAATTGGAAGATAAAATTTTATTTAACTTGGGTTTCATGAAAATGTATTTTTTTGTCATTTTAAAATGTATTTTAATTTTGCCTTAAAATATATACATTTTATTTTAGGGTACTTTTTAAATTAAAGCGCACACTCTTTTACTTTCATTCTTTTGTTAAATAAAAACTAATATTGTTTTCTTATTCACCGTACGATTTTCTCCCCGACTAGCTTCATAGGAAATCTTCGCATGACAAATGAAAAGTCTAAAAAATCATTTAAAATGTTTAAATGTCCTACGAGTACTTTTTTGCACGTTAACACATTGAAGTTGCTTGACTACAACAATTTAGTATTCTTAAAATATTTGTATTTGCGACCTTGATAAGTTTGATACAAAAAGAATGAGACTGAAACTATTTCTTTAAAAAAATAGAATTGACAAGTTCCATGTGCTAAAATTTTTTTTTAAATTAAAAGAAACTTAATTTTAGGCCATTTTCTGTCAAAATATCACCCTCGCTTCAGTCAAGACTCTGATTTGCTGACCTCTGCTATTCATCAAGGATAAAACAAAGTATAAAATCCATAGCTCCCCAACCTTCCTGACCCAAAACTCACAACATCATTCCCACATGGCTATCGGTTCACGGCTCGCAGGTCAGAGCGAATGGAAGAAAGAAAGAGCGTTTGCTGTTCAGATTGAGTGGTTCGAGGAGTTAAAAATAAAGTCCCTGAAGGACGTTCTGAAATACTTAATGAGAAACACTTAAGGTGGCTTAATGTAATACAACAACAACCAGGGACAAGCAAATCCCTCACACTTCCCTTGTCGCAAACACATCTACTGCCAAAATGTTGCTTTAATCCCAGGACTCTAGTTTTGTGTAAAGCATTTTCTTCTGCATACAAGCCCAGTGTAAGAAAGCAGTTTCACGCAGCTTCATTTACCAACACAGTGGCTTTGAAAGACCAAATTCATTTCCATTATAAATACTGTCTACAGACAAATAAACTAGCCCAAGTTTAGAGTTTTAAAACAACTGCTATAAAGAAAAGTTACATGTAAAATATCTGAATTCAAATTAAAATGTGCTGCTATGCATTTAGATAAAGACATCAACATTTTTACTCATATCAAGTACTACTGTTGAGATGCACAGTTCTCCAGGGCAAACTGTTGTTGCACATTCGACCACGTTAAGTGTTTTTCCTTTTAAGCATTTTGGTTTGTTCTTTAGGAAAGATAATTAGCAAATAAAATACTTCCAAGAAGATATTAAAGAGGAAATTCTATTAGAGGTCTCTGAAGCAGAATTATAAAACTTGAGTGTACTTCCGGGTTGGTCATAAATTGGCCGTTGTGGCACAGCTGAAGTTCGTACGCTTCAAGGGGTACTTCAACCTAGAATTACATTTCTATTGTAGTTTTATTATTTTCCCATAATTTCAAATCTGAATGACTTTCTTTTGTGGACATTTTTCAAAATATCTTCTCTTGTAAGCCACATTTGCACGTATATTATCTTTAGACCATCACTTTAAAATAGACAGTTATTAAAAGTACAATAAATAAGTTTTCAAATTTTAAAAAACAACCAATTAATATTTTTTTTAAATGTATTAATGTATTAAAAGAACACTGTGCCCTTTGAGGAACTATAAAACACACAACTGATTTAAAACACACAGTAAGGAAGTCCTTGAGTGAATAAGTGATTGTTTTTACAAAGTGAATAATACATTTTCATAAAACTTGTGGCATTAGTTTATAACTGAGAAACTACGTTTCGTCCTTGACCTACAAGATGTCTTCCATTGTGATTGAATCCACAAGGCAGTTACTGCTCTGACAGCAAGGTTATGTTATGTATTTCACCCAAGAGGCTTCATTTTAGCAGGGAAGTGACATGACAGATTTTCACCGGATCCTTCAGCTACTTGAGCATTCACGGAACATCACTAAAGGTGCAATGCATGCAAACAAAAAGAAAAGTTCAAGACACTGCATGACCTTTAGAATTAGTCAGGTTATAATCTTACCTTGGAACATTGAAAATGAGGTCAAACACAATTTGATGGGCATGTATACAGCTGCAATGGCATTCAGAGTATTTGCAGAGTAACGTTACAGCTTTCTATACAGTTGAATCTGTTGCATTTTATCAGGCTGGCTGAATAATGGCTCAGGTTAACACATCTTCAAAACGTAAAAGACAAAAGGCGAGCTTTTGACAAACTCACGCTTGGAGAAGCACCGATTCTTTTCTCCACAGTGTCCCATCAGTCAAGAGAAAATTAAACTTTATGTAGGATGTATAAATGATGCCAAACAAAATCAGGCATCCTGTCAAAATCAGACTAGAACTCAGAAACATGGGGGAGAAAGGTGAGAAGCTGTCGACTCTAAATTTGCATCGACCGTCCAGAGGGCCGTCACTTTGTCTATGGAGACAAGTGCAAATTGGCTGCCCTACAGGCCCAGCATGTCAATCTAGAAGGGATGAGCCGAGATGAGTTCACAGCTCGAGTCGTCCTTCACCCATCTGCCTCACTCACCCATCATGTTCTATACTAAGGTTTCATTACTAGAAACTGGGGAGTTTTCAGATAAGTAAGTTCTACTTAAAAGATACAAACATATTTAAATGTGCTTTTGACATTGACATAACCAAGCAAATATTTAAATGTCTAATTATTAAACAAAAATAAACGTAATAATGCTTTTAATAAATTCATTTTTACCATTTCCACCAACCTTTACCACAAAAAAGACACAATATACACGTGACACTTATAAGTCTTAAGAAAACCATCCAGAAAAAATAAAAATCACTAACAAAATTAACCATTTATAAAGGATCTGTGAAACAAAAGAAACATATTCATAACAATGTTTGCAACTGAGCTTTCTGGGGGCAACATAGATGATAATAGCAGAAGAAATGAAATAGTCAAATGTGCCCCAGAACTGTTTGTGTTCCTAAATTCTTCAAAATATCTTTTATTTTGCACATATGTATATATGTATATATTGAAGCAAACAGTACAGTAAAACGGCTTCTGATGGTGGAAGTGGGTTGCATGAGACAGCGGACCCATATGCATCAGAATAACTACCTTTTCTTGCTTAGATGAACAAAACCGCACAAGATTATGTCAGAAAGAACCTTCTGTCTAGTGTTTTCATTTAATTCAACAGGTAAAATAGAGTTTTAAATGGATGCGAAGAGTTATATAAGGTGTATTGGACCAGACTACAGCAGCGGGTCTGTAGAACCTTTCTGCTGCGATTCCTGTCGATAATGTTCATCAAAGAACGAGATAAAGATGTCGATGCGTTTTGTAGCTTAAATAAGGGTTCTTCTATATTTATTGTCTTTAGAAGAAAAGAATGACAGCATTATTTATTTTTCATTTAAAGTGCCACTTAGATAGTGATTTACATATTAATAATTGTATTCTTTGTGTGCTTAACTATACATAAATGCCGATGAATCTGCTTCAAAGAACGCATTCATTGCATTATCTGTTGCTGCAAGGCCATTCTTCTGTCTAAACTAAATCGTTTTGGGAGATCAGTATTGGCCCTCACATCGCATCGTGAGTTTGAATCGTTTCATTCCTTCGGACTACACATGTCTTTATATATATATCTTTATATCTGTCTTTAAATCTGTTTATTTATGTTTCTTTAATCTGTCTATTTATTCGTCTACAAATACTGATCAAAACATGCAAAGAACTGTATATAGGTTCAGAACAGCTTGAGGTGAAGTAATTCATAAAATGATTCATGTTTGCATGGTCTATCCTAAAGAAAAGGTATACTATTTCTCTTTAAAGAACAACTCTATTTCCTTGTCTTGACTTTGTGCCCTCATTGATCTGGGACAGGTGGAATGAGTCACAACACAGATGTTCACTTGACCATGATAAGGCAATCATTTCAGTGCAAGTATTTACATTTGCTAAGCAAGAAAAGTGTGGGGGACACTTAGAATCCCACAAGATAAAAAAAGAGACAAGCAGCCAAAGGAAACTTAGCAGACAGTCTTTGATGACAATGAAGTTGTAAGCAGTTCACTTAGGGAAGCCACAGACTTGGCAGAAGTTCAAAACTGCTTAAAGAAATAGATAAGCAACAAAGCTATTCTAGACACGACGAAGATTAAAAGCAAACCTGGCATGTCTTGAAGTGTATTATTTGAATAATTTAAATGAATACAAGTCTATGCAAACTAACCATAACAACCACTTTTCCAAAATCTTAATAAGGACATGTGGCCTGAGGCCAGGCTGCAATTGCTTTGGGCAAGCTAATAGAACTGTGACTTGACCTATATGACCTGTGTTGTGTTTTCCATTCCTACGTTTAGCTAAAGGCACAGACATAGTAGGGTACAGTACAACTACCAACTTTCTGAGCAAACATTTAAATAGCAACAACGAAATAACCCCTGAGAGTTAAAATATTAAGGAAATTCAACATCACCTGTCTTTGAAATGACAGGGACAATATTCACTTAGGAGTGTGTGCTTAAATATGCATGAAATGTAACATCAGGCCCAAAGACAAGCGACTGAGTCAGCATTTCCACAGCGCCGTCTGCCATCCACCGCATGTTAATTACAACATAATTGATGCTTTTGAGCGTTACAAAGCCATGAGAATAATGACACTGTTGCATTCTTTAGCTTGCGATCAGAGCAATTTAAATCTGAATTGCATGGGTTAAATTGGACACTGCTTCTTTAGCACAAGCAATTTACTCGAGGTTTCACACCACATGTGTTCGTGCCCTGGCACACGGCCTCTTCATTCCGTTGACAGAGCATTATTGTGAAAATTGAAAGCAGTTCCCTATTAAGAAAACTTACAATTTGTAATGACAGCTAGGCTGTTTAGGAGCTGTATAAAAACTTTTCTATATTCTTGCAAGCACTTCTCTGAGCAGACACAATACCGGAGTGAAAGATTTCCATCAGCCAGACGGGACGGTGATAATGAAGATCTTTCCTGTGGCAGATTGGCCTGTTTTACTGTTTTTTTCAACCGAAATGAATTTCTTGCTTCTAAATAGTTTATATGCAACTCTACACATCTGCTTTATTAAAGATACAATGATTCAATGGATATGCAAATTAGCCCCGCCTCCACTTAATCTCACTGTACAGTTCCAGATGAGGAGCTCTTACCAAAATGTTATACAAGCCGAATTCAAACAAATGAGTATGTCATGCCGTTTACTGAACCTATTCACGTTTCCATCACAGTTTCATGCCAAAGAGCTAAATCTTCTTGTTAAACTGTACTAGAACATGCAGGTTCTTTCCAAACTTTTTAAAGCGTTTGTCTGTGCTCAGTTCAAAGTGAGCCCAATCAAAGTCAAATACAGTCAGATTGAGTACTTTAAATAGCAATTTTCATTGACTGGGGGTAGAAAACGCTGACTGGATGTTTGAATTTATGTGATTTGTATTCATTTACAGTAAATTAATACTGATATCACATGTTGCATGTTCGCTTCGCTTGTTTTTATTGTTGATTTTTAAAGACTTAAACCAACATTTTTTGGAATGGATTTGTATCATTTTGATTACAAAAATTAATAAACTTAGAAATAATAAAAAATAATGATGTTTTTTTTTTTAATCCATGTTTAACATGTTCAGACTGAACCAACAGACCCTTTTTACTGAAAACATTGATTATTAACAAAATGCAACAAAACTTAACAAAAAAGGGTCACGGTTAAAAAAAAATCATATTCATAAAAACTATTGAAATGGATTTATAGTTTCTTTGGAAAGATCCTTTTTGTGAGTACCATTTCTGTCGTTCGTTCCCTTTAATTTTACAGCAATGATAAATTTGCACTTGGTTAAAGCATATTAAAACATCACATTAACATATAAACAACATTAGAAACTTGATTTAAACCACAGGTCTTTAATAACAAATGTTCCTGAAGTCAAACTAAAAACTAAAACTGTGAGACAAATTTACTGAATACTCTTGTGAGACAAATGGTTACAATGCTTTATACACCAACATCTATTAAATGATGTTAGGTACATTCAAAGATACAGGTTTATTAACTTAAATAACCAAAAACTAAAAGAGAGGGCTATACATGCATTTATTATATTTTCAATGTGCAAACGCATTTTTTTGATCTGCAACATTACTAGATAATGTGCTGATATTATGATCCATCAGTGGAGGCTCTTCAGAAAAAAACTCATCACATTTATACGTCTGCAATGTGGCTGGTCTATCGATGTCCCTGAGAGGCAGAAAAACACCTAGAAGCCCTTGCAAAGTGCATCTTCAACACATTCAAGCCATCAGGCTATTTTCTCCATGTTGTCCCATTAGTGTGTGTGTGTCCATGAGGAACAGAGCCTCGAAACAACTCTGACTGTTCTCTCCTCACCTATGGATCTTCATTTAATCCATGTAATCTAAGAAACAGGTTTCAATACTTCAAGATGCGATAAACAGATGCGTTTACCATAGACACGAAGCGGATTTTAAATCTTAACATGTGCAACTAGTTTCTATGAAGACTAGATGAATTAAAAGACGCTTAGAAATATCACTGTTCCACTAACATTGTACATTGGTCATGAAATAATATAACGATCTTTCCCTGATTTAATATTTAAACGTTTTTGCTCATTTTTCTACAGGTCCTTTAAAGTCTTCATATCGTGGCGCCGCCCGCCTCCAGGCTTTATCGCTGGGAACAATAAGACACACTTGACTGCATTCGACATTCATCTCTTTTTCAAAAGAATGAGGATTATGTTGCTCATGTGGCCAAATCTTCTAAAAAGCCACAGTCAATTATATCCAGATCCAAAAATACATCCACACTTTAGGATGCTTTTCAGCATTCATCACGCTTACACCATCAGCAAGATGATTTGAGATAACAGGAACATTTTCACCTCCTATAGACTGTAACAATCCACGCCAACACTTCCAGGAGAAAATGAAGATTTTCGGCCTTTACTGAACATGCATATCCATAGGCTCCAATCCGTCTGCTTGCCCCGTGGGAAAGCAGGCTTAAAGAAAAGCCTGAACAACTTTCTCCACAGATATCACACGAAGCCAGTAAGTGCTTATCAACAACAAGCACTTGGTTTTTGTTTTGTCTTCAAGATGATGGAGGGGGAACGATTACACTAAAAGCTAAGCTGATAAAGACAGATTTGTGTTATCAAGGCCACATGTTAAGTCTGAAAACAGAATGGAAAGAATAAAACTAAAGTATAATGATGCATTGCAGTCACTTCTGTTATAGACAAAGCAATGATTCACCAGCGAATTTCCCAAAAACGCATTGTATCAAATTGCAAATGAATTATCCAGAAGCATTGGGCCTGCATGGTCCCTAGGGCCACATAAATACCACAGCTTCTGTAAATATGAATGTAACTTCTCTTTTTAATGTTTAATCCAATCCTGGATAAAGAGTTTAAATAGTTGGAGTGTGTATAAACCCAAACATTAATCCTAAAGGCTGAATGTTCTTCAAATTCATCATGACTGGTTGAACTCGACAGGCCTTAAGAAAAACAACATTTGTGTTACTTTTTCTCCCCCAAACATGACTCATGAAAATCTGACAGTAATTGGTTGCATGACATTGAGACACCCCCATTGGCGGTCCTTAACCATTGAAAGCTGTAATGACAACACCACAAGACTAATGTGACCCATAAGCTGGCGATAAAACAACAATATGTCTCCAGCCACCAATATAACTTTAGTCAATAACTGCGAGCACCAAATGGCTTCAACCATCCACATCCATTACAACTGTAACATGTCAAAATGCTGAAATGGTTGTCGCCTTTGTTCTGGGATCTCATCTATATGAAACCCTATAATGTGCAAAATTACATTCTATTTATCTAAGTCTATAGATAAAGCAATAAAGTCTATAGATAAACCAATAAAGTCTATAGATAAACCAATAAAGTCTATAGATAAACCAATAAAGTCTATAGATAAACCAATAAAGTCTATAGATAAACCAATAAAGTCTATAGATAAACCAATAAAGTCTATAGATAAACCAATAAAGCAGCTGACTGTGTCATAAAACTGAAGTCACAGAGAGCCCGCAGTGGGAATATCCCATGCCTGAATCCCATGGAGAAACAAATGACCCTTAACATCGAAAGCTCATTTAGTATCAGACGCTGCAGAGAAACTGGTATGAATGAGTCATATACATTTTACATTAGCTCATACATATTTCAAAAAACAGATGCATAACTTAAAGGAAAAATACAGTAAGATGCCTGGAGGCAATAGCTAATGGATTCTGTGTAATGCCATGTTCAGCATGACACGCATTCAGAATATTGGTGATTTGCATAAACAGGCCGGCCATTCTCTACCTCCATATGATTCTCGTTCTCGAGGCATTTTGTGTGCCAAGGCTTCTTCAAATATCAGGCTACAAGGCATTTTAAACAAAGTAGCAATTTAAAGTTATAATTCACCCAAATCTCTCATTTACTTGTCAATTAAAAATGTGTTTGACTTTCTCTCAGCAGCATACTTCAAAATATCTTCTTTTGTGCTTTGCAAGAGAAAATCATACAAGCCTGACAGGAGGATTAGTTAATAACATTCTTTTTTGGGGGTAAACTATCACTTTAATGTTTAGAATTCAAAATGCAAAACCTACGATCACATTTCCATCATGTGTTTGTGTGTTAGTACCTGTAAACGATCTGTCAAGTTGCAAATGCAAAAGTTCCCAATAAAGTGAGTTATTACCTTTAACAGTAACTGGAGCCAAAATATTCTTCACAGAGACAGATTTTTGTCATTCTTTTCTAGTTCTACCTGTAATCATTGGAAAGCTG
>CM065665.1:12757479-12774979 GCA_033220385.1 Triplophysa yarkandensis
TTAGGTGAATGTTCTTCTCTTAAACATCACGACCCCTGAGCCGATACCGCTGGCTGAACGACAATGAAAGGGGAGGCAAGAAACGTCTGCTTGTAGCTCTGCCAAAGTCTTGAAGCAGGTATATTTAATCCGGGAGCACATTGCTACAATTCTTCTGCATGCAGGTTGACTCAGATGTTTAATTCTGAACTTGATGATGGTGAGATCAGATCTATGTGTGGGCCTGTTCATCTTTTATTATGACATTAAATTAGGAATGTAAATTAGGAATGTGACGCATAACATGTTTCTAAGACAATATCCTAAATCTTTATTCTTTCCACATAGGCATAATATAGACAATAATTCTTAAAGTATATTTTAATTCTGGTGTTGTTGGTCATTTGAGCGAAATATGTGATGGATTATTAAGGCCTTGCCTTACTATGCACCCTAAAATTCTAGTTCATTCTAGCAAATGAACATTATGCAAAGCATAGAATAACAGATAATAAAGATCCTGGAACAACTGTATAACATTCTTGAAATTTATGGGAACCAAAAATCTCATAGTGCTAACATGTTTTTATGAAAGCCCTGTCTCCATGGGGAAATAACATAGCAAGGACTACGGTACTTCTTAAAACGCCAAGTCAACAGGGACTCCTAAACTTGATTAAAACCAATAACAATTGAATTTAGTCTTCTAACAAAAAGGATTTTATTCCAAATCATTTATTGTCACTGTTAAACTGTCAACACTCATTCCTACAGAGCAAGTCAACTCCGAATCTTCTTCCAGCTGAATATTTTCTCAATAAACGAAAGGCCATGCCTCAAGTATAGCGGTTTCGCAAAAACAACACTGGAGCTTTATTAGAAACACACATGACGCGGGTTATTATAACATTTGAAGAATCCAGTATTCTCATTATCTTCCAAAAAAAATTCAGACAGCGATCCTTGTGCTCGGAGATAAAACAGGACTGTTCCAGCATTATTAGTGATTTAAATGAGCTGTCCATGTAAATTATAATACACCTTAACATCACCAGAATGTTTAAGCAATTTTACTTTGAGCAAGTCCATGTTTGGCTGTATCTCAGGCTCCTCATTTGAGAATTCACCAGGGCTAATGATCTGAATCTGTGTTATTACACACTTGGCTCTTGACCACCGGTCTGAGCATCACTGCCAGCTCACGTGAGCCGGGTGAGATGCTTTCTGACACCTCACTTTTGCTGTTGTCTGCTACCTTTTTGCTGTCCTGTAAGACCGGAGAAACAGCCGTCTGTATATGCTCCACACTGTAAAAAATATAGAATGGGGCTTGGTAAATACGTCAAAAATAAAGTTATATTAAATGAATAGAATCTTTTGGAAAAAGAATTCCTTAAAAGTGTGCTGAAAAAAGTGTTTTTATTTAACAAATATTTATTTGTAATATTCATACATTTTTAAGGTGAATTATATTAGAAGTATTTGAGTTAATGAGATTTTCTTTATGTTCTTACTGACGTATACACAACATTTAAACTGTATATACTTTATTTCAAAGCTTTTAACTGTACTCCTTTATGAGTGTTAATTGTTTCTCGTAAAAACACAGTTCAATTTTTTGGAGCGCTCTGTAAAAATATTTCATGTAGCTTAAAAAACTTCATAAAAGGGTTATCCTAACTTAGTCTTTTAAAAGCTTAAATAGATTTTTTCAAGGAAAATATTAAAATATTTGATTAAAATTCCAACAGTTCACTTCAATTAATTAAACAAATGTTTTAAATTTATTTAATGCTAAAAACACTTATTAAACAAATACATATTTGGAATACTTACCAATATTTTGGTGAATTTTAATTGAAATATTTGGGCAAAATTAGTTTTACTTTATATGTACACAACAGTTTATAAACCTTTGTTTCAAAGCTTATAAATGTGCTCATTATTGAGTGTAAATTGTTTGACGTAAAACTATTATCTTTCTAAAGTAACTATCTTTTAAATGGATACACAGACAAACCCTACAGAAGACATAAAGCAAGGAAAGCTCTGGGTATTGCAACAGCCTTTCTTCCTTCACTAATCGGAAGTAAGTAGATCCGCCCTGGAAGACTTTGTACACCATCCAAGCACAATTTTACTTGACTGTAGACCGTTTCCGTTTGAACATCTTTATCAGCAGCCAGTCTAAAGGGGCACACGCAGATGCTACATTCAAGATCTGGTTCTTTGATTTCTCTGCCTTAACAACATCCCAACTCGTAGCCCTGCAGGCGGACTCCTCACTCCAGCATCCTGCTTCTCAGATGGTAATGAGCAGTGTTTGGCACATTGGAGGTTGGACCACCTGCAGCGGGACACCTAGAAGACGAAGGAGACTTGTCATCGGGCCGGAAGTGAATATGCAGATGTAGCACCCTGGGAAGTTTCACACTGGGCAGGAGAGGCAGTACAGCTGCGAAGAAGCCAAACTTAGTTTTCCGCTTCTTTTTAAAGGCGCCACGGTTGTCTTCCATGTGTAGGAATCGTCCTCTCCGACCGTTTTTTTTTTGTATTGATGATTCATTAAGACCTACTGGGGACCTCAACTTCTAAATACAGATGAAAAATAAATGATTTGAGCTGGAAGAGAACCTTAAGATGGATCTCATGATGTCGTAGAATGCAGGACAGCTAAATAGGTTGATGCACAGAAGAGCAGTTTGATTGATGGATCTATAAATGTTTAACACCATTTTACAATGCAGGTCTGTTGGGGTACATTTTTAATTGGTTATTTGTCATTCTAGCGACACTTTTACAGTACACTAACTTTATGGAGTCCACCTGGAGCAAGCTGAGGTTAATTGGCTTGCACAGATGAACAACCATGAAAAGGGATTACACCAACTTCAGATGAGAGACACTGTTATAAGACTTTAAAAAAGTCCTTTCAGATATTTATACATGCAAAGTCAATGCAAGGACTTTTTTTAACCTTGTGTTTTGATTTTTGCATCACTTGCTCAAAAATAAACTAGTCCCACAAATATTACAGAACGAGGAACGCTATGCTTTGCAGTTGGTGTGAACAGGGCATCAACTTTAAGTTCAAGGGGTCTATGAATATTATTAAATGCAATTGGGGGCCTTGGTGTGAAAAGAAGATTAAGAACCCTTGATTTACATTGTCAATAAACAAAACTGACAAATAAAAGAAACACTGTAAATGCACTTAAATGTCTATAAGAGATATAACATTTAATAATGAAAAACTTTTTATAATTGTATGTACAAAAAAGTAAGAAGCATTTTTCTCATTTATAACAAAGATTTTTGTTTAGTTCCTTAACTTCTTTTGGCGATTTTCTGAACATTTGAATATAAAAAAATATCTAAAAGATTGACAGGATTTTCAAACCGTACGTTTATGTGGAACAACCGAATACATCGTTTACAGCCAGTGTAGAGGGAATTGTACAATCAAACTGTGTACTTTTCTTCCCCTTGCCTCTGAGCTTTATGATAGTGTGTGTAGCTACTGTACAGTTCTCTGAGGACTTCCTTAACACCCGTTTGAAGGGTGGTGTTCAAAAATTTGATGTCCTTCTCTGCACAGCGGTCCAGAATGTAGTATATACCCTCTGTCAGATGGGCCTTAATTTCTGGCTGAAGTGTCACCTAAGAAATAAAGACAGAATATTGCAGTGAAGGTATACAGTGACAGGAATTATTCAGCAATCGGTGTTAATGTAATTGCTCCGTGCAGAAACATGAATCTCAGGTCAGTTAGAAGGTCAAACGCATTCTATACTGCAAGCTCACAAAAGCAGGCTCTAAAAGTGCGTTGAGCAAAGCTGTTCCCTCATTTTCTTTTCAACAACATGCATACTATGCTTTAAGATTTTGTCTGTTCTCATAAAATGACCTAAAGTGCATGACACTGCACTAAACCTAATGAACCTAAACGATATTCTTGCTGATCTAAGACTGTGCGAAGATTCTTATAACAGATCTAGTAACCACAGTCTCATTCTAAATAACAAACCGAGCAACCTGTAAAGAACTTTTGTAAAATGATCTTACCCTCTGTAATGCAGTGACATACTGTGCCACCATGAATGAAGACATGAGTGTAAAATCTTCAGTAACACTGCCAATGTGAGTGTACATCCTTTCCACCAGCATGGCACACTTCAGGAGACTTTCTTTGTCTTTTTCTGTAATGCAAATATTTTTAAGGTGTACCCGGTTAAAATAGTATTAAATTGAATGAACAATGTTAAAATTACTACATTAGATACAGTAAGATCATCAAACGCATGAAAATTCAGATTCAAATGTGGAAAACAACATACAAGATTGGTGTTCGTCATCGGATTACAGGTAAGTTCTGACTCAAAAATAAAATTATGAAACATACTAGACAAAACGTACCACAGCTAGAGTATAAAGATAAAAAAGAGATCTCAATACAGTAGGGATGCATCTTCAGTGCAAAAAAAGAATGATGCAGAGCTCCAGGATCAAACTCAACCCTCTTTTCACCATTGTGTTTTTTGGACACTTGGCATTTGAAAGTCAATCCACAGAACCACATCTCCATTAGTCTTTTAATGAAAACAGCTCAGAAAGCTGCAATTCTCATTAGGTGATTCATACTTCAAATAAAAATGTTATAGTCATGAGAAGATTTTAGGGCCACTTGAAGATAAGTACACTGTGTGCAAAATTATTAGGAAAGACATATTTTTGAGGATCAAAGGTATAGGGCCTCCAGATATCTGGTAAGATTTTCAAATTAAATTTTTTTTATTTATATATATATATATATAGAAAATTTTTCTACCTACAGGTTCTCGCTTTGTGTAAATTGGTAACATTGTTGTAGCACTTGTTCACCTATTGTTGTATCGGCTATTTACCGCTTCATTGTCTCCTCGACTATTGTAAGTCGCTTTGGATAAAGGCGTCTGCTATATTGTAATGTAATATGGACAATAAAAATGATAACAAGCCCTCTAATCCGAACATTTAAGGAGTAAAAGTGAAGTTTTGGCTTCCTTAAGAGAATATCTACATGTATACCGTTATTACACCACTATTTGTGTGCAGAATTATTATGCAACTAAATGAAAAACAAATACCTGACTTCTTCTGAAACTAAGTGACTAATATGTCTACTATTCTTTTCGATAACAGTCCCAAGCCTTCCATTCACAGATTCAGTCAGTGTCTTTATCTGTTTAGAATTAACTTTTTGTCACAACCTCACCAAAAAATGTTTGAGAGGTGTACTGTTTACCATCACTGTAAAAGGGCTCAAATGTTCTCAAAAGGGTTCAAGTCAGGTGAAGGTGGCGGCCATTTCATTCTTTTTTTTTATCTTTAAGGCCTTTACTGGCCAGCCATGCAGTGGAGTACTTTGATGCATGTGATGGAGCGTTGTCTTGCATAAAAATCATAGTCGACTTGAGAGATGCAGACTTTTTCCTATACCACTGTTTGAAGAAAGTGTCTTCTAAGAATTGGCATTCAGTTTGAGAGTTGATTTTGAATCCAGTTTCAACTAGCTCATCTTTAATAGTACCAGCCCGTACCAGTACCTCACCTTCACCTTCCTGGCATCGGAGTCGTTTTAACTTGCCTCTTGTTCAGAGGTGGTCAAGTTTCAGCTTTTCTTATTTGTCCATGTCTCCGAGAACGGAACACCTCGTACTTCTTGACCATCCGAGCAGGAGGTAGTTGTGGAATATGGCAGAACTGGAGGACAATGGATTCCTGGTAGCTTTGTTTGATTCTTCTCAAATCTTTGGCAGTTAATATGAGCCTTTTCTTCTTGAACAAACTGCCTTGTAATTATTCACACGTTGATCTCCTAAGGCTACACCCACCCTCCTTAAACAAATACACTTAATCCTATAAGCATTCAAGTTTATAAAGCTTAAAATAGTTTAGAAATGGATAAAATGATGATATGGTCAAAATAATCACTTGGCCTATAATTGTGCACACAGTGTATCAGCAGACAAATAGCGTTTCAGCCAAAATGTAAATGCACAATCCTTGCATATCTGTGACTCGACTTCTGATCGAAAGGGTCAAATGAATCAATATGATTGGTCACCGGATTATGACATCACTAATGTTATAAACATGTTCAACTTACATATTTGCACTTGGTTTGTATAGATGCACATAAACATACAAATAAACACAGAAAAAGCATTAGAAACTTGACTAAAAACATTCATTCATAGTAAGCAGGCCTACCTTTGTCTGTCTCTCCTTTCTGTCTGCCTTCATACATGATCGATGAAACCAGCCGATAAAAGCAGTTCATGAAAACCGGGAGAGCTTTCAGCATTGTCTGCAAACATTTGAACAACAATTGTACAATTGGTGCACAGCTGAGCTTAGAGTAAAATCCACTGGCTCTATATCTATCCCATTCTTGAACTGTTCAGGAATCTCAGCTTCATTTAAGAGCCATCACAAAAAGACTTCAATGGTTTATCCGGGAGCTGAAATTGTTATTCCTGGAATTGAAATTCCTCTTACAAACATATCTTACGACTAGAAAACCTTCTTATCTGAGTTCTTGTTAAAACATGTCTATGTAAATATTCTTATGGTACCTAGCCTAAAGTGTTGATAGGAACATAAAGCCATCTATACTTAAAGGTGACACGTATTGTTTCTAAAGCTTGTCCAAGATCAAATAATCATACATGTACCCTTATTCAATGAAGGCTTACCGTACAAAGCAACACGGAGTACTAAAGCCTGCACAATCCCATTCTTCATTCAACCGGCTTCTTTTTAAAACCTTCTGCCTTATGGCAAGCAGATCTAATTAAAATTTTTAGTGGTATTAATTGAAAATTAAACGGCTCTCCAGGGCTATACATGCTTTCACATATGAGCCACAGGAGAGAACATATAGAGCCACTGTAGTGTAGCGCTTATTTGCATAAACCTATTAATCAATTGTGTATCAAACGCGCTGGCATATTTTGGGCATATGTATGTGTTAACTAAAAGACATTTTACGGATACATGAAACATCCAGAGATTCATTTATTATAGTCCATTGAATAAAGTTAAAAGGTTTAGTAATCTCAAAATGAAAATTCTGTCATCATTAATCCCCCCCCTTGTCATTTTAAACATGTAGGATTTCTTTTTTCTGCAGAACCCAGAAGCAGAAAGTTTAAAGAATGTTTGTAAAGGAAAATCATTTTTCCCCATTGAAACCATAAGTTTGGTGTCCTACAAGTAAAGTCTTTTTTGGTTACCAACATTCTTCAAAATAGCTTCTTTGTGTTCTGCAGAAGAACATCTTTCATGTTTAATATGACAACACAGTGCATAGATTATGAAAAATTACATTTATGCGCAAACTAGAATATCGCATAACATATTTTAGAATAAAGCAACACCAATCACCAATCAGAGAACAAAATCGTCACTTCCTGATAAACCGGCGCCAAATATGGAAAGAAAAATGGAAGTCGTTGCCTTTTTTTCAGCTGGTCAAAACAGTTTGGAGGTGATGATCCTGAACTACTTGATGACACAGTTTGGCAAAGGAATTGACAATGACCCAAAAACCATTTCAGGTGTTGTGCAATGAAATCGGTCCTTTGGTTAGTCCGTTAATGCTGCCACATCGCATGACATTGTGATGCACACCCTGGGATTTATTCGGTAAATGCGCTTTTACCGGCATTGTTTCTTATTAGATAAAAAGTTTATCCTATTCATCCTTCTCAGAAAATCCTTTGATGGAAATGCCAAGATGTGCAAAAATGTTTAAAATGTGCAAACATTTTTTTCAAGATTTTCATTTTCCATCCAAGGGTTTTTCTATGCAATATTCCAAAATGCGAATAAAAAAAGAGTGGATGGAAACCTCACTCTTTACACATTTTGCAGACACTTATACGCAGTGACTTATAGTGGATTTACCATGGGAACTTTTGTCCAGGGATACTCACCATAGGGTAGCAAAAGATCATTGCAAACAAGACTTCATGGATGGATTCAAAAGCCGCATGGTAGTCTTCCATTGACTGGCTTTCAAGAGGCACGAACTGCAGCGCTCCCAGCACCGTGATGACATGGTGTGGATTTGTGAGGTGTTTCTCTCCCTGTCGGAGCAGGACGATCAGAGTTTCCAGGGTTGGTATTGTCAGTGCACGAGTCAATAGAGGAAGCTTGCTGGACTCTTTTACCACAAACTGAAAATAGACACATGTGAAATTCAATTGGTATGTTTTAAAATTCTCCAATGGACATGACCAACTCCACTTGGCCTGAAATAATATCATGACTAAAATGATAAGACTATTTTCTTATGTCTTTGATTAATAACTCCCATGTCAGATTGTATGATAATAGATGGATTAGTAATAAAGTACATAGGACTATACAAGTATAAGATTAAACATGAGGTACGATACAAATTGCAGTGCATATCTCCTACAAACCAGGCTGAAGGAAATAAATCATGTAGGCCTCCTCTTGCACAGCACAACAGATCACTTTCAAACAGAATACTTTTCAAACTGCACAGCGAAACTTGAGATCACAGTTATGAAATATTAAATACAAAAGTGAAGATTACAAAGCTTGTGTTTCTATGCACTTAAGACAGTTCAGGGGTAAAAGTGGCAGCAGGTAAACACAGCTTGTGGTTGCAGTGTTGGTGTGAACCGTGCTAGCCGTGGCTCTGACCTCCAGAAAAAAGATGCAGTCATAAAAGCAACCTGACAAACCACGAGTGCAGTTTTACTCACTGAACAATGTGACAACATAGACTTAACACTGGCTTTTAAAGGAAGATGTATTGTAATGGTAAACCAACACCTGAGTATGTAGGTGGGTGACTGAGCGTGATATGGTTTAAAATATGCACAATGTGAAGAATGTTAAGGTTCTGGATTTTGTAAAAGCACAATTAAATCTTTCTTAACATGAACTTTGTAATTTCTGGCAAAACTGCTATCTGTATATGGAACTAACCAAATGAAATGTTAACTTGTCTATCAATGCATGTATTGTGCAAATATTCTTCTTTTATTAACTTCATATGGTCTTGGAACATTCCTGTAAGGCTAGAAACAAGGGAGACAAATTGATTGTAACATTGGCCCTGATGTTCTTTTGTAATCATACAGATGCTGGACCAGTGCGTCCTATAAGGCAAAAACATGACAATTCCAATGCAGATGATTTAACACAGGCAATGAGTTTTTCCATCTTGGTTAAGACTGAAAAGGAATTGCATTAAACTTGCACAACAGAAATGCATGTGTGAAAATTCTCGTTTAAAAAGAAAAACATTGAAAACAGGAATTGTAAAACTTACAATAAGGGTAGATATGAATTGTGGAGCGATGAGCCAAAATGCCTTTGAGCAATGTTCTGGAGACACACAGCTTGCCAATAGCTTTGTTAAAGTTACAGCTGACCGAATCTCCTGCGAAAGACATGATGTTAAACAAAAAGATGTGAACGAAAGAACCTTAGAAAGAGAACTGCAAATTATATTTTTGAGGCCCTCTCATCCTACAATTAAAGTGATAGTTCAGCCAAAATAATGTGTCGCCTTTACTCTCCCTCTTATCATGTCAAACCTTTATGACTTTTTCGTGCAGAGCACAAACAAGATATTTTGAAGAAAGTTGGTAACTGAACCACCACAGTTGTACGTATTCACTGCTATTGTATGGACAGAAAACTGAGCGTAAATGAACGGGAGCTAGTTACCAACATTCTGCAAAATATATTTATTAAGTTCAGCCGAATTCATACAGGTTTCAAATGACAAGGGGCCTCTACGTAGACAAAGTCGATGGAGTGAAATGTTGTCTGGACACAAACGTTTTGGAAAATAACTTTTAAATTATGTGTTCTGCATAGGAAGACATACAGGTTTGTAATAACATGAGGCTGAGTAAACGAGGACAGAATTTTAGTTTTGGGTCAACTATTGCTTTAACAACTACATCAGCCTCATTCTGAACATTAAACAAAGATTTAATGTTGCTGTAATAATAGTAATAATAGAAGAGTATAGTAAAATCTGACAGATTAAATTAGAGTTTACCTAAAAGTAAACCAGTATCCCAGTAGATTATGCCATGACTAGGCCATAGTTGAATGAGGACATGGTTTTGCATACAAAACATAACATTGTGTATAAGCTTCAAAACAAAGTCACTGAATGTATTTTTGAGGGATAGTTTATCCCCAAATAAATATAGTGTCACCATTTACTCATTCGGAACCTTTATGACTTTCTTCTGCAGAACACAAAATAATATATTTTGAAGAGTGTTGGCAATCAAAAACTGTCGGGCCCCATTAACATCTACTGTTTCAAAAAATGTATTGTTTCGTATTCTGAATGAGAATAAATCCATAGATGTTTTGAAATATCAAGAAGGTGAGTTATAAATGATAAAACTATTCCTTAAAGTTGTAGAAGCAAGCTGTTTTCAGTGTGACAGCTCTAACATTTATTTCAGTTTAGGAGTAGTCTTAAGCCCAGGCCATAAGGTACTGTATGATTCAAACTATGTTATTTGTAACAGACCAGGATTGCTAAATATAAGAGTGCCAACACTTTAAGAAACTACACAAATAGACTTACAGCGTGGTGACTTTCCACTTTTGAAACCACAAGGCTCTCTCTCAGCATCAGCAGGATTACGTGGAACTGCTCTTCAGAACATTCAGACACAAGCTCGTAAAGCAGTTCCTTTACTGGTCCCTCCAGCTCCTTCACTTCAGGTAAAGACATCCAAGACCCTGTTAAAATGACGGACTATGTAAAGAACAAAAGAACCACATAATTCACATCAAACCAACAAGTTCAGGACCATACCTGATAGCAACGCATGGATGCTCCGCAAAATCTTAACATGGAGCTCATCGAGATCCTCTGATTTGGTCTTTCTTGCCGCTGTATAGAAGGCTGCAAGATAATTAACTGAGGAAATAAGAAAGTCCATTGGACGTGGCGATGGGTACAGCTCCTTTAAAATCTGCTGGAAAAAGCTCCTGTAGAATGACATGTTGGACAATTTCACTCGGCCGTCCTCCTCCGAGCTGCTCTGAACCAGGTGAAAAACCCTGACTAGTTCACCTTTAAGCATGACTGTAACCACTTCAACTGAAAAGGTTTGCCTTAGGAAACCCTTTCCCTTTCCCGTCAGCACGACCTGTATGACTGGTTGCATAACAGATATGGCCTTTTCCAGCAAATGAGTAAAAGTCCCGGCCAGCTCTTTGCTCTTCCCCAGAGTTGCGATCATTTCTTTGCAGAGCGTGCTTAAAGTTACCAGATGGAGCTGTAATGAGCAACTTTCTCCTTCTACTTCTCGAGATAGGACGCCGTAACTCTCGACCATGAAAGAGGTGAATTTCTCCAGATTTAGATACGTGTTTCGTCTCCTGTCAATGATGAGCTGGATGAGAGACTGAAGGAAATCTTGAACCGACTGGAGAAAAGACACCCATGTGGGTTCATCCACCCCTGAAAAGTAGCCTTTACTGCATCGAGTGTTGAGAGAAGTCATAACCGCCTCTAGAAGACTGCTTCCGTAGACGATTTTGAGGATAGTAGTGGAGTTTGGGACCAAGAGGAGTTTAGTCAAGACATTAAAAAGCCCTCCAAGCAATTCTGTTGAATGTGAGAGTGAGACGCTTTCATCACACTGGACACAAACAGTCATCATGAACAAATTTAAAAAAAGGTCACAATAATCCTCATAGGACATCGCAAATCCGTTCAGGAATTCTGTGGCTTTGAGAAGGGACAAAAAACTATCCATCTGCATTTTAGATAGCGGTATTAAAGATCGCATTTTGACGGATTCCAAAATCTCCTGCCCGATGACTTTGAGGCGCTTAATAGCCGGCGTCATGTTGGATTCTCCTTCTTCCAAGCTTGTTTCAGCGTAAGGTTTAAAAAATGAAGAACAGATTGATTTTACGTCTGAAGGGTTGAGAAGTTCGATAAAAGTTTTGATGGTGCACTTTATCAGCGCTGAATACATTTCAGGCAGTTCACAAAGAACTTGAGTTTTAAGTAACTCTCTAGACATGGAGGAGACCGAGACCCGAGTGTTCTCCAAAGTGTTTCCCGAAGCATGAAAGCTCTGGAGCAGAGATGTCAAGACAATGCCGGCTAAATCAAAAATCTCTTTCTGGTCTAGATGAGGAGCGATTAGAGGCAGGTTTGAGGATATTAGAAACCAATGTGCTGTCATGTACGTGTCTACATCGATAGTGCAAAGCTGGAGGTCCCAGATCTGGTCCGTACTTGGTGTTGATGCAAGTTCTTCACTGCTAACAATAAATTTGGCAGTTTCCTGGAGTACCGATCTGTTTTTTTTTGTTTCTGTATCTGACACCGTACATGCTTTTAACATGTGCATCTTCAGCTTGTAGAGGGCAATACGTTTTTGTAATATTTTACCAAGTGGATTTGGGACTTGATCCTCCGAGTCTTTTAGTTGTAGGGCTCTCTCAACTAGACTAGTGGAGTTTTCATTTGGTAAATCACTTGGAGACATATATCTAAAACAATGGATCTTAAAAAGGGTCTCCACCTCTGCCCAAGTGTAAGCAAGCAGGAGACTCACATTTTGGATTTGTGCCCTCCCGGGGCCTTGGCCGACAAGATTCTTTTCAAAAACTTCCAAAAGGTCTTCCACAACATTCAGCATCTCCTCCATCAAATTCTGCGTTTGCTTCACGACCGGTACCGGGGTGCTGTTTTCGAGAGTCTTAAAGCTAAACAGAACAGCGTTAAGTAACAAACTCAAGGAAAACGTCTTCAGTGCCACATCTCCCATTTCCTCCTGTATGTGGGGAAGAAGATAACGCTGCATCCTCTTCAAAATGAGCCAACAGATCTCAAGATTTTGGCTTGCAGGGGTGTCTAACAAACACTGACTCAGGGACCTCTGTATAGTCTCGGGCAACAGCGCCGGTCTCAATTCATCCACTGCTGGCTGACAGATCACGTCAACCAACTCTTCAAAAAGTTTAGGGAGCTGTCTGAGTTTGCTATAAGTTTGTAAAACGCCAGACACAAGTGCTTCTCTGGCTTTCTTAACACGTAGTTCAGTGTCGTCCGCATCAACCCACACGGCTGACAGAAGTTCATCTAAATCTGGCTCAAGGATGTGGTGATTCAGAGAGAGTAGAGATTTGAGACAGCGGTACCAAGCTGGGATGCCCATCTGGGTATTGTTGAACAAAAGTCGAGCAAGTTTCCGGTAGAAATTAAACTGCAAATCTTTGTGTCGGATTTTGTCTACGGCCACATTATAAATATCATAGGTCAAACAAGAGTTTAGAATATTTTCCACAGCTAGCAAAGTGAGACTCCAGTTCGAAGCACTGAACGTTTGCTCGATTTCCATCTCATCTGTGAAGCCCAAAGCAGTGACAAGCTTTGTCATGAGATGAAAGCCCACGAGTTTATTTTCTGGCCCCTTACAATAAGAGTCTAAAGTAAACTTGAAAAGTAGAGGAAGTGAGTTTGACTTAACAGCATAAAATAACACCTGTTGCTCATCGCTGTCTCCTTGGACACAAAGTTTTGATAGAATCTTATCGACAGGGCCAAGAAAGCCTTTACCAGAATGGCTCCTCTTGTGACCAGCATCATCCTCCAATGGCAAAACTTCTTCTCTGTATGATGCCAAATGATCCGAGGTGAAGAGAGCGGACTGAAGAATGGCGTCTACTTTGCTGCGGATTTCCTTGCTCAGGTTTTGTCGAATCCTAATATCGTCCTGATTGGTCCACACTCTGGTGTTCAGTAAGTGTCTCAGGAGCAAAAGTGGCTGAAGGAGGTTTGCTGTTACTTGAGAGAACACTCGGTTGGAGTTTGCCTGCTGTTTCTGAACGTTGAGGTAGGTGCTGAGAACAAGAAGAAAAGCTTCAAAGATTTTGACTGAAAGGGGCTCTTCGCCTTTTTGCTGCTTTAGCTGCGCACTAGACAAGCCACAGAGCCCAGCCAAGAGCTCCACCAACAGCTCGTAGTTGGCAGTGTAGGTCACAGAGAGAACTGGAGAGGTCAAGATGCCACTGCAACAGCTCAGAACAGTGTGAAGGCCAACTGAGGCTAGACCTGAAGTACGTTCCAAAATCCTCTCGTTGATCATCTACAAACAGATAACACATGAAATATGTTGGCCACTGTCAATCGTTCATATATATCTAAATCAGTAAATGCTTTAGAATTAAAAACTTTATATCAACCATTCAAAATCGCTCAGATTTCATAGAAAATACAATATACAATTTATGCTATGAGAATTAAAAGAACCTTATTTTCTTAAAAAATAATTTGTGATCTTCCTGTGAAACTTAAAAATTTAACCGAAAGAGAAAAATGGTACTATTTAGCCCTGAATGCCATGAATTTCCAGTCCTCGTACCTGCGCTAATGTGGGACGAAGGTTAATGGTCTTTCCTTGACTCAGCATATTCCGAAGTTTCTTGCTGTGAAGAATATCATCTATATAGGTCCATAAACCCTCCACCACCTCCAAAGGCACCTCCACTTTCTTATTGTAAAAACAAGCGAGTGCATGGCTTGTCCAGTCAAACAGAACCTTCAATAAGAAAACATTAAATCATTAACAAAAAAGATAAAGATTCTAGCTTGGGTCAGTTACAATTTTAAACATTATTATGAGTATAAAATCACCATCATTAACAAAAGTGTAGTTCTTATTGTAGGAATATCTGTTATGCAGTCAAACAAGTAATTCACCTGTTCTTTATTGGGAAGAAGGCACTGGTTGGAAATCCATGCGAACCGAGCAAGTTTTAGTTTATCTGCCCAGGGCGTCCGAGGGTTCTTAAGTTTCAGATGAATGCCAGAATAAATGGCTGCCATATTTTAAATCCTTCGGTGTCTGGAAAAAAACAAACGGATATTGTTGTTCGTAACGAATCAACGTTGACATGGTCTGAATCTGAACAGAGGGAAATTGGACACTGGATAGTTCAGAAACAATTTGCAATGCAGCACATCGCATGAAAATCATGCAAACACAAGAAATTGTGCCAAAAACATAAGTGTCCCTTTTACACTATAATAACCACATAATAAGGAGAAAGTATGGACTATTATTTATTCCTAATATTTGAAGTCAGCAAATAAAAATGAGCAGATTGTATTTTTGAATATCTAGAGGAAACTTTAAGGCTCAGCGTAGTCAGAATAACAGTACTGGCTGACATCACAATCTCTATTTCATGTTCTTTATTCATGTTTCAGCAACATAACAAACATGTCAAGGGTGTACATAAAAAATATAACAAATACTGACATGTACTGTAAACCACACATAAACTGCACAGTTAAATAAACAAACTAAACAAAAAATAGATAACATTATCATTATAACTTTAATGAATCAAACAAACACACTTTTAAAAGCTTCTGCTTGTATTCTCCTAACTATTACTTCCATAAATATATAATGCTTTAAGTACTACAGAATGAAGACTTTTCTGATTACTAGATATACAGATGAATATGAATTTTATGAAATATGAAACTCAAAAGACTGGAAAAACAAATATTACATGTTCAGAGAGTTGAAAAGCACTTTTATATATTTTATAGAATTTAAAAATCTAGACAGCCCCCACTATTGCCTCTTTGTATACTGACAATGGCAGGAAAAAATGTGATTTACAAATGAACAATTTACATCTATTTATTCTGTTAATTAGTTTAAATAATGTATGGCAGGGTAAAACTTGTGCAGTACCTTAAATAAAATGTATTTAATTTTTTTGCAGTAAGATAATATTGGGTTAAAGCCATCTTTCCTCCAAATGATTAAATAAACTTAGTTTAGTACCAATTTTTTTATCTATTAGTTGTGTGTTGAACCAGTGCAGCTAACATGTGACACCGGAAATCAGATCTCTCATCACAGATCATCAGAAAACAAGTTTAACTGTATTAAATAAAACCTCCAGTATGATAAAACCAATCATAATAAGTAAAGTTGTGTGTTTAACTGAATAACGTTCATATAACTTACATTCTCATCCCACACGTGTTGTAGCTGCGCGGAGATGTCTGACCTCTGACCTCTGACCCCAGACAGTCATAATCGAGTAAGAGCAACAACCGATTCTTCAGGAAGTCATCCTAATTATATTTTATTATAATAACACTTTTGTAGACATGTATACATATAATATACATATGAACTTGGTAACCAAATACGTTGGTATGTTAAATCTCTAGCATGTTAATTTTATAAATAAGGTAGAGTATGTGAAATATAAAGTTTAACTTTACGTATAAAGACGTGATATACTAATAACGACTATATTGTGTCTTGCACCCCTAAAAAGTAATATTAGCAATTCAGAAGACGACTGAATGATGACTTTTAGTAAACACTAGCGATGGGCAATCCGGATCTTTTAAAGAGTCGACTCTTTTGACTCGGTTCCCTCAGAAGATTCGGTTCCTATGACTCCTGAATGGCGCTTTTTATGCATCTCCTTATATAGAGTGCCGGAGTTATGACGTCACTAAGTAGGCTAAACCGCGGAAGTGAGTTAGCATTTTAGCACTTCCTGTTCCCTCACACTAAAGTCTATGGGAACGAGTTTATGCTAATTCGCCAGAAATCTGTAGTTAACAAAGCATCTATGTAGTTTCAAGTTTTGTATTTGTTATCATTATATTTTTGTACTTTATTGTGTCTAAACACAGTTGTTGCTATCAAGTTCCTAAACATCACGACAAACAGAAAATCTCTCGCTAGCTAGTTTTAGCCGCACATTCTAAGAAGTTTACCCATTAGTTAATAAACGCAACGTTATTTAGTCATTTCAAACGATAGCGTAAATAATATTTAAAATAATGAAAAAGTGTTTGTTCCACCGATCAATACTACAGATGGATCCTGTAGTCCGTTTACAGCCATCCGTTAGCATTTTATATCTGACGGCTTTAATTCGGCTTCAGAACGTTGATATTTTGGATGTACTTGTAAAGATTGTTTGGATGGACAAAGTGTGTAAGATTTAATTCTTTATGATTTTCCAGAAGTCTGTGGAAACTGCAAAGGCTTTCGATCGCCCGTGCGCCGCGTACTTCCGGGTTTCCCTACAAGGTCATGACTTCCGTATCACAATTCTGCTATTGTAAATTATTTGTGTGTTTAAAAAAACATGAAATACTCATTTTGATGCGATGTTTATGTTGCAAAAAACACAAAAAATAAACATTTTCCAGCATTTTTGAAAACTTAATTTAGAAAATTGAACTTTTATTTACATTTACATTTACATTTAGTCATTTAGCAGACGCTTTTATCCAAAGCGACTTACAATAGTCGAGGAGACAATGAAGCGGTAAATAGCCGATACAACAATAGGTGAACAAGTGACACAACAATGTTACCAAGTTACACAGAGAGAGAAGTTACAAAAGTATTTATTTTTTTGATAGAGTGACTAGTTAGAAAAGAAGTGA
>CM065665.1:12777479-12799979 GCA_033220385.1 Triplophysa yarkandensis
GTCGACTCCTCTGAATCACTCTTAGACTCAGTGAACAGAGCGGATCTTCCCCACAAGAGTCGACTCCTCTGAATCGACTCTTAGACTCAGTGAACAGAGCGGATCTTCTCCACAAGAGTCGACTCCTCTGAATCGACTCTTAGACTCAGTGAACAGAGCGGATCTTCTGCACAAGAGTCGACTCCTCTGAATCGACTCTTAGACTCAGTGAACAGAGCGGATCTTCTGCACAAGAGTCGACTCCTCTGAATCACTCTTAGACTCAGTGAACAGAGCGGATCTTCCCCACAAGAGTCGACTCCTCTGAATCACTCTTAGATTCAGTGAACAGAGTGGATCTTCTCCACAAGAGTCGACTCCTCTGAATCGACTCTTAGACTCAGTGAACAGAACGGATCTTCTGCACAAGAGTCGACTCCTCTGAATCACTCTTAGACTCAGTGAACAGAGCGGATCTTCCCCACAAGAGTCGACTCCTCTGAATCGACTCTTAGACTCAGTGAACAGAGCGGATCTTCTGCACAAGAGTCGACTCCTCTGAATCACTCTTAGACTCAGTGAACAGAGCGGATCTTCTCCACAAGAGTCGACTCCTCTGATTCACTCTTAGACTCAGTGAACAGAGCGGATCTTCCCCACAAGAGTCGACTCCTCTGAATCACTCTTAGATTCAGTGAACAGAGTGGATCTTCCCCACAAGAGTCGACTCCTCTGATTCACTCTTAGACTCAGTGAACAGAACGGATCTTCCCCACAAGAGTCGACTCCTCTGAATCACTCTTAGACTCAGTGAACAGAGCGGATCTTCCCCACAAGAGTCGACTCCTCTGAATCGACTCTTAGACTCAGTGAACAGAGCGGATCTTCTCCACAAGAGTCGACTCCTCTGAATCGACTCTTAGACTCAGTGAACAGAGCGGATCTTCTGCACAAGAGTCGACTCCTCTGAATCGACTCTTAGACTCAGTGAACAGAGCGGATCTTCTGCACAAGAGTCGACTCCTCTGAATCACTTTTAGACTCAGTGAACAGAGCGGATCTTCCCCACAAGAGTCGACTCCTCTGAATCACTCTTAGATTCAGTGAACAGAGTGGATCTTCTCCACAAGAGTCGACTCCTCTGAATCACTCTTAGACTCAGTGAACAGAACGGATCTTCTGCACAAGAGTCGACTCCTCTGAATCACTCTTAGACTCAGTGAACAGAGCGGATCTTCCCCACAAGAGTCGACTCCTCTGAATCGACTCTTAGACTCAGTGAACAGAGCGGATCTTCTGCACAAGAGTCGACTCCTCTGAATCACTCTTAGACTCAGTGAACAGAGTGGATCTTCCCCACAAGAGTCGACTCCTCTGAATCACTCTTAGATTCAGTGAACAGAGTGGATCTTCTCCACAAGAGTCGACTCCTCTGAATCACTCTTAGACTCAGTGAACAGAACGGATCTTCTGCACAAGAGTCGACTCCTCTGAATCACTCTTAGACTCAGTGAACAGAACAGATCTTCTGCACAAGAGTCGACTCCTCTGAATCGCTCTTAGACTCAGTGAACAGAGCGGATCTTCCCCACAAGAGTCGACTCCTCTGAATCACTCTTAGACTCAGTGAACAGAACGGATCTTCTCCACAAGAGTCGACTCCTCTGAATCACTCTTAGACTCAGTGAACAGAACGGATCTTCTGCACAAGAGTCGACTCCTCTGAATCACTCTTAGACTCAGTGAACAGAACGGATCTTCTGCACAAGAGTCGACTCCTCTGAATCACTCTTAGACTCAGTGAACAGAGCGGATCTTCTGCACAAGAGTCGACTCCTCTGAATCACTCTTAGACTCAGTGAACAGAGCGGATCTTCCCCATCGATGAAATGTGTTCGACTGGTCATGACTGAGAAGGGCTCGCAACCAGCGTCACGCAATAACACTTCCTCCAAAGTCAAGGAAACACCGGGTAACCTTTCACTTGAGTATCAGAGTATCAGAGTATCAGAGTATCAGAGTTTTTGAATATTAGAGTATTTGAATATTTGAGTATTTGAGTATTTGAATATTAGAGTATTTGAATATTAGAGTATTTGAATATTTGAGTATTTGAGTATTTGAATATTAGAGTATGTGAGTATTTGAGTATTTGGGTGAGTATTAGAGTATTTGAGTGAGTATTAGGGTATTAGAGGTTCAGAGTATTAGAGTATTTGAATATTTGAGTATTTGAATATTAGAGTATTTGAATATTTGAGTATTAGAGTATTTGAATATTAGAGTATTTGAATATTAGAGTATTTGAATATTAGAGTATTTGAATATTAGATTATTTGAATATTAGAGTATTTGAGTATTTGGGTGAGTATTAGAGTATTTGAGTATTAAAGTATTTGAATATTAGAGTATTTGAGTATTAGAGTATCAGAGTATTTGAGTGAGTATTAGAGTATTGGAGTATTGTTGTGTTAACTGAATGAGGTCTTGTGATTGTGCTCGACAGGTTTTATTGACAGGGCGCTGCCAGGCTCTGTGCTGGGTGTGGGTGAAGATAACATGGATCTGTCATGAACAGATAATGCCCACTAACCGTCTAACACATCCAGTCTACACCAGAGATCACACACTACACCAGAGATCACACACTACACTGAGTATTGATGATCTGTGAGTCTGATGAAGAGTAGGTGAGGACCACGCTTCCATCATCATCATCATCTCTTTCTTTCATGTATGGGACGATGTTTCGAATGACAAGATCCGCTGTAGAGAAACTCCAGCCGTGTGGACTTCACCGTGGGCTCAGACACATGTCATGGACCTCATGGAAGGCTTCATCAGAGGTGTTTGTGTGGCCTGTGTTGACCGTCTCCAGGGTCTCGTGTCTAAGGACTGGGGGGCTTGCGTGGAAACACTCCAGACAATCTGTTGCTTTCTACAGCACGTCTGCAGACTCCAAAGCAAACTCGCAGGCTGTGGATGAGCAGGACGGGAAAAACTCACTACATGTACCGTCTGATGATGTCAAGAAGTTGCTGAGTCTTGCACATCCACAGCGATGGAGACTGTCAGGCAAGTGTCACAAGTGGGCTCATTCCATGCAGCGATGTTAAGTGTTGGTCATCCTCAGATAACTGTGTCACACCGCTCATTCATGGTTAGGTTGTGGAAAAGAAAAACCCTTCGCCGTGCTCGGGTGTAAATGTTTTAATTTGTTCAGATGAACCTAACAGTTTTGTCATGTATGATGATCTCATTATCATTTTAACTATTATTGATCCTGCATGTCATCTTAAAAATAATGTTGCTTATTGGTCACCGCCGCAATGAATATTTAGGAATGGTTCAATATTTATAAAGATATTATAAAAGGTTTATAATTAGAGTTTAGTAATACCAAAGTAAGTGTCACCGCACTTAGATGTGTCTTGTGTTGCGAAATGATTCAATATATTTACAATCTTGGTTTTTACTTGTCATATTTCAATTGGATTAGTTTTGTGTGGAGTTTTCGACCATATCTTGTACTGCTAATATTGTTGCTGCATAAGTTGTTTTTTCCTTATATCACCATCTAAAAAAACATGAAAGAATTCCTCACTGTGCAGATCTTCCATATGTGTATGCATTTCACTGTTTGGTTAAACATAGAGAAAGATATTCAGACGGATGCTTTGAACACTTCTTGGATCACTTGGATAAACAGAAAAGGTAGTAAATAGTACCCCAGAAATTCTGCTGTCCGACATTCTTCAACATATCTCATTTTGTAAACAGGAAAATTATTAGGTGATATTTCCTACTTTGGTAGTCATTGGGGTCCAAGAACTGTTTAGTTACAAACACTCTACAAAATACATTTCTCAGTGTTTATCAGAACAAAGCAATGTATTGAGATTTGGAACAACACAACGGGGAGAAAACGACGGTCAAGGATGTTTTCGTGTTGTGTTTTGATGACGTGTTGCTAAATTTTATGTACAGATTTTTCAAACTGCCATTTATTTCTCATAGCTGCGGTGGGATTTCTGGTGATCTCCAGCGCTGTCACCATGTCTGCGCCATTTTTTCTGGGAAGGGTGATTGACACTATTTACACCAGCACCACGGAAGACTTCACATCCTCCCTCACATCCCTCTGTATCATGCTAACAGGGGTTTTCCTCTGCGGGGGGGCTGCTAATGCTGCTCGCGTCTACCTCATGCAAATCTCAGGTTGAGACTCAAACAAGTCGAGTTTAGTCAACACAAAGAAAGATTATAATTAAACAGCACGTATAACAGCCTTCTGTCTCTAATAACATGTCATTATTTTCACAGGGCAACAGATTGTGCGAAACTTGCGTGAATCCCTTTTCTCCTCGATTTTGAGGCAGGAGGTGGGATTCTTCGATAAGACCAGAACTGGGGAGCTCATTAACCGCCTTTCGGCCGACACTGCCATCGTCGGACGCTGCCTCACTGACAACCTGTCTGACGGGCTTAGGTCGCTGGCCCAGGCGGGGGCCGGAGTTGGCATGATGGTGAGATAGACGTTAACTTCTGACATAGTTTGACACTTAGCAGCAATTCCTTTTTCTTGTACTCTGTTCTATATAGAAATACATTAACCGCCTACATTAGACAGTAAACATTAGAGCTTCCTAATCTGTTTTTGGTTATGCAGTGGGAATAGGACTAAAAACATTAAATGTAATTCAGTTTTAATTGCTTGAATGCATATTTAGGTTCCTCATCGAAGTATTTAGTCGTGATCCTTCACTATGAATGTCTAACTCTTGAATTTTTCTTCTTCTCAAGTTATACGTGTCACCCAGTCTGGCAGCTTTCGTGCTGATGGTTGTTCCGCCCGTTGCTGTCTTGGCCGTCATTTTTGGAAGATTTCTTCGCTCCATATCCAGACGCACACAGGATGCATTAGCAGAAGCCACACAGGTAGAAATCTTTTTTTTTAATGGGGAATAAAATGTAATTTAACTTGCAGTTGTTTTCTGTACTGAAATGAATCCGAGTGGGAAAAGCATCCTTATACTCTGCAGCTGCTCTGCATTTCCTAGTTAGCAGAAGAGAGGATCAGCAACATGCGGACCGTACGAGCTTTTGGGAAAGAGCTGACGGAGCTGCAGAAGTATTCCGACAAGATTGACCGTGTTTTTGATTTAGCTAAGAAAGAAGCTGTGGTATCTTCGGGATTTTTTGGAGTGGTAAGATTTAACTTAATAATTTTAAAAAAATCTTTAAGTTGCTTATCAATGCTTATGTTACATTCAGTCCTGTACATTACATGTGTTTTTATGCAGACAGGTCTGAGCGGAAACATTATCATCCTCAGTGTGTTGTATAAAGGAGGTATGTTAATGGCAAGTGAGGCTATGACTGTCGGACAGCTCTCCTCTTTCCTGATGTATGCCTTCTGGGTGGGCATTAGCATTGCAGGTAAGGGCAGGCGTGGAGCACTGTTCAACAAACTGTAAATCTAAATTAGGGCTGTCCAGAGTAACAGTCCTTACATATGACATATCTGTGCACTGTGCATGTTAATTTGTATAATGTGTATATATTTTAAAAATATCAAATAAAACATTTATGAGCGCATATATAAATGTTCTTTCTGGTAAATATAGATAAACCCATCTTGATATTTCCATATTATCAGACATGTATGTTAATGACTTGGAAAATGAATATGCACAGACCACAGACATACTGTATATTATGTATCCTCTAGCTTTTATTCTGGATGCGATTCACTTGACAGCCCTAATCCAAATCTAAACAGCGTCTCTAGATACAAAAGAATATATTATGTGAGACCTGTTAAAATCAGTTTAGTTACACATACCAAAAAAACTGACCTAGATTAAAATGAGTAGCTTGATTTTCAGGTTTGGTGATTTGTTTCACATCGAGATCACTTTATCCAAGTCATCTGATCGCAGGCTTTCATACTTGCATAGCACAAAAACAACATGATGGCAGACAAAGGGATCATTTATTAGCTGCCATACGTCTAAACATTGGGGTTTTACTACAAACCTTTTTATGTGGGTTTAAACATCGCACGTTGTTGTATGTTGCTGTATCGCTTTACAACAAGGCTGCGTTTGTTAATATTTTCTGAAATTTGTGTATTTGTTAACAAACATTATTTGAGTTTTTTTCTTACATCATGATGGTTTATGTTCAGGTTTCAGCTCATTTTATTCAGAGCTAATGAAGGGGCTCGGTGCTGGTACCCGTCTGTGGGAACTACTGGACCGAAAACCTGAATTCCCTCTCAATGGTAAAAACACTTTCAACGTCTCTTTCAATTTTGCCTAAAAATCACACAAGAAAAGGCTAATGTCTAAATGCTAAAGGATTTTTGCATAAATAGGGAATATGCAACTCTTTTTCTCTATTAGAGGGGCTTGTGTTAAAACCAGAGCAGTTAAAAGGAGAACTGGAGTTTCGAAATGTGTCTTTTGCTTACCCAACAAGAAAGGATTCATCCATCTTCCAGAATCTAAGTCTGTCTGTACCGGCGGGATCAGTAATGGCAGTCGTGGGACCCAGCGGCTCAGGCAAATCCACTCTGGTGTCGCTGTTGCTCCGCTTGTATGACCCTGACTCTGGTAAGAACTGCAATATGTCAGAATGGATAGTAAGCTAATAAAGTACTATGACACAATTGCACAAATGTATTATCTTCACTATTTTGTGTTGCAGGTATGGTGATTGTTGATGGCCATGATATACGAGATTTGAATCCCTACTGGCTAAGGAGTCACATTGGTACCGTAAGCCAGGTAAGGAAGAACATCAGCAGGAGTAGAATCAAACCATATCTTGTTCCTTCTTTTAGTAACTCTTGAAATGTGTTTGTTTTAGGAACCTGTACTTTTCTCTTGCTCCATTGCTGAAAACATTGCTTATGGAGCAACAGACCCGAATCTGGTCACGTCACAGGACGTTTACAGGGCAGCACAGATTGCCAATGCACATGACTTCATTCAGGATTTTCCCAAAGGATATGATACAGTTGTAGGAGAGAAAGGAGTCCTGCTGTCAGGTATGACACATACCACAGACAAAAGCTTTGTTGTTATTTGAATTCCTAATGCTAATCGGTCTTGTAACTTTTTGTGTGATTCACATTATATGTCTTGCAATTTTTTAATAAACAGGTGGACAAAAGCAGAGGGTTGCTATAGCACGAGCCCTACTAAAGGTAATCTTTTGAGTTTATTAAATACATATGTATTTAATAAAATAATCTACGTAATTAAATAGAATATTGAAAGTGTATTTTGTCTTAAACATCTATGTGAATTTTCCAATACATTATTTTCCCCCCTGCTTTCAACAGAATCCCAAAATACTCCTACTGGATGAAGCCACAAGGTCAGTCTAAATTCCCAGATCACAAATCCCTAAAATAATTTATGTGATATCTTAAAACCCTCTTTCGATCATAGCATTTCAGTTTTGTGAATACTTGCATATCTGCCTATGTCTATGATAGTGCTCTGGATGCAGAGAATGAGTTCCTGGTCCAAGAGGCATTGGAGCGGCTGATGGACGGTCGCACTGTCGTAATCATTGCTCACCGTCTCTCCACCATCCAGAGCGCAGATGCCGTGGCTGTGCTGGACCAACACCGTGTGGTGGAGATTGGCAGTCACGCTCAGCTCCTCGCCAATGATCAGGGGCTATTCCGCAAGCTAATGGAGAAGCAGGCCTTCATGCAGACACAGCAGAAACAGGCTTTATTAAAATAAAAGCAACACGATAACTTGAAGATCACGAGGAGGATGCACACTAATCAGTACACTTTTAAAGTGATGACTATGGTTTAGTAAACTCCTTTATGACTGAATGACATGCATGAGTTAAGCCTTTGCAGTATGACAGACTGATCATTACAAAGTGCTGCTGGTTACTAAATACCAGATGGTTACGGCAGACATGTAAAGGAAATCGACTCATTCAGAGTCACAAACACATGTTTGCAAAGACATAACAAAGCTGATCGCTGAAGATTTCTTAAATGAAGAGAAGAGACATTGAAAACATGAAAAGGATCTGATATAAATTCAGAATATACAGCGCAAAAATCAAGTTGTAGACTGCACTGTAGTGCTTGATTTACCAAATGGAATATACCGATTTCGTCACAAATCATTACATAGCAGTGGAAGGTATTAACAGTCCAGATAATCAAGCAGGATATTTCTTGGATTAGAGCATCGTTAGTTCTTTAATCTTCACCATTGACGATGACAAATGTCAGTTTCTTGTGCCTGTATCAGAACAAAACTCACTGGAGAGTTATTTGCTGTCATCGGTAATGAGAATTTTGTTTTAAAAGGAGGTGCTCGGTTAGATGATAAATATTACCGTCACATTTTTTCAAAGCAAACACTATAAATATTTGATATATTTGATTGTAACATACTCACAGCCAATATATATTTATATGTGATCAGAGAGAATCTATTCAGAATTACAGGACATTTTAATATGTAGTGTGCTAACTTATTAGGTTTCAATATGTGGGAAAATGTCTGTTTTATGTTTTCTATCTACAAGATTCATTTGATTAAAACAAAGCTTAATCTCAAAAGCCATGTCTGCATGTTATATGAGAACCTATCACTTAAGTCACCGACAGAGGGCGCAGTTGATCTTAAGACATACAAAAGAAGTTCAGTATGGCATTTAGAAATGAACTACAAGATAAGGAGGGACAGGGTTGAATGAAGCACAAATGAATGTACTCACACATTTTGGTAACATACAATAAACAGCTTTAAGGAATCTTCTATATCACATTTACCTTTACTGCGTAGATAATTTAAGATAACAAGGTCTGATGTGAAAGATTGTTCATAATCGATGAAATCTCAAACTGTTGCCTTGTTTGGCCGCAGAGGTAAGCCGGTGACCCCCAACCCAACTGAGCACTGTTCTGGACCAGACTCGCTCAGCTCGACCTATTGCTAAGTATGGAGAAATATCAGCTCGGCTCTTGTTTAGTAAAAATGCAGAACACTGTCAATCACCTTCCTGACCTATAGCAATCACCCCCTATTGATCTGTATATGCATCTTTAAAAGAATTACATTAAAGGCATTTCATTTTGATTTAATCTGTTGTTCATGCCATACCCTATACAAACTGCTTTCAATCGCATGTCTCTTCAGTGCTTAATTAATCAAACTTAAGAAACTTAAGTTTGATTAATTAAGAACTTTGATTAATTAAGAACAAAACTTATATGAGGCAATCAATAATAAAATGAGGAATCATTTGAACACCGTCCAGTTTGTTTGCTTGCTGCCTCCGGCTGCATTGGAGCTGTGAACAGATGGCACAAATGGCCCCAAGTGTCAAAAATAGAAAATGCTGGGACTGAAATACACACAATTTACTTCTTCTGCTTGTTTTGACTTGCAAATGTGCAAGCATGTGTGTTTGGTGGATGGGGGGGTCAAGCACCAACAGAAATTGTCTGAATTTATATATTAAAGGTAATATATTTATTACTTATATTTATGTAAATGACTAAATATATTAGAATGGGCATTTATTGCAAACATCATTGATTTATTGTCCAAAATAAAATCAACACATTGTACGTAAACACTTTTAAATTATGATTTTATATTTGATGGACTAGTTTTTTAAATAAACAAACGCAATTGCATCCACTCCATACTGATTAACTTCTTACCTGCAACATAATTTTTCAACATTTATTTTTTTTAAATTTAAAACAGATTTACTTAACCAGCCTAGAGTAAGTGTAAAATCTCAACTGGAGAAAATAACGAGGCACAAATCTATTAAAACGCAATCTTTCAACTGACGGAAGACCCACTACGATATACAGCACGTGGGAGACTGCTGGTGTCCAACTGTGACGGCCCACAGCCTGTATACGGCTCCAGCACATTGCTATGATGGCTATCTATCCATTTAAGGACACTTGTGCTCTCTACGAACTTGAGAGAGTGGGGAGACACGCAGCTTTACAATGAAGTCCCCCCTCGTTTTCCCCGCAAGAACCTAATATGGTTGAAGGTTGGGGTGAAGTCCAGCTGAACCTACACATATGTTCAATGTTGTGGGTGTGGGAAATGCAGATGGTATATAAGGAGGTCTGGCATTAGAGGGTCTGTACTCCGTTACAGCATACAGTAGTGGCTTAGTCTTCACTGATCATCGTCAGAGAAAGGTAAGATCAACTTATTTAACTAAACTTACTTTAGCTAAGTTTTAACTAACTTAGTTTGTTGTTAAATCTTACTTTTAAACTTACTTTATGTTAAGTTGGCCTGGTTGATGACTATTATGTAAGCATTTGTCAAATTTGTAAAAATATTTCTAACATTTGTACATTTTAAAGCATATAATATTATTAACTTCTTCTTCATATACTACTTTTTTATATACGTTTATACTTTTGTATGCTTTTTATTCCTGGCTTGGCATTGCTATAGAGCAGGTTGCATTTTAAAAAGCAATTGTACTATATTTGTGTAGTATGTGCAGAATACATACTGTAGAACCAGACCGTAAAATAAAGTGCTGATATTAGTTTGAAATAATTCTTACTTTATGCAAACCAGTTTGTTGGACATTTCCTTTTACCCGAATCAGTGCATACATACCCATTTCAACATTCCTCATGATGATATCCTTCTTTAGAAACCAACAAGATGTGTGACGACGAGGAGACTACCGCCCTTGTGTGTGACAACGGTTCAGGCCTTGTCAAGGCTGGCTTTGCCGGTGATGACGCCCCCAGAGCTGTCTTCCCCTCCATCGTCGGTCGCCCCCGTCACCAGGTACACCCGGCCACATTTGCAACTCACAACTGTAATCTACCGGTCAAACATTTTAGGAAACATGAGTAAAATGTGTCTCATTACTTGAAAAAACTTTCTGGGGGTGTGTGCCTAAATGTGTACAATTCATTTATTACACAAACATTATAATTTATCATACACTCATGTTTTTCTTTACATTTCGTTTTATAAAAATGGATTTGGAAATAAAGAGCACAGAATAAGCACAGACTCCTTTAAAAATCTTTAAAAAGTATCTTAAAGTGAGACCTTAAGAAGCTGATTATACTAATGAATACTGAAGAAGAAAACATTTCTGCAAATTCTAGTCAAATATTTAGTTTTCTTTGTTATAACACAGTTCCAATAGACCATGTTTATTGTGATTATAAAAGTAGAAAATGATATATGCATGCATAGTGTAATTAAACATTGGTATATTTATTGTAACACTGACAACGCTTCCACTTACTTTTAGGGTGTCATGGTGGGTATGGGTCAGAAAGACTCCTACGTTGGAGATGAAGCTCAGAGCAAGAGAGGTATCCTCACTCTGAAGTACCCCATCGAGCATGGCATCATTACCAACTGGGACGATATGGAGAAGATCTGGCACCACACTTTCTACAACGAGCTGCGTGTTGCCCCCGAGGAGCACCCAACCCTGCTCACTGAGGCCCCTCTTAACCCCAAGGCTAACCGTGAAAAGATGACCCAGATCATGTTTGAGACCTTCAACGTCCCAGCCATGTATGTGGCCATTCAGGCTGTGCTGTCCCTGTACGCTTCTGGTCGTACCACTGGTGAGGCTTTAACTGATATTTACTTTTTATCACTTTTAAAAAAAAGCAAATATTCACACATGTCAACATTATATTTTAGGTATTGTGCTGGACGCTGGTGATGGTGTCTCCCACAATGTGCCAGTCTATGAGGGTTATGCTCTGCCCCATGCCATCATGCGTCTGGATCTGGCTGGTCGCGATCTGACTGACTACCTCATGAAGATCCTGACTGAGCGTGGCTATTCTTTCGTCACAACCGGTCAGATTTGTGTTCCCTTTGATATGAGTCCATTCATTAAGATCTCCAGACTTAATGGAAGTCTCTTTGTTGTCTACATATGATTGACCCTCGTATTCTCTGTTCACAGCTGAGCGTGAGATTGTCCGTGACATTAAGGAGAAGCTGTGCTACGTGGCTCTGGACTTTGAGAATGAGATGGCCACCGCCGCCTCCTCCTCCTCCCTGGAGAAGAGCTACGAGTTGCCCGACGGTCAAGTCATCACCATTGGAAACGAGCGTTTCCGTTGCCCAGAGACCCTCTTCCAGCCTTCTTTCATTGGTGCGCATAAAATTCATATAAAACAGGTTTTCATACAGTGTTTTGGCTTTGGTAATAAAGAATCTGTTTCTGAACAGGTATGGAGTCCGCTGGAATCCATGAGACCGCCTACAACAGCATCATGAAGTGCGACATTGACATCAGGAAGGACCTGTACGCCAACAATGTGTTGTCTGGTGGTACCACCATGTACCCTGGTATTGCTGACCGTATGCAGAAGGAGATCACCGCCCTGGCCCCCAGCACAATGAAGATCAAGGTAATGCATATATAATGTTCTCATCTATAATAACCCCAGCGCTCTGAGCATAAAGGCTTCAATGATCTCAGAATGCTTCATCCAAACATTTCTCTTTTAACTTTTACAGATCATTGCCCCACCTGAGCGTAAATACTCTGTATGGATCGGTGGCTCCATCTTGGCTTCCCTGTCCACCTTCCAGCAGATGTGGATCACCAAGCAGGAATACGATGAGGCAGGCCCCAGCATTGTCCACCGCAAGTGCTTCTAAATCCATCATCTGCATCTATACGCTGTGGATCACGCAATAATGGAGAATACGTTTATCATAACTGGACAGATTTGGTACAAATGTATTTTGTACCTATGTGTTACTCAATGAACGGGTTACGAGGACACATGATCCAAAAGACCATTGTACCATGTTATCTAACATGACACTGTTATATGTACATACATAGCCATTATTTATTAAAGTCCATTATTTGGTATTTCGTTTACGAGACTTGGTGTTGTTTTTTCCACGTGTGAAGATTGTGCCAAGCAAAGCAGAACTGTGAATAAGTTGGTAGAGTAAGATGATTCAGAGTAACTTTCTTTTAGGAAGCTCACACAAACTTTAGATGCAATCCACAACAGTTGGCCGAGTGATTTATTATTAACATCATTAATCTGACACTTAATAGCTTGTAATAATAGCTAATGAAGCCTACATAATACACCATCTGTCCCATTGAGGGTCATGTGTTAATAGTTTTTGATGCTCTTCAAAGTTAGCAACGATTCTATTTTATGAGTCTTTAACAGTTAAAGTTGACCCCATGGGATACTTTTTTAATTCTTCAACACTTCTAAACTAAAGAGTCAACATTTAAAACACTCTTGAATTGGATTGCTTTGTAAAATTCAGGGTAAATTATTCGTGATATTTAGGTAACACAAAGTTTGTCCTACCCTGGATATTTTCCGCCATAAGCCAAAAGTATTCGCTCACCCATCCAAATAATGTCTCAATGACTTCTCACTCGAGCGCTTCTGCACACCAAGACATTTTGGATAATTCAATGCTCCCAACTTTGTTTGAAGAGTTTGGATCTGACTTCCTCTTCTGACATGACATCAGTGCACAGAGTAAGGTCCATAAAGACACGATGACCGTCTGGTGTGGATGAACCCGATAGAACACCTTTGGGATGAATCAGACGGAGACTGAGAGTCGGGCCTTCTCGCCCCACATCAGTGACCTCACAAATGCTCTTCTGGAAGAACGGTCAAATATTCCCATAATTACTCTCCTGAACCTTGTGGACGGCCTTCCCGAAGAGTTGAAGCTGTTATAAAGGATGGACCCACATCATATCGAACTTTATGGATTATGGGATGTCACCTAAGCTCATATGCAGGTGAGCGAATACTTTTGGCAATTTAGTTATATAATTAATAATTAGTTCATATTTCAAGATGAAAACTGTCCTTACTTTTTTTAAACATTGTGAGTGTAGTGTTTACATTAACATTTAGTCATTTAGCAGACGCTTTTATCCAAAGCGACTTACAATAGTCGAGGAGACAATGAAGCGGTAAATAGCCGACACAACAATAGGTGAACAAGTGCTACAACAATGTTACCGAGTTACACAGAGAGAGAAGTTACAAAAAGTATATATTGTGTATATATATATATATAGTGTTATGTATTATGAATTATTAACCTTCTTTCCATATTTTAAAGCAAAAGTTAACACGAAAGATTTTGTTTAACTCATCATTTACTCGTCCTCTTGTCTTTCATAGACCGTCCTTCTCCCACAGAACACAAAAGAAGATATTTTGAAGAATGTCACAGACTAGAAGTGGCACACCTTCTTAAAACCAATCATATCCATCACCAACATTCTTCAAAATATCTTATTCTGCATTAAAAAGAAAAGTCAAGATGGAATTTTTTTTCAATTTAAAAGTTACAATACGGCATAAATATATCCTTTAAAAAGTCATTCTTTAAATATTTGTGTTGTGTATTATGGGATGTTAGATGTGTGCGTCATCGACACCTGTTGACACATTCTAGTGATTTCCAGCGCAGGGCGGAGCTAAACAAAAAGCGCTTCAAGCAGCGCAAGACAGGATTCACGTCTGCAAACAACAAGAGAAATCTGTTTATCTTCACATCCAAGCGTGATAAAAACAGTAAGTAAACATCAGCTTGTTTATGATCACATACCAAGGGTTATATCACCGGAAACATCGTCCAAACATGATGTAAACAGATCCGCTGACCTCTGTACACTTACTAATCTAGTAATGAATTTGACGACGCTCCCTAAATCTGTGGCGTACCGCTAACATTCAAACGTAAAGCACATTACACAACATCATCTCTTCCGTTTCTCTGTTTGAGCAATAAAACACATTATTTATTATTATTATTATAGTTTATTACCCCGCAAACAAATATGTAAATAGGTTAAGAGGATAACGTGACGCCATAGCGTAAACAGGCGTCAGCGCGAGGGGGCGTGTCGACCCTCACAGCTGTCCTCTGATTGGTTGTCTCTTCTCTGTTGCCATGGTGATTTGGTTTAAATGTCTGGCGCGGTCTGCTGTATCTTCATGTTTTCACAGACACACATTCTCTATCGTGTGGATACAAAACCAATCCAAGAGATCCATCACCGACATTCTTCAAACTATCTTCCATTTCTTTTCCGCATTATAAGACCCATGCGGGTTTGAGAAGTCCACCGAGGAACATGGTGACGAAGCGGATCAGATCGGAATACATGAAGAGGTTCAAAGACCCAAAGTGGGACTCGTACGCGAGATGTTACGAGAACTTGCTGAAGTACAGACTGTCGAGACGACTGCTGGAGCAAGCGCACAACCCTTGGTTCTGGGGAGAATGTGGAAGTGAGACGGACTCGAGCGGGACGTCTACACCTCTCGGCCGTAACAAAGTTGAACCTCAGAGGTCACGGGATGTGAAAGCGGCACCAGATGTGACACCAGAACCTGCAGCTGAGCATCAAGAACGAGACGCACGTATGTTCAAAAGTGTTAAAGTCACAATCAGGATTTTTGCAAACATGTTGAAAAGAATGCATTTCATCCCACAGAGACCCGGGGTGCCGAGCAGAATCACCCGATTGTGGAATTGGAGAAAAGAAGAGAGTCCACTCCGGTTCTGAACGCGGAGTCAGACACACACACACAAAACAAAGCAAAGCCCAAACGCCTGTCGTCACATAAAAGCTCAAGATCAAAGGGAAAGCCCCATGCCACCAAAGATGCCCCCAAAGATGCCACCCAAGATGCCACCAAAGACCCCGACAAAGAGAACCGCCATCCTTTCGCGCTGTATGGTGCCGGAGAGAAGCAGACGGATATGGCCTCCAGGAAAACCCATAATGTGGGTCCTGCAGCCTCGACATCAGAGGTAAGTGTCATATCAGTACAGTACAGGATGTGAATTATCATACATTATATAACCATTCTTCTCTTTAGATTCATGAGTCAGCCTTGCGGGCGAAAACCAGGCGGGAGGCGGAGAAGCAGATAAGGAGAGTCGACAAGCAGAGAGCAAAGTCCGTTGACCTCGAAAAGAGCGGAATTAAGATTGTCCCGGATTACAACCCCTGGATGACAGAATACATGCGCTGCTTCTCTGCCAGGGCACGGTAGAATCTGCTGCGGAAGGCCTTGAGAATAAATGTCTGTAGCTAAACCCGGGTTTAAAACGGCAACTTCTCACTTGGAAGAATGTATTTTATCCAGCTGTCTTCTGGAGTGACAGTACATTTGAATCAAATTCAAATTTTAGGGTTTATTTACACAGATGTGTTACATTTATTGGTACAGTACATATGAGATACGACATCACGGTTCAATGGTTCTGCAGGGCAACATGTCAAACAATCACTAACATTGGCTGGCAGTGAGACTTGCCGTTGTCTTTTGAGTTTGATTTGAGTGATAAGTTTGATGTATTATATCAAATGTTCATTCATATTTAGGGTTCATAGAAGTATTTATTTTGTCTTCCTCTGAAATATGTGTCAACTGTGAATATTTGTGAAGTGTTCATATGAGTTTTTGAATGAGCTGCACATTTGGAGGAAATTTTACATTGTTCTGTGTTCACATTCATTGTGTGTGTTGTAACTAAACCATTTAGAAATTTGAAGATAATTTCATCCATTTACAGTTTCACTTATTTTAATGCTACTGTATTGCGTTCATTTTTAGCACATTGTACATTAAATGTTTTTGGTGGCAATAGTGTGTTTTTTTAATAAATCAGGAATTATGATATGAAGATAATTTATATAAGAGTTTTAAATTTAGTGTTGTTCTAGTTTGTATCTTAAAGTAAAGAATTGTGTTTGTAAAAGTGAATTTTGCACTCCAAAATGTTCTTTTTCAATTCTTGTATATATTATTGAAGTATTTTGTGAATAGTGTTTACTGTAACAATGATGCCATGATACCACTAATGAATTAAGTTGATGTATTTCCATTCCACTGTCTGATTTAAATTCTGCAGAAGATGGTTTGAAGGGTATTCAGTTATTGTTTAAAGTATTTGTTAAACATTTAATATTATTGTGGTGGAAAATGTAGTTTGTAAATGTGTTGTAGTCCTAATATTTTTGTACTGCATTTAGTCGGTTGATATACTACCTGCGAACTGGCTTAACCAACACAATAAAGTATGTTTAAAAGAAAGATGGATGAGTATTTGTATTTGTAGTTGGGGATAGATTTAAATAATCACTGCATTAAGTTTAAACAGAGTAGGTGCATCCAATAATGAAAATTCTTCCATGAATTCTACCCCTGATATCTCAGTTGTAATATTCCTCGAAATATCTTTTTTTTTGTATTTCAATGTAGTCTAATCTGATTAATTCTTACAGGCATTAATGCTTTACACAAAGATAGTGGGATGCATTGTGCGGGTATGGTTTATCATTAATATTTGTATGCAATGAATCTTGTAAAGAATGGAATTCAAAAGAACAATATATCCCGCATTTTCTTTATCGAAGAAAAAAGAGGAACACACATTCTAGTTTTGAAAAGAAGGAATTGCTTTAAACACAAACATTAGTGTTATTTTAACAAACATCCTACGAATTAGACTGCAACACTAAAAATGCTTTACAATAAATACTTAGCACTGTAACACTGTGACTTTAAAATCTGTTGATACTGACAATTTATTACAGCGTAATATGGTGGTAAGTGTGTGGTGACCCTTGTGTTTTGCATTTAAAATTGTTTTAAGCTCAAAACAAATACATAATGCAAGAAGGAATATTTCTTGACACGGACTTCAATAATCACTTTTGTTTTTCCGTAAAATAGTCACAAAATAAGTTGAAAATAAAATACCATTAATGAAAAGCAAATGATATGTTTGTAGAATAATACACATTATACACTTTCACTGATCAAATGTACAGCTGCACTGAAAGAGCAATAATGTGGTAAGCCTAAGCTATATTTATACAGTATATATGATGTGTATAGTCAATTATGATAATGCAGTACTGCAACAAGGAAACATGCTCCATAGCGATAATATAATCTCTTCTCTACACAAGATCTACATAGAGGTAAGAGGGAAAGATGGGGCAGGGTCTCAGTGCAGTTATCTCAGGGATAAGGAATGGGTCTTTTAATTACCCTTAAGGTTTTGGGGTACCAGAGATGTCTTTGCGTGGGCCCGATGGGACAGTAAACATTTTCTGGAGCCTTCTGAAGTGCAGGGGGACCCTGGCACGCTGAACAGAAGTTAAAGTAAGTAGAGGGAAACGGTTGCTCCACCACGTTGAGCTGTACGTCATGCTCCTCACTGATATCTTCCTTGTGTTCATGAAACCTGCCTTTAAACAGAGATAAGATTTGAGACATGAAGAACATGTGATAAAGGAATACTTCTTCCAATAAATGTTCATGTTCTGATGGACATAGATAAGACATTTGGTTGAATGCTTGTTCGAATTCCTGAACCCTACTGACTACAATAGTAAATAAATAGTCAAAATATCTCGCTTTGTGTTCAACAGAAGACATTTTTCATACTATTGTAATCAATAAGGTCTAACAGCTGTCTGGTTAGAAGCATATTTCCAATATCCTTCTCTGTGTTAATCAACAAAGTTATACAGATTTGGAACAATTCAAGGATGAGTATTTCGGGGGGATTTGATCTATCACTTTAAGTTAAATTAAGCTAAATAAATATTTTAACAATGATATTTGAGTCACCTGTCATTTTTGTTTAAGGCTTTGCATACACTTTTAGTTCTTATACACATGCCTTTGTTTGACTTATTCCATGATTCTTACACCTAGTTATTTTAGGCAAGGCAATCCTACTGACTGTTAATGTCTTATATGACTAACCAATAAGCTGACACCTTTTTTTTGCCTATAAAGATAAGAGAAAGTGTCTTCCCAATTAGCCTGAATCTTCCTCTGACACCTTGAATCTCTATTTCTAGCTTGCATTCCAAGGCCACCAAAAAAGGAACCTTAGAAACCTGATGTGTTGGGTGTATAGGGGGGCTGTGAACTATAAGCAGTTAAATATATACATTCTCCTGACGCTGTTTCTCATGTAGGTCTGTGGCATTTGAATGATAAGCCTCAGCAGTGGGTGAAGGGGTTTGGAGCAGTTGTTTCTCCCCTTGAGGGGAAGAAGGTGAAGCATTTTCACATGTGTTTGTGTGTGTGTGTGTGTGTGTGTGTGTGTGTGTGTGTGTGTGTGTGTGTGTGTGTGTGTGTGTGTGTGTGTGTGTGTGTGTGTGTGTGTGTGTGTGTGTGTGTGTGTGTATATCATTGGTGCTGTGTCATCTTCAGTCGTATGGAAGGCATGCAAAAGAAAACTTGAGGAGCATTTGGGGGTGGTCAATGACAAATATAGCTGCCATCTTAAGGAGACCATGCCAAATACAGTACAGATGCTGTGGAACTCCTATCCTTTTACAGACAAAAGTGGTGGGATTGGAGGAAGGAAACATTGATAACCCTTAGTTAATAATTTACTGAACCTGAATGAACTACGTAAGACAGGTAATGGGAATCTCTATGCTTAATCTTTAAAGGTCCTGTTTGGGATGTCTTGTGGTTAGGTTACAAATTGCCACCATAGGCTTAGATCAAGCCCCCTTCAAAACCTACGGAAGCTGAGAGAGAACAAAGATGTCCCTTTTTTTAAGTTCAATGTGGAAGGAAATACCATATTTATGAAATTTGTTCTGGGGAGAAGTTTGTACGTTTAGGGCTTCTGTAGAAACCTTGTTGTGCATTCCTTGTAAGAAGACCCATGCGGTATGTAGATAGAAATATCTCATTTAAGATATAAAACCATAACGGTTTATTATGCAAGGGGGTTTTCAAACCTTTAAACCCAAAGTAATGTATAAAATAGCATTTTGATTTCGTGAAAACTAATATAAGTTTACTTAAAATGTCATAAATTAATTATTCTCCATCATTTTCATTCCTTCAGGAGTCATTAAAAGCTAAATAAGTTTATATTAAATTATTAAATAAAAGACCAAAACAGTGCAAACAGAAAGCAACCACAAAGTACACTTAACAATAGACGTAAAATTTATATCCAGGACATAATGTCCTGAGTCAAGTGGACAACTTCATCTTATTAAATCTGGATGCAACTTGCTATTTTTAGCTCAAGAAGAAAGCTGTACGACATTCCCACATCCAAACAACAGAATACATACATATCTCATCAAACAAACACGATGAACATTCTTAAAATAAATATGAAGATCTTCACATCACAAAATCTTTTTAAACTCTGATTGCAACGCAGTGTCTGAAGCTTCACCTGGTTGGTCAGCTGTCTGGGTTATGTGTGCTAACAGCCGCACTCCTGCACGCTCTCTGCCTGAGCCCGTCTGGGAGAACGCAGCTGCCGCAGTGCTGCATCTCCATACTGGATTCCTGAACCCATACGCTCTGGATCCAGCTCTCCTACATTATAAACACAGTATCTTTTGTATTTTCATAGACACAAGTAAATGTAATTGCGCTTGTGGTGCTTGTGGTATTGTACCTGACTCTATTTTGTTAAGGATTTTCCGAGCACACTGAACGAAAGCTTCCTCTACATTCTCCCCTGTTAGTGCGCTGGTCTCCAAAAACATGAGCTCTGAAATTAGAATGTAACAATTACGCAAATGTATGATCAATACCCAAATTATCATTATCTTCTATCGTTATATTATCATTAACTATTCACATTCATAATTATGATTATATGGGATATAATAAAACCTTTTTAAAAGATCTAATAAACATTTTTGTACCTACACCTTGTCAATGTGTAAATAAAAATGTAAGTAATACCAATTGTAAGTCTATAAGTTTAGTAATCCCTATTACCCATCAGTTGATACATCTATCCTGTAGCGACCTCTTGTGGAATAGTTACAATATGACTTCAAGTGCATTTTTGAAAATGTCACACAGTATACACATGAATCAACTGTTCAATACATTATATTTTATAATGCCTTCGTCATCTAGATTACAATGGCTTGACTGTAATCTAAAATGTACCATTTTCTTGAGCAAATCTTGAGGCCTCCAGGAAGGTGACTTCACGATCAGCATCCAAATCCTTCTTATTTCCACAAAGGATGATCACTATGTTCTGGCTGGCCAACATCCTGGCATCTGTCAGCCAGTTGGTCAGGGCATTGTATGTTTCTCGACTAACAGTCATAGACAGACAAAGAGACAAAGTGTGAAAAATCAATACAGCGTTAACTTCAGAAAGCACTCATGGATCTAAGTGCACATCGTCTGGTCTGAGAATCGGCAAGCCCAGGCATATGTGATGGGCAATGAAGTGTGTGATGGACAATATATTATGACTTTTTTAAGTAAAAATTGAGCAATATTATGACAAAATATTTGACATGCATAAGTGTGACTTTACCTAGTGATGTCATAAACCAGAAGAGCCCCTGCTGCCCCTCTGTAGTAGCTGCGTGTTACAGACCTAAAGGAAAAACATATTCTGTAACATTTAAACCTCTGAAATTCACTTTAGTAAGTTTGATATTGTTTCACTTTACTTAAAACCTAATTTTCTGGCATGCTGCTGTGATCGCGATCCGATATGCATTCAATTAGCCAAAAGTCAACTTGACCTGTATTGATATAAGTCAGTATCAAGACAAATCTAGACAACAAGTTGAATCACATCTGCTCACATCAGCATTGTTTCAATATAAACAACAGTAATTACAGTACTACTCCTGCTCACAATACCATCAGCAGAATTGGCATGTTCAGCCGGACTCAAAAGCCTTCATCATATTTAATTCTGAAATGAACATGTAGGGCAATATTAAGTGCAAACAACAGAATGATAGTAATCGAAAACACAAATCAAATGAGCACTTTAATGCATAATAAACAGAGCTGCAACTCAGGAAGAATTCCCTTTGCTGACTGAAGACGAGACCAATCGCATAATGGGTCGCTCCACGGAATCGAATGATTTGTCTGATACTTGTGATTTGTTTGCTATGGCGTAACTGTTACGAACAATACATCTTTTCAGTCTTGCTAATAACATAATAGCCTTTATTGATCTCAAAAATTAAAAATATGATTTTTATTCTATAAACATCAATCAATTTGTGTAGAATCTCTATCAAACATATTTTTATTAAGGCTATTCTAGCTGGAAAGCGAGACAAACATTCAGATGAAATGAAGTCAGTCGGATATGATCTTTACAAATCACGTAATCCGGAGTTAAATCTCAGCCCGGCAAAAGCCGGCATGTCTCTAAATCCATAACATTATCATCACCTCCCATACCCGACGGCACTACGGACAATAAGCCGGACCTGATACAAAAATGGGTACACACCTGAACCGTTCCTGTCCCGCCGTGTCCCAGATTTGGAGTTTGACAAATTTGTTGACAACACTGATAATCTTTGAGCCGAATTCAACCCCGATGGTGTGATTGGAGTCATCTTTAACTGCAAAAAAAGTAAACAGACAAACTTATCTTCCCACTGTAGGATTAATGAAGCATGTGTGAA
>CM065665.1:12804979-12861845 GCA_033220385.1 Triplophysa yarkandensis
ACCATTTACCCAACATTTACTGTTGTGTAAGAATATATTTGTTAGAGAGTTGGACTTGTGATCTGAAGGTTGTGGGTTTGAATCCCAGTGTCAGCAGATAATGACTGAAGTGTCCTTGAAGACATCTTACCTCTGTCATAGTTGGCAACGCATCATGTTTATAAGTTACTTTGGAGAAAAGTGTCTGCCAAATGAATAAATGTATAAATATAAATAGAAAAATGAAAAAGAAAATATCAGAAAAAATATATTACAGTAAAAAGATGTCCGGCTACATCTAACTCACTAACTCACTACTTTTCTAACTACTCACTCTATCAAAAAAAAAAAAAAATTTTTATATATATACTTTTTGTAACTTCTCTCTCTGTGTAACTCGGTAACATTGTTGTAGCACTTGTTCACCTATTGTTGTATCGACTATTTACCGCTTCATTGTCTCCTCGACTATTGTAAGTCGCTTTGGATAAAAGCGTCTGCTAAATGACTAAATGTAAATGTAAATGTGTTGCACTGACCTGTTTACTGTAGTGGACAACAAGTGTTGTAACATCATGTGTGTAAGTGAAGAATCTGACACATATTTAGTATTATGGCAAAGTATACTTAATATGGGGGTGATCTTCATTATGCCCAGCCTTGTGTGGTTGGCAAAAACTGGTCATATGAATATGAGATTTCATTTGATAATGCTTTGTGTAGTTTTGGTGGGTGCGTGGTTTTGTGAATTGTGTGAAGTATTTTCATAAATTTAGACTAGTCTGAAAAATTGTGTGTTAGCAATTAAAAAAAAAGTGCAAATGTTTACGAGTTTCATAAAGATTGAACATTTGTATTTAGACACTCATAAAACTTTATTCAAATTTGGACACTATATATGATTTGTGGTTTGGTTTGTTTTATTTACTACACACACATTGTCTCTTTCTAGTAACCACCTGGGGGTGGTACTTACTTACTTTTACATTGTTAAATCCACATTGATGATCTCTTACAGTGTTTAGAAGAGATAATCTGGTGTTTAATTTTGATCTCTTCTGTGTGTGTGTGTGTGTGTGTGTGTGTGTGTGTGTGTGTGTGTGTGTGTGTGTGTGTGTGTGTGTCTCTGTGTGTGTGTGTGTGTGTGTGTGTGTGTGTGTGTGTGTGTGTGTGTGTGTGTGTGTGTGTGTGTGTGTGTGTGTGTGTGTGTGCGTGTCTCTGTGTGTGTGTGTGTGTGTGTGTGTGTGTGTGTGTGTGTGTGTGTGTGTGTGTGTGTGTGTGTGTGTGTCTCTGTGTGTGTGTGCGTGTCTCTGTGTGTGTGTGTGTGTGTGTGTGTGTGTGTGTGTGTGTGTGTGTGTGTGTGTGTGCGTGTGCGTGTGCGTGTGCGTGTGCGTGTGCGTGTGCGTGTGTGATGAAGAAAATCAGGAAAAATCATTAGGAAAAAAGACAGAGCCTTTAAATGGTATCAAGATTTAGCACTTGAAAGGATTTGTCATGGAAACTCTGACAGCAGTTATTTGGATCTTTTGTAAATTGTCATCCATAAATTGTTCACTGCATACCATCCCAGAAGGACTGGTTGATGTTATTACACACAAACATAATGTAAAGCATATGAAACAACGGCTTTTACATATTACATAATCTGAAAGATATAATCAGTTCCTGCTTCACATTCATTTATAAACTAGATCATTTGAAACCAGTAGACAAAGATCAATCTGAGGTTTTAGGATCCTATCGGAGGCTTTCCTTCACCCCGTCATACAGAATGAGCCACTACATATCTTCTCCAGTTGGCCATAAGTTTATTGCATAATGCTTCAAGGTGTATAAGATGCTGTTTTATCATTACTCTCCATAGGACAAAGTCTCATTCGATTTATTCACTTTAGAGAAATAGTAAAATCTGTAATATAATGAAAAGAGCAAATCTTCATTTATTACCTATTTAATTCATCTTTGTAGTGAATGTATATTATCTGACAACCTTTAGTCTGCACGTAAGTATATATGCTAGACTGCAATTATGAGCTTATGGTATGGAGAAGGGAGGCGTTCGTTCATCCCTGAAGATCTCTGCTATCACCAGAACACAATGGTAACCAGGAAGAAGGGAAGTTAACTGTCCTTGAAATCTAAAATTGTCATTGCACTGTCTGCACCAGGATGTTATTTTAAATTGTGGGCGGTCCTGTCAGCTCAAAGCAACGATTAGAAGGGCTTGCATCTGTGCCAGGTTAAACCTCAGGGCAGAGAATGTGCGATAACACAAAAACTGTGACTCGAATGCCGTCCCGATATGAAATGCCATTGTTCAGTGTTTTGCGCAAGTTTTCTGCAATGTTACGATAAAGACATGCTGACATGAAGGAATGAGACACAGTATTACACTTTATAGCCATTTGATTTCGTAGATGCATTCGACAGCAAATGTGTGTTCTTTCTGTGCTCCACTTCCATTTAACAAATCTGGCAACCGTTTTTTCCCAAAGCACATTTTCAGTTACCCTGCAGGTTGTTGAATCTGAACCCCAACAGTTTGGGATCAACCCACTCAACTCGTACACCGTCTGATTCATGCAGTTTCTTCCCCCTGTGCTCCACAGAACAACATATGGCTTGTTAGTTTAAAGCGAGGGAGAAAACACACCCCAGACTTGTGCGCCGTAACAGTGAGAGCTTTGACTGGATCGGCTTTCATTTTGTGATGTGTCAGTGTTCCTATCTTCCAAATCCTGCAGCTAAATGGCTGTTTATTCTATAGCACAGTGTCCTTTCTAGTGATTTAACTCTGGAGCCAAGTTGCAAAGTCTCACTCTCAACCAGAATGAATTATGCTGTTGTGTTGGGTCCGCTCAGAGACTTAAAAGAAGAACTATACAGACATTCGTCATAAGCGAGTCCGCAGAGAGAGATGCATGTTGGAAATGCAGGGTTGGGTTGTGCAGGCCAAAACTGATGTGGTCAAAATGTTAACAAATGTTAGTTGTTGAGTGAACATAACTTGATCAGTAAAGAGGGCTCTTGACACATCCTGGATGATTGTTACACTGGATATGTGGCAGTAATAGAGAGCTGGACAACATTTATTTGTTAGATGTGACCAGGGCTCTGTGGTTTGCAGAATAATCCGATGTAATGTGTACAAGGGAGCTGGACGTTAATCCTTAATATCACAGTTAGATCAAACACACATTTAGTAGATCTTTTAAGATTCATCTGAGAGTAAAATAAGTTTTAGTGCATTTAAACAGTAGGATAGTGACATCACAGTTACACCCACTCTCTCAAAGATACATGTCATCTGTTATCAGCATGTCTGTGCTTAACCAAACTGATATATTGTAGCAAAGCAAAAGGTTTCTGAAGGCACTCACACAGTCCTGTCTCTATAACACTTCATGGAACAAAGAGCTCACCATTGTTCCCAGCACATCACTATTGGAGACGGAGAGCCTGGGAGACAGTCGAACAAGAGAGAGAGTGGGGGCGGAGAAAGAGATGGTGGTGGTCTGAGATAGAGGGATGGGAGAGGTGGGATTTGGCACTGTTTTCATCATTAACCTGGTACAAAAGAAGATTTGGGATCACTTGGCTTGTGTTCTGTGGGTCGCTGTGAGTCTTTAAAGGCCTCTATGGAAACATTGCAATGCCAGATCACAACACTCTGGCTCGGAAGATGTGAAGCGCTCATTTTTTAGACACAAAACACAAATCCCCTTTTTTCTAATGTCAACCCATTACCGTTGTTACTGCCCAGTGTTCCTGCAGCAGAACTGGCAGAGGATTGCGTTAACAGTCGAAAGACTGTGGCTTTGAATCCAAAGGATCACACATAAATATAGAGCTTGGATGCGGTGGAAGTCGCTTTGAATAAAAGAATTTTCAACAACATCATTATAATCCATTCCTCAAGATGTAAAGGTACTGTTCCAGAAACAGTTCCTGTTTTAGATTTTAACACCACAACAATACAAATACGATCAACATGAGCAAATCAGAGAGAATCCCTAAGATTTTGATTTATCGGAAATTTTATTGGAATAAATATATTTTGGTAAAAATGGTCCGTTAATGTAGTTACATCATAACTAATATAAATCCTTTAGTTAACAGAAGGCAATAAATGTGTTTTACCCAAAGAAACACTAAGACAAACACACAATAACAATATCATTTAAAATAAAAACAAAATCATAGTATAGAATAAGGAATAGCTTAATAATGCATGAATTTACGAATATGAGCACATTTTTACAAGATCTTTTCATTGAAGCACACAAGCATTTTGAAAACATGGATCAACAGGTTTTGCACAAAACAGTGGAGAATATTTCAAATACAGTCTGTCATTACAGATCCCACCGTAAATCTTTAACATAACTAGGTGTCCAAATTCCAAATGCATTAGGCCAAGCAAACCCTTGTTTGAACAGATTTATCTCAACTTAACATTCCCAATTCTCTCCCTCTCTTCCGTCTACTCTCACATTGTTCAATGGTAAATGTTTGATGGTCTGGGGATGGTCAGGACCAAGGACATCATGATAAATGGACTTGATCTATGACAATATGTTCAATAAGAATGCGTGTGTCTCCAGGAGAGTGGTTGGATTCATCAGAACTTGAATTGAATGCTAATGGTGTGAGCCCATCTGTCATGGTGAAGGCTCACAAGTCAATTGTGTCTCTGATGACCCTTTGGAGACTCCATGGGGACCTTTTATCTGTCACACATTTCTGAAAAGAGATTGAATCCAGAAATCCAGAAACTAAGATAATCTTTCACAGGATACCAGTGAACAAAGTCATCAGTTTACATTTATTCGGCAGATGCTGTTATCCAAAACTCACAGTGCATGGAGGAGATATTCATGAGTTTGTGAATTCTCTGGAAATTAAATCTGTGAACGTGGCATTGTACCAGCTGAAGCTGAAAGGTCTTGTACGAGACCGCCATTCTATAAGAGGATATTTCAAAAACGTATTTTGTTGAAGAGATAGTTTCCCAAAATTGAAATTTTTTTTGGTATTCACTCCCATTGGTATTCAAACCTCTATCAAACCTTTAAACCTCTGCAGAACAAAGTTAATAAAAATAGTTGGTTATTGAACAGTGACATACATTCCCTTCTACTATGTGAATGGTTGCCAGTAACCAACATTCTTCAAAATATCTTTTTTAAGTCATACGGGTCTAAAATGTCAATAGGGTAAGTACGTTTCCCTCAGATTGTTTTTAAAATCCAACAATACCAACTAAACAACTCCCACAAACATTTTTGCAGAATGACTACCAGACTTATCAATCATGTCAACATGATCACTTTAATTAAAATATTTTACAATATCTACAATCCTCAACCATTAATGATATGCACATTTGAGAAATAATGATCTTCATAAGCATACGATTTTCAGACTGGGCGCAAATACAATAACTAACAATTTAAAGGTTAACGAGGTGATCACAGAAGACACTAGAAGAATGAAGAAATATAGATGCAAACTTTGTCTTTGAGAAAAATGAAATAGTAGACTTATTGAGAACCTGTCTGGATTTCTGATACAAGCCATCGTACATTCACATGATGAGAAGGAAAAAGGAGACAGTCCATGCATGACAACCAGCAGTTCAGATGTGGAATATGAAAAACTATATAAAATATGTTTGATATATTTATCAAGAAAGCATCTGTACTTTTTTGTTCCACATGAGTGTGCAGGTGAGATTGGGGGATATTATTGTTCATTGAAGCTTAATAGACCGACCACAGAGGAAATATGTTTTCCATGCACTGACGTATTATTTTAGACTGTCTCCAGCCAGTCCATTATTGATTCCATATTATGACCATTACTGCCAAAAGCAGTCAACTGCTGGGAAAATGTCTTTCTCTTTTGTACTAAATTCTTTCACTTTGAGTTTCACATCAAATCAAAATCACATATTAACTACACTAAGTTACATCAAGTTACAAAGAAAAAACTCTTTAAAAACCCGAGAGCATTATTAAACAAATGTCTTTCGTATGTATAACCTTTATCATGTTAAACACTGATGATAATGAAATGTTTTGATTTCAACAAATCGGGCCTCTCATCCTCCCATGCAAGCTGTGGATTATCTTTTCTGTTTTTCATTCTGGTCTCCTCCAAAATATGTCCGGCCCGGACCGACAGTTCCGCTTATGTCACAAATTATTATCACTGCAGATAACGGCTGCTGTTCACAGGCATGTTGAATAAATACTGGATCTGGCAACACCAGTGGACACAATTGTAACACAACACAATTGTAACACAAATATTGTATTATAAGAGCACTACATTCCTGAACACTTTATAATACTCAGTATTACAGTGTTGCATGAAAAACATTGTTTTTTGTTTCGTGCTATGGAAAGATATAAGACAGATGGAGACACAAGTAAAAGGGCTATTTGTTTCATTAATAGAAACGTCCACCCCCAACCGAGGGAGTTGAGAAGATCTGCTGACATTATTCTGTCTAAATCCTTCCTTTTATCAGCAGGAGATCACAGAGTTCATACAGGAGTCAAGGCATCCCGGCCTCACAGTGATATAAAAAGTGAAAGAAATGAGGACAGCACATATAAGCGGGGATAAAATGTGTTTATCATGAGAAGAGGTCATTTATAGACATCTCGTTTGACCTTGCTGGTTTCTAATATGTGCAAGCAAGCATTTGATCCGTCAAACCATCCTGAATCTCTTACGGCTTATCATCTCACAGTCGTTCCAATTTCAGCAGTTGCGGCGCATCACCAAAATCCCAGACCACATCCAAAGTGTTTTCACTTTAACAAGTTTTCCAAAACTTTCCCGTGTGAGTCATGACACCAAGCGAGATTTTACAGCTGAGCTGAATGACATCTGAATTTCTCATCTTCGCTCGACTGACCTCTCCGCCTCAATGCATTCATCACCAACACACTACTGACGGACACAAAATAATCATACGGATGTCTTTGAGTTCTCTAATGCTTATCTGATGGCTTGCATCCCTTAAACTAAATTCACAGCACACTTTTAAAAAGAACGTCTTGTTCCTAACAAATATTAAATGGATCACGGTTACTCTCTTTTGTTCACTGCTTGCCTCAGGGTCATGCACAAACTCAGGTTTCTTGAAAATGTGTTTTATCTACTTAAACTGAAAAATGATTCACACTCCTAAAAAACACCTGTTGGCCTCAGCAATATATATATATATAAAACCGAAAATGTACAGTGGAGAAAAACAATTAATCTAGAACAAATGAATTAAAATAATGAGCATAAAAAATGAAATTGTAAAGGGTAGGCCAATGGTTAGTCTGGTTAAAAGGATAATTCTACCATTGATTACTCAATAGTAAGTTGGTACAAACCTGTTATAATCATCGCTTTGTTCTGATGATCATAAAGAAAGATATTTAGAAGAAAGCAAGCACGTGAAAACTCTGGGGTTCCATTGACCAAAGAGGTATGTTTTTTGAATATTTTGTTTTGAGATAAAAATTTTGTCTACTATGGTGGTGCCACAAAAACATGCAAAAATTTTCTCAAATATAAACTGGTTTGGAACAAATTGATGTTGAGTAATTCATGATAGGATTCAAATTTTAAATATTTCAAGTTTTCAAAAAAGTTCATGTTCTGTGGTATAATTGTGGCACAAGCAAAAAAGCAACCACACAGCCAAGATTAAGAGGCCAGCAGAGCTCAACAAGCTTAACAAAGAGCAGTCATTGAACTCAATACCCCAACATGAAGGTGTATTTGCAAACAGCTGCGTTGCTTTGGAGGCCGGGGTAATGTTTTCTTCAAGGCCGTGTTGTGACTCATTGGCCGTGATAACAGAAAGTCAAAGCTGTATGCAAGATCCAGAACACCCCCAAAACCTTCAGATGCACACGTATTTGCAAACACACACACACACACACACACACACACACACACACACACACACACACACACACACACACACACACACACACACACACACACACACACACACACACACACACACACACACACACACACACACACACAGACGCACGCACGCACGCACGCACGCACACACACACACACACACACACACACACACTTGCTCAGCATGCCTCCATTACCCCTGTTTAGTATTCAGACTGACATTCAAACGCTGCCTATCAATCACACACGCACTAAAAGAGCCTCAAAGCAATTTTATTGAGCTCAAACTGGGCCATAGACACATTGGCCAAGTTGGGCATTGTTGCTCCACTGGTAGCAAACTATAGTTAAACAGTATATGACGTCTTTGTGGTTTTTAATATTTGACGGATAATAGATGGAAACTTTTCTAAATATTGACTTTGTGGTTTCACAATACATTAAAAACTCTGTGACTGTTTGTCTTCTGAATTGGATTTAGAAAGTAAAGTTATTTGAGCACCTTCCTATGTTCGGTTACATAACTAACTAATCCCCACCTGCTGCGGAAGAAAGTTTTCGACAAATTGATGCATGTCTACAACAGGCTGGTAGTAATTCAATAAACTGATTTGTTCCAGAGTTGCTTTGGGTCAAAGGAAAGCATTGAAACAGATTGCAGGTGGCATGAAGTTCAAATAGTGAAATTGATGCGATGCAAACTTTATGACATTTCCATTAGGAATAATATGTATATTTTTACAGGAAACGTGTGTTTTAGTCACAGCGGCGTACTGAAAATGCTAGTGGCACTTAAAGTATATGGTCCTATATAACTGTGTTAAAACTTAAAGAAAGATTGCTTACAGATACAGTTGTCTGCATCTGAAATGTCTGGACCCAATTACACATGCGGCGGTTTAGAGGCCTGGCCGGTAGCCAGAACTGTTCCACATGATCTGTTGTTAGTCTCTTCTGACCCCTGTTCACACACAGTCAAACACACACAAACACAAGTGCTCTCTGGTTAACAACCAATGAAGGACAAAAGAAAGCGATTACGTAAGACATAAGACCAGGGTATATTTCACATCTTTACAGTGACGTGGCTGGCCCGCAGCTGTCCTCTATACCGTACTCACACTGTTTAGAAACAATGCACCATAGCAACACACGGGCTTTCATTCAGTTTGCACATGTTCTCATGGGTGTCGTCATGAAGTTACTTTCTTTGTGCCTCTCGCTCTCTCCTGCCTCTCTTCTTCCAGTAAATAAGCGCCTTGACTAATTCCTGAGAAAATTCGGGTGACAGATTGTAGTTATGCAACTTAATAAGAGGGGATTGTAACCCGGAGCCATGCTGTTCTGTTGGATTTTTCTCTCTGACCCTTTCCGCTCTGCATCTTAGATTTCTTGCAGTTATTTTCTTGCTGGATGTAACAAACACTGCAAATCTATTTTAGGTTAAAGGGGGTTATAAATCAATTAAAATAATGACATAAAATAAATACCACGGTGATCAATGATGACATGAACCAACGTTTCATAAACAAAACCTTTGAATAGAAGCTTACTTTACTGTAGTTTAGAAAAGCATAGAAAATGTTGGTATCAAAATCATTGGCCGATGATTTAAAGTCCCCCTGTGTCCGATTATTTTACCTTGTTATGAGAAAATGAGAATGAGCTTTATTGACAGGTGTGCTTGCACATACAATACATTTTTTCTTGGTTACAGAAGCTTCCGGTACATAATGTAAGGTGGCAAGACAAGTGACAAGTAACAAAAACCGAAAAGAAAAAATAATATAATTTAACACAAAAGGTTGGAAATGCAATTTGACGGAAGAGCACCGGATGGAATTGAATATGTACAATTGTATAAATATACAAGTTATAAGGTGCTATATCTGAAATGTCTAAGGAAAGTGTTGCACACATTCATTGCCCAGTAGGGTATGTGACATGTATATACTGATGCTCTACAGGTGTCTTTAATGTACAAATTATAAGGTGCTATATGCAAAAGGTTTGACGGAAATCATTGGACACATTTACGGCACAAGGTGAACATTTAACTGTTTGTGAGGTAGATTGCCAGAAAAAAAGAAAGGTTTTCTTTGTCTGGTTGTTTTTGTGCTGGGTGCTCTGTGGCAGAAAAAAGTGTGCCGGGTGTGAGGGAATCTCAATCTGGACTAATATTTGACCATCTAAGTACATAATAAAATGTGAAAATAATTTAATTTATAATTTAAAATAATAATTTTCCTGAATGAAAATAGCTTGAATGTAAAACTTTAGCTTAAGTATATGCAGATACATAAATATGTGAGTAAGCTCCGCCCACACTCAGTTGCATTTAAAACTGAAAGTGAGACTGAAATCTGACACAGCAGACTGTTTTTTATTCATTCTTGCATCTCTATGGCTGAAACTGCTGATCGACAGGGGCAAATGAATTAAAGTGATTGGTTGAAGGTTTATAACATCATAAGTTAAATGTAAGTTTTCATGGGAAAAAAACTAAGCAATTTTAAATGACACATTCTGGCCGAACGCGTATTAAAAAAGCCACATGAACAAATAAGCAAAATTAAATACAGGATATTCCCCACAGGCGTTCTTTTATCATTTATCACAGGCGTTCTTTTTGATCAGTTTTGTAATATAAAACAATCATTTGTAGAAAATTAAGCTCTATATTTCAGTACTAATCATTCTATCATCTTGTTTAATAGTTCATCTTAAAACAGACGCGATTATTCCAAGATCAGCATCTCACTTTCATTCTGTTATGCCTGGCACACATTGAGCACCCAATATGCAGACCTTCTGTCACCGTGATAACCTTCATTTAGTTTTATTCTGTTTAAATCATTCTGAATCGTTGGGAGGAATTCACATCATCCACGAGAGCAAAAGCTATGGGTTAGGGTCTGAAATGATTTGTCAGAAAGGCTTTCTGTGGTTTTTCTTCATTTGGTGTAGATAAAAATAGTTTCACTTGGCTTCACACAATGTGGCAATGGCTTTCTCAGACTCCGAGGTACTCTGGAATTTCTCAGTCTGTCAGCAGCCATCAAAAGCCCAGCTTTCAGAGTGCGATTAGCTCTTTGTGGGAGTCCTTCCATTGGCACATAACTCCTTCAGCCCTGACCCATAATCGCACAAAGCATCAGGCCGAGTGGAACGGCCATCAGATTGAGAGATTTCGGGTAGCTGGTTGATTGAATTAACCCTCACCTGCATTGTCAGCAGCGGCGGCACAATGTAGGCCAGCGCCGATTTCAATTCATTGTGTTCGGTGTGAATGTGTGCATGGAACCTGATAACTAAATAAAGCGTCTTTGTGTGATGATGTCACCGAGTGAAGTATTGCTGGAATTTTCCCAATGTCTGTAGCCAACATATGAGGGGAAATGGAGGACTGATATACCTCACAAGATAATGAAGTTGTGTTTCTGCTGATTTTGTCTTTGGATGTGAAAGATGTGCAGAGGTTGAAGTGTGTGCAGTTTGTCCCTCTAAGGATATTTATTGCACTGTGTCTATCTGAAAAAGACATCTGTGATCACTAGATCAGCTCTTTTCCTGTCTTTCCTTGTCAAGTCAGCAGAGAAGAATATGACTGACTCTTCATTTCCTGCTTGGACCGCATTCCCTGGGAAGCAAATCCCTCATGACTTTCTTCTGCAAAACACAAGAGATATTTTAATATATAGGCAAACCAAATCATAGGGGTGACCAAATAGCAGTGAAGTGAATGGGCATCGATGTGGATAACAACATTTTTTTAACTATGTACTTTTGCCATCGGCTAAACAAAGAAAGTCATGCATGAATATTCATTTTAGTGTGAATCATCCCTTTGATTTCCATCTTTTATGATGGTGAACTTATGTGTTAGGGTTTTGACCCTAGGCCATTGCTTCCCAATTGGAGGAACACTAGATTAGAATTGCCTGGTCGGGTTTCACAATATATCATCTACAACTGTTATATATAAAATTATTATTATTATTATTAATAAACATTATAACATCACACTTCAGAAGCCATTAACATTTTCCTGAGATGAAATTTGATTAATTTTGGCTCTAATGATGGAAGTTATTTGTAGAATGAGATCTTTTGCATGAGATGTCTACAAGTTGACTTTTTCTTCTCTTCGTGTGCCACTAAGAAACACGCAACATGACAGAACTGGATAGAAATGGCCCAGATTGGTCATTGTTAGCAGTTTAGGTGTCTAATGTATGTGTTAAGGACAGCAGCTCAGTGGAAGCTAATGAACACCGGCGCCTCTTTAATTGTGCCTGTGGAAATGGGATTAAAAGCCAGATAAAACAAACCCTTGCCAGGGATGCAAGCATAGACCAAACTGAGAAAGACATCACAGAATATCTCACAGCTTTTTATATCCGCTCCCCCGTTAATCTCCTGCTCAAGTTAGGGATTTCAACACCATAAATTGTATGTAAGACGCAAAAATAAATGTGTATGACAAAACCTGTATTTGACACTTTCTTGTGTGGAACACAACATAAGATATTTTGAAAAAGGTCTGAGTGAGTTTGTGTCAAAAGTGGTTCTTAAAAATATCTTCTTTTGTGTTCTGAAGCAGAAAGAAAGCAATATATGTTCGAAAGGACATAAGGAGCAAATCATAAAATAATCTCCTAACAGGGCAAACTCTTCCTTAAATATCTGTGTAATGATTCACAAAGACGCCCACAGCTTTACATTAAAAAAGATCTCAAGGAAATGCATAGCACATTCACGGAAGTTGAACAAAGTACACAAAAAGTATATTTATTTCAAAAAAGATAATAATCTACAAGCAGTTCTCTGTAACTACCCTCAGATCCTGAAGAGTTCCGTCTGGAGGGACAGATCAGCAATGAGTTCACTCACAAAGTAAATATACAGCACTGCAATGAAACTCAAGTGCAAAATAAAGCGCAGAATAAACACATAGCATGTGCTGAAAGCTCTGAAAGTACACAGTGTTGCGCCGCTCAGGCTTTGGTCAGTCCTGTCGTTTAAATTATGACATTTACATGATATGAAATACAGCAAATACATTTTTTTATAAATGATTGAATATAATGTACAATGTTTACAGTAGGAAACAACTTCACATTCATATATAAAATTGTTGTTGTTTTTGGGTAAAAAGCTAAAATCAATATGATTGTTTAATTTGGGCTGCAACTCAAATCCTTCGACACTTGCTGTTTGCATCAATGTTCACTTGCTAAGAGCCACCAACTTTCCTTCTTGACACTTTCAACATCTCGCTTTATTCTGACGTTGTGAAAGAAGAGCTTGATCATTTATCTTGAATCTGTTTATTTTGCGCCCCTGAACGCGTAATGTTCGCCTTTGACATTAGGGATCCTTCATAGATCATCAAGTCGCAGTTACACATTAACCTTTCTTGACCGTGTCATTCACGTTGCATTGGTTCACATCCAGTATTGCATAGCAGCAGGTGACTCTTACAGTTCATCTGATGTGGATTTTTGATTACAAGTGTAGTTTGCACGAGGACAATCCACATAGACTTTCTATAATGATAAGACAATGCTTATCAAAGTATAACGTGGCTGGGAACACATTCTTAACAGTTGACGAATACCATACAATAATATCACCATGATGATTACCAATCTATAGTTTTCCGTTTAATATCTTGGTCACAAACAAAATAAAGAAATCTCTGTTTCTTTTAAATAACCAACATAAATCTATGAATATCAAAGAAGATCTGACACCAGATCCTTTACGACAGCGCTGAAACGCTTTGCTCAAAAAATTTGTGTATGATGGTCTAATGACCAGATATAGAGTCCAGCTGGTCTACACACAGAGGCCTTGACTTCACAGCATGTTTGGGTCAGAAATTATCTGCAAATGTACACAAAGAGTCTGTTGAGATGTGCCAGCGTCCTGGTGTCTGTGAAATGGACAATCATTCACTTACACCACAAAAAGGCATACGTCATTGATGTTGACAATGTGCCCAAACATTACACTCAATGCTCTAACATACATGACGGATCACTCTACCATCTCAAATTACAGGTCTTGATCACTTCTCCCACAAGACTTTTGTAATCATGTTTGCACAAATATTAAGACCATCACAGAAAAATTATGATTTTTATGAGATAAGGCAACAGGTTGTTATGATGTAGACTGACTTGCCTAAACGGAGGAAAATTCTATCGTGACTGGCTGTCGGACTAGATGTTTGATAGCGGTATGGCTCATTACTCCACTTTTAAACTCTTCTCAACAAGAGATAAGGTAAAGAAAGCCAGATGACTCTTGCCCTTGAATTGTTCTTCATTTCCAAATGAAGAACAGACCCTCAAATGAACAGAGGAACTCAACTGGAAACCTAAAGACGCCGGCAATGATTTCCTCTTTTCCTTGAAAAAACACGTCTTCCCACACTGTCCCCTTAAACGTGTCCATCTCTGCTCCAGTTAATCCACTCCCACTGCAGCATGAAGCGGACGTCTTTGTTTCAATTCCGTTCCAAAAATGCCAGATCTAGTTAGACGGCATCCACACGCCTCATCTATGCCAGACAGCAGTATTTCTGCCACCAGGACTTGGAGAGCTTCCTCATTTTGTCTGGCGTACGCTTCTTCATCCTTTTCTGCTGCTGGCTTTCAGAGTACTGGATGCTGGCCACTATGGCTGCATCGAACACCTCCTTTAGGTTTTTCTGGGTGAGCGCGGAGCACTCCATGTAGGACACGGCCTGCACTTCCTCGGAACATAAGAGGGCTTCTTGGGTGTCCACGGGCCGCTCTTTATACTTGGCGAGCTGGATCAGCACTTTGACGTCTTGCCTAAGGTCGGCTTGAGTGCCGACCAGAAGGATCGGGGCCTTTGGGCAGTGCCGGCGGATCTCGGGCACCCATTTTTCCCTTACATTCAGGAAGGAGGAGGGACTTACAACGCTAAAGCAAAGCAGGAAGACGTCTGCGTTGGTGTAGCACAGCGGCCGTAGCTTATCAAATTCATCCTGCCCGGAGAAAAGAAAAAGCCAAGAGTGATGAACATCAAAACAATGCAAGCAAAAATTAAATTCTGTTGTCATTTAGTCAACCTTTTGTCATTTCAATCCTGTATGAGTTTGTTTCTTCCACAGAACACAACGAAGATATTTTGAAGAAAGTTGGTAACTGAGCACCAGGGGCAACCACAGAAGCAGACATTTTTCCGCTTGCACCTGACCAACTGAAAAACCTATTTCCTGACATCCTCACTCTCGCCATTAAAAATATAATTAATAATTAATTGGCAATTGGCTTGTATGTTACGTTTTTCTAAATAGGATTGGCATCATTTTACTTACGTTGGCTTTGTAAACCTCTTAAGTCTTGTAAGTCGCTTTGGATAAAAGCGGCAACTAAACGACTAAATGCAAATGTAACATGCTTCCTTTGAGTTCTTCAAAATAAATAAAGTCATACAGGTTTGAATTGACTAGAGGATGAGCGAATGCTGACAGAATCTTTTATATTTGGATGAACTATCATTTTAAGTTATAGTGAGATCAGCCTTGGGCGTATAGTTCCGTCATACTTGGCCTTACATAAAAATTTTGTTTCTGTCTTTTTATAATAAAAAGTTCTGATATATTTAATATACAACATTTTAGCAAAATGAGAAAATTATGTCAAATGAAAAGCTCAAATACAGTTGGAAAATCCCATCGGCTGAAAAACCCCATCAGCATCTTTTCATGTTTATGATTACATCTCTGTGCGTTATCAGGACCTGCTGTGATGTCAGCGGCACAAGAGATCTACAACACAAATGTAAAATCTGTTGCATATTACTGCTACATTCCATCTGCTTTACTCTTCATTATGAGTCTCTAACTCGGTTCCTGTTGATACACCAGAGCCCCTTTGTTCTTATATTAGTTTATTGAACACATCCTAACCCATGAGAAACAATTCAGCCCTACAGTCATTTTTTTATTATGTACTTATATACAAATATGTTTTTGTGTGCTTTTCAAGATGATGCTTTAGAGCATCCTTAATGTAGACTTGAGAATGAATTTGTCACATTACCTTAATTTAGAAAGACATAAGTCTCCAGTCAACACACTCTCTAACTTTCCCTCTTCTCTTTTTCCAATGTCGTAAACAGTACAGATCCAAATCTCTCTTGGCTTGTCTACCATTAGAGTATCTCCTTAGCTTGCTAAAGTCATTAAAAACACACTGATCTCACATTTCCAGTGACTAGCCCCAGCTGTACCTCCACAGAAAGTAGGTCTCCCTTTCTTTGGGACGGAGCCCAATTCATCACAATTAGGCTGTTTCCCATTCGCTATTCCCTAGAGCTGGTTTAGCCCTCGAAAAAGCAGAGACATATGAGTTGCATTGACTAAAGTCCTATAGTGTGCTCCCATAGGACGAAGCATATACTTTCTTATGAAGTCTGGTCGACAACCTTCAGATGAACTTTACCAGAAACCCTTATCATGAGCGAGCAAAACAACAATGAATCACTTTCACTCATGTCCCCCTCCCTTATCTTATACAGATATCCAGCCGTATGACTACTCAAGACTCCTTACATCCCTTACTCTTCATCTCTAGATTGACTAAATGTGCCGGGTGTTTCCAGTTGGAAGAGGAGGGTTACAACCACCATGTGTTTTTGCAAACCTATCCTATATAAAGAAAAATGGCAGAGAATGTGTTGTTGGGAGTTTTCTGGTGTCTGCTGGTGCCGAGAGGGTTTGATGAACTGACCTGTCCAGCTGTGTCACAGAGTTGAAGCTTTACAGGCCGGCCATCCACTGCTACAACGGCTGCGGAAGAGAACAGATTCAGTTAGACACTTTACCCCTCTTCAGTCAGAATGCATTATAATGACACACACTTTCAGAAATTATAATGAAATGGGATTTGCAGGATGAACTTGCTGGCTCGGAAAGTTATGACAAAAACAGCCAGTGGTCACGTGATGAATCAAACTGGGTCAGTGAAACTACAATCAATTCACTTTCGTTCCGTATCATGCTTATAAATTAACATTATATTTCAAAATGTATAAGTTTTTTGTATATGTCAGATTATTTAGATCATGCAGAATTACTTTTTTCATTGCTTCACTTATTTTTCTTTCTCTGTTGTGCTAAAAGCATTCAGCTTAAAGGTGCTCTATAGGCATAACACCTTATTATTACTCTGTAATATGTTTATAAACAGAATATTCGGAAACATATGTCTTTATTTATTATAAAAAGTGTCTGCCAAATGAATATATGTAAATTTCCTAGATTATAAAGTCTCTAATTCTAAATTCTCAACTGATTTTCTATCTCTGTTGTTTCAAAAGGCGTTTTTCCTAAAGATGCTCTGTGGGTTTTATTCCATATTATGCTTGTAAATAAACATAATATTTAGAAACATCTCTCTTTATTTATTTTCTGGATAATATAGAATCTCTTATCTTAAATTCTATACTGATTTCGGTCTTTGTTGTGCTAAAAAGCATTTAGCTCAAAAGATGTTCTATGGGTTTTATTCCATATTGTGCTAATAAATAAACAGAATTTTTAGAAACATCTCTTTTTATTTATTTCCCAGACTATATAGAATCTCTTATTTTTGATTCTCTAGTAATTTTCTGTGTCTGTTGTTTTAAAAAGCATTTTCCTTGCTTTGCAAATAATAATGAATCTTTTTATAAAAATAAATTACATTATGAATATTAATGATGATAATAATAACACAAATTATAATAATAATAATAATAATAATAATAATAATAATAATGTTGTTAAAAACAACAACAACAACAACAACAGCAACAAAATATTAATATTACTAATAATAACAACAATAATAATAATAATAATAATACTGTTGTAATTATTATCAACAACAACAACAACAACAACAACAACAACAACAACAACAACAACAACAACAACAACAACAACAACAACAACATCATATTATTATTATTATTATTAATAATAATAATATTGATGATAATAATAATAATAATAATAATAATAATAAAATGATCATAATAATATTGATAATATTTATGATAATAATAATAATAATATTAATAATGTTAATAATAATAATAGTAATAATATTGATGATGGTAATAGTAATAATAATAATAATGATAATGATAATAATAATAATAATATAATAATAGTAATGTTAATAATAATAATAATGATGTTAATAATAATAATAATAATGTTAATAATAATAATGTTAATAATAATAATAATAATGTTAATAATAATAATGTTAATAATAATAATAATGTTAATAATAATGTTAATAATAATAATAATAATAATAATAATGTTAATAATAATAATAATAATAATAATAATAATGTTAATAATAATAATAGTAATAACAATAATAATAATAATAACAACAATAGATATAATAACTTTTGAATAACACTTCCCAAGTAAGCACATGGCTTTAAACTGTTATAAACAAGTTATATTAGTCTCGCTGGTGAGTTACTTCAGTCAGGAGTTTAACATCTCTACGAGTTTAATTTACCTGCAAAGTTATCAAAAGCGGTTGGCTGGTAGTCGGTGGGATAACCGTTGGTAGTGTAGGAGATAACCAGACTAGTTTTACCCACAGCGCCGTCCCCCAGCAGCACGACCTTCAGCCTGCGCTCAGCAGCCGAGCACAGGCGACTCTTCCCCGCAGGTGACGCGTCTCTGCTCCGCTGTCTGCGCGGGGGGACCGGCGGTACGGCCGTCCCTGGAACAGTCTTATAGCGCCCACCTGCCCGGGGAGGCATCGCTGGAACTTTACCCGCCCGTCCGAGCCGTCCTCATTCCTGACAGAAACAAGAGAAATAAAGTCCCTGACGCGCCGCTCTCAGCCCTCTGAAACTGATCTGAGAACTGTACTCCCTCACACACTAACGGTGTCCAATGTCTGCTCACCTGACTCACTAGACAGCATCGTAGACATCGTGGTCATGCACACTGCGCAGGATCTTGGAAACACGTTTTAATGTCGTCATGGGTCGTTTCCCTCTTCAAGTACGCTACGTAGTGTCGTTGTCTAGGTAGGGGGCACGCTAGGTTTTGAGACGACATCAGTTGATGACGTCATCCGCTGTGAGTTCATCCAGCCATGATCTGAAGTTCAGCAGATTACTGATAAACCCGAAAGAGTTTAATCTATATCAATATCACTCAAGCATAATATATAACATGTTATTTTTAAATAAATAATATTTGTTTTTTTTATGTATATGTTTGTATATAATAGTATAATTGAACGTTAATTAGAAGTGGTAATTATATAAAGACATGTATTTAATTATTTTAATTTTTGTGTGCATTGTGAGAAATATGATTATATACATTAAATAAATCCAATGACATGATGTTAAACAAATAAACGAATAAAAGCAAAATAAAAAAGTTTTTGCATTGTGTTAATAGTCGTTTGGGACTTTTATTATGCCTCAAATTGTTATAATATTGTACAATCGTGACGTCATCTAACGGACAAACTCAATATTTCTCATTTTACATAGAATGTACCCAGAATTTTACATTTTTTTATCAAGTTTAACCCTTATATAAACACATTTACCATTTATTTATTTGGCATACATGTTAAATATTTTTGGCAAAATGTGTGTTACTTTATTGTTAAGAATGTCGATTATAGTTTTATTTTTTAATGGGAATTTGTATTTTTCTGTGTGTTAGAGACTCAAAGAGTTAAACATAATAAGAATTGTTTTTATATATTGAACCTGATCCTTCTGTTAGCAAATCTCATATACATGAATGTACATTCTCTGAATAAACCCTGTTTTATTTCATTTAATAAAAGTTACATTTTTATGTTGATTTAATTAGATATTCTTCACAGCAAAAGACACTAAACACTTAGAGAATATTCACTCTTTTCCACATTATCTTAGAACTCCCCCTGGTATTATTGGTATTATTATTCTTTCATATATGTACACATAACATTATATTTTTTATTTTATTGTTATGATTTTTTGCATTTGACTGTTCGATATATATTGTCCATTTCTACTTTCTGAAATATAATTTAAACAAGAATATTCCAGTTTTCCACAAGAAAATCTAATTCTCTCAAGAACAAGAAAAAAGACTTGTATTTAATTATTTTTGATTTATTATATTATAATTATATTATTATTGTTGATTGTTGTATTTAACTGTTCGATTTATATTGTCCATTTTTGACTTTCTGAAGTCTAATAAAAAAGAATATTACATTTTTCATATTAAATGCAATTTTCTCAAAAACGAGAAAGGGACATATATATTATTTGTTAATTAATTATATTATTTATATTATTTTATGCATATTTTGGACTGTTTAATATAAATTTTCTATTTTGACTTTCAGAAATCGAATAAAAAAATGATATCCCAGTTTTCCACAAATGAGAAAAAGACATATATTTTCACTATATTAAATCATTTTATTAAATAATATAATGTAGAAAAATTTTATCTAATGAAAACAAAAATTCAAATTTTCCATAAAAAAATAAAATTTTCTCAAAAACAAGAAAAGGACATATAAATTATTTTAATTATTTTATAATATTGAATATTTTTCTATACTTATTATAATTTGTTCCATTTGACTGTTCGATGTATATTTTCCATTTTAACATTCAGAAATCGAATAAAAAAATTATATCCCAGTTTACCACAAAATGAGAAAAAGACATATATTTTCACTATATTAAATCATTTAATAAAATAATATAATGTAGTACAATTCTATCTAATAAAATAAATATTCCAGCTTTCCATATAAAATCAAATTTTCTCAAAAACAAGAAAAAGACATAAACAATATTTTAATTATTTTATTATATTATTATAATTTGTTCCATTTGACTGTTCGTTATATATTGTCCATTTTTGACATTCAGAAATCTAATGAAAAGGATTTTATGAATATTATTCAACAAGTGAGTTTATAAGTGTTGTGTTCTGTGACGTCACGCGGAACGTTTGTCAGTCTGTGCTGTTTTACCCGGAAGTAAACTCTGACGCACAGCGCCTGACACACGACTCTGAGCTCAGCTTCCGTCAGGTTGCTCGGACTGATGGCTACACGCGTGGATGAAGAGTCCCACAGGAATGTGACATTGGGCTTTTTGGAGGAGGCGGAGTCATGGCAGCTCCTAGGTAACCAGTTTCCGAGTAAAGTCGGCGGAAGACCGGCGTGGTTGAGCCAGCTGCACCTGCCGGCGCTGTCGGACTTACTCTGTGAGCAGTGCCAACTTCCGGCAGTGTTTCTGCTGCAGGTGTACGCACCGAGGTCAGAGGAGGAGCGGTGTTTCCACAGAACATTGTTTGTGTTCTGCTGCAGGACTCCGGCCTGCTACAGTCGACATGACAGCAGAGGCTTCAAAGGTATCCCAGCCCTTGCTTGTGGTCTGGTGAGAAGGTTGTGGGCTCGAATCCGATGACTGAAGTGTCCCTGAGCAGGACATGTTACCCCTGCTACCCCTGCAGTGATGATTGGGGAGCAGTTGGGGGTCCAGTGCCTTGCTCAAGGGCACCCATGCCATCATAATGCCAGCCTGAGACTTGAACCCACAACCCTGTGGTTAGGACTCACTTGGCCATGACTCGTGATGTGTTACCTGACTCATGCTGTCTTTATTCTGTCATCTTCAGTGTTTAGATGTCAGCTGCCGAGAATAAATGAGTTCTACCCCTGCGATCCCCCATCGGACGAGATGCCGGAGCACGTACTGGAAGATGAGCAGGTTCTGGGGTCGGGACTCAGATTGTGTAGACTGTGTGGTTGTCTTGGACAGAAAGCGTGCTCTCGATGTCACTCTGTTACATACTGCTGCAAAGAGCACCAGACCATAGACTGGAAGAGCCGCCACAAGAGAGAATGTGCGAACAAGGGTGAGCGTTAGCGTGTGTGGGGTTTATTTCGGTGTCATGAATAGGTGTTAACATGTTGTTGTATGTGTATGCATGTTTGCATGATGTGCAGTTTCTCCTAGCTCAAAGGAACTGGATTCATTTCTGTTTCCCGAGTGGGAGCTGGTTACCGAGCCGGAGGAACTTCCAGCCAAAGATGAGGAAGCTCAGGAGTCCCAGAGCTCGGAACAGACAGCCTCTTTATTCGACGGTATACATTTTGAAGGTTTGACATTTGGGAACTTAAAGAATTTACATTCAGTGGTATTTATCTCTGCAGATTTGGAAGACGGTGAGCTGGAGAGCATGGCCCTTCATGAAACGGAGGACTCTAAAATCTTTCAGAGATTTAAGAAACGCATTGCTCACGAACCAGAACAGGTGATGGGTCATATACAGGCTGAATAATCCATACTCCTCATACTTGCTGTGCGGATTAATGTTTTGATAATATTCACTCAATTAATATTGTGTTTTTTAAGGTTTTGCGGTATTGTAAAGGGGGTTCTCCTCTTTTGGTGTCAGCTGAACACGTGCTACATGAAGAGGACATTCCAAAATGCCCATGTGGTGCAAAACGTGTTTTTGAATTTCAGGTATTTATATTCTATGTTAGTCCTTTAAAGAGTTGCATTATACCCTTAACATTTATATTGTGTTCTTTTTCAGATTATGCCACAGTTACTTAATTACCTCAAAGTGGATAGCACAGATGCCAGTATAGACTGGGGTACAGTGGTTATCTACACATGTTCTGAGAGCTGTGACCAAGGCAACAAATATTCTGCTGAATTTATTTGGAAACAAGATTTTTCAGATCAAGCAGTATAGAATTTGAATGTAAAATGAATTCATGTCTTTTTGTACATTATTGGACTATAGCTTATTTAAAAATGTTTTGTCAGCAAAATGTATATAATACACTTTTTTGAGGTTCAATTAACTTTTGCATAAATATCTTTAACATATTATTCTGGTTCATCACACTATTGTAAAACCTTTCATTTGTCTTTGGTATCATGAAAAACAAATTATTACAATTCTTGATGTACTGCTATTTTGATGTCAACCACAAAGAAATTGCTGCATTTTAAGTACTGTATAAAAAAACAGTATTCATACTTCAAGTGATAGTTCACCCACTAAAATAAGTGACAATTTTCTTATCTTTTGTGCTCTAAGGACCAAGAGGGTATTTGAAGAATGTTGCCATCTAACACCCATAAACTTGAGTTTTGAGCCTTCAGTAATCATATATTTGCTACTGCCCAAGGCAATTGGATTCAAATGACAACAGTGATTGAATTAAATTTTGGGCTGAACTATTACTTTAAGGTACAATACAATAGAACACAGTAACATCCTGAAGCCAGATAAGAAATATTTATTTGCATCCAATGTAATGCAACAAATTGGGTACAGCAAGAAAGCTTAAGTTAGTGCTTTACATGGGGCTGGGAAAAAGACCAACAGTATATAATACAAGTTGCTGCACATTCTTAAACTTAAAAAATGTTAAATGCTTGTGACAACAAACAACTGAAGGACTTGTTTCATCTGAAATAACTGTTTTTGAAAATGAATCCAAATGCACAACTCCAAAATGAAAGACATCCTGCACTGGTCAAAAAGGCATTTCTTGTCATATCCTTAATTTCTCTTAATAGCAAAGTCAACAATGACAGTTAGTAAAACAAATAATAGATAAAACCTGCTCATAAAGGGAATGTGTAAAAAGTATGAATAAATTTGACATATGACATCCTAAAAACAAAATACAAACCATTAAAAATGTCCAGACATGGTTAAAACAGTACTTTGAAAACCATGTACCAGGTGGTAAAAGGTTTAAAATGTAAAATAAAAGCATTTATCCAAACACCTGTTCACTTTCTGAGCGAGCTTTTCATATTTACAGAATTACAAAATTAAATGAACTGCATAGTCCAATCCAGACGAACTGGCAACTTCAGAACTTCACCAAAACAGAATGGCACACTGCACAGGCATTACGTTGTCTTCCTGAATCCTTTTAAGATTGGGTATATATTCTCAAATGCTTCGTAGATTTCCCCTCTAACCTTTGCACCTAGAAATAAATCAATTTGCAAGTGCACTATTATCATATTCATATCATAATACAAAGTCATGTTACTGCTTTGTGAAATTCAAACAAAACAACTCACCTGTGAGTACAACTTTGCCTGAAACGAATATTAAAAGGACAATTCTGGGTTTGATCATTCTGTAGATTAATCCTGGAAATAACTCTGGCTCGTAGCTAGGAAAAAATCAAACACATTGGTTTTACATCACAGCTACATTGTATTTTTTTCATGAGTTCAATGCTTCTGGACAGACCTGCTAAACTGCTGGTGGGTAAGCACTAGACCTTCTAATCGGATTGGGAACTTAACATCACAGCTGCCGACCATGTTTTGAATTTTGAAGTCCAAGAATTTAGCAGGGAAACCTAACTTCTGCACCACTCTAGCATATTTTCTGGCTGCCAATCGAGACTGCTCCTCACTGCAAAAATGAAGGGATGAATAAGACAGACTTATTCACATCGGGATTAAAATGTGGAGGTGGCGTTCTCACCTTTTGGCTCCTGTGCACACCATCTTTCCTGAGCTAAAGATGAGAGCTGTTGTTCTGGGTTCTCTTATTCTCATGATGACGGCAGCAAAACGCTGAAAAAAATCACTTATAAATTTTCATTGAATCAAATGTTTTTGTACCAAGTAGATGCTGCATGTAATTGTTTATCCAAAAATAAAAATTCCGTCATTTAGTTGCCTTGTTGTTGTTGCAAATCTGTTTCTTTGTTCTGACAAACACAGAAAAAATCATTTGGATGTATGCTCGTAACCAAATAGCTGGTATACCCCATTGAATACCATGGTAGGAAAAAATCCTAATACTTTTTTAAACAAAATTCACCATCGGTTACAAGCATTCAACTGCATACATTTCTCTGTGTTCAACCAAACAAAGACATGCAGGTTTGGAACAACTAGAGAGAGTAATTCATGACTGTATGATTGTACAGTAAGCTTTCCCTTTAAGAGAATCTGAAAAGATTTGCCATTTAATATTGACAACCAAACATTTGAAAAGTTTCGCCTTCTGAAGCCCTATGAAACACTTAATCTTACCTTTGGGTTATATTCAGCATTTCTGGCTCGAAGTGCTATCGTCTTCAAATCAAGTTTGCAACCCAAGTTAACAGTGGACACGATATTCCTAAAAAAACAAATGCAGTTTCAACCATTTGTACAAATTAAACTCAACAGCAGTGCAAATATATATTAATCATTCCACCATGTATTTGATCATTTCTGATTCTCAATTCTATTTTCTAGTCTGCATACACGTACAATACAGGGAAGACATTGCCTAGTTGTTGAAGAATTGGAAACCTAATCCCAGGGCTGCGGGTTCAAGTCTCTGCCCGGCCATATCATGACTAAGTGGGCAAGACATCGAACCCCAAACTGCTCCCCGGGCACCGCAGCATAAATATCTGCCAACTGCTCCGGGTGTGTGTTCACGGTTGGCGTGTGTGTGTTCACTAGTGCGTGGAACTTTGGATGGATAAATGCATTGCACGAATTCAGAGTATGGGTCACCATACTTGCCTGTATGACATGTGAACACTTTCACTTAAGATACAAGAGGCAAACTCACTGTAATTGGGGAACGATCCCAGAACTCTCCGATGCCGGCGTGGCGGGAGTAATCGGGGTCATGGGCGTGAGAGGGGTGTTGTAGAGCGGGGTGTTGCCGGGAAGTGCCGTTGTCGTGGAGACATTCTGTGAGTGGTAAAGCTGGGGTGTCTGACCGGAGCCTCCCACCATGCCACCCTGCTGCTGCTGCTGCTGTGAGGCTGCCTGCTGCTGCTGCTGCTGCTGCTGTCTCTGCTGTTCCTCCAGGAGCGACAAGCTGTTGGTGTTCTGCACCGGTTGTGGTGTGAGGCCCGTGCCGTATGGCATCATAGGACTGAAAATGGGCAAGCCGGGCGTCATGGCTCCCTTTGAAAAGAGACAAAGCACACAAACATACGATTGGTGTTGACCATCTGTGTTCTCCCATTAAACACAATTTAAAGTTTTACAAACTATATTGGTGATTGTTATACTTGGCACAACAGTACACACCTGTGGAGATGCCAGTCCCTGGGTGAAAGGAGGTAAACTGTTGTTCTGCTCCATATTGGCAGGTTATGAAGCAAAACAACCTGACTGGGATTTCAGCTCAGGCCTCCTAATTCAGTTCACCAAGTCTGATTTGGGACAAAGACAGATAAACAGCCATTATATACAAATAACAATCTTTACACAGCCTTGTCTGAGCAACACGTGGAATCACGCTAACACATTCTTGCACATCACAACATCATGTGCTAGCTTGGCTAGTGCTAATACAAATGTGCAGCTGAGGTAAAACGTAACAGTAACAACTAAAACTGCCACACTTTATATTTGCAGTAATTGTTTTAATGAAAACGCAAAGAACTGTGAAACAAACCAATAAACCGATAAACCTCCCGACAGTGATTGAGGCATACAAGAGGAACGCAGGGAGCGCGCAAAACATGAGACTTCACAACAACTTCCGGTCTCTTAAACACGCTCTTCCGGTGCACTAGTGGGCCCTCTAATTTACGTTTTTTAACTAAGATAAAAATCAGATGTATCAATATCATTGTTTTGAGACTTTGTGCGTATCACATTTTTTTAATTTTAAATAAACAAAATAGTGACATTGAGCTCAAAGACTTTTATTTTGAAATTGGGTTTGAAAGGTAGATTCAAGTTCTCAAACGACATAAAAATCACGTGCGTTTATTATTCTTTGTTTTTATTATTCTTTGTTTTTATTATTCTTTATTTTTATTATTCTTTGTTTGTATTATTCTTTGTTTTTATTATTCTTTATTTTTATTATTCTTTGTTTGTATTATTCTTTGTTTGTATTATTCTTTGTTTTTATTATTCTTTATTTTTATTGTTCTTTATTTTTATTATTCTTTGTTTTGACAGATGGCAGCTGTGGGCACTTGGTCTTTTTCTCGTCCTGCTGTTGATAGAATGAGATCTATGCTTTTGTCTGGGCAAACTGCAACAGATGTTGTAGAAACAGCCATGTCAGGTATAAAGAATGACTTCATATCTTCATCAGAATGTATTATGTCATGTTTTGTTTTATTCCATAATGTTTAATACTCATAATTTTCATATGCAATGGATGGAATATGTTGCCTGATCTATTCAGTTTCTTAACCCCCAAACACATCCAAGATTTAAAATGAGAGTCTTTCTCAGAGGTGGAAGATGATGTAGACACAGGAAGACACATTGTTGGCAGAGGAGGATTTCCAAACTCCAAGGGAGTTGTTGAATGTGACGCTGCAATCATGGAAGGTGTACCAGGAAGATTTGGGGCAGTGGCTGCTGTCCGAGGGTGCAGAAACATCTCAAAAAATTGCATCTTTTTCTGTATTAAACTGTTATTTTCATAATAACATCACACTTGTCGTGTCGTTACAAGCATACCACAGCCGTGTCGTGTAGCCCGAAAAGTGATGGACAGGAGTCCTCACAGCTTGCTTGTGGGAGAGGGAGCCGAATCCTTTGCCCGGGACCTGGGCTTCAAACCTGAGCCCAATGAAAGCATGCTGTCGGATCACACAGCAACTGCATATCAGGTGTTTCTAAGAACACTTGTTGACAGACGGATACACGCAACTTTGTGTTATTTTAACCTTTTAAAACATTTCCTGTGCTTATTTTATGTTTATTTCTAAAGGAATTTCTGGAAAAGAATACAAGCGTTATCAGTGGGCACGACACATTAGGTAAGAGATCACGAATGTTCATTTTAAAGGATTATTCCTCATTTATGGTTTTTCTTGTGTAAATCATATGGCAGGGAAAGTCGTCATAGTGAACATGTTAAGCCTAATGTCATGAATATTACCACGTTTTTCTGAAAAATAAAATATTGTTTGTTGTCTTTTAACACGATTTGTGATACTCCTTTAGGCCTCATCGCTCTTGATCTAAGTGGTAACATAACTGTCGGTAAGGACTGTATTTTTCATGCAAAAGACTAACATAGTATTTATATATATATATATATATATATTGTCATGCAAATTATTTAACTGTGATAAATTAATGCTTTCGTGTGTGTCTTCACCTACACAATGTATAGGTGTTTCCTCATCAGGAGCGCCCTTTAAGTCACCAGGTCGTGTGGGAGATTCTCCACTTCCAGGCTGTGGTCTCTATGCTGACCACACAGTAAGTACTTCATCATTCCTTTATGCAGAACTAGTACCTGACATTTACGCTTGTAAAAGCATTTTATTTACTTTATTTACTTCTCAGGTAGGTGCAGCTGCAGGTGAGTCTACTTCTGACTTAACATTCCCTAAAAGATAATAAAACACAATATACTCTTTAAGTCACTGTTGTTAAGATCAAGAACAGTTTTATAATAATAAAAATCTATTATTATATTATTATAATTATTTATTATTATTCCAGAAGTACATCTGTATCTTTGATCAGTTAATGAGACTGGGTCATGTAACAGAAATGTAAGCTTTTGAGTGCATTACAATGGGAATGTTTTGTTTTTGTCCACAGCTACAGGTGATGGAGACAAGATCATGTGCTACTGCCCAAGCTTTCATGTTGTGCAACAAATGAGACAAGTATACCAATGTCTTTGGGAAAATACTGTATAAATTGATTTAAAAATGTATATTTTTGGTTTGCATATTCCATGTCCAAGATCCACACTATAGTCGTCTTTGACGGACAGAAGTGAAGAAAGTCACTAGATGACATCGACTCACAGCCGTCTCACATTTCTGTCTTCTGTTTTTGTCCGCTGTCCAGGGGTCATCTCCAAATGAAGCCTGTCAAGCTGTCCTTGCTGACATACAGAACAGAATCAGCGGAGAGAAGTGCTTCGAGATTGGGCTTATTGCTTTGAATATAAAGGTAATGTCTTTAGATATAATTGTTATAGGTTTTGATGGTGTGTTGGGATTGTAATGTCGTTTCTACATGTATTTAATAATGTTTCGAAATGATAAATACTTCCCGTACATCCCTTTAATGTTTAACTCATTGTTTTTCCTGTTTCAGGGAGAAGTTGGAGCTTCATCATCAGTTCAATTTCCATACACATTCTGGAAGCGTGGGATGGGTTCAGCCGAGGAGCTCGTCCTCACCCCGTCTTCTTCTGAACAACCTAAAAATGCCTTTTTTACCCATTAAAGGATTTTAAAAATCCTAACCTCGTATGTTATATAGATTTAAAGAGTTCACCTTTCAATTATATTTTATAAAACTGTATCTCAAATGACATAATAATTAAACTATGACTTAATTTTTTTCATTGCTAAAACCAAGATCATACAATACAGTATAAAATACATTTTATCATATATATCACTTGAACATACAACAAGTAAACCAATAATAAAAATATAACTTAATATAAAAATAATTAAAAGTGTGACTTTTGTATTTTATAAAAATTTTTTATTGCTTAAACCAAGAACATAAAAACAGTATAAAATACATTTTATCATATATATTACTTGAACATACAACAAGTAAACCAATAATAAAAATATAACTTAATATAAAAATAATTAAAAGTGTGACTTTTGTATTTTATTAAATTTTTTTATTGCTTAAACCAAGGACATAAAAACAGTATAAAATACATTTTATCATATATATTACTTGAACATAAAACAAGTAAACCAATAATAAAAATATAACTTAATATAAAAATAATTAAAAGTGTGACTTTTGTATTTTATTAAATTTTTTTATTGCTTAAACCAAGGACATAAAAACAGTATAAAATACATTTATCATATATATCACTTGAACATAAAACAAGTAAACTAAGTATAAAATATAACTTAATATAAATATAATTAAACTCTGACTTCTGTGCTCTGACACGTATTGATCAGTGACTCATCCACACGTTAGCCGATGCCACGTTTCACAGATGACGTAATGTGCCCCCCCTCCTGACAGGGGGCAGGATTGCGGCACCTCTGCGCGTGAGCGGCTCGAGAAACAGCGCGTTTGTCAGTTCTTGAGATTTCATTCTGGGATTTGTAGTCCGGTATTCCAACGGCCCCGTTGCCGCGCAACGCGCGATCTCCGAATAGAACTACAACGACCGTCAAAACCGCGATGACGAATCATTACGCAATCCGTTTAAGGAGTTCCTACTTCCTGGTTGAAGTGTCAGCCATTTTGGGTTCCAAACGACTAGCTATTGCGGCAGTAGCTAGCCAGCTAGTTACTTTTTAACGGAGGAAAGGTTATCGGTTCTAGTCCCGCGTCCCCCCGTGGAGTTGCTTTAGTAGAAGAACAGCTGATTTTAAGCACTCGACTACACGATGAATCCAGAATAGTAAGTTGTTTCGCGGTTTAACGGGTTATTTACACCAAATGTTCCTGTGTGTTAGCTACTCCTGACAGACAGAGCTATAGATGACTAGCAGTGGATAATCTGGCTAATATAACTTGATCACATTCCACTTAGTCCAACACTTTAATTCTTTATAAAAACTACACACAAGAATGTGAATGTGACTATGAATGAGATACAGAATTCTCTTTTATTATAAAATGTTTTTAAGTAGCCTAGCTGTGATATTCTTTTGTTATATTAATATAAACACAGGTGTATCACTAGCTGTCACATGTTAGCTGTCAATGTTTAATAAATGAATGAATGTAAGTTAGCTTCATGCTAACGTCTTCAGGTAGCTTCCACTGAACTCAACGTCTTAAACATGTCTCAATAATGCAACATTGTGTCTTGAACATTGTTAAAAACCTGTTGCTGCTCTTAAATGGAGGGGTTGTGTTACACTGCTTAGGGAAGCTGACTTTTAAGGGTGTCAGGAAGACCCTGGGGGGGGGGCAGTTGTGGTCTGGTGGTGTGAGGGTTGTGGGTTCGAATCCCAGTGTCAGCAGATGCCTGAAGTGTCCTTGAAGACATCTTAGCCCTTCAATAGTTGTCAACTGCATAACACTGTGGGTCACTGTGGATAAGAGCGTCTGCCAAACGAATAAAAGTAAATGTAAATGTAGACCTTTGAATCACAAAGGTGTAAGAGCTGTAATGTATTTGCCATCGACTTGAATAGGTTAAACTGAACTCTGATTCATTTCATGTAGACACAGGAATACCGGTCTGTTCACCTGTATTTCACCGCAGGTCAATTCCTTGAGAATGTCAACGGAACGATGAAAATATTGAGATTCCACCGAAGGTGTCGAGTATGCTTGTGGATGTCAACATTTGTCATCAGATACCCAAGAGATGTCTCGCTTTACATGTGTATAGGAGTCATTTCAGTGCATTAGTTTGTATAGGTATGACAGGCTTATCTCAGGAGTGTCACATACATAACACTACATTTTACTCTTTAACAGACACATGGAAATAAAAATATGCTCTTTGTTATGATTATAAAGAGATGTCCCTTATGTTCTATATAGAGATGTCCCTTATGTTCTATATAGAGATGTCCTTTATGTTCTATATAGAGATGTCCTTTATGTTCTATATAGAGATGTCCCTTATGTTCTATATAGAGATGTCCCTTATGTTCTATATAGAGATGTCCTTTATGTTCTATATAGAGATGTCCTTTATGTTCTATATAGAGATGTCCCTTATGTTCTATATAGAGATGTCCCTTATGTTCTATATAGAGATGTCCCTTATGTTCTATATAGAGATGTCCCTTATGTTCTATATAGAGATGTCCCTTATGTTCTATATAGAGATGTCCCTTATGTTCTATATAGAGATGTCCCTTATGTTCTATAGAGAGATGTCCCTTATGTTCTATATAGAGATGTCCCTTATGTTCTATATAGAGATGTCCCTTATGTTCTATATAGAGATGTCCCTTATGTTCTATATAGAGATGTCCCTTATGTTCTATATAGAGATGTCCCTTATGTTCTATATAGAGATGTCCCTTATGTTCTATAGAGAGATGTCCCTTATGTTCTATATAGAGATGTCCCTTATGTTCTATAAAGAGATGTCCCTTATGTTCTATATAGAGATGTCCCTTATGTTCTATAAAGAGATGTCCCTTATGTTCTATATAGAGATGTCCCTTATGTTCTATATAGAGATGTCCCTTATGTTCTATATAGAGATGTCCCTTATGTTCTATATAGAGATGTCCCTTATGTTCTATATAGAGATGTCCCTTATGTTCTATATAGAGATGTCCCTTATGTTCTATATAGAGATGTCCCTTATGTTCTATATAGAGATGTCCCTTATGTTCTATATAGAGATGTCCCTTATGTTCTATATAGAGATGTCCCTTATGTTCTATAAAGAGATGTCCCTTATGTTCTATATAGAGATGTCCCTTATGTTCTATATAGAGATGTCCCTTATGTTCTATATAGAGATGTCCCTTATGTTCTACATAGAGATGTCCCTTATGTTCTACATAGAGATGTCCCTTATGTTCTATATAGAGATGTCCCTTATGTTCTATATAGAGATGTCCCTTATGTTCTATATAGAGATGTCCCTTATGTTCTATATAGAGATGTCCCTTATGTTCTATATAGAGATGTCCCTTATGTTCTATATAGAGATGTCCCTTATGTTCTATAAAGAGATGTCCCTTATGTTCTATATAGAGATGTCCCTTATGTTCTATATAGAGATGTCCCTTATGTTCTATTAAGAGATGTCCCTTATGTTCTACATAGAGATGTCCCTTATGTTCTACATAGAGATGTCCCTTATGTTCTATTAAGAGATGTCCCTTATGTTCTATATAGAGATGTCCCTTATGTTCTATTAAGAGATGTCCCTTATGTTCTATATAGAGATGTCCCTTATGTTCTATATAGAGATGTCCCTTATGTTCTATATAGAGATGTCCCTTATGTTCTATATAGAGATGTCCCTTATGTTCTATAAAGAGATGTCCCTTATGTTCTATATAGAGATGTCCCTTATGTTCTATATAGAGATGTCCCTTGGCCATTTGTTGGATGATTTTGATCCTGGTTTGTAGATTTCAATTCACATACATCTTAAGAAGTTTGTTGTCTCCCAGAACAGTGAGCTTTTTGTGTCACGTCCATAACTCAGATTTATTTATCTTTTTGTAAATAGAGAACTTATGCATAGACTTATCAGTTTCTGATGTTTAAAAACTATCCAAAGTAGTTTCGTATAACATAAACAGTTGGTTTAGTTTATTGTTAATAATGATATTCTGATGATATTCTCGGAGTGTTTTTTTGTCACGTCCATGACGGAAAATGTCACATCCGCAACGCTGGAATTGCCTCTTTAACTTTTTTTTGCCGAAGCGAAACATGATAGTATCTGTGAATTGTTTTATCTGCTTAAACGAAATATATTTTATCGAGATTAAATGAGATTTATCCACATTTCCGTTCCACCAACCTGATGTGTGGTATCCCAATTCTTAAGTCCTGTTATCTTTATTAAATGATACTTTAATCTTGATCGGTGATGAATTGTGACGTTTCCACACTGAAATATCTGAGCATATGTCACACGTCTCTGTTTAAGGGCCCATCCCTTCCTCTATTGTGAGGCAGTCATGTGTAGGTCACATGCTACATGGTGTATTACAACTATCACAGATTGAAGATTGAGCAACTCGGTTACTTGGTTGTCATATTAGCCATTGCTTTTAATTTACATAAGTGGGAAAGGGCTGAAGCATGCTCCTTTAGGAGACATTGTGAGATTTTATAACGATTGATATTTAGATATATGCATATAGGATATGAGCATTAATGCAGAAATTCCAGTTTTTTTGTTTAACTTTGACACATTTTTGTGTCACAACACTACTCACTACACTACATTTACATTTACATTTAGTCATTTAGCAGACGCTTTTATCCAAAGCGACTTACACTACCTTCAATGTTTTTTTGGGGGGGCGTTATTAAGCGATTAATCCCATCCAGAATCAAAATTTATTTTAATTTTATGTCCAAAAATGTAAATAATATATATCGTTTTAAAAAATATGTAGATATGTATGTACATATACAAAGCTATTATGCACAGTAAACACACATGTATTATGTAAACACCATTTATTATTCCAGATAAGATTTAACGCGATGAATCGTTTCACAGCCCTATATGGATTTTATTTTCAATTAAACCGTTTGTATGCTTTAAGATGCATTTACCCAGTTCCATTTGAGAGATGCTTCAAGTCTTGTCAATGTATAAACAGAGGCCTTCACATGCAGCTGTTTTCTCTACACAAGAGCGTTGTTTGTTAACTGCAGTCGGACTAACAAGGAGAGCATGACTTGAATTCATTTGGATTGGAAGATGAAATGGACAGGGTGGTGAGAAAGCCACCTGACGCTGCTGAATCCATGAGCTGGTCAACATGCTGATGTTCCGAGCAAAATTTCCCAGAGCATGTTACATAAGGCCAAAAGGTTTAACATAATGGACAAAACATCCCTCTGTGGAATGCTTAATCAGCTTACTCGAGTTTCCATGTCTCACAGTTCCTCGGGCACATTGTGCACTTTTAGATGAACTGCCATTTTATGCATATTCTGCATGCAGCGGTGACTAGTTTACCGTGTTAAGTCAGGCAGCCGTGTTACAGTGCTGGAATGTAAGTGGATGACCTAGTTCACATGTTGCAGGGTGAAATGACCTCATCCACCTTACTGTCCTGTGTAAAATTGTGAAAACATGTTAACATGAAGTGAATCACTGACAGTGTAACGTCTATTTTACAGTGACTATTTATTCAAGCTTCTCTTGATTGGTGACTCTGGTGTTGGAAAGTCTTGTCTCCTTCTCAGGTTTGCAGTAAGTATACATTTCCCGTCACATTTCCTTTAGAGCAAACATATAGAAAGCAAATGAAATGTAAGTACTTTAAGTGATGGTAGAATAAAATGTCAAAATTAGTTGGAAATAATGTTACATTGTCATTTAGTTTAACACACTATTTCTGTTCAAATTTAAACAACATGTTACTTCTGACTGGTCATTCTTATGTATAAACAGATAAGGTAGCATGTTGAATTTAATTGTGCTTTAAATGAGTAAAAAAATCTTATTGATAAATGGGCAAAAGCGAGGAGAGTTTAAAATTGTAGGAATCGTAAACTTTTTGCTACTAAGCATGTTGGATGAACGTATTCAGTTTTTTAATGTAATACATTTAGTTTTGTATAAATATGCCTGACAACATTGTTACTCTGAATGATACTTTAGTGCCCATCGTCTGAAAATCCGGGGAAAAATTAGTTATATTTAGAAAAACTTAAAATGCATTTTATAAAAAGAATCCATTTGCACAACATTCTTAAAGGAGAAGTATCAAAGGCAGGCAAAATATTGCACTATATTTTACAGCTTGCTTTTGTTTATTAGTAATGCAGGGCAGAGATGGCAGCTGGTGTTCTTCCAGAAATAAATATGCTTTTTATATTGTGTACACGGTGGTTTGACAAACAAAAGCAGGGTAGCACAGGGTTTGTTTGACATTGAGGACTAAAACATCTAATTTGCATACTGATTTATCTTACAGGATGACACTTACACAGAAAGCTACATTAGCACTATTGGTGTGGACTTCAAAATAAGAACTATAGAATTAGACGGGAAGACCATCAAACTTCAAATCGTAAGTGTTTGTCTCCTACACAGTTTATTTGTTATGAAAATGTTGCTGAATGGTTAAAATTCCAATGCTATTTTTAAGGAAATCAGGTTTTCTGAAAATATTCTGATTCTGCAATAATTATCTAATTCCAAAAATTACAGTGTTAACGATTGACATTGTCAGTGGAAATGAGTGGTTGTAAAACCCCTTTGCTTGATTGAATAACCTATATGTGTTTACCTTTTTCAAGTGCATTCATCCTTTAGTGCTTTGTTTCAGTTGTAAGTAGGTCTATATTTGGGGGTGCTTTTGGTGTCATTCATCGTTCCATCTTTCTTTCAGTGGGATACAGCGGGACAGGAGAGGTTTCGCACAATCACATCCAGCTACTACCGAGGTGCACATGGCATAATAGTGGTGTATGATGTTACAGATCAGGTTATTTTTTACATTTCTTGGTTGCACATTTCTGTAAATCTAAGATAAACATGTTTTTTAATCAGCTCTGTAAATGTTTTCTCTCTCTCTTCAGGAGTCCTTCAATAATGTAAAACAGTGGCTACAGGAGATTGATCGCTATGCCAGTGAAAATGTCAACAAATTATTGGTCGGCAACAAGTGTGACTTGACAACAAAAAAAGTGGTGGACTACACGACAGCAAAGGTAACATTGTCAACTATCAGGTTTCCAGAACCCGTTACACTTCCGATTATTCACCTATCCAGGCTCATAACTAAAATAATGGTTGATATCTCTTCAGGAATTCGCTGACTCTCTAGCCATTCCTTTCTTGGAAACAAGCGCTAAGAATGCCACCAATGTAGAGCAGGCCTTCATGACCATGGCTGCCGAGATCAAGAAGAGAATGGGCCCTGGAGCAACAGCCGGAGGGGCTGAGAAGTCCAACGTGAAGATCCAGAGCACTCCAGTTAAACCTGCATCTGGAGGCTGCTGCTGAGGTCCCGTCCCACCAAACCCCATTTTCTTGGTCCCTGGATCATGGAGCAAGCCCTACAATTTGAGAAAGAGAGAGGAATATTTGTTATGGAGCAAAGATTGAATGTGGAGAATAGATGAAGTAAAGAGTGTGAAGCAGGCAACAGTTTAGGTTACTCAAGTTGCACTGTATGTAGCCGCACTTCCAAAAAACATTGAGAAATCCGCCACCCCTTCCTTTTCAAAACTGATTTAAGGTCAGAAATTTGGTAACGGTCAGCCCCCTTTACCCCTGCTTCCTGTCAGGGGCTGCTTTTAACCAACCTTACCCCAAGTATGGATGGATTTCATTTTCACTTATTGATTTTAAGTCCACTGTTTGCAGGTTTCTAAGAATAATGTGTGTATTTATCTCACTTCATTCCTACTGCAGGGCTGGTCTGTGGTCAAAATTCAACGACTTTTTCTTTTCTCTTTTTCTTGTTGATTATTTTACTGTTTATATTTGCATGTGTAGATTTCTGACCCCATGGATTATGTTTGCCATTTTGTTTTGATCAACTGGATGATTGGTTCACAGTCCAACAACAGTTTGTTAAAATATATGTACATATACACTATGTATATATATGTAAGATCTGAAATGACAGCTCTGTAGAGTTAAATAGATGATTTACATTGTTTTACCATCTTTTGCATTTAATTTGTTGCTGCAGACTCTTGTAGTTTTGTTGTGCAGTTGTAATAGTTAACAAACATTTAAATAAATATTGCTCGACTGTACTGTATAATATCAGCATGTCTGCAATTCTTGGTGGGAAATGTAAAAGCCCTTTTCATTTATTTATTCAGCATTTATATGCAAACATTGTTCCATTAATCTGCAATATTGGCCAAAATCTGCGGAATACATTGAAAGCAACAATTTCACAATCTCATGTGACTTAAACACTATGTTCTCTTTTTCATAATAAAGTCAGATGAATTCAAAATAAGTTTTCTAATGAACTTTGCTATAATTTATTTGACTTCTGAGTTTTTAATGTAATAATAGAAGACTTTCAGTCGGAGGGCCTTCATAAATAATTCCCTATGCATGAATGGAAGTCTGTTATGTGCATTCATAGAATCTTTTGACACATTAAAGTAAATCAGCTGGGCGCACACTGCGATTTGTAGAAACTTATCTTTCCTCCATAATTTAACAAGTTTTTCTTATTATACAGTTTACCCCCAAATCTTTAACGTTGTTATTGAAATTGCATCATTACGTTCTCTGCTCTTTTTGTGTCCTGATTTGATGGTCGGCCGAAAAGTTGCAGGAGAAATCCTCAAAATTTCAGAAATTTGCAAAAAAGGATTTGACGGAGGATTTATGAAATCAACTAGGATTTTAAAATGTCTCAGATGGGGATATCTTGGCAGAAATTTTACATTGCGCGTCCAGCTTTAGTAATGTTTTTATTCACTGAGCTCTCTAAACATGTGTCTTAATTTAGCTTTATTCATTTGGGTCATTTTGCTCCAAGGCAACCCGAGAATACAATGTGATGGCTTACAACAAGGATGGTACCCATATGTTTGTGGCCAAATAAAACACTTTGCCTTCAGCTCTTAGACCTCAAGCAACTGTTATTTAATTAAATGACACAATTACTGCATTCCAATGTGCTTACTGGCAATATGCCTTAAGGTATTTACGGTTGAATTATGGGAAAGTAAACATTTTAATGCATAGCAAAAGTATGAAAGAACAGGGGTGTACTTAAAAAGACTTGGTACTCAAATGTACATTAAAATTGTAAATGACACAAATTGTAAAAAACATTTAAGCACATCTTTATTTTCATCTAATGTTAACTTTATAAATCCATTTAGTAACTCAACAGAACATTACTAAAGTCTTCGGACGAAACATTTTGGGCATCAGTTGAAATAGTATAGATCATTCAAGTATTTAAAGAATACTGCAACAAGACACAATTTGGGTCGGATTAATTCTCTCCTTGCATATTATTCAGGACAGAGTGTATGCAAATGGGGATGCCGCTCATTAATGACAATTAATGTACATTTTTAAAACATAACTACAACAAGACTTTAAGGCTCAGGCTACTCAGAGAAAAACGACAAACTTAAAAATAATCTTAGATCACAATCGTATTGGCACCACATTTGTGCAGCTCTCCAGTGCAGTTTTCATAAAGTGATTTATCTCAGGCGTAGGCCTGACAAGAGTTATATGTTAAAATATACAATGTGGAAAGTGTTAATACAAGGTGAAAGGTTCAACACTCAAGATAAAGCAAAATTCAAGATTTACTGTACCAATGAAACACAAGTAACAGCTCCTTTGGTCACCCTAAACAAGAGTGTTACAAAACTGGTGGTGACAATGGTAAAATATTGCGGTTTGCCATTATTGTCCTCCTGATGTAAAAAAAAGCCTTACTGAAGACAGGCTTATTACACACCACCTTCTCAAGGCAGTCATCATGAAATCCCTGCAGTGGAATAAAGGGGGAAAAAAATCACATTTACAGTCATTAATGAATTCCACAAGTGTTAAGATTAGTGTATATAATCAAATAAAATTTAATTACAGTAGTCATTTATTTCGTCACCCACAGAAGGCACTATATTATGCCTTTACATATTACATTATTAAATAGAGGTGGAGAGGCTTAGGGATGAATGCATAGTAGATCGTTAACCTGAGATCTCTAGAGTCCTGGGGTCAGTGAGGCTGTCCATGGCTGACAGAATAGAGGAAAACAGATATTCCGAGTGAGTTTCCAGTGTACGAGACTGTCTCTCTATTAACGCCAATGTCTCCTCTAGAACTGGAGAAAAAAAATATCTTGAGAACAACACAATAAAGAAAACTACTTACCAATAAAGACATTAGTCCATGCATTTTTCTAACAATAAATAATGCAGTTTTTCAGCACATATAAAGCCTTATTAATGTGAAGTTATGGTCAATACAGTTGTTCATGTTCACGTGCATTAACTAATGTTAACAGGGACAACTTTTGACATTAATAATGTATTAGTTAATGCTTAAATGAACGTTATTGCATTTACTAATAGCATCTTACTGGTCCATGATATGTTGACAAAAATTGACTTGACAACTGTAAATGTAACTTGAGTACAGATCTAAAAAGAGGACAAGCTTTGTGAAGACTTTGCATGGAAGGGAACGGGATACAGCATGTTGGGTAATAGCAGAGTCTTCTATGCGTGGCGGCGTTCTGCACGCAGAGTGTTTCCTGTTTCTCTTAGATGTGACTACCAGTATTGTCCTACACTACATAACATCCTAAACTAAATGCTGTGAACATTTGTGGAAGTAAAACAAAAACATCAAGGAACAATGACTTCATGGAGCATTTGATGAATTAAAAGATATAATGTTTCATCCAATTTAAAATTTAATATAACCACCTGGCAGCTTTAAAGCCCCTACTGTGCTTTCAGAAACACAATCTAACTCTGCTCCTCAATGCAAAAGAACTGAGAGTGTAAAACACCTTTGTGAGTGTTAGTTCACCTAAAATGAAATGTGTGTCATTGTTAATTCACTCCCTTGTTATATTAAACCTTTATGACTTTCTTTTTTCCACAGAACACAGAGAAATATTAGAAGAATGTTAGTAAAGGAACAGCAACGAAAGCCTCCACGACAATTGTGTAGACATAAAACCAATGCAAGTGTATGGTGCCAGGCACCAACATTATTCGAAATAACTTATATTTTTCTGAAAAGACTCACAAGGAGATGCTGAGTTCATGCAACGCAAAAGCATCTCTCCAGTCTGTAGAACATCTGCTGTAAGAGACTTATGAGCATTGACTTCTTCCTGAAAACTCTGTGGGAAGATGTGATTTAATACATTTTTATGAAATGTTTTTTACAGACGGTTTATTAGGGTTCGTTTACTACCAACCTTGTAGTCAGCCAAGGAGGCTTTGACACTCTCCAAGTCAATAGCAGGAGGAGACAGAATCTCTACTTTCTCTACCACCTTGTACAGCCACTGAACCAGCTTCTCTACGTTTGCGCAAAATGCCTAATTCAAGAGAATAGAGTACGGTTCTCATAAATGAGTCTCAGAAACACAGGGTAAAACAGAAACGTATCATTTTCTCACCTGTGTGTGCTGGATAAGTGACTCCTTGGGCTCCTTTTCATCCTGATCTATTTGAAGTTCAGACATTGACATTCTGCTCAGATGATCCATGATAGTTTCCACCTCCCTCAGATTTCTCCTGTTCATTTCACAACTAACCCTCTGCATTCTGGCAGCAAGGTCCTTTGACTCCTCTGAATCATCCTCAGCTTTCTGATTTCCAGAGACATCTTCACTACCTGCTTCCTCTTCCAGGAGTTCCTGCTTGTCCACTTGAACGTTAGGTGACCTGACCGACGTAACCTCACTCCCAAGAGATTCCCAGCTGTTGGTGACCGGCTTCCATATCTGGCCACTTATGTCCCTAAGCTGCTGTGAAAGCAAATTCAGTTCTTGTATCTGTTCCGGGAGGCGAAGGAACTCTTCATCCAAATCCTCCTGCGATCCAGGGCGGGGGAGGATACATGTCGAACTTATAAATGTGGGGTCAGACCTGAATGTAGAGAACACACCAAATTTACGGTAGTGAACTCCCAGCTTCCTATCACAGTCTAGACTCTCACCTGACAAACCAGTTTGGTCCAATGAGGAGTAGAGACTGCTGGACAGAACACAGTCTGAGGACTTAGAACGTGAAGGTTTGATGAGATTTTGACCCTTGAGTTCAGTTGATCTTCTGCCTATTGTTGGGCTAGACCTTCCTGGTCGAGTCTCAATCTGGGATTGATCCAAACCGGATAGGGTGGAGGAGCTGTAAAGGGGGTCCAACTCAATGCCCGAATCTTGCAACCGTGAATCAGTTCTTAACAGAGACTCTGGTGAAGTCCATGTGCTAGCCATGTTGGGTTTCAGAGGGTATGTATAGTCCAGGAGTGCCTCATATTCCTTATCAGGATCCCAGCTGGGGGATCTCCGGTCTGGGGAGGGTGGCATGGAATTTGGGATGGCACAGGACCAGTAGTTGGCCTGATACGGAGACATGTTTCTTAGTCCATGTGGTGAGCTTTTAGTGTAACACTGGGAAAATCCTGCATTGAGGAGAGAATCTCTTCTGTTGTCCATTAGAGCTGCTCTAGATTTAACACTTCTCATGTAACAAGATATACGGCTGGATGAATGGGACATACTTAGAGGAGTGGACATCAACGTAGGCATTGGAGACACCGTCAGGCTCAAATCAGCAAATGGGGGACTGGACAGTCTAGGTTCGTTGGAGGAAGTTTTAAAAATAGACTTGTCATCACATGACCACTGTCTTAGGTCCGATATACTCATGGAGGTATCCAAGTCTTCCCTAAACATTGTTTGAGAGTATGCATAAGCATCATCTTTGTGAGTTTTGATTGACTGTTTGAGTGGACTGTATTCTTTTTCTTTGGGAGATTCTGTTTTTTGTGGGATTTGAGGTGCCTGAAAAAGGAAAATAATAACCGTGTAACTTTATAGGTTAAAGAACATATCTGCAAAGTCATTATTTTGAACCATAGCTTAGAATTTTCTCCATTACATTTTTTTTGAAACTTTCCTGCACCAAAAATAGGTTGTTTGAATTACTACAATGGTTCCAGATAATTCAATTAAATTGTTTTAAAATAACTTTTATCAAATATGTCAAAAAACAACCTAATTTAATCATGTGGACCCGATGTACATGATAAAATAAATAATTATTATAAAATAATAATTCCAACAACCTATTTTTTGAGGGTAGTTCATGACATCTTAAACCTGTTTCACTAACTGCTTATTAGCTTCAAGTTTGTTTATTTGATCGACCCCACGTTTCAGAAATTCTTTACTCCACTTAACAAACATTTAAATATGTCATGCTTATGGTCAAAGATTACTCTTAAGGGATAAAATGATGAGTTAAGATCACAGGGACTTTAACAGAAGATGTTACAACAGTCCTCAAACGTAATAAACTGTACAAAAATACGATGAATTAGATCCTTACCTTCTCGGAGTCTTCATGTGTTGATGAATTCTTTAGAATAGGCGTCAGGTAAGGTGTTGAGAAAACCAAAGGCTTTCTCATGGTATAGATGCTCTTATCTGTCACATGTCTGGAAACGGGTGCCATAGTGACGCTCTTTTTGTCTGGATCTTTGACCTTCTGGACACACGCAGGTCTCACTCCATCCCTTGCCCTGTAACCGCTGCGAATGGACTCTGGGATCCCGGAATTCCATCTTCCACAGCTTTTGTTTTCCATCTGCGTGGAGGTTTCTGACAAGACCTTGTCAACTCTGAGAGCCATGGCAACATGCCGGATTACTGTGGCGCCTCATTTGTTCAGACAGTGAGCTAAAAGGTCAAAACTTTGTGTTAGATGATGTGTGGTTTTCTTTTCAGGGAAGAAAGTTCTGCGGTAGGGCTGAAAGCAGAACTTCACTAGTTTATTTCTCTATAAAGAAGTCACCTGAATAAACCAATGTGTTCAGGCTTGTCTGAAATTCATGATTAATATCCCTAAAAGAATCCATATACAACCATAAACGTGCAACCTCATGAACTTATTTTAACTGTTAAATTACTGTTGTGTTTGGGATTTCTTTATAAATGCAATAGTGTGCAGACAAAGCAAATTCGTTCATTTCTCTATGCAATATCAGACCGAACCCACTGTTATTTGATTGGCTAAAGCTTCTGGTTTCCATGACAACCAACAGAAAACGGCGTGTCATGAGAGCGGATCACATGGGGAGATTTAAATCCAAGACAGCAGAGAGCAAACAAGACTCGGACATCTCAAATTGACGAAATCTGAATTTCAGCCCAATTTTTCATACCTTTCCTATCATACACTGTGTGCACAGTTATGCATTTTACCATATCATCATTTTATCCATAATTTCTAACTCTAAGCTTTCTAAACTTATTCATAGGATTTAATATCTGAAGATCTTTCAAAGGTTTGTGCACTGGTGACACGGACTTTTAACAAAGCCGGTGGATGGGCCGTGGTTGGATCAGTAACGGACACCGAGCTAAACTTCGACTCAGACACCAGAAAGGTGAAGGTGGGCTTATGGTATGGGCTGGTACTATTAAAGATGAGCCCGTTGGACCTTTTTTGCACTGAAACTGGACTCGAATTCAACTCTCAAACCTGCTGCCAAATTAAGAAGACACTTTCCTCAAACAGTGTATAGGAAAAGTCTGCATCTTTCAAGAAGACTTTCATTGTTATGCAAGACAACGCTCCATCACATGCATCAAAGTACTCCTCTGCATGGCTGGCCACTAAAGGCCTTAAAGAATAGAAACGCTTGACATGGCCGCCTGACTTAAACCTTATGGAGAACTTTTGGACCCTTCTTAAGCAGGAAACATTCAGCGAGTTGATTCTGATAAGATCAAGACACTGCTTGACTCCGTGAATGGAAGGCTCGGGCCTGTTATCGAAGGGTGGACATATTGGTCACTTTTTTGAATTTCGGATCTTAATAATTTTATTATTCCCCCTTTAACAGGTGAAAATAAAGAAGTGAGATGGGAAAATCCTTCCTTTGCGTAATAATTCTGCACACTATTAGTTATCTAATAAAGGAATACATGTCGGTATTCTCTTAAGAAAGCCAAAACATCACTTTTCCTTTTTAAAAGTTCGGATTTGTTAACATTATTATCGACCAAGAGCACTGTAGTTGTACAGTAACAAAATTAATCCAATCATAAATCTTTCCTAATAATTTTGCACAGTTTAGTTGTTTATGGTCTCCTGTAGTGGCCTACAAACATGACACAGTCTCAAAAATGGATCCATATTGTGACACATCTGTCTTTAATGTAAACTTATTGACTGTATCTAATATAAGGGCTATATACTGATATCAGTGACACTAGATGAAACTCATTCACTTACATGAACAATCCTATAGGACTGCTGGACCTACAGTTACCATGGCAACCTGCTCACCAAACACATCATGCATTAACATTCCCACTAAAGCATATACATTTAACATTATGGCCAACTACCAATCTTATATTTAGATATATATGTTTTAAATAGTGAAGAAAAAACACTGCACATTTATAAAATCATAATAAAACATTTAAACAGGAACTGCCCCAGTAAATGTATAATAACAGTCAGACAGCAGTACAAATATTAGAAATGTTGTTTATGATTACGTCATACAGAATTTATAAAACGAAACCGTCGACCTCCTTTAGAAGGACTTAAATAGCAGAACATCGAGTGTGTTTGACTCACGTACCGTTGTGTTCATGTTAAGTCCTTCTGCTCTGATGAAGTAAGGACAAAGGTTTAGAAATATAATAAAATATAACATTAAATTGTTCAGGAATCCGCGAGCTAAGGGACGCGGCCATAAGCACAGACTGTCGCCGCCCTCCAGCCAATCAGAGCTCGTGTTTCACTCCAGTCAAGTTCTATCGCGTCGTGACGTCATTCAACGACGGATAAACTTTTGTATTTTATTTTGATGGAATTTAGTTTTACAGAACATTATGATCATTTTATTTTGTACTTTTAATTTTTTGATTTTGTTTAAATATGTAATGTACATTTTTCAAATGATTGTTTAAGTTTTTTGAGTATTGTCTTTTGATGTAATGCAGAATATATAATTAATATTTTTTTTTTAAATCCAATCGTTATTTTAAATATAACACGCATAAGAACAATCATTCTGTATAAAATGTTTATATTAGTATTATAGTAATTTAGCAACACAACAAGCAATATAAAAGTTAAAGTTTACATCGTTACAATGTGGGTGATTTAATGCAAATATATATATATTTAAGTTTTATTAAACAAGACATGTTACCAAGTCATCTATTACCTTAAAAATTGAAAACGTTATTTTGAATTAATTTGAATCTATTAGACACACACATATATATATATATATATATATATATATATGTATAAATATATACTGTGTTTGATCAAATATGACTTTAGTAAAACAGGTTTGCGAGACTTTGGCGCCCCCTTTAGGAGAACAGCTCCACGTGCAGACTGGAACATCTCCATCCCAAAGAGTAAATGAAAGACACAAAGCTTTTAATGTTAAAGACAGACACAGATACACAGGTAACTATATGAAAACTAAAACAAACTTAAAGAGAGTGTAAAGTTACAATACTAATACTATATCATAGACACATCAATTACAGGAATAGCTAATTATTAGCTTTTAGAGTTCATCTTCATTTTTAAACCTCTTGGTAGCACAATTACAAACATAACCCGTGACACAAAAAACTAAATAAATTAATTGAATTAATAACTTATTTCATAGCATCTGATGGCACAACAAATGAAATCGTTTACTTTAAATGAAGGATAAAACTGGCATTATAAATGTCAGGGGGAACATGGCTCATGATGATTGGTTTCACTTATTTGCCACTACACCGCTGTTCTGAATCTTAAGACATACAGAATCTGTAAAAAGAATGAAGACCTGTCAAGAAATATTGGACACTTAGATTATCATCTGTGACCCTGAGAAGTCCATCACTGACGACTCAGAGATCCGTATAAAACCCATAAGAACAGGCTCAGAGTCAGCTTACAATCACAAGCACACATGCACAGAAGTGATACAGTCCCCAATAAATCACAATGTTGCCAAATCATAGCACAGCTTGCTATTAGTGACACAAATATTTACAGCTAATACTATCCGGTCCATCTCTTAAATAATTAATGTTTCACAGAGTCGGTTAAAATGTAACAAAAGAGTAAGAGGTCAGTCTGTGAATGATTTTCATTACTATCCATCTCGGCCTACTAAAGCCTGAAAAAAATCCCTTTTCAATTTTGCAAGTAAGCTAGGACACATTCACAAACACGCCTGATAACAAAAATTTGGCACAATTGGTAAGATTATCTTAACGTAACCTGTTCTCCCAAACTAAGTATATACAAAAACACCAAACTAACCATTACAGTTCCATCTCACAGGTTGGAGTAAACTTTACCCTGAGGCGACAACACAACAGCCCAACAGCCCACACTTTACAGCACAGACTCAACGCCATCCTTGTCATCAAGCGTTTCCCGTGAGGAGGTGTCTCCCAGGTTCTGGTGTGTGACGAGAGGTGATGTTTCCTCCTCCGCCTGGACGTTCGCCACCACCTCCACCTTTACTTCCTGAAGTTCCTGCTCTTCTTCCTGCTGCTGTTGCTTGTGTTTCTTCATCTCTTTCTCATTGATATGATGAAGGATGCCGGCACCAAGAGCATCTCCTTCTACATTCACAACAGTTGTGGTGCGGTCCCTAATGTCACACAGACAATGTTCACGCAACAGTAAGTAAAGCAACATGTTTGATGCACTAAATTATTCTTAAAGTAGTGAAGTGTAAGACTCTTACACAATCCAGTCAACAGCCAGCATGAGTGACAGGTCATGAGTTGGGAGGCCAATGGCTTCCAAAATGATAGCGATGGTAATGATACCTCCTGCTGGAATGCCGGCCGCTCCGACACTGGAAGCAGTGGCTGTCACCCTGAGAAAGAAACAATAACACATTTCACATTTAGGGTTTTTATTTGAAGTGACTTACCGTGCACTTATCACAGACATATTCCCTTCAGCAAAAGAGGATGTCAAATAAAGATGGAAGCAAAACATATCCTCCATATAACCAAAGCTTAGCATCTCCACCCTGTTTAGATACTGAGTACATATTACGTTCACTGAATATCCCTGCATGCACTCACAGGATGGTGAAGATCTGGCCTGCGTTGAGCTCCACATTGTTAAGCTGCGCGATAAACACAGCGGCAACGCACTGAAAGATGGCAGCTCCATCCATATTAACGGTGGCTCCGATCGGCAGAATGAAGCGACTGATTCTTTTGTCGACGCCGTTGTTTTCCTCTATGCACTTCATCATAGTGGGAAGAGTTGCCGAGCTGTGTAGGTAGAGAAAGAAGAGTTTTAAAGATTGTTGGAGATTTATTTCGAGTGTTCAAACCAATGCAAATATTTATATGAAGAAAAAATGGTGCATTAAAGGTCCAGTTTGTGAAGCAACCAAGGGTCTACATTGCCTGACACAGGACAAAGATGTTGTCATGTTTTCGCTTCTTTGCCAAACAAAATGACATGCTTACAAAACATGATCCGTGGAGCGGTTTGTCCATTTCTCATTGCATCTTTGAAGGAGAAGTATCACGCCGTTTCATGCATTATAAGTGCTTTGGACTGTTTGTTGAGTTCCCTTGTCCAATGTCTAATGTGAAGTGGCACACACTGTAGTGAAGTGAAGTGACGTGTGTTCCCTTTGTTAAAACTGAGATGCGTAACGTAGTATTTATGAGGTCAAAACACTGCCCAATATAGCCACGGGCTTCTGAAAGCTTTCACCATCAATAGATAACAAGTTATTTGTTTGCCATTTGTCCATAAAACTCCATCCACGCACCAATTTAGAGAGCGTGGAAGAGCATGACAATGTTCCAATAGAAGCCCTTGTGAGTAGATTGGTCACAAGCGCTGCTCACTTCCCCCTCTTCTGTAAATGCGAGTAAACCCAACACTTTTTTGGAAATGCGATCCTACACTACAGGAACTGAAGATTAACACAAGATTGGCAGACACTGCGTGTGATACTTCCCCTTTGAGGGCAGCATTTAGAAATATGAGCAATACCTGGAGCAGGTAGCAAAAGCTGTTGTGAAAGGTGTGATGAGTCCAGACAGGAAACTGAAGGGATTCGTACGGGTGAATGCAAAGTAGATCAGTGGTAGTACAATTCCGCCGTGGATGATGTGACCCAGGATAGAGGCAAAAATGTACTTTCCCAAGCTGGTGACCAACAGGATCACATCTTCCATCTCGACAATCTTACTGCCTACTAGGAACATAATGCCAAACGGCACATACCTGAAGAACAAAAGTAAGCAGTTAAAACAGCATATGTGCATTGTATGGAAAAAAACGATTGCTAACACACAATTTAATAAAGTATGAATCGATTCTTTATTTTATGAGATTTCAGAAGGATTAAAGATGTTCACGTACCACATGATCCAGGACACCAGTACCATGGTGGCTTCATTAAATGCATTAAAAAAACGAATGAGCTCCTCTCCTTCGGTTCCAAGTTTTTTCAAAGCAACTCCAAACACCATCGCAAAGAGAACAAGTCCTAGAATATTCATTCCCTCTGATTCTGTTCCAAAAGGAACCTGTAAACCACCAAAATCATACAGTCATTCTGTGTACTTGACACTATTTCCATTCACCAATTCATTGCCATATTCCCCATCACGGATCTTCGTTTAATTCTAACTGACATGTTCCTTTCAAAACACTAAACATGATGGTCACAGAAAGAGCAGACTGAGCTGGCGTTCAGCTGAATCCCTCTTTTGTTCCAGCCTTCATTGGACATCCAGGCATGGCTCATCAATTGGCACACAGCACTGGTCCTCCTAAAAGCTCTGCTTATGCAATTATGGACCTTCAGAAGGCTTCCCCAAATATTTGCACATGCACCAGCAGATATAAGACACTTAAGCTAAACCGGGATGTTTTGGAGACCCACTGACTTATGGGAACCTATATGTACAGAAGATATAATGGTAATGTGAAGGCTAAATATCTGCTCACCCTGAGTCATACAAAAAAATATTGCTGGTAAAAAGAGGAAGTTTGGGAAAGGCTTGCAACCTTCAGCTGCTTGAGTGCACAGTGGTTTAGAAGCACTAAACCGGCTGTGTCAACCCTGGCCCTGTGCAAACAAGCAGCATGCTTATTCAAGGCTGCCAAACGGCAACCACAACCGATTGGTCTTTGCCAAGAGGCCCTGAATGGATTTCAGCATCCACCTTATGAAAGTGAATGCTTAAATTGATGTCAAGCTTAGAGAAATGACAAATGGGAAGAACTGTGCAATGAGTGAAAGATAATGTACCTTCTGGTAGTTGAGGGTCCCGTTGGTTCCATTTCCAACAAACACCATTTTGTAATCGGTGGCATACTGTACAAAGTGAGAGAGAGATGAGTTATAAGATGCATCTACAATTTTGGTTGTTTTCTATGCAAGGCTTCGTACATTAACCGGTGAGGCTTATTTCTTTCAATTCAGCCAGTTTTGTGCCCGACTGTTGCCAAAATACTAACAAAAGCAGCATTTTGCACTTTAGCTGAAGAGGATTTTGAGAGTGACACATACAGAGACAATGAAAGAGATCCCCCACAACCCCTTCATTCACGCCCTTGCTTCTTAAAAGCTCCATTATATGAGTTGGATCATCCAGTGATCCAAAAATTACCTTTAAAAGAAGTGCAGCGGTTGGTTTTCTTGTCTGCCTATGAAGACTTTTATTGGCACGTATCCCAGTGTTAATAACAATCCTACGGGGTAAAAAAAACCACTCTCCCACTGGATCTAGACCCATTTGCATGCGATGACTCTGACTCTCTTTCTTAAGCTACTCCGGCCTTTAGGGAAAACCTTGTTTTCTTTTCCGACTGTCCAGTTTACTTTGTGTCACAGAGATGTTATCTCCTACCCAAACCGCTGAACCCCCTGACCTTCCTTAGAACAGAGCGTGCTCACTATTGTGCGGTTACCCATGTGGTACAACCCAGTGAAGCAAGCCAGGTTGCCAGGCATCAAGGAATGGAATCAGCTCGCTATGGTAACGGCCCAGTTGCTCAGTTGTGAGAGATGATGAGAGGTATTTATGGAGCAGGGACAAAAATGACTTCTCCATTTTGCGACTTTTTTAAATTTAAGATTAAGGTATTAAAATGAGGTGTCAACAAGTACTCACCCTCTTTACATTTCATACCTGTATGACTTTCTAATGCAGAACACAAAAGATATTTTGAAGAAAGTTTGTATCTGTACATTAGTGTGACCTCTTTATTTGTGTGCAAACAAGTTCAATAACAGTAAATAGTTGCCAGTTAGCAACATTCTTCAAAATATCTTCTTTTATATATATTGTGTATGTGTACGGTTTGGAGGCCCAAAAACTTACCGAGCGGAAAGCAGCGGCCACCAGGTTAGATGGAAACAGGTTTCTAAAAGGAAAAACAAGCAAGCAAGATAAACAAGAGATACCTACATGTGAAGAACTTCGCTCTTATCGTCACAGATGATGTTTATTTGGTAAATTCCCAGCACTTGGGACAAATCTGGATCTTAGCAAATTTGCAAACAGGAACATGTGTCACATTTATGCTTACAGATCAATGTCTTTATCTATTCCTCTCTACACAAACCAATGTTTCCTCACTATAGGCTTTAGAATAAACATGTTGAGCAAGACAAATTTTGACTTTAAATCGCATTCATCAACCAAAATGACATGGACCCAGGAAGAATTTAAACAGTAAGAGCAATAGACAAACAACATAGAGTATTACACAAAGCCGGTATATTTAATCTGACTGTTATCATGCCCTGCATGAGTCTGGTCCTAATGTGTCATATGGCCTGCTATAAAGAGAGGATCTGAGACACATAGAAAAGCTTATTTAGAGAAATAAGCAAAGTATGCTTTAAGACTGCATTATAACATTTCACAAAAAATGTGTGAATTTAAAATAAAATGAGGGTTTCTTCCCCAAAAGATGTATAAGTTGTGAACAATTCTGCTCATATAACAAGATAGAAGTGCATTACAAGCAAAGATGGGTAGTAACCAATTACATTTACTTCATTATATTAACTTGAGTACATTTTTGGGGTAAGTAGTACTTCTGGAGTATATTTAAAGATTATTTACTCGAGTTAGTATTAAGAGTGTTACTTTTATTCTTACTAATTCACTTTTAACTTTTTAGTTGAGTAAGTATTAAGTATGTTACTTTTATTCATACTCGAGTAAGTATTAAGAATGTTACTTTTATTTTTACTTTAGTAAGTATTAAGAATATTACTCTTACTTGAGTAACTATTAAGAATATTACTCTGACTTGAGTAACTATTAAGAATATTACTTTTACTTACTTGCGTAACTATTAAGAATATTACTTTTACTCTTACTTGAGTAACTATTAAGAATATTACTTTTACTCTTACTTGAGTAACTATTAAGAATATTACTCTTACTTGAGTAACTATTAAGAATATTACTTTTACTCTGACTTGAGTAACTATTAAGAATATTACTCTTACTTGAGTAACTATTAAGAATATTACTTTTACTCTTACTTGAGTAACTATTAAGAATATTACTTTTACTCTGACTTGAGTAACTATTAAGAATATTACTTTTACTCTGACTTGAGTAACTATTAAGAATATTACTCTTACTTGAGTAACTATTAAGAATATTACTTTTACTCTTACTTGAGTAACTATTAAGAATATTACTTTTACTCTGACTTGAGTAACTATTAAGAATATTACTCTTACTTGAGTAACAATTAAGAATATTACTCTTACTTGAGTAACTATTAAGAATATTACTTTTACTCTTACTTGAGTAACTATTAAGAATATTACTTTTACTCTTACTTGAGTAACTTGAGTAACAATTAAGAATATTACTCTGACCTGAGTAACTATTAAGAATATTACTTTTACTCTTACTTGAGTAACTTGAGTAACAATTAAGAATATTACTCTCACTTGAGTAACTATTAAGAATATTACTCTGACTTGAGTAACTATTAAGAATATTACTCTGACTTGAGTAACTTGAGTAACTATTAAGAATATTACTCTTACTTGAGTAACTTGAGTAAAAATTAAGAATATTACTCTGACTTGAGTAACTATTAAGAATATTACTTTTACTCTTACTTGAGTAACTTGAGTAACAATTAAGAATATTACTCTTACTTGAGTAACTATTAAGAATATTACTCTGACTTGAGTAACTATTAAGAATATTACTCTGACTTGAGTAACTATTAAGAATATTACTCTGACTTGAGTAACTATTAAGAATATTACTCTTACTCTTACTTGAGTAACAATTAAGAATATTACTCTGACTTGAGTAACTATTAAGAATATTACTCTGACTTGAGTAACAATTAAGAATATTACTCTGACTTGAGTAACTATTAAGAATATTACTTTTACTCTTACTTGAGTAACTTGAGTAACAATTAAGAATATTACTCTGACTTGAGTAACTATTAAGAATATTACTCTGACTTGAGTAACTATTAAGAATATTACTCTGACTTGAGTAACTATTAAGAATATTACTCTTACTTGAGTAACTATTAAGAATATTACTTTTACTCTTACTTGAGTAACAATTAAGAATATTACTCTGACTTGAGTAACTATTAAGAATATTACTTTTACTCTTACTTGAGTAACTATTAAGAATATTACTTTTACTCTTACTTGAGTAACTATTAAGAATATTACTTTTACTTGAGTAACTATTAAGAATATTACTCTGACTTGAGTAACAATTAAGAATATTACTTTTACTCTGACTTGAGTAACTTGAGTAACTATTAAGAATATTACTTTTACTCTGACTTGAGTAACTTGAGTAACTATTAAGAATATTACTCTGACTTGAGTAACTATTAAGAATATTACTTTTACTTGAGTAACTATTAAGAATATTACTCTGACTTGAGTAACTATTAATAATATTACTTTTACTCTGACTTGAGTAACTATTAATAATATTACTTTTACTCTGACTTGAGTAACTATTAATAATATTACTTTTACTCTGACTTGAGTAACTATTAATAATATTACTTTTACTCTGACTTGAGTAACTATTAATAATATTACTTTTACTCTGACTTGAGTAACTTGAGTAACTATTAATAATATTACTTTTACTCTGACTTGAGTAACTTGAGTAACTATTAAGAATATTACTTTTACTCTTACTTGAGTAATTATTCCCACAAGTACTCGTGCTGTTACTGGACTGCAGATTTGGGTTGCTGTGATCCGAAGGGTTGCGAGTCTTTAGTGATATAACCAGTAAATATAAATGTAATAAATGTAAATATTTCCATGTTATTGTCAGCCATACATGCATTTGTTTGTGTAACATGTAAATGTAACGCAATAATGGACCTTTCCCGGGTTTGACGTCATAATGAACGATTACCTGGCCAGGTCCAGGAAGGAGTCCGCCGTCTCTTTATCGCTCGTCACGTGTTCGAGTCCCAGGCTGTCGGAGTTGAGCGCGCGCGCGCCCGCGCCGGGTTTAACGATGAAGGCGAGCGCGATCCCGATGGACGACGCGATCAGAGTGGTGCCCAAAAAGTAACCCACGGCGATGCCCCCCAGCTTGCCCAGCGAGCGGGGGTCCAGACTGGCAGCCCCCGAGATCAAACTGCACACCACCAAGGGAAGGATGATCATCTTCAGCATCCTCAGCAACATCTCTCCGGGAAACGCGAAGTACGTCATCTGGGCTCGCGTGAGCTCCAGACTGCGCACCGTCATCCCGAGCCCGACGCCCGCCAGCACCCCGCACACCGTCAGCATCACCAACAGATTCCTCGCCAAAAACACGCAAAGTCGCTTTCTGAGGCTTTTCCGTGGTTTCGTGTCTGGACAGGGGGATTTACGACCCGCATGTCCGTTGATCTCGTTCTTCTTGTCCTCCATGGTCTTCTTTCAGGTCCTTTACGAAGGTTACCGGTCGACCGTCGGCTCGGGAGTGAGGAGGACCGGAGAGGACCTGCGACAGCAGCCGGCACACACACACGTGCGGTCCCACCGATGACGCGAGGAGAGTCTGCGCATGCGCACTGCGCGGCTGGGATGAAATGATGCAAGAAGGGAAAGCGTTGCCAATATCTGATTCTGATTCTGATTCTGCATCCATTTAATATTTGCATCATGGAACTGCATCATTTTATCAAGTGCACTATTGCAATATGTTCATATTGCTTCTTTATAAATCTCACACACCTGTTTCAAACTCACACTCTCTCCCTCTCCCTCTCCCTCTCTTTCTCTCTATGTCTCTCTCCCTCTCAATCTATCTCTCTCTCACTTTCTCTCTCTCTCTCTCTCTCTCTCTCTCTCTCTCTCTCTCTCTCTCTCTCTATCTCTCTCTATCTCACTTTCTCTCACTTTCTCTCTCTCTCTCTCTCTCTCTCTCTCTCTCTCTCTCTCTCTCTCTCTCTCTCTCCCTCTCCCTCTCTCTCTCTCTCTCTCTTTCTCTCTCTCTCTCTATCTCTCTATCTCTCTCTATCTCTCTATCTCTCTCTATCTCACTCTCTCTCTATATCTCTCTCTCCCTCTCAATCTGTTTTCAGCACAAAATCAATGTCAAAGAAGTTAACACAAAAGTAATCCTTGTTTAACATAAACACTATGATGTGAAAAGGATTCGCACACTCATCCAAATCAGGTGTCACTTTTTTCTCGGAATGCTTCGGCACCAAGACATTTTGGATAATTTCATGCTCCCAACTTTGTGTGAAGAGTTTGGATCTGACTTCCTCTTCTGACATGACATCAGTGTACAGAGTAAGGTCCATAAAGACACGATGACCGTCTGGTGTGGATGAACCCGATAGAACACCTTTGGGATGAATCAGACGGAGACTGAGAGATCGGCCTTCTCGCCCCACATCAGTGACCTCACAAATGCTCTTCTGGAAGAACGGTCAAATATTCCCATAATTACACTCCTAAACCTTGTGGACGGCCTTCCCGAAGAGTAAAAGCTGTTATAAAGGATGGACCCACATCATATCGAACCCTATGGATTAGGAATATGATGTCACTTAAGTTCATATGCGGGTCATAAGTTTACATTTTAATAATATAGTGTTTGATGTGAAACTTTTTTTTGTATTACCTTTCCCCTGAACGTTGAGTTATTTCTTCCAAAAATAACAGTTCACAGCTGCCAAACCGGAAGCAACGGAAGCCAAGTGTGCTCTCAGTCACTTCTTCAATAGACTTAACCCGACTGTGAGGGTGCTCTCACCAAATAAATATGTTAGACCCTATGGTGGTTCCATGAAAACCATGCATGTTTTTGCAAACCAAAACAATAAATAGTGACTTTTAAAGGTGTTGCGTAAATATATATACTGCAGGAAAAACTGAGATGATGTGGAGTGTCCCAAGAAAATGGCCTACTTTTCCTGGTTCCAATGTCTAATCTCATTCTCATCACTCGACCCTAGACTACAATCTCTGTTTACCCCTCTGACGAATCCTTGTGTAAGATCAAACCACATTCTTCAACTCAGCTGTTGCTTTAGAAAGATGAGCTCAGTCTATTTAGAACCTTGTTCCTTTAAAAGTCATTCTGTCTGCTTTTGCCAGGTTTATTTTTATATATATGAAGAGCCCTCTTCCAAAACGAGATAAATTAATGTTAATCGTTTTTTAATAGTTTTGAAAATTACAATTTTTACCCGGACACATACATTTTGTTAATATTCAATTTATCCTGTTGACATTGTCTGTTAGCTCAGTCTGAACATGTTAAACAATCATTGTTTAATAAGACAGCAATATTGTACTTTGTAAATTCAAAGTATATTTTTTCCCATTTTTGTTTTAAAAATGTTGGTATACATAAACAAAATAACATGAACTGTATGACATTGGCCTTCTTTGCCTGGATCCGATCTCTATTCATTCTGATTTATTCTCATCACTCGACCCTAGACAATCTCTGTTTACCCCTCTGACGGATCCTTGTGTAAGATCAAACCACATTCTTCAACTAAACTGTTGCTTTAGAAATCCATCCTTTTTTGTTTTAAAAATGTTGATATAAAAAACAAAATAACATGAAATGTATGACATTTGGGACTTTTACTATAAATTAATAAAATTAAATAAATGCAATTGTTTTGCCCCAGGCTTAGATCTCACCGGCTCATCCAGGCCATCAAATGTGTTAATAGAGTTAATAGAGTTAATAGAGTTAAACTCATTTTTAAAGATTGAACACAAACAAACACTTCAAGCATTGCCATGTCGGATTGCATTAAACAAATTAGGATTGGTCGCATTTAGCACCATGATTAATCTTCAGCCCAATATAATATGTAAACATATACATAAATAATACATAAAAATACATACAATATTTTAACATAAAGTTTGATTAAAGACAAGAATTGAAACTAAATGTAAAAATATGATATAATACTCAACTATAATGATATAGTATATAAAATACTACTGTGTCCATTCATCAAGAATTTCTCTTTTTAATTGTCTGTGACTGTTAGGCTGCAACAATGTTCT
>CM065665.1:12862345-12874845 GCA_033220385.1 Triplophysa yarkandensis
AAAGCGATCAGTTGAAATGTTCTGTATTTATTTCAGTATAATTTTAACCGGACGGTGGCGCTACAGCATATGAAGAATCTGTCTGGAGTTTATTCAGAATTCCTCTTTAAATACATAATGACTCTCAATTTTAATATATATTCTACAAACACACGGATTACATGTGCATCTTAATTCTCTTTACATCAGAAAGTTCTCAACCAAACAACATGAATTCAATAAGAAATAAATAATATAAAGTTTGTTTTTCTATAGCAGGACAGAAGTGGAATTTGTGTTAAATCTAAACCTAAAAATCGAAACATACATTTGATGTTTTCTTGATAAACTTAAAAAGTTTTTTTTATCAAACACAGATATCTGATTAATATTCTGTGTAATTATTCTTTAAGTTTAACTCGGTACATATGTATTATTTGTATTATTATTCCAGTTAAATTCTCATGATTGGTTGTAAAGCATTAAAATCTGTCATGTTTCTGATGATCTGTTTTCTAGTTTTTTAATGTTTTTGTCGGTTTAGTTAGTTTGTGTAAAGTCAGAATATAAAAGTTTAAGAGTAATGTTCGCGAGGGGGGGGGGGGGGGGTCTGGGCTATAGTCTCCTCTCCGTTTGATTCTTTACATTTTCCTTTAAGAGAGAATGACAGACGTGGCGCCAGAGACATGAAGAGCCGATTCTCTTTTCAAACTTCCCGTTGTGATATTCTGGACGATAAAAACAAGTGACTTTTGTTTCCCTTTTAGGCCTGGGGCGTGAAGGAGAGGAGAGAGGAGAGAGAGAGAGAGAGAGAGAGAGAGAGAGAGAGAGAGAGAGAGAGAGACCAGAGAGAGAGACCAGAGAGAGAGACCAGAGAGAGAGACCAGAGAGAGACCAGAGAGAGAGAGACCAGAGAGAGAGAGACCAGAGAGAGAGAGAGAGAGAGACCAGAGAGAGAGAGAGAGACCAGAGAGAGACCAGAGAGAGACCAGAGAGAGACCAGAGAGAGAGAGACCAGAGAGAGAGAGAGAGAGACCAGAGAGAGACCAAGAGAGAGAGAGAGAGAGAGAGAGGAAGAGAGAGAGAGAGAGAGAGAGAGAGAGAGAGAGAGACCAGAGAGAGAGACCAGAGAGAGAGACCCAGAGAGAGAGACCAGAGAGAGACCAGAGAGAGAGAGACCAGAGAGAGAGAGACCAGAGAGAGAGAGAGAGAGAGACCAGAGAGAGAGAGAGAGACCAGAGAGAGACCAGAGAGAGACCAGAGAGAGAGAGACCAGAGAGAGAGAGAGAGAGACCAGAGAGAGACCAGAGAGAGAGAGAGAGAGAGAGAGAGAGAGAGAGAGAGAGAGAGAGAGAGAGAGACCAGAGAGAGAGACCAGAGAGAGAGACCAGAGAGAGAGACCAGAGAGAGACCAGAGAGAGAGAGACCAGAGAGAGAGAGACCAGAGAGAGAGAGAGAGAGAAGACCAGAGAGAGAGAGAGAGACCAGAGAGAGACCAGAGAGAGACCAGAGAGAGACCAGAGAGAGAGAGACCAGAGAGAGAGAGAGAGAGACCAGAGAGAGACCAGAGAGAGAGAGAGAGACCAGAGAGAGACCAGAGAGAGACCAGAGAGAGAGAGAGACCAGAGAGAGACCAGAGAGAGAGAGAGAGAGACCAGAGAGAGACCAGAGAGAGAGACCAGAGAGAGAGAGACCAGAGAGAGAGAGAGAGAGAGAGAGGACCAGAGAGAGACAGAGAGACCAGAGAGAGACCAGAGAGACAGAGACCAGAGAGAGACCAGTGAGAGAGAGAGAGAGAGAGAGAGAGAGAGAGAGAGAGAGAGAGAGAGAGAGAGAGAGAGAGAGAGAGAGAGAGAGAGAGAGAGAGAGACCAGAGAGAGAGAGAGACCCAGAGAGAGAGAGAGACAGAGAGAGAGAGAGAGAGACCAGAGAGAGAGAGAGACCAGAGAGAGAGAGAGACAGAGAGAGAGACCAGAGAGAGAGACCAGAGAGAGAGACCAGAGAGAGAGAGAGAGAGAGAGAGAGAGAGACCAGAGAGAGACCAGAGAGAGAGAGAGAGAGAGACCAGAGAGAGAGAGAGAGAGAGAGAGAGAGAGAGAGAGAGAGAGAGAGAGAGAGAGCAAGAGCTTGACCTCTTGTGAGGAGCAGCAGATCCCCCTCAGATCTTTTGTGTCATCTTACAGAGAGTTCTCTGACCCGTGTGATTCTCATCTATTTGTCATTTGAGCTTTTATTAATTACTGCAAAACGTCTTCAGAAAACAGTTCATTCCTTCATGTTGACGGTGGAACGTTGGTTGGTTTCACTGATGTGCAGCTTTTGTGAAATGAAGAATAAATAACCGGGTGCAGATTGATCCTATAGCGAGTAAACTCACAATGTCATTTCATTTATTTCATAAAGAGGAATCCTTGAAGACCTAAATCTGTAATTGACTTGTTTTAATTTCTCATAAGCCATGGGTTCGGAGATGTTGGGTTGGGAGATGTTGGGTTTGGAGATGTTGGGTTTGGAGATGTTGGGTCTGGGAGATGTTGGGTTCGGAGTTGTTGGGTTCGGAGATGTTGGGTTCGGAGATGTTGGTTGGGAGATGTTGGGTTTGGAGATGTTAGGGTTTGGAGATGTTGGGTTGGGAGATGTTGGGTTTGGAGATGTTGGATTTGGAGATGTTGGGTTTGGAGTTGTTGGGTTCGGAGATGTTGGGTGGGAGATGTTGGGTTTGGAGTTGTTGGGTTTGGAGATGTTGGGTTGGGAGTTGTTGGGTTTGGAGATGTTGGGTTCGGAGATGTTGGGTTCGGAGATGTTGGGTTCGGAGATGTTGGGTTTGGAGATGTTGGGTTCGGAGATGTTGGGTTTGGAGATGTTAGGTTCGGAGATGTTGGGTTCGGAGATGTTGGGTTCGGAGATGTTGGGTTTGGAGATGTTGGGTTCGGAGATGTTGGGTTTGGAGATGTTGGGTTTGGAGATGTTGGGTTCGGAGATGTTAGGTTCGGAGATGTTGGGTTCGGAGATGTTGGGTTCGGAGATGTTGGGTTTGGAGATGTTGGGTTCGGAGATGTTGGGTTTGGAGATGTTTGGTTTGGAGATGTTGGGTTTGGAGATGTTAGGTTCGGAGATGTTGGGTTCGGAGATGTTGGGTTCGGAGATGTTGGGTTCGGAGATGTTGGGTTCGGAGATGCTAGGTTCGGAGATGTTAGGTTCGGAGATGTTGGGTTCGGAGATGTTGGGTTCGGAGATGTTGGGTTTGGAGATGTTGGGTTCGGAGATGTTGGGTTCGGAGATGTTGGGTTTGGACATGTTGGGTTTGGAGATGTTGGGTTTGGAGATGTTGGGTTTGGTGATGTTGGGTTTGAAGATGTTAGGTTTGGAGATGTTGGATTGGAGATGTTAGGTTTGGAGATTTTGCATTGGAGATGTTGGATTGGAGATGTTGGGTTGGAGATGTTTGGTTCGGAGATGTTGGGTTTGGTGATGTTAGGTTTTGGAGATGTTGGGTTTGAAGATGTTAGGTTTTGGAGATGTTTGATTGGAGATGTTAGGTTTGGAGATGTTGGATTGGAGATGTTGGGTTTGGAAATGTTGGGTTTGGAGATGTTGGGTTTGGAGATGTTGGGGTTTGGAGATGTTGAGTTTGGAGATGTTGAGTTTTGAGATGTTAGTGTTCTTGAGGTCTACCGGCGCCAGAAAATCTAAGTGGGTTTTTTCAGAAGAATAAGACAACAGCGGTGGAAATACTCCACATGATGATAGAAGAGACTTAAAATACACGACCATCAAACACTGATTTACTTTTACTCTAACAATCCGATCGATATGACCTTAATTATGGGATATTGTTATTTCATCGATCTAGCTGTGGGTTTTGTGCCATCGGACATAAACGAGATCATGTTGAGATCATGTTGAGATCATGTTGAATTTTTCTACAAATAAAAATAATTAACAAAAAAGTTAGGAGAGTAATTCTCTTAATTCTGTGCTTCTAGAAATAATAATCCGACGCTTTGATCAAAACAAAACCCATGTGAGGATAATTCCTTATTTCTATAAACCACCGTTCTGCTTTCCAAACAAAGACTACAATTCATTGTTAATTTATTGAACAAATATATTCATAGTATAAATGGTAATTTCATCCAAATGTACAATATCTTACAGGTCAGAGTTTCCCTTTCGAAGGGAGTCAGCAAAGCAACAGACAGCGCTGTTAAGTTCTTTAAATGCTATACGATTCTTCAAGACATTCTTGAGACACATGTCTATGAATGCACATATTCCAGAACACAGTTTTCATCTGATCTTACCGTCCATCTTCACACGTGCTTTAATATTTAACTTAATGTGAAGATGATAAGAAATGTCTTGAAATGTCTTCAGAGTGTCTCAAGCTAAATGATACATGCTGTATCCCACGTGTGTGTAGAGTCCCACAGGAGTGACACTGAGACAGTGTCTGTGGAAGTGATGGGATCCGGAGCCCTGAGGACCCACAGGAAACCCAGACATCCCGAACCCAGGAGGAAGCATCGGTTTCGAGGCCATTTTCAGCTTCTCCAGCTCGGCCTCTTGGAGCCTTTTGGCTTTTGCTCGTCTGTTCTGGAACCAGATCTTAACTTGGGTCTCTGTCAGATCCAGTGAACCGGAGAACTCGGCCCGTTCTGCGATGGACAGATACTGCTTCTGTCGGAACTTCCGCTCCAGGGCCAGCAGCTGAGATGTGCTGAACGGGGTTCGGGGCTTCCGGTTACTTTTTGTGCTTTCCTTAAAGGACAAGCTGGAGGACTGAGACGTCCTGAGAAAACAACATCAAACTTAATCTACAAACATTTACAGCCACGTGTTTATTATAACCCGAGAGATGACAGGCACAGAACACACATTTATCACATTAATGTATGTATCATTTAAAGGATATTTTAATTGTGTGTGTGACTGTTTATCTTATTCACTTTAATTGTAGAAATAAAGATGAATTTAATAGAAGTAAAACGGTGATAATATATAAATCACTTGACTCTTAATAAAAAGAGTCAAGTGATTTATATCTCAATAAATGCACATTTGTGATACACGATAAAATATACAAATGTAATATTATAATTAAATATAAAGGTTAATTTCATTTTAAGAGCATTAATTTTAAAATGTACATTTGTGATACACGATAAAATATACAAATGTAATATTATAATTAAATATAAAGGTTAATTTCATTTTAAGAGTATTAATTTTAAAATGTACATTTGTGATACACGATAAAATATACAAATGTAATATTATAATTAAATATAAAGGTTAATTTCATTTTAAGAGTTTTAATTTTAAAATGTACATTTGTGATACACGATAAAATATACAAATCTAATATTATAATTAAATATAAAGATTAATTTCATTTTAAGAGTATTGATTTTAAAATGTACATTTGTGATACACGATAAAATACACAAATCTAATATTATAATTAAATATAAAGATTAATTTCATTTTAAGAGTATTAATTTAAAATGTACATTTGTGATACACGATAAAATATACAAATGTAATATTATAATTAAATATAAAGATTAATTTCATTTTAAGAGTATTAATTTTAAAATGTACATTTGTGATACACGATAAAATACACAAATGTAATATTATAATTAAATATAAAGGTTAATTTCATTTTAAGAGTATTAATTTTAAAATGTACATTTATGATACACGATAAAATATTATAATTTATATTATAATTAAATATAAAGATTAATTTCATTTTAAGAGTTTTAATTTTAAAATGTACATTTGTGATACACGATAAAATATACAAATGTAATATTATAATTAAATATAAAGGTTAATTTCATTTTAAGAGTTTTAATTTTAAAATGTACATTTGTGATACACGATAAAATACACAAATGTAATATTATAATTAAATATAAAGATTAATTTCATTTTAAGAGTATTAATTTTAAAATGTACATTTGTGATACACGATAAAATACACAAATCTAATATTATAATTAAATATAAAGATTAATTTCATTTTAAGAGTATTAATTTTAAAATGTACATTTGTGATACACGATAAAATACACAAATGTAATATTATAATTAAATATAAAGGTTAATTTCATTTTAAGAGTTTTAATTTTAAAATGTACATTTGTGATACACGATAAAATACACAAATCTAATATTAAAATTAAATATAAAGGTTAATTTCATTTTAAGAGTTTTAATTTTAAAATGTACATTTATGATACACGATAAAATATTATAATTTATATTATAATTAAATATAAAGATTAATTTCATTTTAAGAGTTTTAATTTTAAAATGTACATTTGTGATACACGATAAAATATACAAATGTAATATTATAATTAAATATAAAGGTTAATTTCATTTTAAGAGTTTTAATTTTAAAATGTACATTTGTGATACACAATAAAATATACAAATCTAATATTAAAATTAAATATAAAGATTTATGGTTGTAGTATAATTGCACATTTAATGCCGTAAAATAATGAAGTATTATATTATAATTTAATATGAGATTAATTCGGTGAACTTTCTACTCGTAGACTTTTAAAATAAATAAACTCGAGTTCACTAAAGCAAACTTTACTTTTTAAATGATGTTTAAAATCCTGTTCAACTCACTGGGAGAGAAACTGGAAGTTTGCATCCACGCGTTCCGTTCCGCGCTGTCCGCGTTCAGCGTCGCGTCCCCCGCCGCGCGCTCCGAACCTCTGCCGCTCGCGCTGCTCGGAGTCCGGTCTGACATCAGAGCTGCAACACTGAACGGAAGAATCTTCGCTTTCTCTCTTTCTTCCTCTACACAAGTGTTCATCTCCTCCTGAACTCCTAAAGCCACGCGTGACTGATCCACAGAAGACATGACACGACACGACACGACACAGATGTGAGCTTCAGTTTGAGATGCCCACTCACAGCATCACCAACTCCTCTGACGGACTGTGGGCGAATGACGCGCACAACATCCAATCACAGGAGAGCAGGGGCGGGGCTTCTCAACTTATAACTCTTATAAAGTGTTGAGTTATATAGTGTTGAGTTATATAGTGTTGTGTTATATAGTGTTGTGTTATATAGTGTTGTGTTATATAGTGTTGAGTTATATAGTGTTGTGTTATATAGTGTTGAGTTATATAGTGTTGAGTTATATAGTGTTGTGTTATATAGTGTTGTGTTATATAGTGTTGTGTTATATAGTGTTGTGTTATATAGTGTTGTGTTATATAGTGTTGTGTTATATAGTGTTGTGTTATATAGTGTTGTGTTATATAGTGTTGTGTTATATAGTGTTGTGTTATATAGTGTTGTGTTATATAGTGTTGTGTTATATAGTGTTGTGTTATATAGTGTTGTGTTATATAGTGTTGTGTTATAAAGTGTTGTGTTATATAGTGTTGTGTTATATAGTGTTGTGTTATATAGTGTTGTGTTATAAAGTGTTGTGTTATATAGTGTTGAGTTATATAGTGTTGAGTTATATAGTGTTGTGTTATATAGTGTTGAGTTATATAGTGTTGTGTTATATAGTGTTGTGTTATAAAGTGTTGTGTTATATAGTGTTGAGTTATATAGTGTTGTGTTATAAAGTGTTGAGTTATATAGTGTTGTGTTATATAGTGTTGTGTTATATAGTGTTGTGTTATATAGTGTTGTGTTATATAGTGTTGAGTTATATAGTGTTGTGTTATAAAGTGTTGTGTTATATAGTGTTGTGTTATAAAGTGTTGTGTTATAAAGTGTTGTGTTGTATAGTGTTGTGTTATAAAGTGTTGTGTTGTATAGTGTTGTGTTATATAGTGTTGTGTTATATAGTGTTGTGTTATATAGTGTTGTGTTATATAGTGGTGTGTTATATAGTGTTGTGTTATAAAGTGTTGTGTTATATAGTGTTGAGTTATATAGTGTTGTGTTATATAGTGTTGTGTTATATAGTGTTGTGTTATATAGTGTTGTGTTATATAGTGTTGTGTTATATAGTGTTGTGTTATACAGTGTTGAGTTATTACAGTGTTGAGTTATATAGTGTTGAGTTATATAGTGTTGTGTTATATAGTGTTGTGTTATAAAGTGTTGTGTTATACAGTGTTGTGTGTATAAGTGTTGTGTTATACAGTGTTGTGTTATATAGTGTTGTGTTATATAGTGTTGTGTTATATAGTGTTGTGTTATATAGTGTTGTGTTATATAGTGTTGTGTTATATAGTGTTGTGTTATATAGTGTTGTGTTATATAGTGTTGTGTTATATAGTGTTGTGTTATATAGTGTTGTGTTATATAGTGTTGTGTTATACAGTGTTGTGTTATACAGTGTTGTGTTATACAGTGTTGTGTTATATAGTGTTGTGTTATATAGTGTTGTGTTATATAGTGTTGTGTTATACAGTGTTGAGTTATATAGTGTTGTGTTATATAGTGTTGTGTTATATAGTGTTGTGTTATATAGTGTTGTGTTATACAGTGTTGTGTTATACAGTGTTGTGTTATACAGTGTTGTGTTATACAGTGTTGTGTTATATAGTGTTGAGTTATATAGTGTTGTGTTATATAGTGTTGTGTTATATAGTGTTGAGTTATATAGTGTTGTGTTATATAGTGTTGAGTTATATAGTGTTGAGTTATATAGTGTTGAGTTATATAGTGTTGTGTTATAAAGTGTTGAGTTATATAGTGTTGTGTTATATAGTGTTGTGTTATATAGTGTTGTGTTATATAGTGTTGAGTTATATAGTGTTGTGTTATATAGTGTTGTGTTATATAGTGTTGAGTTATATAGTGTTGTGTTATATAGTGTTGAGTTATATAGTGTTGAGTTATATAGTGTTGAGTTATATAGTGTTGAGTTATATAGTGTTGAGTTATATAGTGTTGTGTTATAAAGTGTTGAGTTATATAGTGTTGAGTTATATAGTGTTGAGTTATATAGTGTTGAGTTATATAGTGTTGTGTTATATAGTGTTGTGTTATATAGTGTTGTGTTATATAGTGTTGTGTTATATAGTGTTGTGTTATATAGTGTTGTGTTATATAGTGTTGTGTTATAAAGTGTTGAGTTATATAGTGTTGAGTTATATAGTGTTGTGTTATATAGTGTTGAGTTATATAGTGTTGTGTTATATAGTGTTGTGTTATAAAGTGTTGAGTTATATAGTGTTGTGTTATATAGTGTTGTGTCATAAAGTGTTGTGTCATATAGTGTTGTGTCATATAGTGTTGTGTCATATAGTGTTGTGTCATATAGTGTTGTGTTATAAAGTGTTGTGTTATATAGTGTTGTGTTATAAAGTGTTGTGTTATATAGTGTTGTGTTATAAAGTGTTGTGTTATAAAGTGTTGTGTTATATAGTGTTGTGTCATATAGTGTTGTGTTATATAGTGTTGTGTTATAAAGTGTTGTGTTATATAGTGTTGTGTTATAAAGTGTTGTGTTATATAGTGTTGTGTTATAAAGTGTTGTGTTATATAGTGTTGTGTTATAAAGTGTTGTGTTATATAGTGTTGTGTTATAAAGTGTTGTGTTATATAGTGTTGTGTTATAAAGTGTTGTGTTATATAGTGTTGTGTTATAAAGTGTTGTGTTATATAGTGTTGTGTTATAAAGTGTTGTGTTATAAAGTGTTGTGTTATAAAGTGTTGTGTTATATAGTGTTGTGTTATATAGTGTTGTGTTATATAGTGTTGTGTTATAAAGTGTTGTGTTATATAGTGTTGTGTTATATAGTGTTGTGTTATATAGTGTTGAGTTATATAGTGTTGTGTTATATAGTGTTGTGTTATATAGTGTTGTGTTATATAGTGTTGAGTTATATAGTGTTGTGTTATATAGTGTTGTGTTATATAGTGTTGAGTTATATAGTGTTGTGTTATATAGTGTTGAGTTATATAGTGTTGAGTTATATAGTGTTGAGTTATATAGTGTTGAGTTATATAGTGTTGTGTTATAAAGTGTTGAGTTATATAGTGTTGAGTTATATAGTGTTGAGTTATATAGTGTTGAGTTATATAGTGTTGTGTTATATAGTGTTGTGTTATATAGTGTTGTGTTATATAGTGTTGTGTTATATAGTGTTGTGTTATAAAGTGTTGAGTTATATAGTGTTGAGTTATATAGTGTTGTGTTATATAGTGTTGAGTTATATAGTGTTGTGTTATATAGTGTTGTGTTATAAAGTGTTGAGTTATATAGTGTTGTGTCATATAGTGTTGTGTCATAAAGTGTTGTGTCATATAGTGTTGTGTCATATAGTGTTGTGTCATATAGTGTTGTGTCATATAGTGTTGTGTTATAAAGTGTTGTGTTATATAGTGTTGTGTTATAAAGTGTTGTGTTATATAGTGTTGTGTTATAAAGTGTTGTGTTATAAAGTGTTGTGTTATATAGTGTTGTGTCATATAGTGTTGTGTTATATAGTGTTGTGTTATAAAGTGTTGTGTTATATAGTGTTGTGTTATAAAGTGTTGTGTTATATAGTGTTGTGTTATAAAGTGTTGTGTTATATAGTGTTGTGTTATAAAGTGTTGAGTTATATAGTGTTGTGTTATAAAGTGTTGTGTTATATAGTGTTGTGTTATATAGTGTTGTGTTATATAGTGTTGTGTTATAAAGTGTTGTGTTATATAGTGTTGTGTTATAAAGTGTTGTGTTATATAGTGTTGTGTTATATAGTGTTGTGTTATATAGTGTTGTGTTATAAAGTGTTGTGTTATATAGTGTTGTGTTATATAGTGTTGTGTTATATAGTGTTGTGTTATAAAGTGTTGTGTTATATAGTGTTGTGTTATAAAGTGTTGAGTTATATAGTGTTGTGTTATATAGTGTTGTGTTATATAGTGTTGTGTTATAAAGTGTTGAGTTATATAGTGTTGAGTTATATAGTGTTGTGTTATATAGTGTTGAGTTATATAGTGTTGTGTTATATAGTGTTGTGTTATAAAGTGTTGTGTTATATAGTGTTGTGTTATAAAGTGTTGTGTTATATAGTGTTGTGTTATATAGTGTTGTGTTATATAGTGTTGTGTTATAAAGTGTTGTGTTATATAGTGTTGTGTTATAAAGTGTTGTGTTATATAGTGTTGTGTTATATAGTGTTGAGTTATATAGTGTTGTGTTATAAAGTGTTGTGTTATATAGTGTTGTGTTATATAGTGTTGTGTTATATAGTGTTGTGTTATATAGTGTTGTGTTATATAGTGTTGTGTTATATAGTGTTGTGTGATATAGTGTTGTGTTATATAGTGTTGTGTGATAAAGTGTTGTGTTATATAGTGTTGTGTGATATAGTGTTGTGTTATATAGTGTTGTGTGATAAAGTGTTGTGTTATATAGTGTTGTGTGATAAAGTGTTGTGTTATATAGTGTTGTGTTATATAGTGTTGAGTTATATAGTGTTGTGTTATATAGTGTTGTGTTATAAAGTGTTGAGTTATATAGTGTTGTGTTATATAGTGTTGTGTTATATAGTGTTGTGTTATATAGTGTTGTGTTATAAAGTGTTGAGTTATATAGTGTTGAGTTATATAGTGTTGTGTTATATAGTGTTGTGTTATATAGTGTTGTGTTATAAAGTGTTGTGTTATATAGTGTTGTGTTATAAAGTGTTGTGTTATATAGTGTTGTGTTATATAGTGTTGAGTTATATAGTGTTGTGTTATAAAGTGTTGTGTTATATAGTGTTGTGTTATATAGTGTTGTGTTATATAGTGTTGTGTTATATAGTGTTGTGTGTTGTTATATAACGTTGTGTGTTGTTATAAAGTGTTGTGTGTTGTTATAAAGTGTTGTTATAAAGTGTTGTGTGTTGTTATAAAGTGTTGTGTGTTGTTATATAATGTTGTGTGTTGTTATATAGTGTTGTGTGTTGTTATAAAGTGTTGTGTGTTGTTATAAAGTTTTGTTATAAAGTGTTGTGTGTTGTTATAAAGTGTTGTGTGTTGTTATAAAGTGTTGTGTGTTGTTATAAAGTGTTGTGTGTTGTTATAAAATGTTGTGTGTTGTTATAAAGTGTTGTGTGTTTTTATATAGTGTTGTGTGTTGTTATAAAGTGTTGTGTGTTGTTATATAATGTTGTGTGTTGTTATATAGTGTTGTGTGTTGTTATAAAGTGTTGTGTGTTGTTATATAGTGTTGTGTGTTGTTATATAATGTTCTGTGTTGTTATATAGTGTTGTGTGTTGTTATAAAGTGTTGTGTGTTGTTATAAAGTGTTGTGTGTTGTTATTTATTGTTGTGGGTTGTTATAAAGTGTTGTGTGTTGTTATATAATGTTGTGTGTTGTTATAAAGTGTTGTGTGTTGTTATAAAGTGTTGTGTGTTGTTATATAGTGTTGTGGGTTGTTTTAAGTGTTGTGCGTTGTTATATAATGTTGTGTGTTGTTATAAAGTGTTGTGTGTTGTTATATAATGTTGTGTGTTGTTATAAAGTGTTGTGTGTTGTTATATAATGTTGTGTGTTGTTATAAAGTGTTGTGTGTTGTTATAAAGTGTTGTGTGTTGT
>CM065665.1:12882345-12888585 GCA_033220385.1 Triplophysa yarkandensis
ATATAATACAATATAATATAATATAATACAATATAATATAACACAATATAATATAATACAATATAATATAATATAATACAATATAATATAAAACAATATAATATAATATAATATAATATAATATAATAAAACGCGCAGTTGTGTGTCAGTGATTGTGTGTTCGCGTGCACGCGCTCGGGCTTTTAATCACGTGTTCTCGTGACACTTCAATGAAAATCTCCCTCAGGAGTTCAGTGACGCGACTCTTACTGCCATAAATCCACGACTGAGTGTTTCTCTCTGTGTGCGTGGGGTCAGCGAGACGCCACAGACTTTAACGATGACGTTAAAACTCGATTTATTTCTCTGCGATCTTCACGATCAGTGTGTGAGTCGCTATCAGTGCCGCCGCACATTGAGCTCGCGACCGTTTATCTCGCGACACGCACTTTCTGGCGGGAAAACCCCGCCTCTCAAAGCCCACGCGCCCTATAATGAATTCCTCATTAGACAGCTCTTTATTGTTTAATTTGTGCACTTCGTCATCAAATTGGGCAGATTAATCGCTACAAAATTTAGGAGTGTTGAAAAATGAACGGGTTTAATTTTCTCCGCTGTAATTCTCCCGCCATAAATTGTGTTAAGTGTTGGGCAGCGCGCGCTCGTGTGAGTGATTTTCGCGCGCTTCAGCGGAGCTCTTCTACAGAACTTATTAAAATGTCATCACGGTTATATATTTCTATTACAGACCTAATTGTAAAAGTCAAGTCTACAAATTCATGTTTATTTGTGCTGATGGTGTGCAGCTTTATACACTGTGTGAGTGTGTACATATACACAACATCAGCTTTAACTCAAGTTAAACAACACACATTTCTCTTACTATCCTCTCAAACAACAGATTCACTTTAACTCTATTCACACCAAACCGTTAATGCTATAATAGAGAATTAAAATAAACTACACATTTTATATCTGTAAGAGATACATACAACAGTATTATTATCATTTATTATCATATTGTTATTATCATTTATTATCATATTGTTATTATCAATTATTATCATATTATTATTATCATTTATTATCATATTATTATTATTATCATTTATTATCATATTATTATTATCATTTATTATCATATTATTATTATTATCATTTATTATTGTATTATTATCATCATTTATTATTGTGTGTGTGTGTGTGTGTGTGTGTGTGTGTGTGTGTGTGTGTGTGTGTGTGTGTGTGTGTGTGTGTGTGTGTGTGTGTGTGTGAAACATATTGTGTGAAAAATATCTAAATATGACAGATTTTAGTACAGTATTTATTATATGTCGATTCTATTCTATTCCAAATAGTAAATGATTACAAATATGTAATATATCTTTATTTAAGTATTTTAATATTAAACAATGTTACAGTTTTTCTCAGTCGCTTTGGTGCATTTCTCACATCACTATTTACATTTGCACAACAGTTAATGCATTTCTCAAAACAATTAGTACAAACTGCAAAACCTAGTTGATAACCTGCAAAAGCGTGTCACTTGCTCAAAATGGATAGCTCATTCCTCAAAAGCAAGTATTCACGTCAATGAAAGTGTCAGTGTCATCAAGATGAAAAGTCCTGACACCATTGTTTATGAACAAGATAGTCAAATGGCTTTGTCATGTTTTCATTATGACAGTTTACTCTGTAAATGTTTTTCAATGCAAAAAAAAAGTCAGATTTTGGTGACACTTCCTGAACATGCTCAAGACAGCACTATATACTATTTGCACAGCCATTTGAAAACTACAGTAAAGTTAGACATTACTGTATTTAGTGAGGTATCTGAGTACAAGACACTGAATATGTATGTTTCACATTTTTACTGCATATGCTCTTTGCAATTCTAATTTGTTCACAGCATTGTGCAAAAGAATAAATACACCCTTATTTACAACAAACTTAAACTCCCTTTGGGTAGAGCTGTGCACAACTGTAAACAATATTGCAGTACATATTGGAACTGAACATACAACATACATAGTACTGTAAATCATTCATGCACATCCAGACGTTCCTCTCTGTCTGGCCACATAGTTTCATCTACATCACAGCGAATATCATCTCTTGCAATGCAGCGAGGAAAGTATCTCCTCGAGTGGCGAATCCACCCTCTGCAGGACTCTGCTGTGATGTCATCACATGCTGCATCCATGGCCACTAGCAGGGCCATTTGGGTATGTGGATGCCGGTCATATACCTTCCACCTCCAGGAAGAGAAAAATTCCTCTATTGGATTTAGGAATGGTGAGTAGGGAGGGAGATATTCCACCAGCATCCTATCATGTGCTGCAAACCACTGTCTGACAACATCTGAGTGGTGAAAACGCACATTATCCCAAACAACAACATGCTTATTCAGATGGTCTCCAGTTAGACCCCTCTCATTCTCAGGGATTATGTCCCTGTAAAGAGTGTCTAAAAAAGTCAGCAGATGCTGTGTGTTGTATGGACCAAGACGGGGTATATGGGTGAGGACGCCGTTTTCTGAGATGGCTGCACACATAGTAATATTCCCTCCTCGTTGGCCTGGGACATCAATGGTTGCTCTCTGTCCAATGCGATTCCTTCCACGTCTTCTACCTTTTGCCAGATTGAAACCTGCCTCATCAAGGTATATGAATGTGTGCAGCGGTTCCCTGGCCTCCAGCTCCAGTACACGCTTTATTACAGAAGAGGGAGCGAGAAAAACTATAACAACTTTTCCTGTGTAACATAATGCATTTTGGACAACATATAGTACAGCATGCACTGTGAATACACATACACAGAGCTGTCATGTAAGTGTAGTGCATGACACTACACAAAGTAAACAGTTTACAGCACTGAACATTAGAGTATGCATAGAACATGTTTTACCTGTACATACTGGTGACGGATCTCCTTCACTCTGTCGCTGTTCCGTTCAAATGGCACATTGTACAATTGTTTCATGCGCATTTCATTTCTCCTGAGCACTCTGTCAATTGTAGCGATTGAAACGGATTCAATATTCCCAAAGATGTTGTCATCCTCTATAACAGCACTTTGTATCTCTCTCAACCTTATGGCATTGTTTGCAATCACCATTGCACAAATGGCTTCCTCTTGTTGCGGAGTAAAAAGGGGCCCTCTTCCACCTCGGCAAGGTTGTCTTGCAATCCTATGTGGTGCAGAGTAAAATGACAGTAAATATGGCAAATCGTTACTGTAACACTACAATACACTAAATCTGTGATGCAGTAAAGCTGTAAGTCTAAATGTAAAATGTAAAAAGTGACAAGTTCTTGTCCCACTGCAAGCTTCATGTATGACACAATGACAGTAGTGCAGTGCAGATTGTTTGGTGCTGAATTACGTTCCATTTATACACACCTGTTCTCCCGACGAAATGTTTGAATAATTGAATTTACAGTGGTTCTCCCAACATTTGGCTGCACCCTTCGACCAGCCTCAGCCATTGTGAGGCCGTGATTGACAACATGATCCACAATTGTAGCCCTGATTTCATCGGGAATCCGCCTATGTACTTGGCCTCTTCTTCCTCTTCCCCTGTTTTTGTCCCCTTCCCCTTCCTCCCCGCACCCTCACCCCTCTTCCACGAGGCTGACCTTCCATTTCTGTGTCACAGTATTGTAGAAATGGTACACACTATGTCCTGCTTGGTTCATATATGCTTATGAAGTGGGGGTTTATGGGATTCAGCTCTTGAGCTCTAATGCTTCACACACCCCTTCTCATCAGTGAAAGCTGAGGTTCACCTGAGAGAAATTGTTCAATTTAGGAGACATTTTCAGGAAAAAAAAGATTTAATTTTTTTTTATAAAATTTGCTTGACAGATTTTGACAACTAGTTCAACATTTTTGTATGTAATGACTCAAGCAATGAAATGAGGACTATTAGTTTTATATGGAATGACTATTCAGCATTTACAAGTTTAGTTAATTTTGACTGACATGACATAAGCAAATGATAATGTTATAAAACAGCAGAGAGTTGTATGAAAGCAATTGATGCATGTCCAAAAGCATTTGCAATTTGTTGGAAGGAATGAGAAACTGCTACTATGATGTGCACAAATGACTAAATGTTGTGTAGGTTGAACTAAATGTTGTGCAAATGTTAATAGTGATGTGAGAAATGCACCAAAGCGACTGAGAAAAACTGTAATGATATGTGTGTCATTTATATGACTTTAACCTAAATCTAAAGTCGAACAGTGTTTTAATGGCTTTAGTAATACAGACAGACAAAGAGAAAGACAGACAGAGAGAGAGAAAGACAGACAGAGAGAGAGAAAGACAGACAGAGAGAAAGACAGACAGAGAGAGAGAGAAGACAGACAGAGAGAAAGACAGACAGAGAGAAAGACAGACAGACAGAGAAAAAGACAGACAGAGAGAAAGACAGACAGAGAGAGAGAAAGACAGACAGAGAGAAAGACAGACAGAGAGAGAGAAAGACAGACAGAGAGAAAGACAGACAGAGAGAAAGACAGACAGACAGAGAGAAAGACAGACAGAGAGAGAGAAATACAGACAGAGAGAAAGACAGACAGAGAGAGAGAAAGACAGACAGAGAGAGAGAAAGACAGACAGAGAGAGAGAAAGACAGACAGAGAGAAAGACAGACAGACAGAAAGAAAGACAGACAGAGAGACAGACAAACAGAGAAACAGACAGAGAGATAGACAGACAGAAAGAAAGACAGACTGAGAGACAGACAGACAGAGAGATGGACAGACACAAAGAAAGACAGACTGAGAGAAAGACAGACAGAGAGATAGACAGACAGAAAGAAAGACAGACTGAGAGACGGACAGACAGAAAGAAAGACAGACTGAGAGAAAGACAGACAGAGAGATAGATAGACAGACAGAAAGAAAGACAGACATAGAGAAAGAAAGACAGACAGACAGTCTTACTGCTCATCAGTTGGTCTGTTGTCTGATTTTAGTTTAGATTTATACATTTGCAGAAGTGAAGATGCTGCGAATGGAATACTAAGAGAGAATCTATAAACACACACAAATAAAACACATTAATTATCTACATATTATCATACTTCAACATTACAATAATTACATTTTTGTTGAAATAAATTTTATTTCAGCCGGTGTGAGGTGTGAAACTTTCTGTCCATCACTTCACACACACACACACACACACACACACACACACACACACACACACACACACACACACACACACACACACACACACACACACACACAGTTAGAGGTAAAGTAAATGAAACATGTTTCTCCTGGTGTGTTATTGTAATGTGAGCTGATAAACGCTCATGATTCAGTGCACAAGAGTGTTTATATTCTCACCCTCAGCGCACAATTACACACCTCACTGACCTTGACAACATCATGGACTCATTTTCCTCACATTACTCTCTCTGTGTGTGTGTGTGTGTGTGTGTGTGTGTGTGTGTGTGTGGTGTGTGTGTGTGTGTGTGTGTGTGTGTGTGTGTGTGTGTGTTTAGTGTCTGGTAACTGTGATGGATTTGGATTACAGGTGATTTTTGCACATTTAAACTGCTGTAGGGTGCACAGATATTGACTCTCTGTAGAAACCCAAACATAAAGAGTGTGTTGTATATATTTGTTACATATCGACCTCAGTATACAGTTTGAAGAGTTTTATGTCATTAAGTCTTACATTTACATTTACATTTAGTCATTTAGCAGACGCTTTTATCCAAAGCGACTTACAATAGTCGAGGGAGACAATAAAGCTGTAAATAGCCGATACAACAATAGGTGAACAAGTGCTACAACAATGCTACCGAGTTACACAGAGAGAGAAGTTACAAAAGATTATTTTTTTTTTTTTTTGATAGAGTGAGTAGTTAGAAAAGAAGTGAGTTAGTGAGTTAGGTGTAGCCGGAAAAGATGAGTTTTGAGGAGTTTTTTAAAGATAGAGACCGAGTCTTAATGTGTAATAGAATCTTGTCTGTTTAAAACACTACAAATTTTTCCAATTTTATTCATTTTTATTGTAATTCACTTAATGTATTGAAGGACAATAAAAGTGTTAGTGTCTGCTCAGACAGCATTTTCTATATGCTTTGATACATTTCTTCTCACTGTATAGTCTAAACTTATTTGATGTTTGTGTAGTTTGATGTCCTGATGTTTCTCATGGACAGTGCAGTGTGTTTTATTCCTTCTTTCCTGAGGAAATCCTCTTTAATTCCAGCCTCATCAGCACTGAGCTCTAGTG
>CM065665.1:12894085-12909085 GCA_033220385.1 Triplophysa yarkandensis
AACACTATATAACATCAAACAACACTTTATAACAACACACAACACTATATAACAACACACAACATTTTATAACAACACACAACACTTTATAACAACACACAACACTATATAACATCAAACAATACTTTATAACAACACACAACACTATATAACAACACACAACACTTTATAACAACATACAACACTTTATAACAACACACAACACTATATAACAACACACAACACTTTATAACAACACACAACACTTTATAACAACACACAACACTTTGTAACAACACACAACACTTAAAACAACCCACAACACTATATAACAACACACAACACTTTATAACAACACACAACATTATATAACAACACACAACACTATATAACAACACACAACACTTTATAACAACACACAACACTATATAACACCACACAACATTATATAACAACACACAACACTATATAACAACACACAACACTTTATAACAACACACAACATTATATAACAACACACAACACTTTATAACAACACACTACACTTTATAACAACACACAACATTATATAACAACACACAACACTTTATAACAACACACAACATTATATAACAACACACAACATTATATAACAACACACAACACTTTATAACAACACACAACACTTTATAACAACACACAACATTATATAACAACACACAACATTATATAACAACACACAACACTTTATAACAACACACAACATTATATAACAACGCACAACACTTAAAACAACCCACAACACTATATAACAACACACAACACTTTATAACAACACACAACACTTTATAACAACACACAACACTTTATAACAACACACAACATTATATAACAACACACAACACTTTATAACAACCCACAACAATATATAACAACACACAACACTATATAACAACACACAACACTTTATAACAACACACAACACTTTATAACAACACACAACACTTTATAACAACACACAACACTATATAACAACACACAACACTTTATAACAACACACAACACTTTATAACAACACACAACACTTTATAACAACACACAACACTTTATAACAACACACAACATTACATAACAACACACAACACTTTATAACAACACACAACACTTTATAACAACACACAACACTTTATAACAACACACAACACTATATAACAACACACAACATTATATAACAACACACAACACTATATAACAACACACAACACTTTATAACAACACACAACACTATATAACAACACACAACATTATATAACAACACACAACACTTTATAACAACACACAACACTATATAAAAACACACAACACTTTATAACAACACACAACATTTTATAACAACACACAACACTTTATAACAACACACAACACTTTATAACAACACACAACACTATATAACAACACACAACATTATATAACAACACACAACACTTTATAACAACACACAACACTTTATAACAACACACAACATTATATAACAACACACAACACTTTATAACAACACACAACACTTTATAACAACACACAACGTTATATAGCAACACACAACACTATATAACACAACACTATATAACACAACACTTTATACCTCAACACTTTATAACACAACACTATATAACACAACACTATATAACACAACACTATATAACACAACACTTTATAACACAACACTATATAACACAACACTTTATAACACAACACTTTATAACACAACACTATATAACACAACACTATATAACACAACACTATATAACACAACACTATATAACACAACACTATACAACACAACACTTTATAACACAACACTTTATAACACAACACTTTATAACACAACACTATATAACACAACACTTTATAACACAACACTATATAACACAACACTATACAACACAACACTTTATAACACAACACTTTAGAACACAACACTATATAACACAACACTATATAACACACAACACTTTATAACAACACACAACATTATATAACAACACACAACATTATATAACAACACACAACACTATATAACAACACACAACACTTTATAATAACACACAACACTTTATAACAACACACAACACTTAAAACAACACACAACATTATATAACAACACACAACACTATATAACACAACACTATATAACACAACACTATATAACACAACACTATATGACACAACACTATATGACACAACACTATATGACACAACACTTTATGACACAACACTTTATAACACAACACTTTATAACACAACACTATATAACACATCACTATATAACACAACACTATATAACACAACACTATATAACACAACACTATATAACACAACACTTTATCCCTCAACACTATATAACACAACACTATATAACTCAACACTATATAACACAACACTATGTAACTCAACACTATATAACACAACACTATATAACTCAACACTATATAACTCAACACTGTATAACACAACACTATATAACACAACACTATATAACACAACACTATATAACACAACACTATATAACACAACACTATATAACTCAACACTTTATAACACAACACTATATAACTCAACACTTTATAACACAACACTATAGAACACAACACTATAGAACACAACACTTTATAACACAACACTATAGAACACAACACTATAGAACACAACACTATATAACTCAACACTTTATAACACAACACTATATAACACAACACTATATAACACAACACTATATAACACAACACTATATAACACAACACTTTATAACACAACACTATAGAACACAACACTATAGAACACAACACTATAGAACACAACACTATATAACTCAACACTTTATAACACAACACTATATAACACAACACTATATAACACAACACTATATAACACAACACTATATAACACAACACTATATAACACAACACTTTATAACACAACACTTTATAACACAACACTATATAACACAACACTATATAACTCAACACTTTATAACACAACACTATATAACACAACACTATAGAACACAACACTATAGAACACAACACTATATAACTCAACACTTTATAAGAGTTATAAGTTGAGAAGCCCCGCCCCTGCTCTCCTGTGATTGGATGTTGTGCGCGTCATTCGCCCACAGTCCGTCAGAGGAATTGGTGATGCTGTGAGTGGGCATCTCAAACTGAAGCTCACATCTGTGTCGTGTCGTGTCGTGTCATGTCTTCTGTGGATCAGTCACGCGTGGCTTTAGGAGTTCAGGAGGAGATGAACACTTGTGTAGAGGAAGAAAGAGAGAAAGCGAAGATTCTTCCGTTCAGTGTTGCAGCTCTGATGTCAGACCGGACCCCGAGCAGCGCGAGCGGCAGAGGTTCGGAGCGCGCGGCGGGGGACGCGACGCTGAACGCGGACAGCGCGGAACGGAACGCGTGGATGCAAACTTCCAGTTTCTCTCCCAGTGAGTTGAACAGGATTTTAAACATCATTTAAAAAGTAAAGTTTGCTTTAGTGAACTCGAGTTTATTTATTTTAAAAGTCTACGAGTATAAAGTTCACCGAATTAATCTCATATTAAATTATAATATAATACTTCATTATTTTACGGCATTAAATGTGCAATTATACTACAACCATTAATCTTTATATTTAATTATAATATTAGATTTGTATATTTTATCGTGTATCACAAATGTACATTTTAAAATTAAAACTCTTAAAATGAAATTAACCTTTATATTTAATTATAATATTACATTTGTATATTTTATCGTGTATCACAAATGTACATTTTAAAATTAAAACTCTTAAAATGAAATTAATCTTTATATTTAATTATAATATAAATTATAATATTTTATCGTGTATCATAAATGTACATTTTAAAATTAAAACTCTTAAAATGAAATTAAACTTTATATTTAATTATAATATTACATTTGTGTATTTTATCGTGTATCACAAATGTACATTTTAAAATTAAAACTCTTAAAATGAAATTAACCTTTATATTTAATTATAATATTACATTTGTGTATTTTATCGTGTATCACAAATGTACATTTTAAAATTAATACTCTTAAAATGAAATTAATCTTTATATTTAATTATAATATTACATTTGTATATTTTATCGTGTATCACAAATGTACATTTTAAAATCAATACTCTTAAAATGAAATTAATCTTTATATTTAATTATAATATTACATTTGTATATTTTATCGTGTATCACAAATGTACATTTTAAAATTAATACTCTTAAAATGAAATTAACCTTTATATTTAATTATAATATTACATTTGTATATTTTATCATGTATCACAAATGTACATTTTAAAATTAATACTCTTAAAATGAAATTAACCTTTATATTTAATTATAATATTACATTTGTATATTTTATCGTGTATCACAAATGTACATTTTAAAATTGATACTCTTAAAATGAAATTAACCTTTATATTTAATTATAATATTACATTTGTATATTTTATCGTGTATCACAAATGTACATTTTAAAATTAATACTCTTAAAATGAAATTAATCTTTATATTTAATTATAATATTACATTTGTATATTTTATGTGTATCACAAATGTACATTTTAAAATTAATACTCTTAAAATGAAATTAAACTTTATATTTAATTATAATATTACATTTGTATATTTTATCGTGTATCACAAATGTGCATTTTAAAATTAATATTTTAAATACGAAACTCTTTTATTAAGAGTCAAGTGATTTATATATTATCACCGTTTTACTTCTATTAAATTCATCTTTATTTCTACAATTAAAGTGAATAAGATAAACAGTCACACACACAATTTAAATATCCTTTAAATGATACATTAATGTAATAAATGTGTGTTCTGTGCCTGTCATCTCTTGGGTTATAATAAACACGTGGCTGTAAATGTTTGTAGATTAAGTTTGATGTTGTTTTCTCAGGACGTCTCAGTCCTCCAGCTTGTCCTTTAAGAAAGCACAAAAGTAACCGGAAGCCCCGAACCCCGTTCAGCACATCTCAGCTGCTGGCCCTGGAGCGGAAGTTCCGACAGAAGCAGTATCTGTCCATCGCAGAACGGGCCGAGTTCTCCGGTTCACTGGATCTGACAGAGACCCAAGTTAAGATCTGGTTCCAGAACAGACGAGCAAAAGCCAAAAGGCTCCAAGAGGCCGAGCTGGAGAAGCTGAAAATGGCCTCGAAACCGATGCTTCCTCCTGGGTTCGGGATGTCTGGGTTTCCTGTGGGTCCTCAGGGCTCCGGATCCCATCACTTCCACAGACACTGTCTCAGTGTCACTCCTGTGGGACTCTACACACACGTGGGATACAGCATGTATCATTTAGCTTGAGACACTCTGAAGACATTTCAAGACATTTCTTATCATCTTCACATTAAGTTAAATATTAAAGCACGTGTGAAGATGGACGGTAAGATCAGATGAAAACTGTGTTCTGGAATATGTGCATTCATAGACATGTGTCTCAAGAATGTCTTGAAGAATCGTATAGCATTTAAAGAACTTAACAGCGCTGTCTGTTGCTTTGCTGACTCCCTTCGAAAGGGAAACTCTGACCTGTAAGATATTGTACATTTGGATGAAATTACCATTTATACTATGAATATATTTGTTCAATAAATTAACAATGAATTGTAGTCTTTGTTTGGAAAGCAGAACGGTGGTTTATAGAAATAAGGAATTATCCTCACATGGGTTTTGTTTTGATCAAAGCGTCGGATTATTATTTCTAGAAGCACAGAATTAAGAGAATTACTCTCCTAACTTTTTTGTTAATTATTTTTATTTGTAGAAAAATTCAACATGATCTCAACATGATCTCAACATGATCTCGTTTATGTCCGATGGCACAAAACCCACAGCTAGATCGATGAAATAACAATATCCCATAATTAAGGTCATATCGATCGGATTGTTAGAGTAAAAGTAAATCAGTGTTTGATGGTCGTGTATTTTAAGTCTCTTCTATCATCATGTGGAGTATTTCCACCGCTGTTGCTTATTCTTCTGAAATAACCCACTTAGATTTTCTGGCGCCGGTAGACCTCAAGAACACTAACATCTCAAAACTCAACATCTCCAAACTCAACATCTCCAAACCCAACATCTCCAAACCCAACATTTCCAAACCCAACATCTCCAAACCTAACATCTCTGAACCAAACATCTCCAACCCAACATCTCCAAATCCAACATATCCAAACCCAACGTCTCCAAATCTAACATCTCAAAATCTAACATCTCCGAACCCAACATCTCCAAACCCAACATCTCCAAACCCAACATCTCCAAACCCAACATTTCCAAACCTAACATCTCCAAACCCAACATCTCCGAACCAAACATCTCCAACCCAACATCTCCAAATCCAACATCTCCAATCCAACATCTCCAAACCTAACATCTCCAATCAAACATCTCCAAACCTAACATCTTCAAACCCAACATCTCCAAACCTAACATCTCCAAACCCAACATCTCCGAACCAAACATCTCCAACCCAACATCTCCAATCCAACATCTCCAATCCAACATCTCCAAACCTAACATCTCCAATCCAACATCTCCAAACCTAACATCTTCAAACCCAACATCACCAAACCCAACATCTCCAAACCCAACATCTCCAAACCCAACATGTCCAAACCCAACATCTCCGAACCCAACATCTCCGAACCCAACATCTCCAAACCCAACATCTCCAAACCCAACATCTCCGAACCCAACATCTCCAAACCCAACATCTCCGAACCCAACATCTCCGAACCCAACATCTCCGAACCCAACATCTCCAAACCCAACATCTCCGAACCTAACATCTCCAAACCCAACATCTCCGAACCTAACATCTCCAAACCCAACATCTCCAAACCAAACATCTCCAAACCCAACATCTCCGAACCCAACATCTCCAAACCCAACATCTCCAAACCCAACATCTCCGAACCCAACATCTCCGAACCCAACATCTCCGAACCCAACATCTCCAAACCCAACAACTCCCAACCCAACATCTCCGAACCCAACAACTCCAAACCCAACATCTCCAAACCCAACAACTCCAAACCCAACAACTCCAAATCCAACATCTCCAAACCCAACATCTCCAAACCCAACAACTCCAAACCTAACATCTCCCAACCCAACATCTCCAAACCCAACATCTCCCAACCCAACATCTCCGAACCCAACATCTCCAAACCCAACATCTCCAAACCCAACATCTCCAAACCCAACATCTCCAAACCCAACAACTCCAAACCCAACATCTCCAAACCCAACATCTCCAAACCCAACATCTCCAATCCAACATCTCCAAACCCAACATCTCCAAACCCAACATCTCCAATCCAACATCTCCAATCCAACATCTCCAAACCCAACATCTCCAAACCCAACATCTCCAATCCAACATCTCCGAACCCAACATCTCCAAACCCAACATCTCCAAACCCAACATCTCCAATCCAACATCTCCAAACCCAACAACTCCAAACCTAACATCTCCAAACCCAACATCTCCAAACCCAACATCTCCAATCCAACATCTTCAAACCCAACATCTCCGAACCCAACATCTCCAAACCCAACATCTCCAATCCAACATCTCCGAACCCAACATCTCCGAACCCAACATCTCCAAACCCAACATCTCCAAACCCAACATCTCCAAACCCAACATCTCCAATCCAACATCTCCAAACCCAACATCTCCGAACCCAACATCTCCAAACCCAACAACTCCAATCCAACATCTCCGAACCTAACATCTCCAAACCTAACATCTCCAAACCCAACATCTCCAATCCAACATCTCCAATCCAACATCTCCAATCCAACATCTCCAAACCCAACATCTCCAAACCCAACATCTCCAAACCCAACATCTCCAATCCAACATCTCCGAACCCAACAACTCCAAACCCAACATCTCCAAACCCAACAACTCCAAACCCAACATCTCCAAACCCATGGCTTATGAGAAATTTAAACAAGTGAATTACAGATTTAGGTCTTCAAGGATTCCTCTTTATGAAATAAATGAAATGACATTGTGAGTTTACTCGCTATAGGATCAATCTACACCCGGTTATTTATTCTTCATTTCACAAAAGCTGCACATCAGTGAAACCAACCAAACGTTCCACCGTCAACATGAAGGAATGAACTGTTTTCTTGAAGACGTTTTGCAGTAATTAATAAAAGCTCAAATGACAATAAGATGAGAATCACACGGGTCAGAGAACTCTCTGTAAGATGACACAAAAGATCTGAGGGGGATCTGCTGCTCCTCACAAGAGGTCAAGCTCTTGCTCTCTCTCTCTCTCTCTCTCTCTCTCTCTCTCTCTCTCTCTCTCTCTCTCTGGTCTCTCTCTCTCTCTCTCTCTCTCTCTCTCTCTGGTCTCTCTCTCTCTGGTCTCTCTCTCTGGTCTCTCTCTCTGGTCTCTCTCTGGTCTCTCTCTCTCTGGTCTCTCTGGTCTCTCTCTCTCTCTCTTTCTCTCTGGTCTCTCTCTCTCTCTCTCTCTCTCTCTCTCTCTCTGGTCTCTCTCTGGTCTCTCTCTCTCTCTCTCTCTCTCTCTCTCTCTCTCTCTCTCTGGTCTCTCTCTCTCTGGTCTCTCTCTCTCTGGTCTCTCTCTCTGGTCTCTCTCTGGTCTCTCTCTCTCTCTCTCTCTCTGGTCTCTCTCTCTCTGGTCTCTCTCTCTCTGGTCTCTCTCTGGTCTCTCTCTGGTCTCTCTCTGGTCTCTCTCTGGTCTCTCTCTCTGGTCTCTCTCTCTCTCTCTCTCTCTGGTCTCTCTCTCTCTGGTCTCTCTGGTCTCTCTCTCTGGTCTCTCTCTCTCTCTCTCTCTCTCTCTCTCTCTCTCTCTCTCTCTCTTCACGCCCCAGGCTAAAAGGGAAACAAAAGTCACTTGTTTTTATCGTCCAGAATATCACAACGGGAAGTTTGAAAAGAGAATCGGCTCTTCATGTCTCTGGCGCCACGTCTGTCATTCTCTCATAAAGGAAAATGTAAAGAATCAAACAGAGAGGAGACTATAGCCCAGACCCCCCCCCCTCTCGAACATTACTCTTAAACTTTTATATTCTGACTTTACACAAACTAACTAAACTGACAAAAACATTAAAAACTAGAAAACTTTAATGCTTTATAACCAATCATGAGAATTTAACTGGAATAATAATACAAATAATTAATATGTACCGAGTTAAACTTAAAGAATAATTACACAGAATATTAATTAGATATCTGTGTTTGATAAAAAAAAACTTTTTAAGTTTTATCAAGAAAACATCAAATGTATGTTTTTTTAGGTTTAGATTTAACACAAATTCCACTTCTGTCCTGCTATAGAAAAACAAACTTTATATTATTTATTTCTTATTGAATTCATGTTGTTTGGTTGAGAACTTTCTGTGATGTAAAGAGAATTTAGATGCACATGTAATCCGTGTGTTTGTAGAATATATATTAAAATTGAGAGTTATTATGTATTAAAGAGGAATTCTGAATAAACTCCAGACAGATTCTTCATATGCTGTAGCGCCACCGTCCGGTTAAAATAATACTGAAATAAATACAGAACATTTCAACTGATTGCTTTATATCCTCAGATATTTCTATTCAAACATCTTTTTTAAACTTTTAAACGTTATAACACAGCTATATCATAATTTTATAGCATAGACATATTTAGAGATGCAGAACCCTAAATATTTCTAAACGTGGCAGAAACTTTAATGTATATTTTAAAAACTTTTAGGCGATCACAAGTCTAAATCTTCTTTTTAAATATTAATATAGAATTCTTGTGTTGTTTTCAGCACCTTCTGTATTTAAACTTCTCTTAAATAATTAAATGAATAAAGGCTTACAATTAAAAAAGAAGAACATATGCGCGAGACTGATCCTCACTTTAATGGAATCTTTATTTCCAGATCATTTAAAGGAAAATAAAATCTTTGATTTTGGTTCAGGTTATTAAACAAGATATTATATTTAAACATAAATTATTTCTCCTGATTCAGGTGCAATTAAAACTTCTTTTAAAATTCGTTCGATAGTTACTCTGCACACCTGACTATAAAATAATGTTTTTCTATAGGAGCCCATACAGAAGTTATCAATATAATGTAAATCCTAAAAACATTATAAATATTAATGTTTGTGGAAATGCGCAACCCGACGCTGATTGTCTGAATAAATTATTTAATAAGTTCTGTATTTACTATAGTTCAATACATTAAAACATCTTTCATGATCATTTTAAGATATTAGACTGAATAAATACAATTTGATATAAAACTATCCCGATAGAACGAGAATTTAAGGTAAAACTGATGAATATAAATACAATTAATTCAAATGTTTGGTTAGATATTTAAATTATATTTAAAGGATATTTAAAGAATATTTGAAGGATATTTAAAGGATAGGCAAACATTTCCCGGGCACTTTTGCATTTAAATGTTGTTCAGATCTTCTTGATAAAATTCTCTCTCCCTTTAAACTATCAGTGTCTAATTACCAAATCATCATTTATCAAATAATTATATCGATTAAATAGAATATAATTAAAATGATAATGATTTATTCATCCTTACATCATGTCTCTTACTAACAGAACACAAATAAAGAGAATGTAGTGAATATTTAATATAAATATTTCATCAGAGATTTGTAATCTGTTACGAATGTGAACTCTAATAATGTGAAGATTGTTGAGAAAACACTGAACTCCATTCATTTACATTAATTATCAAAGTAATTAAATTAGTATTCTTTAATGAAATCAAAGTAATTAAATTGGTATTCTTTAATGAATTCAAAGTAATTAAATTAGTATTCTTTAATGAATTCAAAGTAATTCAATTGGTATTCTTTAATGAATTCAAAGTAATTAAATTAGTATTCTTTAATGAATTCAAAGTAATTAAATAAGTATTCTTTAATGAATTCAAAGTAATTCAATTGGTATTCTTTAATGAATTCAAAGTAACTAAATTAGTATTCTTTAATGAATTCAAAGTAATTAAATTGGTATTCTTTAATGAATTCAAAGTAATTAAAGTAGTATTCTTTAATGAATTCAAAGTAATTAAATTAGTATTCTTTAATGAAATCAAAGTAATTAAATTATTATTCTTTAATGAATTCAAAGTAATTAAATTAGTATTCTTTAATGAATTCAAAGTAATTAAATTATTATTCTTTAATGAATTCAAAGTAATTAAATTGGTATTCTTTAATGAATTCAAAGTAATTAAATTAGTATTCTTTAATGAATTCAAAGTAATTAAATTTGTATTCTTTAATGAATTCAAAGTAATTAAATTAGTATTCTTTAATGAATTCAAAGTAATTAAATTATTATTCTTTAATGAATTCAAAGTAATTAAATTAATATTCTTTAATGAATTCAAAGTAATTAAATAAGTATTCTTTAATGAATTCAAAGTAATTAAATTGGTATTCTTTAATGAATTCAAAGTAATTAAATTGGTATTCTTTAATGAATTCAAAGTAATTAAATAAGTATTCTTTAATGAATTCAAAGTAATTAAATTGGTATTCTTTAATGAATTCAAAGTAATTAAATTGGTATTCTTTAATGAATTCAAAGTAATTCAATTAGTATTCTTTAATGAATTCAAAGTAATTAAATAAGTATTCTTTAATGAATTCAAAGTAATTAAATAAGTATTCTTTAATGAATTCAAAGTAATTCAATTAGTATTCTTTAATGAATTCAAAGTAATTCAATTGGTATTCTTTAATGAATTCAAAGTAATTAAATTGGTATTCTTTAATGAATTCAAAGTAATTCAATTAGTATTCTTTAATGAATTCAAAGTAATTAAATAAGTATTCTTTAATGAATTCAAAGTAATTAAATAAGTATTCTTTAATGAATTCAAAGTAATTAAATAAGTATTCTTTAATGAATTCAAAGTAATTAAATTGGTATTCTTTAATGAATTCAAAGTAATTAAATTGGTATTCTTTAATGAATTCAAAGTAATTAAATAAGTATTCTTTAATGAATTCAAAGTAATTAAATAAGTATTCTTTAATGAATTCAAAGTAATTAAATAAGTATTCTTTAATGAATTCAAAGTAATTCAATTAGTATTCTTTAATGAATTCAAAGTAATTAAATAAGTATTCTTTAATGAATTCAAAGTAATTCAATTAGTATTCTTTAATGAATTCAAAGTAATTAAATAAGTATTCTTTAATGAATTCAAAGTAATTAAATAAGTATTCTTTAATGAATTCAAAGTAATTAAATAAGTATTCTTTAATGAATTCAAAGTAATTAAATTGGTATTCTTTAATGAATTCAAAGTAATTAAATTGGTATTCTTTAATGAATTCAAAGTAATTAAATAAGTATTCTTTAATGAATTCAAAGTAATTAAATAAGTATTCTTTAATGAATTCAAAGTAATTAAATAAGTATTCTTTAATGAATTCAAAGTAATTCAATTAGTATTCTTTAATGAATTCAAAGTAATTAAATAAGTATTCTTTAATGAATTCAAAGTAATTCAATTAGTATTCTTTAATGAATTCAAAGTAATTAAATAAGTATTCTTTAATGAATTCAAAGTAATTAAATAAGTATTCTTTAATGAATTCAAAGTAATTAAGTTAGTATTCTTTAATGAATTCAAAGTAATTCAATTAGTATTCTTTAATGAATTCAAAGTAATTCAATTAGTATTCTTTAATGAATTCAAAGTAATTAAATTAGTATTCTTTAATGAATTCAAAAATTTAAATTAGTATTCTTTAATGAATTCAAAGTAAATTAGTATTCTTTAATGAATTCAAAGTAATTAAATAAGTATTCTTTAATGAATTCAAAGTAATTAAATTAGTATTCTTTAATGAATTCAAAGTAATTAAATTAGTATTCTTTAATGAATTCAAAGTAATTAAATTATTATTCTTTAATGAATTCAAAGTAATTAAATTATTATTCTTTAATGAATTCAAAGTAATTAAATTAGTATTCTTTAATGAATTCAAAGTAATTAAAACAGTATTCTTTAATGAATTCAAAGTAATTAAATAAGTATTCTTTAATGAATTCAAAGTAATTAAATTAGTATTCTTTAATGAATTCAAAGTAATTAAATTAGTATTCTTTAATGAATTCAAAGTAATTAAATTATTATTCTTTAATGAATTCAAAGTAATTAAATTATTATTCTTTAATGAATTCAAAGTAATTAAATTAGTATTCTTTAATGAATTCAAAGTAATTAAAACAGTATTCTTTAATGAATTCAAAGTAATTAAATAAGTATTCTTTAATGAATTCAAAGTAATTAAATAAGTATTCTTTAATGAATTCAAAGTAATTAAATAAGTATTCTTTAATGAATTCAAAGTAATTAAATTGGTATTCTTTAATGAATTCAAAGTAATTAAATAAGTATTCTTTAATGAATTCAAAGTAATTAAATAAGTATTCTTTAATGAATTCAAAGTAATTAAATTATTATTCTTTAATGAATTCAAAGTAATTAAATTAGTATTCTTTAATGAATTCAAAGTAATTAAATAAGTATTCTTTAATGAATTCAAAGTAATTAAATAAGTATTCTTTAATGAATTCAAAGTAATTAAATTGGTATTCTTAAATGAATTCAAAGTAATTAAATTAGTATTCTTTAATGAATTCAAAGTAATTAAATTGGTATTCTTTAATGAATTCAAAGTAATTAAATTGGTATTCTTTAATGAATTCAAAGTAATTCAATTAGTATTCTTTAATGAATTCAAAGTAATTAAATAAGTATTCTTTAATGAATTCAAAGTAATTCAATTAGTATTCTTTAATGAATTCAAAGTAATTAAATTAGTATTCTTTAATGAATTCAAAAATTTAAATTAGTATTCTTTAATGAATTCAAAAATTTAAATTAGTATTCTTTAATGAATTCAAAGTAATTAAATTAGTATTCTTTAATGAATTCAAAGTAATTAAATAAGTATTCTTTAATGAATTCAAAGTAATTAAATTAGTATTCTTTAATGAATTCAAAGTAATTAAATAAGTATTCTTTAATGAATTCAAAGTAATTAAATAAGTATTCTTTAATGAATTCAAAGTAATTAAATAAGTATTCTTTAATGAATTCAAATTAATTAAATTAGTATTCTTTAATGAATTCAAAGTAATTAAATCAGTATTCTTTAATGAATTTAAAGTAATTAAATCAGTATTCTTTAATGAATTCAAAGTAATTAAATTGGTATTCTTTAATGAATTCAAAGTAATTAAATTGGTATTCTTTAATGAATTCAAAGTAATTAAATTGGTATTCTTTAATGAATTCAAAGTAATTCAATTAGTATTCTTTAATGAATTCAAAGTAATTAAATAAGTATTCTTTAATGAATTCAAAGTAATTCAATTAGTATTCTTTAATGAATTCAAAGTAATTAAATTAGTATTCTTTAATGAATTCAAAAATTTAAATTAGTATTCTTTAATGAATTCAAAAATTTAAATTAGTATTCTTTAATGAATTCAAAGTAATTAAATTAGTATTCTTTAATGAATTCAAAGTAATTAAATAAGTATTCTTTAATGAATTCAAAGTAATTAAATTAGTATTCTTTAATGAATTCAAAGTAATTAAATAAGTATTCTTTAATGAATTCAAAGTAATTAAATAAGTATTCTTTAATGAATTCAAAGTAATTAAATAAGTATTCTTTAATGAATTCAAATTAATTAAATTAGTATTCTTTAATGAATTCAAAGTAATTAAATCAGTATTCTTTAATGAATTTAAAGTAATTAAATCAGTATTCTTTAATGAATTCAAAGTAATTAAATTAGTATTCTTTAATGAATTCAAAGTAATTAAATCAGTATTCTTTAATGAATTTAAAGTAATTAAATCAGTATTCTTTAATGAATTCAAAGTAATTAAATTAGTATTCTTTAATGAATTCAAAG
>CM065665.1:12916585-12924085 GCA_033220385.1 Triplophysa yarkandensis
TTACCCAAACAAAGAACTGCTGTCCAAAACTACACATTTAAAAAAGGGCGTTTGTTTCAGTTTGGCATAATGGATTGTTCCTAAAACTCGTCAAGACTAGAATAGGAGGAAAGGTTTAAGAAATAATAAAGAACATGTATCATGACAACAAATGTTTTATAAAAATCAACAAACAGAGAAATGAATATTTTAAGAGGACTAAAGATGTTCGACAAGGATGTTCCCTAAGCCCAACTTTGTTTAACATTTCTATTAATGAATTGGCCAAAAACTCAAGCAATCTTCTTGTCCAGGGAAATCAAGTATCTTCTGTACGCAGATGACCTTCTTCTACTCTGACCACATGAAGATGGGCTGCTTGAAAGCCTTTCCATCCAGAACATTTCCTAATGAATGGGACTTATCTATCAACATGGACAAATCTAAAATAATTTTATTCCAGAAGAAATGTCGCTCTGCAGATAAAACATGCATTTTCACACCTGGGGGATCAATTCTTAATCTTGTTACCAATTATTATTATTTGGGCTGAACAATTCCTGCCTCAGCACAATTCCACCCGGCATTAAAGAACTTGCTGAAAAAAGCTGTAGACCATATTATAGCATTATTAAAACACTATTTAAATTCAATCTGCGTATTAAACTTCTGCCTATTGGGTCATCAAACCTATTCTTCTTTATGGTGCTGAAATCTGGAGTAACAAATGCCAACAGGACTATGAATTTTGGGAAAAATGTTGAGAAAAAAATTTTTCATCTTGAATTTCGTAAAACCTCTAGGAGTTCACAAAAACGCTTCTAACTTCTAATCTAGGATGTAGAGCGGAGGTCGGAAGATTCCCTCTCTTTCTGAAGTTCTGGTTTGAGCTAACAGAGAGTTTACTGGAGACCTACCACCACAGTGTATTTAAAACATAGCCCATGACATCCAGAGAGTGATCCTTAACTACACATTCAGAACAAACATCATCACATCACATCACATCAATTCAGAGAGGCAAAACTCAAACAAATTCTAAATAAAACTCAAGGTGAATAAATTTATCACTGGCAAAATAAAATCACTGCTGTGAACAAATTAACTTATTTCAGACACATAAAAATAGAATATAAATTGGGACCATAAGTACTGAATATGAAAGACTACAAGAAGAGAAAATCCCAGTCTGTGTATAGAGATGTAAAGAACATTGGTTGTGTTTACACTGCTCTGATAGTTGTAGAGGATAAACCTCACTTTCTCCTAGAACATAATGCATATAAGTCAATCTCACCAAACTATTTTTTCTGATAAGAAACGATCATCCAGAATTTAACATATTTAGTAATGTAGAAAAACTGTCATATTTGTGAGGATAAAAGTTCAACAGTGTTGATATGGCAGCACATTACTTGTTTTTTTTGTCATAACATGAGAAAGAACTATCAACCATCATTAGTTTGGTAAAATGCTGGTTTTAGTCATTGCTTATGTATTTTTGCACTTCTGTTCTGTTTTCTATTGTTAAAGTCATAAGTCAAAGTTAAAAGTCAGTGTCAAAGTCAGATAATTGAATAGAATTGAATTTGAGAAAGAGCTGACCTGTTGACAGTATGTGTTCAGTCTCTTCAGCTCAATTTGATCTTTCTCATACTCCATGGTTTGATTTCTTCTCAACACGCTGAAAAACACACACACACGCACGCACGCACGCACGCACACACACACACACACACACAGCGTGTATGTACATTGAGAGACATCCAGAACATGAAGGAGGTATGATGTCACTGCACATCTTCAGTATGTCACAATCAGTGATCACATGCTCACCTGTCAGTCAATCTCTGTGTGAGGTGTTGGCGCTTGTAGAGCGCTTCCTGTACTAGATCAGAGATTCTACTTTCACTGTTCACCTCAAACACATCATCATCATCATCCTTACATGAGCTCTGCCCCTCCACAGACTTCTCCCACACTACCTCATCCTCTTGAAGCTGGAGCTCCGCCTTCTCTAAAGCCTTGAGACAGACAGACAGACAATCTGTTTAAAACAACGACTCAAATCTCATTAAAACACATCCAGCTCATAATCATGTTTATACTTAGTACTGACCAGACAGTGTGTGTGTATGATGTGTGTAATATCAGTGGAGTTGTGTAGCTCTTGTGTGATGAGTGTTTGTAGTTTGAGTAGAGCTGAATGAGTCTCTGTCACTTTGGCTGTTTTCTCGGCGTGTTCCCAATGCAGAGCCGCCACAAACGCAGCCACACGCTCCTGACACACACACAACTGCTGCTGCTGAAACACACACGCTTCACTCCACTCCTGACACACACAAACACATCAGAGGTGAAATGTTAAATTCATTAGATTTTTTTTTAAATGAAAATGATGTTATATCACCCTCTGTAGCGTGTCATTCTCAGTCTCTGTTCGCTGCAGCAGCTGCATTCTCTGCTGCAAGCATCTGTGAAGGTGCTTCAGCTCCATGACCTCTGACCTCCTCTGCAGGTGAATAACATGGATGCAATTGTGAATGTCCAACTGCTTAAAGTATCAACCTCAAACAATTCTCACCTGCATCTCAGAGGTCACGGCGGGATCATCACGTTGCAGCACGAGACAATGATCCAGACAGCATGCAGCCTTCACACACTCCAGCTGAACACGGAGCCAGTGTTCATGAGAGAGAGAACGCTGAGACCCACACACATAACTGACACAAGAAGGGCATGATGGAAAGGACACGTACAGTAAAAGCAAATATTCAAATATTCTTTATCAGTGTACCTGCAGTATTCTCTAAACTTGTGTCTGATGTTTTTCTGATGCTGTAGTTCTTGTAGTCTGATCTTTTGGATGCAGCTTCGAGTGGACTGAAGATCAAGGACATCAGCTTCACGCAGACTCTGGAGTTTCTCCTGAAGAATGTCCGCCTGCAGAAGGAAGCGTGTGGCGCCGGGACACACTGCAGTGACACGAGCCTTTAGCTGATCCCGCAGCACATCTAAAGTCTCCTGATCACACAGAGAGAGGAAAGGTACATCACATGATCATTACTGTAATATTAAAACAGGAAGTGTTGTGAGTGTACCTGTTGTATACAGTCTACTGTCTGTTTGTCCAGCTGAAGAATGAGTTCTGAAAGTTCAGTACTTTGATTCAGAAGCAGTTTGGTCCATTCCTGCAGATACTGAGTCACTGTAATCTGTGACACGTCACACAAATCCTGCAGCTGCCGTCTGTGTTTACACACCTACACACACACAAACTTTAAACCCTCATCTAACACACTTCACACGGAACAACACTGAGACACACACACACCATCTCTGATAGAAGCTGTCGTCTCCTCTTGATGATGTCACAGCGAATGGCTCTACACTTGCGGCTCACGCTGTCCAGTAAATCCTGTTTCATCCGAGAAACCTCAGAATCCATTTCAGAACACTGCTGAAGCACACCACACTCTCTACACGCAGACGCAAACACGCGCGCACACACACACACGCAATGAGTATATACTTCACTGTAATATCTAGTATAACGAACCAAAGAATGTGAGATAGTGAAATATGTACTGTCTAGTGCTCGAGAAGTCATGTGTAACGGTCTGAATATTCTCGAAACTCTGCACAAGTAAACGCCGCTGGGCATGTCGCTCTGTCAAAAGAGCTCTCTGATTGGCCAAAAGAACATCAAGCACCTCCTCCAACCTGTCCTGGAGTCAAACACACAGTGACATCATGCCCATTCTTCTCACTTGCCTGAAGCATTCTGGGTAATCACCTGACAGCCGTAGTACTGCAGCAAGAGTTGGTTTGCTGTGTTTTCCTGCAGCTCTCCTGTTCTCGTGGCCTCCTGAAGCTCCTCGCCAAAAATCTTGTGCAGCTCAAATCTACGTCTCAACGCCTGCTGTCTCTGCGCCTGCGCAGATGCATGTTCATGTCTAGCCATTAGTCTCCTTTGCAGACAACACTTTTCTTTCGTATGAAGCTTCTCCAGCAGAACTCGAACCTCTGCAGCATCCTGAAGTTACATAACACAGCAGACATAAGAGCAGCCCATTCCCTTACGACATGCTCGACACACTGTTTCATGTAGAGGTCGTTGATGGTTGAATTTTACAGATACCGATATCCAGGTTGGACCGCACTTTCCAATAAGAGGTTAACTAACAGAAAACTTTTCAAATGGATATTGGGTATAATAAACAACATGGCAAACCTTTTTACATTTCTAACAAAAAACTAGACTTTGTTTTAAACATGAATCTGAAGTGCTAGCGCTGTCCGTGCACCTTTCTTAAGAGGCCACTATTACCACAGATATATGTTGGCTCTTGCACTGTATTAGGACAATGGACTGTTGTCAGACGCTTTAGCGCATCCAAGAATAACTATTGGCTTGGACTTTTGCTGTTTTGGGAATTAACCAACCTATGTATCGGTCCCTAGTTTCAAGAGTGCTTTACCTGCTGTTGTGTTTGCTGAAGCAGTCGCTCGATGTGTGATCTCTCCGATGTGTGTGTACGTTGTTGTGATTCCATTTCCTCTTGTGTCTCTAAATTACAGCGAGCAGCGAGCGCTTCCATACGAGCCACGTGTTCCTCTTGAACTTTTCCCTCCAAGCCAACCATCTGCCCGTGTATGACTCCCAAAACACGCCGCTCCGCCTGGGTGCTGAGACTTCCTGCTGCTCCAACCCCACGCAGCAATACAACCAACAAACCTTTATATATCTGTACACGAGTGTGCTCAACCACGACCATGCTGCGCAACCGAGTGGAAGTGTTTAAACTGAGAGAGAGAGAAAGATAGAGAGAATGACTGATGACACAGCAGATTTGTAAGCAGTGGATCATTACTACACACCTATCAATCGCATTAATCATGTTTTGTGGGTCCTCCAACATCATTATGTCCACAAACTTATCCTCAAACGCTGCTTCCTGATTGGCTGACTCAGCAATGTCACATATCCCTTCATATTGCCCCGCCTCTTCACAGAAGCTTCTCCTCTAGGAAATAAGATTCAACAAAGCATTCTAACAAGCATCACAGCATCACAATGATATCATTTCACACGTACATTACAAAGTGTTAAACTAACTCTTTGTTGAGCGGATCTGTGTGTTCGTCTGCGCTGGATGAAGTTCATGATCCCAACAATGACAGACAACACCACAACCATCAGGAGAAATGAGGCCAAGAAAATCAGAAAGAGAACAGCACCATCCTGTAAAAGCGCATGCACACGCACACGCACACACAAATCGGTATTATTTACACAGACATACATTTGAAAATATGAATATTGGCCCACACTAAATAAACATCATAAATCTATTCAAATCATAATTCTTTGATGGCATTTAAATGTTACTGTGAGAACAGAGGAGTTTTCCTTAACCTACTATCACATTACATATCAGATATCAGTATATAATTATTATTATTTTATATAACATATATACATATAATTATTCAACCTCTCATAATCAAAACAAATTTAAAGATATTACAAATATTTCCATCAACGAACTATGTACCTTAACAAAAAATGTGTTTACCTGATGAGTGGCATTAATTACTCTCAGAGTGAAATTAGCCACCACAGGACCCAACAGATGAACATCATTCTAAAATCAAATACACAACACACACAAATATTAATGGTACTGAATCAGCCCGAGATCAAAACAGCCATGAAGAGAGGAAGATACCTGAGTGGAATTAGAGAAAGTCAGAAACGCAGGAAGAGTCAAAAGCTGCTTTGTGTGTTCCTTAAGACTCAATCTATAAAGAACCACATACTGAGAGCCAGCTAAACAAACAAACAAACAAACAAACAAACAAACAAACAAACAAACAAACAAACGCACAAACAAACAAACAAGCAAACGCACAAACAAGCAAACGCACAAACAAACAAACAAACGCACAAACAAACAAACAAGCAAACGCACAAACAAACAAACACACAAACAAGCAAACGCACAAACAAACAAGCAAACGCACAAACAAACAAACAAGCAAACGCACAAACAAACAAGCAAACGCACAAACAAACAAACAAACAAACAAACACACAAGCAAACGCACAAACAAACACACAAACACACAAACAAGCAAACGCACAAACAAACAAACAAGCAAACGCACAAACAAGCAAACGCACAAACAAACAAACAAGCAAACGCACAAACAAGCAAACGCACAAACAAACAAACAAACAAACACAAACAAACAAACATACAAACAAACAGACAAACGCACAAACAAACAAACAAACGCACAAACAAACAAACAAACATACACACACAAACAAACAAACAAAAAAGCAAACGCACAAACAAGCAAACACACAAACAAACAAACAAACAAACAAACACACAAACAAACAAACACAATAAGAAAAACATTGTTATGGGTTGGGGAAGACAGAACATCATATAAAACGCAAGGACAAAAGTCATATAACCACTTGTCATGCAGTAATGTATGTTGTTATACTCATAGAAGTGTGTGTAGTTGTGTGTATTTGTGTACCGGGTAGTGAGTCTGTGCTGAAGGTCTGGTATCCTCTCTCGTGTACGCTCCCATTGGTCTGCAGGACTGTGACATCAGAGACAGCATCACAGATGCAGAGCTGTGATAGGTCACTTCCTTCAGCGGGGTTTGTGATCACTAACATCACCCTCACATGCCAAAACCCATCCTCTGGTTCTACCTGGAACACACATTTACACAAACACACATTTACACAAACACACATTTACACAAACACACATTTACACAAACACACTGAAACACGCGTGTGCAAATTCTCACACAAAACTGTTAGAAAGAGAACTTCAGATCCTCCGCTGAAGGGCTTTAACAGAATATAAAACTGTGGAAGTTTAATTTTACTAACACAGATCTCACATGTGTGTCTTTTTAAAGGAATGTGTTAATAAAGAGAATAATAAAAGACATTTAAAGGTGAAGAATGTTTGTCTTTTTAAAGGAATGAGTTAATAAAGAGAATAATAAAAGACATTTAAATGTGAAGAATGTTTGTCTTTTTAAAGGAATGTGTTAATAAAGAGAATAATAAAAGACATTTAAAGGTGAAGAATGTTTGTCTTTTTAAAGGAATGTGTTAATAAAGAGAATAATAAAAGACATTTAAAGGTGAAGAATGTGTGTCTTTTTAAAGGAATGTGTTAATAAAGAGAATAATAAAAGACATTTAAAGGTGAAGAATGTTTGTCTTTTTAAAGGAATGAGTTAATAAAGAGAATAATAAAAGACATTTAAATGTGAAGAATGTTTGTCTTTTTAAAGGAATGTGTTAATAAAGAGAATAATAAAAGACATTTAAAGGTGAAGAACACAAACCTGAGCACACTTGAGGAAGTTCAGTCCCATCACAGACTTCTCTGAGGACTTAATGTAAACACACGTGACGTCACAGGTTACAACACTGACACTATACATTAATGTGTAGGTGTGTAAACTATAAAAACA
>CM065665.1:12929085-12934085 GCA_033220385.1 Triplophysa yarkandensis
TGTCTATACTGAAGGTGAATATCAGCATCATTACTGTCAACGCATCTGACCTCTGACATTAACACTCGTGTGTATGTGACAGACACTTATGGACAGGTTTGAGTGGTGGGAAGAAGTGTCCGATTGGCTGAAAGAGACAAAGGCACTCTTGAGAAAGGAGGCGGAGCTTGTTGGGAAGCTCACGGGCCAATCTGTGGAGCAGCTGGTATCCGATGGACAACAGGAGAAAGTGATGAACGAAATTCAGATGAGAGTTACAGAAGAAACCCGGCAGTGGATTAATGGTACATACACAATATCAGCATACAAAATTATTATTGAAGAATATGATCATTGTGGATGATCATGTTTGTGTCTGTGTTTGTGTGTGTGTTTATGCGTGTTTGTGTGTGTATGTGCGTGTTTGTGTGTAGAGATTGACCGTCAGACTGAAGAACTCTCACACAAACACTGTGAGAAGGTGTGTGTGAGAAGGAAGAGGATGATGAAGACTCAGAATTCAGACATGACACTTTCTCACACACACACAGATATTCATCACACACTGCAGGTCAGTGACACACCTATCAGTCTGTCAGTCTGGAACTCTCTGTCTGTCTGTCTCACTGTGTGTGCGTGCGTGCGTGCGTGCGTGCGTGTGTGTGTGTGTGTGCAGATGTTGGTAGATGTGCAGGTAACACACTGGAATCAACGGAAAGACTTTGAGATTCAGCAGGATGCAAGAATTACTGATGCATTGTGTGAACGCTGGAGGGTAAGTGTGTGTGTGTGTGTGTGTGTGTGTGTGTGTGTGTGTGTGTGTGTGTGTGTGTGTGTGTGTGTGTGTGTGTGTGTGTGTGTGTGTGTGTGTGTGTGTGTGTGTGTGTGTGTGTATATTATCAATGTGCTGTACGTCTTTCAAAGCCATGTACTGTGTTTATATATCCAGAGTTTGTGTGGTAAGTGTAGCAGACGATTAACTGATCTGAGCTCAGAGTGTTTCGAGGGCAACGTTCCTGAATCAGCAGACTTCTGCCAATCAGTGAAACTCACAACAACCAATCAAATGCAGCAAGAGGAGAGACATGCCCACACACACCTGCAGATGCAGCGAGAGCAGATGCACAGACGCAGACAGGTACGACAGGAGGATATAAGTGACGAGTATGATGGGATGTATTAATGACTATTATGGGATGCAGGTTTGGATTGAGGAAGCAGCTTTGACTTTGTGCTGTCTGAATCACTTTGGAGAACAACAGAGTAAGATCTTCATGATGATGGTTTCCAGACATTCAGACATCAGGTGACTGATGCTTCAGGTGTTACTAATTTATAAGCTGATGATGTCATGTGTGTGTTATTGATGGATTTGATCGATCATTGACAGTTGTGCTCTAATCGAGGAGCAGCAGCATCTTTTGGTTTTGGAGTTTCAGAGAGTTTTAGCAGCGAGACATTTTTATCTGCAAACTGTGAGAGAGATGCACTCTGACACACAGGTGAAAACACACACACACACACACACACACACACACACACACACACACACACACACACTTGTATTGTTAACATGTACACACATGGACATCCCAGGTTACCTGTCCTCTCATATCCAGGACCTGTGTGTCGCCATGGAACCTCAAGACTTTCATCATGAGCAGCTGTCAGAGCTGGAGACTGCTGCTGATATGCTACAAGAACACGCACACTACCTGTTTGGTCATGCCCTCGCCAACACTGCGAGACAGCAGATGAGTTGTCTGTCCGCTGAAGTTGCCGTGAGGACAGACAGACGTGTGAAGGTCTCAACTCTATCCATTCTTTACTTGATTTCCATGAATTTTATTTATAAAAAATAAACTCTGTCTGTAGGAAGGGTTGATCGACGCGCTGTGTGAAAGTGTATTTGTGACACGGGATTCTGTTCTCTCTCTCATCTGTGAATATTACACACGGATCGAGCGCATCATCATGACGACACAGGAGAAACTGAGATCACACACCAGTGAAACAGGTAGATTCCTGATTCTCTTCCCCAGTAATATGTGTTTCTGTTCTTAATCTGACTGTACTTCTGTTGCAGACCCGAACAAAGATCTACACACACAACTCAACAAATGTGTAAGAAAACTCAACTCTGCTGACTTACTTCACAGGTGAACACTAACACTCACATAACAAACATACACACATGCATCTGTTTTAATGTGTTGTGATGTGCGTGTGCGTGTGTGTGTGTGTGTGTGTGTCTTTGTAGGATTGTTGAGCTGAAGACAAAGCATCTGAGCGAGTTTGAAAAGAAGCGTCATAATTCAGTGCCAACACACAACTACAGACAAGAGCTTGCAGTATGTCTTTCTGATTGTCTTTCTGTCTCGCTGTCCGTCCAACTGTATGTCTGTCTGTCTGTACTACTGTCTGTGTATCATACTGAAAAGTGAAGGTAAAGGCACACACGGTAGTGAAGTGACGTGACGTATTACCAAGTATGGTGTTCCATACTTGGAATTTGTGCTCAAGGGACTCACCTCAGTCGTGGTATTCCCGCTGGTTCAGAGTCTCGAACCAGCAACCTTCGGATCACGAGTCCAAGACTCGAACCACCAGGCCACGACTGCCCCTACTGCATGTCCGTACGACTGTCTGTCTGTCTATACGACTGCCCGTCTGTCTGTCTGTATGATCGTCTGTCTGTACGACTGATTGTCTGTACGACTGTCAGTCTTTTTGACCGTCTGTCTGTCTGTATGACTGTCATTCTGTACGACTGTCTGTCTGTACGACTGTCTGTCTTTCTACACATGTATATGTCTGCTCACAAGTGTGTATTTGTTTGTTTAGTATGAAGAGAAGATGCTGATGTGTCGTCTTGCAGCTGTGGCACGTGTTTCTCTGGACAGCATAAGCACAGAATCCTTTACAGGTCAGCCACATCAGAGTAAAACATTCACTTGAATCACTTTTTGTATAAGAACATTTATACAGTAAAGATAAAGAGGAACTTGTGTGAAACAATTTAATTGTGTATGCCTGGTGTCTGAAGGAAGTTTTATGAGTTAATGAGATTTATAAATGCATAAAGGTAAAATATTCTTATAACATACAGTTGAATATGAGGTAGTTTGACCGAGTCTGTGTTGTGTTTTAGGGACAGATGAAAGACACGTTCAGACATTCATGTGATGTACTCAGGTACTTATGAATTTCTTTGATAATAAACATTATTTTATTGTTGTGCATGCATCCATATGATTTTACATCTCTGCTGTCTCCTGATTTTTCATTTTTCTGATTTTCTAAGATCCGAGCAACGCATCTTGTGGATTTTCATGGATCTGTTTGATCTTGTAGATATTGTAATGTCTGTTGTATATTATAGCATCTGTATATATTGTATTACCTTTTATATATAATTTTGAGGAATATGAACGAGTGTCACTGTGTAAAAGAAACTTAATAAAGCATATATGCCACAGTTGCTCTGGAATGATGGAATTTAGTTAAAGATTAAATGCAATTAAATCATAAGACAAAACTAATTTTTACAGTTCCCCTAACATTGACAGTCTAAAGTTTATCAACAGAGATATAAAAATAGTTCCACGTTAATAAACTGATCATCAATATTTAATATTATGATGCTTATTATGCCGGAGACATGGGTTTATAGACCAATCTCAAATCTCCCATTCCTGTCCAAGATACTAGAAAAAGTAGTATCCTCACAATTATACTCAATTCTAGAGAAAAATGATATCTGTGAGAATTTCCAGTCAGGTTTTAGACCATATCATAACACAGAGCCTGCTCTCCTTAGAGTTATAAATGACCTTCTCCTCTCATCCGACCGTGGCTGTATTTCCTTATTAGTGTTACTGGATCTTAGCGCTGCCTTTGATACTATAGACCACAACATTCTTCTACATAGACTTGAACACGTTGTGGGCATAAATGGAAGTTCATTAGCATGGTTTAAGTCATACTTAACTGACCGCTATTGAAGGACCTTAGGAAAAAATGTCCTTAACTATCAATTCGTAGCAGTAAATGAAGAGCTATCATATCGATCACAAGTTCAATATGGAGTACCTCAAGGCTCAGTTCTTGGCCCCCTACTCTTTACACTATACATGTTTCTTTTGGGAGCTATCATCAGGCAACATGGTGTCAGCTTCCACTGTTATGCTGATGATACTCAGCTCTATATTTCTGTACTACCCGGTGAGACACACCAATTCAAAAAACTTATGGAATGCTTAGTCAATATAAAAAACTGGATGACGGGTAATTTTCTGCTGCTAAACTCTGGAAACACAGAGGTGTTAATTATAGGACCTAAAAACTCTGCCTGCAACAACCTAGAAAAATTTGGTGGCTGCCCTGTAAGCTCTTCGTCATCCGTTAGGAACTCGGGTGTGCTATTTGATACAAATCTCTCCTTAGAAAGCCACGTATCGAGCATTTGTAAAAGCGCATTTTTTCACCTCAAAAATATATCTAAATTACGGCCCATGCTCTCAATATCAAATGCAGAAATGTTAATCCATGCATTTATGACCTCAAGGTTGGATTATTGCAATGCTTTATTAGGTGATTGTTCTGCACGCTTAGTAAACAAATTACAGTTAGTCCAAAATGCTGCAGCAAGAGTTCTTACAAGAACCAGGAAGTACGACCACATTACTCCGGTCCTGTCAACACTGCACTGGCTCCCTATCCAACATCGTATAGATTATAAATCTTGCTTATTACTTACAAAGCCTTGAATGGTTTAGCACCTCAGTACTAGAATAATTTAACTGTTACATTATAATCTTCTGTGTTCGCTACGTTCTCAAAACTGAGGAAATTTGATAATACCTAGAATATCAAAATCAACTGCCGGCGGCAGATCCTTTTCCTACTTGGCGCCTAAACTATGGAATAACTTACCTAATAGTGTTCGGGAGGCAGATACACACTTGCAGTTTAAATCTAGATTAAAACCCATCTCTTTAACCAAGCTTACACATAAATAC
>CM065665.1:12944085-12946629 GCA_033220385.1 Triplophysa yarkandensis
CGCAATCGACAGCTGTTTTTCTTCATTCTTGGTGTGCCATCTATCATTTTTCTCACTAAGGTGAAGTTCCCTTTAATCATGAGATCCTGCGAGAGGCGAACGCTTTGTGTCACCGCCTTCCTGTTCTCAACACACTCAAGTTTAAGACTGACTTTTATGATGTGAGTATACACACACACACACACACTCACACACATACACAAACTGACACACATGCATCACACACACAAATGAAAAGAAAGAACTTCTTTATCAAGTGAAAAACTGAAATGAAAATTCTTATAATTTTGTACATTTGACGAGTAGTATTTGTACTCTTTCTTTAGTAATTTGAGTTTAAAAGAAGATGGTGAATGTATCTTTTTGTGTTATTGTTGTGGTTAGCGTTGTTAAGATGTTTGTTGGTTGATCTTTTTTCAGCAATGTAATGATGTGGGTCTCATGGCGTATTTGGGCACCATCACTAAAACTTGCAACAGCATGAATCAATTCATCAATAAATTCAACGTTCTGTACGACCGACAGGGCATCGGCCGACGTATGCGAGGACTTTTCTTCTGACATGTTTTAGTGTTGTGTTTCAGTCCTTATGTGATTGTGTTCTAATTTTGCCTTTTCTGTTGTTTTTGTGTCCTGACACAATAAATGGTCTTTTTGTGACTTTTGTGTTTATGTGATGAAGCAGAAATACAACAATAAACATTTGCATCAAAAGTTCCCATGGGTTGAACAAGTTTTATAAGTTTAAGTCTGATGAAAAGCTTGTGATACTCAATGTTATCCTAAAGAAGAGAAACTGAGACTCCTTCTTTAAATCTTTTATTCAGTCACTTATGTTTGCCAGCTCTGTTTTTTTGTTGGCGATGTGTAAAACACAAATGTTTCTCATTTAGGATAAGATTTAACCATCAGGGAGGCATTTATAAATTTGCTGAACACACATACATTAAGAGTCCAACACAAGTTGCTTTCAAAAGCTTACATAAAACTTCCTCGTAAACTTCAGTGTATGTTCACTTTAATGTTGATAACTGATGCCATGCAGGAAAATATTCTAATATACCCCATTGTTATTTTAAAACCTTTTTTATTTGCAAATCATGATAATTTGAAAAATGTTGTTAACCTGCACCCAGTCAGACTTATATCTAGACTTATATCTTATATTTATAAGGCAACATGAATATGTAAAGAGAATCTAATCTAGGCACTGTATAGTTATAACCATTGGTGTAATCCCTTGCATAATAAATCATAGTTTTATAGCTAAAAACTAAAAACAGTTTTACAACATCACAACACATACTTAGCACACCATTCTCTTTGAAACTGTTATAAAACAATTTTGCCAAAAATATCAATACACCAAAAGACAACATTAGCACACGTTTACCACAAAAAACCATGTAAGGGGTTTGTAATACAGCAGTGAACACACGCACGCACACACACACACACACACACACACACACACACACACACACACACACACACACACACACACACACACACACGCACGCACGCACACACACACACACACGCACACACACAGCAGTTAGGGGGTTTGATGTCTTGCTCAAGGGCACTTAAGTCATGCTATTGCCGGCCCGAGACTAGATCCCACAACCCAAGGATTAGGAGTGAAACTCTCTAACCATGAGGCCATGATTTCCCTACTTGAGACCATGTATTATAGTGTGTTATGGACACTTTTCCAATAGGATCATTCATCATCCCAGCCACCAATAAACTCCATCACATACAAGAAGACACCGTTACATTATAACCATTAAATACATTTCATTTTCCTTTAGTTTTGGCAGGGTTCTGATGTTCTTTTCAGCAGGATTTACAAAACAAGATCCTTTGAAATTTTAACACAAAATTGTGCTTTGAAATATTTATTCTATATTTTATTTGTAAAAGCTTCTTAACATTTTATATTGTTTCTCAACTCTTGACACTTTCTGTTTGTACAAAGTATATTTATTTAAGTTATGAGTACTTTATTTTTGCAGATATTTATGATTACATTTATATTTATGCATTTAGCAGACGCTTTTATCCAAAGTGATTTACAAAGAGTGGAGGAGAAAATGATGCAGTAAATATCAGAGATAATAACGGGTGAACAAGTGTAACAAGAGTTACAAAGTTACACAAAGTGAGATTAAACATGTAGTATGGAAGAAAAGTGAAGTTTTTATATGTAAAGAGTGTGAAGATTAGAACAGAGGTTTTAGTGGCTTGGACTTAAACTTGTGATAAAAGAATAAAATTAAATGTAGAGCCGCCACTGTTTAAAGTGTTAACGTTTAGTTGGACAAAATTCTTTCGATGAGATTTATTCTGATGTCTTGACAGCTCTGTTTCAGAACCAGCTGGGCACAGGATGGATTTTATTATAGGTGAGCCAAGTTTGGGCCGCCTGCTGTAGACCACTGGTTTACTGGTTTACTGGTTTAGGTCATCCCAGCGGGCATGGAGGGCCTTGACGTCTCACTTCTGTATTTGTGGGTTTATTGTGAGTTTTTGTGCTGATGC
>CM065665.1:12947129-12957129 GCA_033220385.1 Triplophysa yarkandensis
ATCTTATGTGTGAAATGACAGACATGATTCGGAAGAGCTGATGATTGTACACACTCTTTTACCCCAGACAAATACACATCATCAGTCATGTTTGGGCCTGTTATGATCAGAAGTGTTAATAGATTCCCCTTTTATCATATCAACACTTTCAACATCTCCAAACTCACAACACAGAAAATAAGATCCTATTAACCTCAAGAACTCAACACTGATTCTCTTAGAAACACATAAAACCTTCCAGAGAACTATGAGCCCAACTCATTAAATGTGCGTCTATGTCTCTTATAAACTGTCCGAGCAACATCTGAGGCTGATGAAAGGAGGTTTTAGTTCAGGTCATGTATATAATAAATCATAAGCAGTAATAATATTTGTTTCTCTTCATGACATAAATAAAACCCAAACATTTTACCTTTATAAGAATAAAAAACAATAGCAAACAATAGCAAAAACTTTACCTTTACAGTTTCTTTTTATTCATTATAAATGGATGACAGTGAAGTGTATTATTACTCACACCAATCAGCTCCAAATCTTTATTAACATAAACTTAAATTAATTCTCACAAAACAAAAACAAATCCTAATCCGTTCATTATTGGCTCTTATACTCTGGAGGGATCTCAGTAGATGTGCCAAAACATCGTGCAATATAATACTGATTAGATTTATTATTAGTTAATAATCCTATCATTATTGTTTGCACTAACAGAATGAAGGAATAATGATGTCATATCCCATAATGTTTGAAGAATCTATACGTTATTAAATCCCGCTCTCTACCTTTGAGAAATTCAAAACCCCCTCTTCTCATCTGACATTAAACACACACGCACACATATATGCATACGCACACACACACACACACACACGCACACGCACACGCACACGCACACGCACACGCACACGCACACACGCACACGCACACCACACACACACACACACACACACACACACACACACACACACACACACACACACGCACACACAATGTTCAATGAATGTTCAGTTTTATCCGTATACATTTATAGTGCTCGGTGTTGAACATGATAAATGATTAATGTTGTTTCATAATCCCAAATAAGGAGAGATCTTATCTATCATAAGAATGACCTACATGTATTTTTATGTCATCCTGTGTGTCTGGATATCGATGTTGAAATTAAGCCGTCGAGTTTGTATTAAAGCATTAGACATCACAAATATCAATTACAGCAGATTAAATGTGAGAAACTATCGTGAATCTCTCTCCTGAAATCCTCCAGAATCCAGATCCGTTTAAAGCAGATATTACTCATCTGTTGCGTGTGTGGATGGGTATTGTCCTTAGGCGTCAGACTGTTCTAACCCTCACATCTACAGTATAGTGAAAGAGCATGTCACGTATGCTCATGAATCACTGTAAGATGTCTAAATGTTGAGATACCGTTGACTTTTTGAGTATTTAGATGAATGCAAATGAATATCTTCAGCTTATTCATGAGAAGCACTATCAGCACGATGACATCATGAGGTCAGAGTTCATTACATGCAGACGTCTCTGTGGTTTTGAACATCAGAATGGAGTTGTAGATTTTCAGAGCCGGTCCCAGTTTAATGCTGAGGATCTTCACCAGTCCACCTGCGTCAGTAACAGAAACGCCTCTCCATCGATTTGCTGAAAACACAGAAATAAATTACAATGGATAAAGAAACACTGTGAATGTGTGTGCTTTATGTTACACAGTGTGAACTCTGCCATGAGAAGCGAAATGGATGTCATGGGCATGTGCTTCATGTGGTGATGATGTATAAACTACACATGTAGGAGAATAGACGTCATTCTCTTGAAGCGTGAACCGGAACTAAAAACTCATTTTCTGTGCGACAACACAAGCCCTCTCTTTATAATACAAAGAAATGACACATTTACACACACTCTACATCACACCAATCACTGACACTGGGCTGTTTCTGTACAGTAAGTCAATGTACAAGTGTTGATAATTCATGTGTACTGGATTTATGTGTTTAGTACTAAAGGTCTGCTTACTATAACAAAAGTTTTTTTAGCTCCTAAATGTATGCCAAAAATACATAAATAAATAAATATATATATGGATATATAGCTGCTAGCAGAGATACCCATATCAGTGTGATCAGACATCATGACGAAACATACCAATTAAGTTTAATGGAAATGACTTAATGGTTTGCAGTAGATATGAGATATAACATTCATTGCCTTGTGGTAACATGTTTGAGATATCAAAATTCCTTCTCAATTTACCATCTCCAATGTCTTGACCTGTCCACCAAGTTTTGTGCCAATTGCATAAACACTTATGAAATGAACTCTTCATTCACTAAATCCAAAATGGCAGACTTCCCGTTTGGTGGAGCCTAAGGGTGTCAGTACGAAGGATATTTGGGTTGATGAGAACCACATATCTACTAGGTTTGGTGGTCCTCTTTCATGCCTGTGAGCCAGTCTTTGCCTGGTTGTCAAGCATGTTAAGGTCCCCAGAATGCCCTGAAACCTTGGAAGAAATCGATATTAAAACAAAAGGCCTACTGCATCTACAGTACAAGACCTGAGAATATTTGCGATTGGAGAAAGATCTGTTCTATAATTCAAGAAGACAGTTCTGTTGAATTTTTCTATTGAAGTCGCAGCTCTCCAGTCGGTTCAAATCCTTGTTAGCAAAAAGCCTCTTACTGCCCTGTAATATGTCTATAAATGTGTTAAACATATCCCGTCATGCATTCTCTGCGTCATGAGATTGTTTTGGATAAAGACAGAAGTGTATTATTTACCTCCTCTCTGAATGTGTGCACCTGCTCCATACAGCCCGGAAGACCTCGAATAAACTCCATCACCTGAAAGATATCCAACCGCTACATCACTATCAGAACTGCTTTCATTGACAGTTTATAAATGACAAACTGACATTTAAACTAAACACTGGTTTTCAACTGAGGTCAATTTGTGTATTGGACAAAAGCGTCAGCTACATTTTGAAATGAATATAGTATGTTGTGTGTGTTTTTGCCATGATATGTGTACCTCATCCACACTCCACGCTGCCACTTTACTGGCTGTGATTCCCGCTACTGAGGGCAGAAGTTTACTGTGCTGATCCCAACACTGAGGAATGCTGGGAGATGAGCCCTGAACACGGCATGAACACAGACTGATGCAAAGCCTGCTGTAAACTCAACTCTATAGAGAGAGAGAGAGAGAGAGAGAGAGAGAGACAACAGAATGATACTCCGCTTTACATCTTGTTTCGGTCAACTCATATTAAAAACCAGAGTACTACTCAAATATCAAGAATGATCCATTTGAACACATTTATTTTATTAAGTGTCAGGTCTAATCTGTCTGGATTAAATTGCAGTGGGATCTGTAAATAAACTTTGAAACACACAACGCATGCACACGCAAACAGACACACAATGTTGTTCGTATCACACAGAAAGTGTGTAAGGAATATTTCATCGGATGATTTGAAATGATTTCTCCAACTAGAAACTAGATGATATTATATTTTCAGTTTGGATGAAGGGAATCTGGAGAGGCGTGCGGATACTGGTGAAGTCTATTTTAGATCAGTATTTATGTGCCGGAGGCCGGACGCTGAGATTATACCCTTTACACGCTTAATTCACACTGACAAACACCAACAGAAGCTTTCAGAAATATCATGAGAGAATGACCTACACTAACCTTCACATGTCTATTAAAACACGAATCTCATGTGAACAGAAAGAAAAACATCATGCTTTAATTCAAGTCTTTGTGTGTTTGTCCCTGTTTACCCCGTCATTCTCTAAACATCTGGATTCTCATGCATTCTAGTGTAAATCAGAATAAAAGTGAACATGACTTGTACTTGTCATTGCAATCTGATTGTGTGATGTGGGTTCAATTATTCACATTCAGTTACTGTCAGAGAGTAAACGCTGTGTGATGTAAGACCAATCTCTCTCTCTCTCTCTCTCTCACTCTCTCTCTCGTCTCTCTCTCTCTCTCTCTCTCTCTCTCTCTCTCTCTCTCTCTCTCTCTCTCTCTCTCTCTCTCTCTCTCTCTCTCTGTCTCTCTCTCTCTCTCTCTCTCTCTCTCTCTCTCTCTCTCTCTCTCTCTCTCTCTCTCTCTCTGGTCTCTCTCTCTGTCTCTCTCTCTGGTCTCTCTCTCTCTGTCTCTCTCTCTCTCTGGTCTCTCTCTCTCTCTCTCTGTCTCTCTCTCTCTTTCTTTCTGGTCTCTCTCTCTGGTCTCTCTCTCTCTCTCTCTCTCTCTCTCTGTCTCTCTCTCTCTCCTCTCTCTCTCTCTCTCTCTCTGTCTCTCTCTCTCTCTCTCTCTCTCTCTCTCTCTCTCTCTCTCTCTCTCTCTCTCTCTCTCTCTCTCTCTCACTGGTCTCTCTCTCTGGTCTCTCTCTCTGGTCTCTCTCTCTGGTCTCTCTCTCTCTGTCTCTCTCTCTCTCTGGTCTCTCTCTCTCTCTCTCTGTCTCTCTCTCTCTTTCTTTCTGGTCTCTCTCTCTGGTCTCTCTCTCTCTCTCTGTCTCTCTCTCTCTCTCTCTCTCTCTCTCTCTCTCTCTCTCTCTCTCTCTGTCTCTCTCTCTCTCTCTCTCTCTCTCTCTCTCTCTCTCTCTCTCTCTCACTGACATCATTCTGTCTAACAGGAAAATTCCTTCACAAGTTTCCAGAATGGTTCAAAATGATGATGTACCTTTGGTTTGAATGACCGCTGACCTCACATTCTCCACTTCTTCCTCATGTGATTGCTCTTCAATCTTCCGTACTTTACAGGGCCGGCCGACCCTAAAGGATAACATCACAACAGACACACAGTATTAATACTCACCGAAGGAATTCATTGTACATATAAACATTAGAAGAGCACATGAGAGTAAAGTGAAAGAACGATGGCACTTTTTTCATCCCAACACATGAAGTCTGATGTTCTGATATTGTAAAACACAAACTTGATATCATGTAAACAATACACATACTGTTAAAACCATAAAAAGAGAAGGACAGTGAAACCATTTAGGGATAGAGGTTAAAAAACATTACAACAATCGACATAAAACTGTGAGTGAATGTGTGTATTTAGTACCCAAAAATGAGTCTTTAGGAACATCTTTTTGTATAAACACCACAGAAATAAAGTGTAGTGTGGTCAAGATATATCAAAAAGAAGAAGTAAATCATGTAGGAGCCGTGTTATTTTCTGAGAGAAACAGAAGCGGTGATGTGTTTGTAAAGGGATTTAATCTAACCTTCGTTTGGTCTCGGAGCCCACAGGCTTCTTTACTGCCGTTTCCATGGCAGCGGTGAATGTGTCGGGTTTATCCGGGAGAGCCGGGGCACAAGTGACGGCTTTTCTGGAGACAGACGGTAATAAACGATGTTTTTCTTAAAGGACAACAGAGGCCTGAGCTCACATGATAAACTCTTAATATGTGGCATTAATTATCATTTATTTACATCATAAAATGTGTTACTCCTACACATGAAAACATTTTTTCATCTATGTGTCAAATATTAATCCTGAGAATGTGTCCATGAGAGTGTCAGAAGCAATGTCTTGAACTGAAATCTCATGATCTTCAGGTCTTGTGTTGTGTTGTGTTGCGAGGACTCACTCATTACTGTCGGCAGGAATGTCAGGTTCGGGCCGACCCGCTCCAGGGCCCGGCATCTCTCCGCTCAAGCGATCCGGAAGAGCCGAGTCTTTATTAAGATTGATATCAGAATATGGGCAGCCCACAGCGCTGAAACACCAGCAAAGTGTCATAACACAAATATCATCATATCAGTTTAGAGTCCTATCAAATCACTTACATCAAAGTCTTTCGATTTGAGGTTTACATTTACACGTACATTCTTGTTTCACTATTCATAAACACACTGACATCTTCAACAAAACAGAGGAACATCAGTTCAAACAACCGCTCAATAAAACAACATTACACTGACAAGACCTGAACACACTTCAACCAAAACTCTCCTATGTGATTAGAAACCTGTATACTTCTCTCTTCTGTGGAACACAAAATAAGATATTTGAGAATTGTCTCAGTGTTTTTGTGACCACATAAATGTAAGTCAGTAAAGTTCAGTGTTATTTCATTATTAACATTTTTTCTTTGGTAAGAAAAGAAACTTGTACATGACATGTATAATAGAATTCTAATTCCAACATTAGAAAGTTTTTTACATTGTACATTTATAATCTAAACATCAACATTTGAAACTCTTTCAAATCTGCGGACAAGTGAAAGAACCTAAACAGTGTCTGGTCCTGATATATATTTCCCTGTAGTTCAGCGGAAAGAGCCACAGCACGTACAACACAAAGGTCATAGCACAAATATAGACACAAACATTTAGTGTAAAACAATATGATGAGGTTAAAATCCTCTTTCAGATGCATTAATGTGCAGTGTAATGCATAAGTGATTCATACACACACACGCCACGCACGCACGCACGCACACACCTGTGGTGTTCCAGAGTACCGAGCTCCTTTAATGTGTCCCACTCCTTGACAGCCTGGGGTGGGACATCCGCTCTGCTCACACAACCTCCAACATGTCCTGAGGAGCTATTAACACACATGCACGAGGAACGCACACACGCAAACACACACACACACACACACACACACACACACACACACACACACACACACAAAGACACAGACACAAACACACACGCACGCAGGCAGGAACGCACACACAGACACACATGAACACACATGAACACACACACAAACACGCACGCACGCACGCACGCACGCACACACACACACACACACACACACACACAGGTACAAACACACACAACGCACGCAGGCAGGAACGCACACACACACACACACACACACACACACACACACACACACACACACACACACACACACACACACACACACACACACACAATTTACAATTGATTATAACTTACAATTGATTATACAATTAATAATAAAAATACATAAGCTGTAATATATCATTTGCATTTTACAGATAAGATCAATAATATTTGTTATCAATAATCTTGTTATATTATCAATAATATAACACCCTACTAAATGTGTAATTTGATCCAATCTTTTTCAGCGAAATATCTAAACAATATGTAACAAGACAACGTGTAACACAACTGAGTGAAAAAACAACCTTTTCATGTTTAACGTCAGTGTAGATGTGGCACACGCGCTCACAACCACACAACACTCATTAAAACCCACAACACATCATTTATAAGAGTTTATATCTGTTGGGTTACATTGAGTCTAAAAATACAGTAATGAGATTTTTAACAAGCCCTTTCACACATTCTCTCGCTCTGTTCCGGTGCGTATCCATGGATACAGAGAGGAAGACGAGGATCAGTAAGAGGGAGGAAAGAAAAGCTCATTGTTTAACAGCAGTTTCCTAGCATGCACTGGGGCTCACGGAACATACTGACATGAGGAAAAACACAATCAAGTCTCGCTGTCTCACTTACTCAATTCTGTCTGTCTGTCATTACAGCTCATAGACACATCACATCACTTAATCTTTTCCCAGAAATTCTGTTGTCTTTAATGTTAAGACAAAATGTTAAATGCTTTCTGTTCTGGTATCAGCACTGTTCAAATTTGGAAATAATAACGAAAATAACTCTTTTTCTAGATGTGTTTATATGATGATGATGATGATGATGATGATGATGATGATGATGATACTCACTGACAGGAGGCTGCAGTGGATGTCCAGTTTTAGCCACACCAGCCAGCAGGATGAATGTCTGGACAGTCAGCATCAATCCAATAATCATATTCATCTGTCCAGCCATCAAATGAATCTGAGAAAGAAAAAGCAACCAGTTGACTTTTACAGAAACATGAAAACCATTCAGAACACAAACTCAATACCTCACCACATCTTCAGATAGAGAATGGCAGACCATTGTGTTAGATTTTAAGGAGAAGTTTGTATTTTTTGATGTGGTGTCGCCCCCCCCGGGTCGGCATGGAGATATTTTGGAGTCGGATGTGCTCCTGCTATATTTTCCAGAGGATGGTACACCTCTTTTGAAAGTCTGAGACTTCAACATCGACGTGGAGACATCCTCAGCTGAGGACTTCAACAACCTCACCACATCATTTGACCTCAATCCTGTTTAAACGCCCACGACACACGAGTCTGGTAATCTACTTGATCTTGTCTACACATGCTACTACTCGTCAAACTCAGGTAACACTAAATCATCCGTTCTCATCCTACTGGACCTCTCTGCTGCCTTTGACACTGTTAACCACTGCAATCTTCTTTCAACTGTCAAGGCAATGGCCATCTCTGACACGACCCTTCAGTGGTTCCAGTCGTACCTCTCAGGTGGATCCTTCAGGGTAACGTGGAAAACTGATGTTTCGGCATCGCAACATCTCAGCATCTGTGCACCTCAAGGCTCAGGGTTGGAGCGCTGCTCTTAAAGATCTAAATGACATCAAGTCATTCCATTATTCGATCATTCTAAAGTGCGTTAGATTCGGCCTGTGTCTCAGCACGACTATGTGACATCTCGCTCTGGATGGAGAACCATCATCTATAGCTAAACCTTGCGAAATCTAAACTCGTAGTCATTTTCGCCAACCCAAAGACCCATCACGACCTCTCTAATCAACTAGGGTCATCAACCAATGTTCCCTCTAGAAACTAAGTAGTAATGGATGCTCAGCTAAACTCCACCAATCATGTCGCCCGGATCGCCAGATCCTGCAGATTCTTGCTCTACAACATAAGGAAGATCAGACCATTACTCTTGGAGCATACAACACCAATCCTACAGAGTGCTGAGGCAAGAGTGATTTTAGAGGAAACCTATAAGAACGCATATCAAACCTCTCTTCATCAAGCTACATTGGCTCCCCTAGCCCTAACCCTTCCAAAGCAGCTGATTATTGAAGTCATAGCCAACAAGACCACCAGAGGTTCAGCACCCGGCTACCTTCACTCGCTGATTCACAGGTACACGTCCTCATGATCTCTGCGCTCTGCCAACAGGCACAGTATTGTGGCACTGTCCCTAAAGGGCAAGAATTCGCTCTCCCACACTTTCTCTGCATCGGTTCCTCGATGGTGGAAAGATCTGCCTCTTACAACACGTTTGGAGGACTCAATCTTTAAAAAAGGCTTTAAAACTAATGTTTCCCATTTACACCCAACCCACTAAAACCTCTTTTCTTACCCACTCACTTTGTCTTAACCCACTTTTCTTCCCTTCTAAAGGGTGTATCTCACTTTCTGTAATTCAGTAAACTTGTTGGAGCACTTTTTCATCTAGTGTTGTTCATTGTTTTCTCGGTTCTTTGTAAGTGCCTTTGCATAAAAGCATCTTCTAAATGTAAATGTACATTTCTTGAGACAGCTCAGATGAACAGCTTGACTCCACAGTTTTCAGATTCGCTTGAGAAGGTTCTTTTACCCATCTCATGAGACTGTGAAAGAAAAGTGGCGTTTCAGATTTCAGACGTGAGAATGACAGCACAAACACATTCTGAACATGACAGCACATCTGATGGTCGTTATATAAAAACTGGAAGACTGACTCCAGACCAGCTGTTAGGATTCACAGTCTGACACCATCTGAAATCTTTTATTTTAATATTTTTTACTGTGATTATTCACAGAGATCCGGGTGGCACGACAGAGCACATGTGTTTAAAAGACTTCATTTTCTTCAAATCTGTACATTGATGTTTCTACAACACATATTGGTTATAGATTCTGTGCTGTATTGATTTCTTCCTCATTAAGTTATTCAAAGTATTGTGTTATGGTAGTAACTGACTCTGTGTGTGTGTGTGTGTGTGTGTGTGTGTGTGTGTGTGTGTGTGTGTGTGTGTGTGTGTGTGTGTGTGTGTGCGCGCGTGCGTGTATGTGTGTGTGTGTGTGTGTTGTTCACAATCTATTAAATTACAAATCCTAAAGTCTACACAAAAGAGAGTAGGTCATAGAGTAAGGGAA
>CM065665.1:12962129-12971108 GCA_033220385.1 Triplophysa yarkandensis
ACAGAAGAAAACATCCTTTTCTCTTGGGCTGAGGAACCCGTCTCTTCCGGTCACTGCAGCGGTAGCTGGGTGTCGTGGCATGAAAGGACACAGGGAACTGTGGATACCATACGTAACCGGAGACGTTTCCTTTCAGTCGGTATCACGAAAGTTGTGTCGACTAAATGGGGTTCCTATACAAGCATGCATAGGCTTTGTAGTGACAGTAGTGGAGGGCAGAGTGCTGGGAAGGTGAGTTGCAAGCAGGGGTTACACCACCTGCTAACTGAGAGCCAGCCATATTGCCAATAACTCCAAGGTATCGATATGTCAACATAATTAGGCACCTGTCCATCTACCCAACGCTATGTGCCTGTTGCACACTAGCCATGTTGGGAAACATCTGCCGTACTTGGACGTGAGTCACCATCTGCCTGAATAGGCCCCTTTTGTAGCAAGGTCGCAGACAACCAAGGGGCTAGGTTGCGTCTGAACAGAGATGTGGGGACACGTCTGTTGCCGATGTGACAAGGACTTTTCAGAATGTGACTCTGTGGCCAGTGCTGTGGCGGTCTCATATGCATCAACACGTGGTGCATTACTCATGCTGAAGATGTCATATGACCCAGGAGCCTCTGGGGGAGACTCAGTGGTCCGCTGTAAGCCTGGAGTGATTCAGGCATCTTAGCACCAACTGGGCACATTCGTGAGACGTGCAGGATTGACTGTCCAGTTCAAAACCAAGGTAAGAGATGCTCTGCCTGGTCGAGAGCAAAGTCTGGGACAGGTTCGATAGCTTCTTCACCAGAGGGTTGGCCCCCTTGATCCAAAAAATGGACGAACTGGACCGCATATCTGTGACAGATTATCCTTTCCAGCCACCGGGATGGAGTAAACAGCCACTTCCATGCTAGTAACTCGCCCACCAAAGGTAATAGAGGGACAATCTACTCAACCACAATTACGGAGTTTGGTTCTGTAGCTGTCAGGATCACTGTCCAGCCAGTGGGGAGGTCCTGGGGGACGTATTACCTCGACATCCCTGCCTGCTATTTCTACACAAAGTTTCTGCTAACCATGCACCATCCGAAGGGGATTGACAATAGTCGCTGCTCGACACACTGTCTAGTGAAGAGAACTGAAAGCTGTGTGGATGCGCTTCTGCCTGCCGGGTTCCATTAGGGGTGGCCATCTTTGATCTCTGTATGACACACCGTACACTAGAGAGCGCTGGGAGCTGCAAGAGGTGTTTCCGCCTGCCCTGCCCTGTCCATAGGAGAGTGACAACGGCAACGTACAGGGTAAAGTCCGATTGTTTCACCTGCTGTGCACCATCGGAAGGAAAGCGCCACGGCTAAGACCACCCAGGGGAAAAAGTGAGCAGAGCAGCCTTCATCTGGGCTGAATGCTTGTGGGCGCCACCTCAGCTGAGGGGGTGGACATATTGGGCTCTTTTAATACCCTGGTCTGGTGCATCTGCAACCAAGCCATGGCATTGAGCAAGGATGCGGCTTCCCCTGTAGCAGTCTAAGCATTTGCCAAGGTTTACGAGCAGAAAAACATTGAGAGGACTGAGAGTGCAGAACTCACCATAACAGAGGCCGGCAACTAAGGGGTGACTTGCACATCTTGGTGAACTGAGCTCAACATGTACTGGGTCAGGGCTTATCGCTCCACAAGCCTCCAACATACCAGAAATCCAGCTGCAAATGCTGGGAGAGGAGTGCGTGGAGAAGCATGACCGCAGGAAGCGGAGGGGATAGGAAGTTAACCGGATCGAAGGCTAATAGCATGTCACAGATGCTGTAATCGAAAGCTCACCCTCCTCACAGGTTAACGAAACGTATGATCATCATCTGCTCACTATGATACAGTATGATACAGCATTGGGCAATAGGATACGGTTTTGAGCAGTGTGATACGCCGTTGTGCAGTAGCATTATAAACAGTTGTGCAAAATGATAGGCTGTTCCGGAGTATGATACGGTGTTGAGCAGTATGATATGGTGTTGGGCAGTATAACAATTATAATTACAATTATTCATTTGGCTCTCAGGTAGATTTTTCAGGGTTTCGTGGGGAGGTGAAGTCTCGGAAACGCAAGGTCTTGACACCGGTGTACCTCAGGGCTGAGTTCTTGGACCGTTACTCTTCTTGATCTACATGACATCATTGGGATCTGTCATTCGAAAGCATAGCTTCTCCTATCATTGTTATACGGACAACACGCAACTCCACCTTGCGTTTCATCCTGAAGATCATACAATTTCAACCCAAGTCTCAGTATGCATAAGCGATATCTCGCTCTGGATGAAGCAGCATCAGCTACCACCAATCAGCATTGGTGGTTCAGCATTGGTGTTTCAGTGGTAGAGTTCTCGCCTGCCACGCGGGAGACCCGGGTCCGATTCCCGGCCAATGCAAAATTAAATGTAGTTTGTGGCCTGGTGGTTCGAGTCTCGGACTCGTGATTCGAAGGTTCCTGGTTCGAGACTCGGAACCAGTGGGAATTCCATGACTTGGGAAAGTCCCTTGAGCTCCTGGCATTGAATTCAAATCTGTCCTTATCAACTACAGGACCACCACAGGCTCAACACCCAGCTATCTTTACTAACTGATTCAAAGGTACATACCCTCTAGATCTCTGCGCTCCGCAAGTGAGCAACGTCTTGTGGTGCCATCTGAAAAGGGTAAGAATTCCCTCTCTCACCTTTTCTGCATCGGATCCTCGATGGTGGAACGATCTGTCTCTTACATCAGGATTTGCAGACTCGGTCTCTATCTTTAAAAAATGCCTAAAAACTCATCTGTTCCGTCTACACCTAACCCACTAGTAGTACCTTCTTTCTAACCTTCTCAATCATTATATATAAAAAAATACTTGATCTTTTCCTCCCCAACAGGTTTTATCTCACTTTGTGTAACTTGGTAACCTTGTTGTAGCACTTGTTCATCTATTGTTACCTCTTCTATTTATCACTTCATTGTTTTCTCAATTCTTTGTAAGTCAATTTGGATAAAAGCGTCTGCTAAATGCCTAAATGAAAGTGTTAATGTGAAGATTTTATCCAAAGCAACATAAATATTATGTAGTAGTCAATCATTACTTCAGGGCAAACAGGGGTAAGGTGTCTTGCTCAAGGACACTTCAGTCATTGTCTGCTGGCCCTAGGATTCTTACCCGCAACCTTCCGCTTACAAGACCAACTCTCTAACAACCAGACCAAGACAGACCATATCATACATTGTTGCACAGTACGTTTCTTCTTTTGCGTAGTACAATACGGCGTTTCACATTACAATACGGTGTTGCGCAGCATGTTAAAATGTTGTGCAAAATGATACCCTGTTGCGCAGTATGATACACTGTTGAGAAGTATGATACACTGTTGAGAAGTATGATACGGTGTTGAGCAGTATGATACACTGTTGAGAAGTATGATACGGTGTTGAGTAGTATGATACAGTGTTGAGAAGTATGATACGGTGTTGAGCAGTATGATACACTGTTGAGAAGTATGATACACTGTTGAGAAGTATGATACGGTGTTGAGCAGTATGATACACTGTTGAGAAGTATGATACACTGTTGAGAAGTATGATACGGTGTTGAGCAGTATGATACACTGTTGAGAAGTATGATACAGTGTTGAGCAGTATGATACAGTGTTGAACAGTATGATACGCTGTTGATCAGTATGATACGGTGTTGAGCAGTATGATACAGTGTTGAGCAGTATGATACACTTTTGAGCAGTATGATACAGTGTAGAGCAGTATGACACAGTGTTGAGCAGTGTGATACAGTGTTGAGCAGTATGATACACTTTTGAGCAGTATGATACAGTGTAGAGCAGTATGACACAGTGTTGAGCAGTGTGATACAGTGTTGAGCAGTATGACACAGTGTAGAGCAGAATGATAAAGTGTAGAGCATTAAGATATGCTGTTGTGCAGTACGATACGCTGTTGCACAGTACGATACGGTGTTGAGCAGTATTATACGGTGTTAGAAAGTAGAAAACAGTGTTGGGCAGTAGAAAACAGTGTTGCACAGTATGATACGCTGTTGAGCAGTATAATATGGTGTTGTGCGGTAAGATACGGTGTTGAGCAGTATGATACACTGTTGAGAAGTATGATAAGGTGTTGAGCAATATGATACTGTGTTGAGAAGTATGATACGCTGTTGAGCAGTATAATACGGTGTTGTGCGGTAAGATACGGTGTTGAGCAGTATGATACACTGTTGAGAAGTATGATAAGGTGTTGAGCAGTATGATATGGTGTTGAGCAGTATGATATGGTGTTGAGCAGTATGATACACTGTTGAGAAGTATGATAAGGTGTTGAGCAGTATGATAAGGTGTTGAGCAGTATGATATGGTGTTGAGCAGTATGATACTGTGTTGAGAAGTATGATAAGGTGTTGAGCAGTATGATATGGTGTTGAGCAGTATGATACTTTGTTGAGCAGTATGATAAGGTGTTGAGCAGTATGATACTGTGTTGAGCAGTATGATAAGGTGTTGAGAAGTATGATAAGGTGTTGAGCAGTATGATACGGTGTTGAGAAGTATGATAAGGTGTTGAGCAGTATGATACTGTGTAGAGAAGTATGATTAGGTGTTGAGCAGAATGATACGGTGTTGAGCAGTATGATACGGTGTTGGGCAGTATGATACGGTGTTGAGAAGTATGATACTGTGTTGAGCAGTATGATACAGTGTTGAGCAGTATGATACGGTGTTGAGAAGTATGATACAGTATTGAGCAGTATGATACAGTGTTGAGCAGTATGATACAGTGTTGAGCAGTATGATACAGTGTTGAGCAGTATGATACGGTGTTGGGCAGTATGATACGGTGTTGAGCAGTATGATACAGTGTTGAGCAGTATGATACGGTGTTGGGCAGTAGAAAACAGTGCAGAGCAGTATGATACAGTGTTGGGCAGTATGATACGGTGTTGGGCAGTAGAAAACAGTGCAGAGCAGTATGATACAGTGTTGGGCAGTATGATACGGTGTTGAGCAGTATGATACAGTGTTGAGCAGTATGATACAGTGTTGAGAAGTATGATGGGGTGTTGAGCAGATGATACGGTGTTGAGCAGTATGATAAGGTGTTGAGCAGTATGATAAGGTGTTGAGCAGTATGATACTGTGTTGAGCAGTATGATACACTGTTGAGAAGTATGATGGGGTGTTGAGCAGTATGATACTGTGTTGAGCAGTATGATACAGTGTTGGGCAGTATGATACAGTGTTGAGCAGTATGATACAGTGTTGAGCAGTATGATACGGTGTTGAGAAGTATGATACGGTGTTGAGCAGTATGATACTGTGTTGGGCAGTATGATACAGTGTTGGGCAGTATGATACAGTGTTGAGCAGTATGATACAGTGTTGAGCAGTATGATACGGTGTTGAGCAGTATGATACTGTGTTGGGCAGTATGATACAGTGTTGGGCAGTATGATACAGTGTTGAGCAGTATGATACAGTGTTGAGAAGTATGATGGGGTGTTGAGCAGTATGATACGGTGTTGAGCAGTATGATACAGTGTTGAGCAGTATGATACGGTGTTGAGCAGTATGATACGGTGTTGAGCAGTATGATACAGTGTTGAGAAGTATGATGGGGTGTTGAGCAGTATGATACGGTGTTGAGCAGTATGATACGGTGTTGAGCAGTATGATACAGTGTTGAGAAGTATGATGGGGTGTTGGGCAGTATGATACTGTGTTGAGCAGTATGATACAGTGTTGAGCAGTATGATACAGTGTTGAGCAGTATGATACGGTGTTGAGAAGTATGATACGGTGTTGAGCAGTATGATAAGGTGTTGGGCAGTATGATACAGTGTTGGGCAGTATGATACAGTGTTGAGCAGTATGATACAGTGTTGAGCAGTATGATACAGTGTTGAGCAGTATGATACAGTGTTGAGCAGTATGATATGGTGTTGAGCAGTATGATACAGTGTTGAGCAGTATGATATGGTGTTGAGCAGTATGATACAGTGTTGAGCAGTATGATACAGTGTTGAGCAGTATGATATGGTGTTGAGCAGTATGATACAGTGTTGAGCAGTATGATACAGTGTTGAGCAGTATGATACTGTGTTGAGCAGTATGATACAGTGTTGAGCAGTATGATACACTGTTGAGCAGTATGATACAGTGTTGAGCAGTATGATACAGTGTTGAGCAGTATGATACAGTGTTGAGCAGTATGATACAGTGTTGAGCAGTATGATATGGTGTTGAGCAGTATGATACAGTGTTGAGCAGTATGATACGGTGTTGAGCAGTATGATACGGTGTTGAGCAGTATGATACAGTGTTGAGAAGTATGATGGGGTGTTGAGCAGTATGATACAGTGTTGAGCAGTATGATACAGTGTTGAGCAGTATGATATGGTGTTGAGCAGTATGATACAGTGTTGAGCAGTATGATACAGTGTTGAGCAGTATGATATGGTGTTGAGCAGTATGATACAGTGTTGAGCAGTATGATACAGTGTTGAGCAGTATGATATGGTGTTGAGCAGTATGATACAGTGTTGAGCAGTATGATACAGTGTTGAGCAGTATGATACAGTGTTGAGCAGTATGATACAGTGTTGAGCAGTATGATACAGTGTTGAGCAGTATGATATGGTGTTGAGCAGTATGATACAGTGTTGAGCAGTATGATACAGTGTTGAGCAGTATGATACAGTGTTGAGCAGTATGATATGGTGTTGAGCAGTATGATACAGTGTTGAGCAGTATGATACAGTGTTGAGCAGTATGATACAGTGTTGAGCAGTATGATATGGTGTTGAGCAGTATGATACAGTGTTGAGAAGTATGATGGGGTGTTGAGCAGTATGATACGGTGTTGAGCAGTATGATACGGTGTTGAGCAGTATGATACAGTGTTGATCAGTATGATACAGTGTCGAGCAGTATGATATGGTGTTGAGCAGTATGATACAGTGTTGAGCAGTATGATATGGTGTTGAGCAGTATGATACAGTGTTGAGCAGTATGATACAGTGTTGAGCAGTATGATACAGTGTTGAGCAGTATGATACAGTGTTGGGCAGTATGATACGCTGTTGATCAGTATGATACAGTGTTGAGCAGTATGATACAGTGTTGAGCAGTATGATACAGTGTTGAGCAGTATGATACAGTGTTGAGCAGTATGATATGGTGTTGAGCAGTATGATACAGTGTTGAGCAGTATGATACAGTGTTGAGCAGTATGATACAGTGTTGTGCAGTAGAAAACAGTGTTGGGCAGATGGGGAGTATGATACCGTGTCACGCAGTGTTTAGAAGTTTCAGACAGCATTGTCGAGTACTCACTCCTGCTGAGTTTGCTGCAGACAACGCTCACTACAGTGAAGGCTGTCAGACAGGAAGTCTACTACAGAGCCCTTCCTGTTACAGCGGACACACACCAGTCCTCTTTGGGCCCAGGACGACTCCTCTTTCAGGACAGACCCCTCGGGAAGAGCTGCAAATCAAAAAAATTCTTTTACGACTATTCAAAATAATGCAACATTAAAACGTTATCATAGACACTCATTTCCTCCTAAAGAGCTATTTCTGCGTAGATTAAATCTGACAAGCTTTTGTTCGTTTAATGTAGGGTTTTACACTTAAAGTAAATGTCATTAAAAACATGTGTAAGATAATGATCCATTACATCTTCAGCAAGTATGAGAAGAGTTCTTCAGTGTACGCCTAACATGATATCATTTTGGTGTGTTTTACCCTCTTGTGCAGTGGGAACGGTCCATGTGGTGGTGGCATGAGCTCTTTTGCCCCTCTCCTCATCCATCTCATCTGTCTTGACCTCCAGAAACCCTAAAGCATTCACCTGAAACTGACCAACACACATAACACACACTCATCATCTGCATAGTTCATACTTCAATCACAGCTCACACTAAAAGGCCGGACTTCTTTCCCAACCCTGAGTTCGCTTCCTCAACATTAAAGAAGTAAGTTTACTACAATTACAACAAAGAGTTAAAAACATGCTCACTGTAGGCAAACCATCAACGCCCAAAACCATAATACATTTTCTTTCCATTCATCCCCGAATCAAGAGCAACATTTGTCGTGACATGTGAAACGAAAAGGCTTCATATTCCAGAGGATTAATATGATTATAGTGAGCAGTATACACAGATAGGAGTCAATGTGACCTGCAGGTTTGTGTGTCAATCATCTGAGCTGTCAGCAGAGGGCGCTGACGTCACACAATCTCATTCAAACTTTCAGCTAATAATAATGTGAAGGTCAAGGCACACACTGTAGTGAAGTGAAGTGACGTGACGTATTACCAAGTATGGTGTTCCATACTTGGAATTTGTGCTCTGCATTTAACCCATCCAGTAAGTGAACACACACACACTGTGAACACACACCCGGAGCAGTGGGGGGACGGTGCCTTGCTCAAGGGACTCACCTCAGTCGTGGTATTCCCGCTGGTTCGGAGTCTCGAACCAGCAACCTTCGGATCACAAGTCCAAGACTCGAACCACCAGGCCACGACTGCCCCTAAACGCTGAAATCATCTCAATAATCATTAATAATCTTATAATCGTGACTTTTAATTACAGATCACGTGTTTGTTTTCATGTTCCCATAATCCTGTCATAAATGCAGAATAATTCAGAGTTTATATTAGTCTTACATCTCGTTTTTATCTTTCTTTATTTTCTACTCGCGATAAACTTTATTTTCATATTTAAACTTGTAAATATTAACGAGTATTTCATGTTTTTAGTGTTGAATATTTAAAGATGATGATCATTAAAGAAATAAGATTACATTTATATATTTCACCCATTAGAGTTTATATTAATAAGAAATGTTTTAGAGTTATTATTAAGTGTGTCTCTCTCTCTCTCTCCCTCTCTCTCTCTCTCTCTTCTCTCTCTCTCTCTCTCTCTCTCTCTCTCTCTCTCTGGTCTCTCTCTCTGGTCTCTCTCTC
>CM065665.1:12971608-13076608 GCA_033220385.1 Triplophysa yarkandensis
ATCGAAGGGATCTTCAAGTTATTTATTAAGTAATTTTTGCATTGTATTGCAGTATTTAAATCCAATTTATTGAATGCGATAGTTTACCCCAACATTTGTTTTTTATATAAAACCTTAAAGTGTTTTATTTTAACACAATGGAAGATAATTTGATGAATGGAAGATGTGTTTCAAACAATAAATCGAATGCTAAAGAAAGGTTTGTCTTATCATAGTTTATGTGGTGTGTTTTTCATAATAATTTGGTATTAATAAACATACATGCACATATACGTGTATTTATATCTATTATTATATTTTGCACATTTTTTAACATTGACATATATTATGTAAACACAAACCTTTATTTGGCAATCGATTAAATCAGCCCTATTTTGAATAAAGCCCGAGCATTCATGGCATCAGTTTTGACTTTAATCGTAAGAAAGTAAAGTAGGTGCTGGCAAAATATCTTGTTTTGTGTTCTGCGGAGGTAAGAAAGAAGTCATACATGTTTGACAATTCATCAATTGATTAAAAATGGTAGGGGGCAAATGTTTAAAGTGTCCCACGGATTCTTAACCCCAGTTTACATTTTCTTTTTGTGTGTTAGTACCTGTTAACCCTCTGTGAAGTAACAAATCCTAGAGACTGGGATTACCATATTAATTAACATATTAATGCTTTCTTTAATTTTGTTTTCAAAATATTTTGTTCTTGTTTTCATTATCCAAGTTTCGTCTGTTGATGTCAAATTACAAAAAAGCAACAAGCAGCCATGCTAAAAATCGAACCCACTCACTACAACTTTCCTCTTCAGTACTTCTTAAGAAGTCAATATATCTCCCAGCAAGCTTAAGCTCCGGGCATCTAGACAGATTGTTTTACCTCTTTGCTCAGCTTTAATGACACATGAAATATGGACTAGAAGGTTCTGCACGCGTGGGTGCATGACTGTGTTACACCATCTGTAGATTTTATTTGTATGTGACCGCGTGGGTGTGCATTCCCAGATGCGAGTCTACTAGATCGATCAAGCACTGGACTTGAGCACCAGAAGTTCTTAATATGAAGAACTCGATCTAAGACCCTCTGGTCCATGGACTCGGACCCTAATCCTTCTTCTTCCTCCTGTAGAGGTTTTATAAAACCTCCACTATTATCTCATCTGACATGAGCTGAGAATGATGAGTGAGAATAGTCTATAATAGACTGCACAATAGGTCATATGATATATCATTAATTTCAAATGCCATTATCCTACTAGCACCCTTTGGGTCTTTTTTCATCATCTTTTATCTATATTTTTGTGCTTTAAAGAATTCTGTGCCCACTCATTGGTATATATGGCACAGCAGACAGGGGGCAGTGTTGGGCTTATGTTTATCTGGTCATTAGAGATTGGTTGGACTCTCAAAACAGCACTAATCAAGAAAAGGTCTTCCCAAACGGGAATGACCAATCAGAGCCAAGGCTGCCCACAGACTGCTTGGCACTGTTCTACCTGTCAGTCGCAGTCTGCTGTCAGACTTTGACTAATGGTGTCTGCCAATCGCTAATTTCTCTCTCTCTCTCTCTCTCTCTCTCTCGCTCTCTCGCTCTCTCTCTCTCGCTCTCTCACTCTCTCTCTCATTCTCTCTCTCTCTCTCTCTCTCTCTCTCTCTCTCTCTCTCTCTCTCGCTCTCTCACTCTCTCTCTCATTCTCTCTCTCTCTCTCTCTCTCTCTCTCTCTCTCTCTCTCTCTCTCTCTCTCTCTCTCTCTCTCTCTCATTCTCTCTCTCTCTCTCTCTCTCTCTCTCTCTCTCTCTCTCTCTCTCTCTCTCTCTCTCTCTCTCTCTCTCTCTCTCTCTCTCTCTCTCTCTCTCTCTCTCTCTCTCTTTCTCTCTCTCTCTCTCTCTCTCTCTCTCTCTCTCTCTCGTTCTTCTCGATGTCTTCCTTGGCTTTTTAGCTGTTGTTATTATTTGGCTTTCTTCTGTACAGTTACTCATTACCTCTTTTCTCTCCGATGTACACATTTTCTGTCAAGTGGAAAAGATAGGTTTGCAGTGGCTTATTGTGATGAAACTTCAGAGTTACACCAACAGGGAGAGAAGAGTAAGCGGGAGATTCGGCTGGGACTATTAGGTGACTAATCTGGGTGAAGAATGGAACTGAGGTTTCAGAGGCATGGAAAAAAAAAGTTGTTACATGGGCTCTTGAAACAGAAGCCATGCCGTTCGTTTTGGAACATTTTCAAGTGGTCTTATGGCCTGTTACGGAGCACTGGCAGGAAGGCTTTTAAGATATTGTCTTTCCAATGTGTTTCATTAGGGCGGCTGATCAGCTGATCCTTTGGTGTCTTTGGAGGGTGTTATGCGGGCAGTGCAAATTTCAATACAGGTCATGCTAATGGATGCGCTGGAAAGACCAACAGCTCAGTCTTTTGCTATCAGAAGCTGGTTAATTCTCATCGGGGGGAGAGTTTTTCAGAATAAAATGTCAGACAGAGAAATAGTGCAACAAGAAGAAGAGTGTGATACGAGAAGTCATGCAACTCAGTGTTGGAGCCAAGGAAGGTTGTGTACATGGGGAATTAAAGAGGCCCTAGTACTGGTCCTGAGGGAACCCAGTAATTAAATAATTGACAGCTCGCCCCTCCAGGACACCCTGAAGGCCCAGTCTAAAAGTTAGAAAGGGAACCATTGGTGCGAAGTACATGTAAACCCTAGTGATGAAACGATGGCTTGTAGGATCTGGTGATTTACGGTGTCCGAGGCAGAAGATAGATTAAGCAGGAGAAGAACAGAGGATTTGGATACACTTTTCAGTCTCTTAAATTGCCTTCGGGATTTTTAAAACCAAGGACAATCCATGTAATATAATTTTTAGAAGAAGAGTGGTCCACAAGCAGCAATAAAGTCTCTAGCTCAATGATTACCTGGAGTAGAGATATGTCTTACTGTTTTTACCCTCATAAACGCAGCCCACCTACAAGGCCCACATTGCCTCTGGCTATGTGCAGCAGCACATGAAATTATATAAAACATAACAATAAGGATCTTTAACGGACAGTGATTTCATCTGTTCCACACAGGGCTAAGAGATGAACGATGTTTGGATCACAGATGACAAGGATAGGGAATTAAAGGACTGGATTAAACACGCAGTGGGAGAGGAAGAGAGTGTGCTACAAGATGACTATCAATCTGTCATGAGTCACAGAGCTCTTTTTGCTGGGACAGATAGATTTGTTGGGGTTATGACAAGCATCCCTGTTGTGGGAGTCTTTCTTCTTTTTCTATTCTCTTAACCTTAAAAAAGAGTATTATAACTTTATTACCGGAGCTTGAGAGGAAGTGTGGAGTAGATGTGTCGTGGATGTACACAGTGGGTGTACGTTTTGATTTATGTCTAGAAGAAAAGATGCATTTCTTTTGGTAAGGGGCTAAAGCATCTTTCTGTTTAAGGAGCAGACATTCAGCAATATATGTGTTATTAACACTTTTTCAGTATTTTTTTTTGTTATATTCACAAGTAGGCTCAAACATTCATTAAAGCAGTGCAAAACCTAATTTAAGTCAAATTAAAACCTATTGGATTAATATTCAACTATCGGTTGTTTAAAGGGATAATCTACTCAAAAAAGAAAATTCTGTCATAAGGTACTCATCTTAAATTTCTTTTCTAAATTTCTTTGTCCGGTAGAACCCAAAAATTGATAATTTGAAGAATGTTGGCAACCAAAATATCTGGGGAATCAGCTACTACCCAAAAATATTAGATGATTTTTGTGTAATGATGAACACGAATTAAGATATTTTGAAGATTTAGGCAAAAAAAAAAAAACAGTTCTTGGGAACCTTAGACTACCATCTTTTTACTATGGTAATCCATGGTGCCACAGAAATCTCAGTTGGTGACATTCTTGTAAATACCTCCCTTTGTGTTCGTAGGAACAAAACAATTAATACAGACTTTGAACAACTTAACGTTTAGTAATTCATAATAGTTTATTTTTGGGGATCTCACCCTTTAAGAAATACTCCAATAATAAAAAAATAATAATGCCAGTTTGTGTTTTTTCATGTGTCATTTAGTCTACCTCTATGCGCGTTCAAGATTGATTAACAGGTTACTTTGAAAAGTAATGCTTTAATGATAACTGTTCAAAATTTGCGTAGCTATTGTTGGGTGGCATGCACACCTCTGAACGCAAGAATAATCATAGCTCAGAGTTCACAGCAACAACAGAGCTTAACATAGAATTTATTAACTTCATTAAGATCACACACTGGACCCAAAATAACTCATTTATAATTAATGTTAAGAGTTTTTAACATTTTATAATGACATGGTCAATAAAATTGATTGAAAGACATATTATTAAGATGACAATGAACTTGAATGCTCCTCTATGATTAACATGCAGGAATGCATACAACTCACCTGGAGATATATTCACCTTACTAAAGTTTATTTGCCCAAATTCTCTAAAAACTGGTTACATTGGGGTTTAATACTTAATTTGACTCCAGTACCATGCATTACTGCCAACGTATAATTCTTACATTTACATGAATTAATGCCAACTATGCATTTCATTAGTGAGTATGTGTTTGTGTATTCCCTTTGAATTAAACCCATGACCTTTTGTGCTGCCAAAGTTCTTATAATCTCATCAAATGAAGTGATCCCTGGAAAAAAGATTTCTGATGGGTGTCTGATATTAAATGACTTTTACTTGACGGTTTTCTCATTTACAATTTTTAATCCTTTATAAGAATATATACTTCTTCAAATGATATTTTATGGCATTGACATCTTAGAGTTAAAAAGATGAAGACCAATCCATAAAAGATGTGTGAAGGTCTTTTCAGTAAACACAATGTAATATTAGGGAAAGAATATGAAGGATTTTAAAGACTATATCTCTTTTTTTTTCACCCCCTTTTCACTTGTTTTCTTGCATTTCGGTATCCTTTAAGTTCCATTTTCATGGAAATTCCAAACAGTCCAGATTTTTTTTTATATAATAGTGCGACTGGGGAGATGTTCATTTTTGTAGTTTGAAGCCTGTACACAAACCACCAGATGAAACTGGATGAGCGCCCATATTCTGCACATGAAATGCTCGTGAAAACCAGAGAACTAGTTTCTGTTAACCTCTAGGTGCTGTGGAATTGTCAATGGCATTTTTTTCTTTGTCAATTGGGTCGGAGAGCAAACAGGGAGCGAAGCAAGCAAAATAAAATTATATAATGTGGCTAAGTAAATATCACAAAAAGAAACTGTACGATTAGCTTAATAAAATAATTTTTTTGTGGAGAATAGTAAAGTGATTGATTAAAAATCCAACAGTTAATTTCTGTAACAAATTTATAGTTTATGTAATGAAAAAAATTAGCATTTAAGTATATGTACTGTATATATTTTAAATATAAACCAATATTTTTGGTGAATTTTTATAGAAATGTTTGAGTTAATGGGATTAACTTAATTTCTGTTTACTTACATAAACTCAAATTGAAACTTATTTACTTAATTTCAACGTTTTAAATGTACACATTGTTTCAGTGCAAAAGTTTCACGTAAAAGCAGAGTACTTTTTTGAGTGTATGTACAGTTTCTCTTGGTGGATTTCAAAGGAATGCAGATACATAAAATGAATATGTTATGCTGGTATTGTTATGCATCTAGGTCCCAGAGTCGGTGGGTTAGGAGTCACAAGAAGAGGTCAGTAGCATCTGCTCATTAGTATGTTGGATGTGGTGATCTTTGGCTTTAATGTTTTCTGATCAGTAATCAGTTCAATACAAACGTTTCTCTTTCGAAAAGGTTGTGCCAATAGGTTTGATCTTTCACTGTCAAAACTGACTCATACAACATCTGTATAAGAGTCCATTGCTCTATCATCCTGCTCTTTACGTTGCCATGCAGTAACTGTTCCAAATTTGTAATGCCAACTGCTTGGAGATTAATAAAACAATTGTGGGTGGATTATTACATTGCAGCATAAAATGCAAAAATATATATTTTAATTATAGTGTAACCTGGGTAATCAGAAAAATATGTAAAAATGATGTAAAACTGTCATGATTCTGCCTATCTTGGTCATGTTTTTCCTGTTTTTGGCAGAGTCATGGCAGACCTGTGTTGTGTGAGTGTCACATGGTATTGTTTTCTTACATGCCATGTGCTCTCTTGTCTCGTCTCTTGACCCCGCCCCCTTGGTATCCCGTCTAGCTTCCCATCATTGTTTCATTCCCCACACCTGCCTCGTGTCGTTATCCCTTGTTATGTTTCCCTATTTAAAGCCCTTGTGTTTTCTGTCCTGTGCTGGTTCATCACCTACCTGTCTGTGGTTTCCGTGTGGTTTTTGTCAAGTTAAGTTTCTTTTGATCTTGTTTACCCCCTTGAGGGATTTTCTTTTGTATTTTTTGTGGAAATAAACTTTTTGTTTAAGAGTTGTCTGCAGTTGGGTTCTGTCAACACAAACCTCGTGACAGAATGAACCAGCCACTCAAGAACCCAGCAGACAGCTCTCAAGAACCCAGCAGACACACTGTTCGTGTCTTTTGGCCTTCCTGTGTGTTCCAGTCTGTGGCCCTTCAAGTGTGTTCGTGTCTTTGGGCCTTCCTGTATGTTCCAGTCTGTGGCCCCCTGGTGGATTCTGGGAGAGGGCCCTCTGGATCTGTTCCTGTCCGTGGTCCTTACTGTGTGTTCCTGTCTCTGGGCCTTCCTGTATGTTCCAGTCTATGGGCCCCCTGGTGGATGCTGGGTGTGGGCCCACTGGAATCTGTTCCTGTCCGTGGCCCTTCAAGTGTGTTCGTGTCTTTGGGCCTTCCTGTGTGTTCCAGTCTGTGGGCCCCCTGGTGGATTCTGGGTGAGGGCCCACTGGAATCTGTTCCTGTCCGTGGCCCTTCAAGTGTGTTCGTGTCTCTGGGCCTTCCTGTATGTTCCAGCCTGTGGCCCCCTGGTGGATTCTGGGTGAGGGCCCTCTGGAATCTGTTCCTGTCCGTGGCCCTTCAAGTGTGTTCGTGTCTCTGGGCCTTCCTGTATGTTCCAGCCTGTGGCCCCCTGGTGGATTCTGGGAGAGGGCCCTCTGGATCTGTTCCTGTCCGTGGCCCTTCAAGTGTGTTCCTGTCTCTGGGCCTTCCTGTGTGTTCCAGTCTATGGGCCCCCTGGTGGATGCTGGGTGTGGGCCCACTGGAATCTGTTCCTGTCCGTGGCCCTTCAAGTATGTTCGTGTCTCTGGGCCTTCCTGTACGTTCCAGTCTGTGGGCCCCCTGGTGGTTGCTGGGAGATGGCCCTCCAGAACTGTTCCTGTCTGAGGCCCTTCAATTGTTTTTGTGTCTCTGGGACTTATGTTATTTTTGTGATGGTTTTTTTAGTCTTGTCATTGTCCCTGTCTGGTGTGTTCCCCCAGTCGTGTCCCCTTCAGGGTTACTAGGTGTTCCCTGAGGGGGAGGTGCTGTCATGATCTGGTCCTTCTTGTCATGTATTCTCTAGTATTGTGGACCGGGTCGTGACAGCACCAGGTCCCTGTGCTGCTTGTTTTTTGTCATGTTCTGTTTGTCGGCTCCCTTGAGGAACGCCAGGATGTCGTTCCTTAAGGGGGGGGTTCTGTCATGATTCTGCCTATCTTGGTCATGTTTTTCCTGTTTTTGGCAGAGTCATGGCAGACCTGTGTTGTGTGAGTGTCACATGGTATTGTTTTCTTACATGCCATGTGCTCTCTTGTCTCGTCTCTTGACCCCGCCCCCTTGGTATCCCGTCTAGCTTCCCATCATTGTTTCATTCCCCACACCTGCCTCGTGTCGTTATCCCTTGTTATGTTTCCCTATATAAAGCCCTTGTGTTTTCTGTCCTGTGTCGCTGCATTGCGTTAGGAAGGGATGGGGTGAAAGGAGAGAACCCAAATGCAGGCGTGATACAATGAAGGACAAGACTTTAATACACAAAAAACCAGAACACAAAAACCCACGATGGGGAAAACAGTAACACTAAAACACTACAAAAGGGTCAAACAAAAGACTTCCCACAATGGGGCACAAAACAAGGTAATATTTTCAAAAACTAAAACAAGGTAAAACAGGGACAATCCAAACAGGAACAAGGAACATGAAACACGAACAAGACTGTACACGAACAGGGAATCAAGGACCAGATCACGAACACGAGTAACACAAGTAGCAAACGCAATGCAGCGACACAGGACAGAAAACACAAGGGCTTTATATAGGGAAACATAACAAGGGATAACGACACGAGGCAGGTGTGGGGAATGAAACAATGATGGGAAGCTAGACGGGATACCAAGGGGGCGGGGTCAAGAGACGAGACAAGAGAGCACATGGCATGTAAGAAAACAATACCATGTGACACTCACACAACACAGGTCTGCCATGACTCTGCCAAAAACAGGAAAAACATGACCAAGATAGGCAGAATCATGACATAAAACCACCACACAATGAGTACCAACGTTGAAGATTATTAAGGATTGTGTATGATGATGATGTAATGTAGATCATTAAAAAATGTAGAAAATTAAAGATGTTAATAGGTAGTCTTCTCTTGATCAGGGCATCAAACCATACAGGAAGGCCTCAAAAAGCACCAAACCAATGATTGTGCATATCAGGTTCATCACAACACATGAATTATTGTTTCATTAAGTTTCATAACTGGAAGTGCTCTGTGTAAATGATTTGAAAAGTGTTCTTCTGCCATTCTTGATTCGATTTTTGTCATTGTAAAGAGTGGCTTAATTTTTTAATTCCTCCTATCTTGCACCGTCAAAAGACAAAAAAAAACATTAAGTAAAGCTTGCCAACTTCATAGGCACTTAGCTACTAGGCCCATAACATTGATTCTTTTAGCAGAATAATTATTCAATATAATGCAATCATTTGAACATTCTTTGACGTAGAAGTACAGGAAGGTAGAACCCAAAAATTGATAATTTGAAGAATGTTGGCAACCAAAATATCTGGGGAATCAGCCACTACCCAGAAATATTAGATACTTTTTGTGTAATGTTGAACACGAATTAAGATATTTTGAAAATTTAGGCAAAAAAAAACAGTTCTTGGGAACCTTTGACTACCATTTTTTTACTATGGTAATCCATGGTGCCACAGAAATCTCAGTTGGTGACATTCTTGTAAATACCTCCCTTTGTGTTCGTCAGAACAAAACAATTAATACAGATAATACAGAATAATTATTCAATATAATGCAGTCATTTGAACATTCTTTGACGTAGAAGTACATGAAGTCTTTTCTACTGATGCGGGGCATCTACAGCATCATTTGAGGACAGGTCTAAATGATTGCTGGCCACTGTACCTTTAATGCACTCACTGCTCATTCTGCATGACGGACTGTAACAATTGTCCTATTCATAATGGTGCTAACTTATGTTTTTTTCTTTTATGTTGTCATTAATAACATTTCATTAATTAAACATTTAACACACAAAAATTGGGTTGTCTGATTTACTTCATTTTATCATGTACATCATTTTCGCAAAATAAGTAAAACAAGTCTTTTTAAAATAACTTTTTGTTTTTTTCAGTTAAAAAAGCCTTTAGCCAAACAGGATTTAGTTTGGTATTGATACATTTTTGGGTTTTATTTTTACCCTGCATTCATGTTTTACAAATCCTTGGCCTTCTCTTAAACACGCATTTAATGATTTCCCAAGAGGTGTATATTGAACATGTTGCCTATAAATAATCTTCACAATGGTTATTCCCGTTAAATCTAAATATGTTGGGAAAAGCCTATTTGTGTTCTTATATCAAGTAAAATAAAAATAACCAACCCACAGATTTTAACACGATTGTACAAATACTCCTGCATTTCACCAGACCAAAACTGCCAATTACCTCAATTCAAAAAAAGTGAAAGTCAGATATTTATAAAGTTGCTGGCAAAAATCTACAATTACATAGCATTCTCTCGATCATTTTCTGGGAGTCTGAACTTTCTTAACTGGAGTGTTGCATTCATCACCATTTATTTTATTAGCAGTGGTGCATATTCTTAATTTCTTTACCTCAAACTTGACTGTTCTTGTCATGAATCTTATTGTTTTAACTCAGAGACTGATAGCTTTGCGCATCGTCACGGGAAGTTAACACATTTCTTTACACACAAGTACATGTTATCAACAAAAAACTGGCAAAATCACTTGTGCGTCTACATCTTTAGCGTTTTAAAATTGGTTAATATATAATATACATTAATATATATATGGGTTTGGTTTAGGTTTAAGTTTAGGTTTAGGTTTAGGTTTAGGGTTAGGGGTTAGGGGTTTGGGGTTAGGGTTTGGGGCTAGGGTTAGGGGTTAGGGGTTTGGGGTTAGGGTTTGGGGCTAGGGTTAGGGGTTTGGGGTTAGGGTTTGGGGCTAGGGTTAGGGGTTTGGGGTTAGGGTTTGGGGCTAGGGTTAGGGGTTAGGGGTTAGGGGTTTGGGGTTAGGGTTTGGGGCTAGGGTTAGGGGTTAGGGTTTAGGGTTAGGATTTATATATATAATGGCAAATCTGTTCAAACAGAAATGCATCAACCCAAAAACAATCTTACGGCCAATCAGCAGAAAGGGGTGTCTCTTTTCTTGATGTAGAAAGGAACATTAGCGGAGATGACGTATGTGAGGGCGCAGCGATTAAAAAAGGGCCGGGACCATTTTTGTGTAAGCACATGTTTATTATGGTAATTTCAATGTTAACATTGACTACCAGAAATCATCGACCCTGCCTTTAATTTACTATTTAGTAACTATTTAGTAAATGTAATTTTCTTTAACTCTGAACTTTTAATTTGCTTTTCCATATTTTAATTTAAAGTTTAATCTTTAATGTCCTGCCTCCCCATTTGCTATTATCTACATTTGCAAGTTTGCTATCTATTCTTTGTGGAATGGGTAGATTTCACACTTAGGTTAAGTTTGCTGCGAGTTAAAGAAATGTTGGTCAGTGAAAACAAATGCTGTCTGTAAACACACTTTACTGTAACTGCATGTGGTTAGTTGAAACAGACTCTGTAAACGGAAGAGATGGAAAGTGAACAGCTTGAATCCTTCTATAGTATCAGGAGGTCAGACTGGCATCGTCTTTTATGCTTTTTTGAAGGTTTTAAAGGCATTCTGGATTTGTTCAGACTCAAGTGTGGCAGACTGCCAGTGGGTGGACTACATTCTGGATGAGATTGCTGGTGTATAATTCAGCCAATATCTGAAGGACAGAGAATATTAATTTAAATTGTCTGGCCCTTTCATGGCTGACTAATAGGTTGAAGAACTGAATATTGGAAGAAGTAATGCAGGGATTCTTTCCTTCTGATCGCCTGTTTAAAGCTTTTGAGATGGTTTTTAAGTGGTTGCTTGTGTCTTTTAATCAAACGCTCTGAAGGTATCGTAGGTGTGAGACAGGGCTTCTCTGCTTATCAAAAATCCTGAAGCTCCTTGTTGTCATGTAGTTGTTTTTGCTACTATAATAACTATGTATTCTTGCTCTTTTTTGTGATTTCTGACTTCTATTTAATTTGCTCTTGTATGGTTTTCCACAATCAACAGAAAGTCAAGAAGAGAGAGGATTAACATTATATTTAAACATTCATTCCTTTTGAATGAGATGTCTTTCAGTGGGACTTGGATACAACATTAAATTATTATTTTATATGAAGCGGAATTTCCTAGTGGGATGTTTCCTGAAAGGATAGTTCACCCGAAAAGAAAATCTCTCATCATTTCCATCTATAGTGTAATTTAAAACCTCTACGACTATCCTTCTGCTGCACAACCTGAAGAAGATATTTTGAAGAATGTTGGTTACCTTACAGAAGTCAATTGGAGCCAAAATTCTCCAAAATATATTTTGTGTGCAGAAAGAAAGTCAAACAGGTGAAAAATAGGGAGGCATTGGGTGAATTATGAAATAATTTTTCGGGTGAACTATCCCTTTATAAAAGCCTGTTGGTTGGTCGTGTGATGAAGCCATTTGAATGGATTAAAATAAAACCCCAATTGGATTACTTACAGAATTTGTTAATTTTCTCTTTCTCTAGGAACAATTTTACAAACAGTTTTTGGGAGATTTGAATGTTTTTTTTTTAAATAAATGCCTTTTTTTATTTCGCTTTCGCTCTGGCAGATATCTGCATGGCATCAACCACTTAACCCTGTACCACTGACTTGTGATGTTATAGGCAACCATGGCCATCTTCACCAGCAATATTTACCACTGCTTTACTTCTGGATAAAGAAAAACAAGAGAGGTTGATGACTTTTGGCAATAGAACATTTACATAATTATGAGTATTTCTGAATTCCCGTCTCAAAAGACAGAGGTAGCAGCGGCTCTAAGAAAAGTCTCCTAAGGCCATAGTGCCACAGAAAGAGCACTCAGACTCAAACAGGCGGATACATCCTGAGGGTAATCACAGTTTTCCAGTGACTAAACGGATCTCAACTACAATTACAACTCAAATTGCTTCTCCAAGGCACCCTTTGAAATTGATGCAAAAAATGAAACCTCAATCATGGGCTCAATAAGAAGCTTGACATATAGTTTTCTTGCCGGGATACAAGGGTTTATGTGTAATTGTGACCTAGGGTAAGAGCGGTTCATAATACTGCTTTATGTTGTAAAATTGCAAGGAAAAAAGAGAGTTGAAGGGAGGATTAATGGATGATAATAATATCGATAACCCAGTTTGATGTTTATGTTCATCTAAACCCTTGTTTCAAAAAACATGGATTTAGAATAATATTACTGTGATTTTTACGGGACCTATTTTTGTTACAATGTCAAATGTAAAGTTCATTTTTACAGATAATAAGATAAAAACAATATTTGTATTGTACATTTGAATTTAACCTTTTCTATGCCTTTATTTAAATTTGGAGATGAGTGACTTTATGCAGCCATTTATCATCTTCCATCTGTTGATTTAATAAAATTGAATGACATACCCAATTTCTTTAATTGTATTCTTGTCTCTTTTTCTTAAATATATAAGGGCTGCTTGATTATGACAAGAATTTTACTCTTTTTACTTCACTTGTTTGCGCATTATCTTTAAGAAATAATTTGGTAAATAAGTAAATTGTTATTTATTAAATAAAAAACTAATTTTCAACTTAAATTTCTACTCAATAAGATATATGAATACATAAATCATTAATAAATTGTAAAAAATATTGCAAAACTCAATGAGAAACAAGAATTGATTTAACTCGATTATTTAATTATTGTTGGAACACCAAAATGAAATTGATTAAGATTAAATGGAGCACTAACATATATTTATTCAAGTTATATTCATACAAACATCTAACATTAAACATACAGCCATAAAGATCATAAAGATCACATTCAGTTTTTCTGCATGAACTTTTTATAGGTATTTGTTTGGGTAAAAAAATTTTTTTATCTGTGAACTACGAACAATATTTTTCCTATTTTAAATAAAACACTGTTTCTATTTGCAGAATAGCAGAATTGGTGAAACTGTTTTTATGCCGCGACTTGTCATACTGTTAGCCATTTACATTGGAGTTAAATGTCACTCCTGAGGATTGATTTTGTTGAAAGGTTTTAGACTCTTGACTTGAAAGGCCAGAATACATCTTTTTTATTTTGTAGACATTTTGTCAAATGTCAGAGAATTTGCAAAGAATGTCTATATTACCTAAAGCTGGGTCTCTTAACCTTTTCATTCATCTCAGGTGTGTTGTGAAATCTGCTACTGCTATTTATTATGAATATATTATAACCTTACATCAACCTTACATCTACAGTACATCAGGGATCACACTTTACACGCCTTTGAATAGATTGACAATCTGATAAACACATTTAGCAAAAAGCATTCAGATTTATTTTTAACACAAGAGTGACGCATCTTCGATCCTCCCCGACCACATAGAAAACATTAGACTTCACATGAGAAATATGTGAAGTCATCTTCAAGGCTATGTTAGAATCCCAGGGTTCCTGTGAATGGTAAATTGAAGTTCTCCCTCTAATAAAAGTACATCTCAAGCATCACTTACATCACCATGGCAGATTGCTGAAGGATGTGTTTGCTGTGACTGTAATAGCTGGCAAAACCCTGCTTTGAAATTAAAGACCCAGACTTTAATGTTTGCAAGGACTTTAATTCAGCGGTGTGTTTGATTTTGAAGGTTATATAAATAAAAACCCATTTGTTGAGACGACCATTTCAGAACACCGAATGGCTGCAGATTTATTTAATGAAAGAGAAATCCGTGCAGTTTCGAGAGTAAAAATATACTAACCCTTTAGGTCAAGAAGCACCAGACACCTTAACAAGAATAGTTGAATGCCTCATTCTGAGACATGCACTTCAACTGGTTTATATTGAATAAAATAAATTGCTTATTTCAAAAAATGATTGCTTAAAGAGATGGACATTATGTCTACATCAACCAGTAAACATCTTAAACATTACAAATATACGCATTTTCCACTAGATCATAAATAGGATGCATGTACTGATTTAAAATATTAATAAAAGGCCCAAAAGCTAACACAAAGAACAAAGAGTACACCATTTATTAAAAACCACATTTAAACTTAAACACGCTTTTTATCAGCTGAACAAAAGTTTAGGACCATATCTTAAAAAGCGCACAAAAGCACTGAGTTGTTGAAAATAGGGATTTTTTTCGGAGGGCCTACCAGATGAATTTTGTGTGTCCCATAACTCTCAGGATTTTTACATTTATACATTTAACCTCAGCAGCGCTGATGCACTTTGAGACCTCTTGCTTGTGCAGTTGAACAATCCTGCCACGTTCAAAAAGAAAATGTATTTTTTCCTTTGCCCTCCAGAGACCATGCCAATGTGACTGCCCAAAGGAAAATTACAGGAAAGCCAGATTTGTTCACACATTTTAAGACCACGCTTCTAAACTTGTGAACAGCTGATGAACAACATGTTTGAGTGCGGTTTTCAATTATTTGACGACTCTCTGTTCTTTCTTTCTAGCTGCTCTGTCTTTTATTGGTTTTTTAAAGCAAAACTTAAATCCTGGTTATGATCCATCTGCGCAAAATGCATATACTTATAATGTTTCCTTTTGCCCAGAAGTGTATTTTTTATACAAGTTTTCATTCTTTTTCATTACATAAACTTAAAAAAAAAATTTGCGATTCAGAGGAATTAACTTTTAGATTTGTAATCAATTATTTGAATATTTTCTACTGAAAAAAGCCTTTAAATGTTTTTCATGTAAGATTTCATCAAATTAAAATGTATGTAATTTATATGTTTATTTTTGTAATATTTAATAAACCACATGAATTATTTATTTTTTACTGTATAGAAGATTCAAGTACTGTTTACTTCTATGAATGTCACATTTTACACTGGCACATTACCCTTCACATGTGTCAGATATTCAGAATTCATATTTTGTAATCCATAACTTAAATTTGGACATGCATACATTTACATTTACATTTACATTTAGTCATTTAGCAGACGCTTTTATCCAAAGCGACTTACAATAGTATTATATTATATAATAGCATACAAATTGTGAGGTTTCATATAAAGCCTAATATAATATAAAGTCCTAGATATTCTCTTACTAGTGTTATGACAGTGCACAAACAGTGCTGGTTGTTGTGTGAATAAATACATTTAAACACACTCAGGGTTGCATTGTTGCCCATCTAATGGTGAGTCTATCATCATTGGTGTAGTTTAGAGTTTGGACACTAGATGCCACTGTTTCATTGCTTTGTCTTATTTGAGATCCCAAACAGCTAATTCAATGGTGTGTGCCAATGGCATTCATTGCTTTAAGGGGATGTGATTGTATAATTTATGGAAATTGATGCTTTGATATTTGTCTATACAACATTGCTTTATGTTTCTAAACATATTCTAGTGACAGAGGAGTGTTTCTCTATCAGCGGGAGTTGGGGTTAAGAATTTCTCTGTCTTCTAGTCTCTCTCTCTTGTTCACACACAGACACGCATTCTGGTTTAAGTGGTAGTGAATTTTCCGGGATGGCTCTCGTGTTTGAGTCCTTGGACAGGGAAGGACGGTTCTGTTTGGCAGAAATCCCACTGAGTACCATCCTCTATTTCACAACCATTTCTTAAACAAAGATGTATAAGTATACAGTTCTTAAAAGATCTCTAACATTGATTTCACTTTATACATTTATTAATTAAAATGGTTTACAACTTGGTCTCGTGCCCGATGGTTATCTGGCACTGGTCAAACAAATAACCTAGTTTTGCTCTAGCCTCACCAGGTCCAACCATCAACAAGACAATAAGCTTTAATATCGCAATCTGACCAATGTGTAATGCCAACAGTTTACTTTTTTGTGTACCATGTTAATCCCACCCTGAAATCGCGCTCTCGTACCTTCTCTGCATCGGTTCCTCGATGGTGGAATGATCTGCCCCTCACATCACGAAACACACGAAAAACCCCTTTCTTTCCTACTCACTCTTTAAAAAAATACAAACTTATATTTTCATGTATTTACCTTTTCTTCCTTCCGACAGGTTTTATCTCGCCAACTTGGTAAACTGGTCGTGGCACTTTCTCACCTATTGTTGTCTCTGCTATTTACCGCTTCATCGTCTCCTCTATTCTTTAATAGAATTCTTTTTTTGGATAAAAGCGTCTGCTAAATGCCTAAATGTAAATGTAAACACTTGCTTGGTTGAGCTTGTGGTCCGTCCAAACCAACACACAGAAGGTACACGTTTCGTTGAATTCAACTAAATTTATTATATTACAAGATACACCACTGGTAATACAATGACTGTGGATGAATGCAACATTCTATATGGCTACTCTAGAGAAGAATGTCCGGTCCTCCAGTTAAAAGAACTGGAGTCAATAAAGACAGACGATTCTCTGAGGTCTTTGCCAGCCATGTGTGTGCATGGTAGCTAACACTTCCTTGGAAAAGGTGATAGATATTTAGCACAATTAAAACCAAAGTCATGGTATAGGGCATCTCAGGTTTAATCGGTGATGGGGAATTATTTGAATGTAATTTTTGCCCGCAATTTTGTACACATCTGCCTTCCACCATTAAGCGAGATGGGACTGTGATATACCGTGACGTAAATTTTCGCCAAGAAACGTTGCAAACATGGACAACTTTCATGAGCAGGCCTACAAATAATGTAAGGGAAAGCTATAGCATGATTGAAGATTTTAACATGCTCACTTTACAGAAATGATACATTTAAACCTTACAGAAAATTCTTTTATTACAATGAGTAAGTTAAACTATTTTTACATGCATTCCATTTTACAATGCATTAAAAGTAAAAAAAATGATATGATTGTCATAGTCACACTATTTAGTATTGAATAGTCCCGCTTTCCTAAGACCACTAATATATGTCCTCTGTCCACACTGTCCAGCAGGTCATATGGATAGTTTAGGGTTCAGCAATACTTTTAGTGCCTAATTTCAAAATTTTATTTTTCTCTGAATCTTAGATTCTAAGCTGAAGTTGTCTATCCCATGACAGGTCATACATTAAGTGATTCTAATTGTAGACATAGGATGACACTTTTCAGACAAAGTGTGACAAAACTTCGTCTTGGCAGTCTTATTTAAGCAAAGAAACAGATTTCCTAGCGCTTCCTCGATCTTTAAACTGAAGTATCAAAGCACTATTCATCTTAATTAAATAGAGTTGACTGTGTATGTTAAAGGGACACAAATGTCTGTGATTAAGACTCTTTGCTAGATTACGAGTGATTGCATTTTTGCTCCTCGACTTGCACAAGACACTTTTCTCATCTTTAACCGTCAGCCATAATTTTATTGATGAACCCATCTTCGGAGGAAACCAAAATCCATACGACATGTTCAAAGAAGAGACTTTTCAGTTAAAAGCATCAATTTAAACGCAACGTTCGCTCGGGCGATCACAGTCCTCAAGAGTAACTTAATCCACTCCATTAGAAGACATTATTATTTTTGTCAGGCCAGTGACAAGCAAAACTCTCATTGCTTCTAGTTGGACATGGAATCATTATTGTAAGTTCCTGCTGGGCACAATTTCCGCCCAAACTCTGATCTCACTGCTTCAGTGCTCCAGTATACTTGTTTCATGTTCAGCGAGAGTTAAAGATTAAAATGACTACACGATCCGACAGTATAATTGCCAGCCTGTCCCCACTTGTTCTGATGTATTACATAGAAATAACATTTAGATATTAAATAAAACCCATGACCTTAACGGAACTGATAGACAGTTAGGTAGAAAACAGACACCCTGCTGAAGAAGGGGTAATATCTAGACAACGGTGTATGAAAACATCCAAATGTTAAATATGATGAAAATAATCGTTTCTCTCTTATTTCCAGGTAAATAGATGTTTTTTCAGCTACACTTCAATATGGCTCATTCAAAAGTGTCAAACGTGTAATGGTAATGAGGACCCTTCAACAGAAAGGAAAAATAATATACCTTACTATAGGTTTGTCTTTAGAAGATAATACAATGAACCCTTGTGTTTTTAGAATCTAAGAATGAGTTATTTCTATCTACATACAGCGCAGGTCATCTAACACTTATTTCACGATCTAAAGAGTGTCTTCACTAGTGATATCTCCGTTGGTAAAGAAGTAAAGACATGACAACTCGGTGTCAGTCACTGGAGCGTTTTGAAAGGGAAGGGTGAGCGGGCGACTGAACTGGTGGTTGCACCTAACTATGCCACTCGATGCTGCTGGATTCCACATACTGGTCCTTTAAAACCAACCAATAGAGTGTTTTACTTTTGACAAAGATAAAGTGTGATCAATGCATTGAATTGAACAAAATTTTCAAAGAATTGTGTTTGCTGAAATACTGAAGTCATTAGGTTCTCTTGTAAATCATATGGTTTCAGTACACTGACCATCTGATTATATTTTACTAAACCTCAGATTTTACTAGACCTCAGAGACTCAACTTCAGAAAAATATCAGTCTACGCACGAGTTTAAGTTTTAAAAATAAGAAATAAACATGCTTAATGTACGTGATAAAAGAGTAGAATTTTTGGGAGATGTTAAACTTTGTAGAGTTTCTGTGATTTAAAATGCAAAAAAAACCCAGCAGTAAAACTTAATACATTAACTGGGGATAGCTCTTTATATATAATTTTTTACTACATTTTCATTTTATGTGTCAATTGATGAAGAATATGAAGTGTTATGAATGTGAAAATCTTGGAAATAGCCCTTTCTTGACTATGAAAAAAATCGTGCACTAGATAATCATGCAGTGGCTCTATAAATGCTTTCAAAAAGAGAGACTTCTAATGTGTTTATATAAGCCACCAAGTGTGGATATATATGCTTTTAGCGTAGTTTCATAAACATAGTATTTTTCATTTGTAAGGTTGACATTTTTACTGAATTACCAGCTTAACAAGAGTAAACATTCATTAAAGCTAAATTGTCATTTCAAAATGTAGGAATTAAGATTTCAATGCAATATAAAATAGAAACTATTTTTAATGCAGGTATTTCAAAAATGTATCACCAAAATGAAGGCAAACTTGCAAGGAAATTGGAAAGCTGGATGTATTTTATTATGGGATAGTAAAAATAATAATAAAAATCCTGTTATTTTTTTAACAATTGTTGGTCATGAATGAACAGGTTATTATTTATGTATAATGTAAGTATATATTATTATTTATGTTATTTATTGTATCACTTGAGCATGTAGTCTTGTTTTCTAGGAATTAAAGTAACATGCCATAGATAAACAGCTAGTACTTAAATAAAAAGGAAATCATGAAGTAAAAAAATACATCATGATCTTCAAACCGCATTGTATCTCTCAGATTGTTTGTCTTAAAAACAATCTTATCATACATTATTCCCATTGTTTTTAGCAAAGATGTGAGGAAATACCACGTTATAAAGTTCTATATTGAGTCGAATGTTTAATATGTATACTGCATCTGATTCGTTTTGAAGTTTTTATGTAACTGATAGATTGACTTTTAGATTTGATTTAACAGTTATTACTCATATGTAAAATATTACGCTGTGCCTATCTCGTTTTTTCCATCCTGTGTTCAGTTCAATCGATTTCTTCAGAATTGATCTCCCTGTAACATGCTTGGCTTGCAGAATATCTTGAGTCCTTTGATGTTCATATTATTGATGTTGGATCGCTCATGGTGTCTGTATGTTCCTTTCTCCGAGACTGAGCACCATTCCAACAGGCTTCATTTAGCAGTTCTTTTCATGTTGTAGATGTTTCAACTTTGACGGGCTCGGTCTGATGAAACGTTTTGGATCTGATCTTGGATTTCCACTGGGACCTGATACCTGCTTTAAAGAAGCTGAGATAAAATATTAGTGTGGAAAAAAGAACATGGCTTTGTTGATAGATTATAAGATCTAATCTGTTTTCATGTGTTTGAATTTTCGGTCCGTGAAACAAAATCTAAGAACGGAAACACTGCATGCGTGTATGCATATTGTGCAGTACAGATTAAAAGTTTTCCAGCAGTGAAGTGAAATCACACCAGAGATTCTATTTAATACACTGAGTTATCATTAGATCGTACAAACCTTCAGGTGACTAAGAATGGATATCACCTCAAACTAGTGTAATGACTGACTACATCAATAGTTACTCCCAAAGGTGTGCCGTGCACCAACGACTTGGGAGGACCCGATGAATCCAAGCCCATTTTAATCAGCCATTACCTACCTAATGAAGCAGGGAATTAGACTCAATCATCGGATCTCAGTCTATTATGTCATTACCATTTCTGCTGTTGGGCTTACAGTTTTAATCTTCCTTTATGAGAAGCCAAAGTGTGACCTGGTGTACTGACGGCTCATGACCAAATGCATCATTGCATATGTAAATGTATATAATATGCATCGACAGTGTAGCATCACAAAAAGGCATAGTTTGGGGATCTCCATCAAATGTTTTTGGGATCTGATATAGCTCTGTAAATGATCTTTTAAGCGCTGTATCTGTGAAAGGTTTACGACTAACATATTAAGTATTATTCTTCCTATTTATTTATATGTTCCCATAGCGAGAGCAGGTGAATGACTGTATAATACGTTTTCATTTCGAGGTTTGCCGAAATCCCCAACTCAAGTTTTCTCAAAATGAGAAATGCTTAGCTATAAATTTATGACACCGTCTTTATCATTTAGCTCATTAACCATGCTGATTATAGAATTTATCATGAATTCCAGCGCAGGTGAAATAGATTTAAAAGAAATGTCTAGGAGCTACTATTATTCATAAAATGACGGAAATGGGAAATGCGAAAGCCGGATGGAAAACGGAATACAGAATTACAGGATACATTTTGCGGGAAATGTGCACAATGTTAATAACAGAGAAAATGAGTTTATGTGCACATGTGTGGATTGTGGACGTTCTTAAGATAGCTTGCACCTTCAACTAATCTTATCAGGTTCATTTTCACCGCTCAACCGAGGACATTTAAAAGAGAAAGTCACTTTAATTTGCTTAAGAAAGAAGACGAATGCTTTGCTTTCTCGTGGTATTAATGAGGAAAAATGCACACAAATGAATTTTTTTTGTTTGTTTGCTCTTTCTTTTCTCTTTACGCATTGTGATTTGAATCTCATCTTTTGTAATGTCAGCGTGGGTTGTGCGTCTGACTGACAGGCTGCATTAAAAGAAGCTTCGCTTTTCAAGGTCTCAACGGCAGGAAGCATTAAAGCTCGAATGTTGTCTCCTAAACAAGGTGTGTTGATGTGTGTACAGATTCATATCCTTTTATGCTTTGGGTATGTAGGAGGTAAATTCAAACATCTGATGTTTTTTGTGAATTTCATGACTAAATACATTCTTATGTTGTTCATAGTATTAATATTTTACCTAAAGCATTTACAATGCATCATAAATGTACGTATTGCATTTATTTGATCGACAAATGAACACACTGAACTTCCGTAGCTTGTCCGGTTTAGGTCCTTTAACTAAGACCAAATACTCAATCAAGTTAAACTGCAATGTCTAATTGAAACTCAAATCTCACTTTTAAAGATATTAATAGACTTCAGAAAGCATATAGTTATGGTATGAAAAATAGCCAGTTTCATGCAGTAAGCTATTCTTTTAGTGAGTGTCTTTTTAGATACATGTTGTATATGTTTTTTCTCTATTTTGACAGCATTAATAATAGATGGTCTTATTTCTAATATAATATACATCATAAACAAATATAATCAAATAAACCGAAAACGTATAGTCTCCGACATCAATACAGTCATGAAATTAGATTTGAAGTCAACAATGTTTTCCGAACGAGCTCCCTTACTAACTAAATCAAACTATTAAGGCATTAAAGTAGATCTTGTAGTTGTGATGCTGTGCATGCAATTCGATATGACAGCAAAGGAAGAGTACACCCCAAAATGAAAACTGGTTACCCTTTAGTTGTTTCAAACCTGTAGAAAAGATATTCGGAAGAAAGTAAGCAATGGTACTTTATTTTACTTCTGTGGAACACAAAATAAGATTTTGGAAACAATTCTATGAGTCAACTGTTCCCTAGAATTCTCAGTTGCCAACATTCTTCTAAATATCTTTTTTCATTCATACAGGTTTGAGACGACTTAAGGGCGAGTAACTATTAACACAATTTAATGTTTTGGTGGATAATTCTTTAACACAGCAATTACAGCTCTGTCACCTGCTACAAAATGTACCTTGAATAGTGACATAAGGTTGCCATACAGGTAGGTAAGCAAATGTAAATATATGTGTGCATTAGTGACCATTACAGTAGGTGGGATTTTATTGTTTTTCTGTCTGTGATAAGATCTTCTGGTGCAACTGTTCACGGAAAAACATCCGACAAGAAAATAGCACGAAGATAGACACATGCATTCATCTGCATTAAGGGCGCTTATTAAAAGGTTGCGATTTGTTTGGTGCCGTAGCTCAGAGCTGAAAGGAAAGGAAAATGTAGCCTGGAATAGAATTGATTTTGGAAAATAAATGGAGCTAATGTGCTGTAATATTTATCTCCTCTTGATTAACGAGCCAGTTGGTTGGTAAACCTAATTGAATGCTACCACAGACCTTTACTCGCTTGTTTTTCTTCCTCCAAGCCCCTCTTTATCTTCAGGACACCGACTCTCTCTCTTTCTCTCTCTTTCTGTCGGTAGATGAGAGATGATGGTGCAGTATAACTGATGTTGGCATCACGTTGGGCTAATGTGCATTTTAAGTGTCTGTTATAAACTGATCTGTCAACCTTTTATCTGATCTCTCTCTCTTCTATCATCCCTCCCCCTCTGGTTTGTACTCTGTGTTGAGCCATTCAGTCTAATGCCGTATTGAACAAGTGTCCATGAAAATTCATTTCTGTGTATTCATATCACACATTCTTGTAATCCACAGCCTTTTTATATTTAGTGTGCTAACAGATGCGAAAAATGTATCACGCAGGGAATGTTAAGACTTTATTGAACCTATGTTGAGATGAATATCTAATAAGGGATACAGAACATTATCTGCATTATATGACCCAATAAATGAATAATGAATAGTTACTCGTTACCAACCCCAATGCGGTTTAAGCAGTCCGTAAACGCCACTGCCCTGGTACTGCCCTGGCACTGGTCATTCTTTTCAGCACAAACATGTCTCAGTAGGGTTGGGTATCGTACGAAATTTTAAGCTGTTAGAAATGTGGTGCGTTGTTTGTGTACAGTATATAGAGTATAGGGTGCTCTGCGGTGTTTTGCTCACTTAGGTCTTTAGGGAAAGTGGCGGAGCAAAACTGGACAGGTCGCTTTGGATAAGAACTTGTTCTCAGTTCCGAACCCTACACCCCACATATCATTCTGTTAGGGCCTTGTATTGGAAAATGCCCCACGATATATATTATCACAATAAAATCGATACGAGATAACTTTTCAAAATATTGGAAATGATATTATAAAAAAAGAGTAAGCAGAAACACATTCTTTTGTACAATCTATTAAGTTCTGAATGTGGCGTTAGTATCACATCATTAATAACTTTGGAAAATATTCTCTTCGGTGTTATTTGCAAAAAACTAATTCCATTCAATTTTATTAACAACTATATAAATAAAGCGGCAGGGAACAGCAACTGCACACTTACATATTTTGTCAGCCCATATTTTATCAGAAAACATTTTGAAATAAATGCATACTGCACAAACATATGCAACTGAAAAAGAAAAGGTGTAAACACACCAGTATGTTGTGATGAAAAAGAAATGATTTCAAAGGAATTCATAAATATTAATGCAATCAAATTAGTCTGTAGGCTTTACAATGCTTTATGATTTTTTCAAGCGTCCACTATATTCTGATCATTTATAAAGGCTGAAGTATCCAATGTGAGTATTTGTTCTTTGAGTAAGATCATTGAAATCCGTTCAAAACATGACTTATTTAATAGATGATATTCTAGATTGGAAAATAATAGCTGTATTGATATTTTTTATGTAAATAAGGTTAAAAGGAGATTGTGTCTTTAGATATTGTTAGTCGATATGCCACGACTAACAATACGGTTGCTCTAGTTGGCCAGTAACTAAGCCAACCCTGAAGAAGGTGATTTTAAGCACTGACTTAGAAAACCAAAGATATAGACTAGTGGAAATGACATTTGCATTTACATTTAGTCATTTAGCAGACGCTTTTATCCAAACCGACTTACAATAGTCGAGGAGACAATGAGGTTTAAGCATTGATAATGAATATCCAATTTCATTTTTATTTGGACTGTGGACACGCTATGACTTTCCCACGGAAATTGCAAACATGTCCACTGAGTGGCATAACATGGACTTTGGCCTTCTTCACAACAACTGCCTCTGATTGTGCTATCAGTGGCCATAAACAGAATTTCCAACAGAGTTTGTGGACATTTCCTTGTAATGATGGGAGCGATAATTCATGATGATCAAATGATCAAATGAGAAGAGCCTTATAACAGGAAATATATGCAGACTTGCTGTGCAGATCTGCATATTAATGAGACATCTTACGTGCCTGGACTGCTGTTGTGAACGGATGCTGTACGGTATTGTTCGGCAGTCTCCTCCAAACACGCAAACATCTCCTCTAAAAACACTCACAAACATCAGTGGGTTCTCCTCATTCCTTTTGAATTTCCTGTCTGTAGTCTCATCATTATTTTGGAACTGGTCGCTTTTCATTGTTCATATAATTTCCAGTTATTTTGGCTCTCCAATCCCCGCAGCCTATACAGATTCCACGTTGAGCTAACCAAACAGGACATCTTTATTTATCCTGTTGTTGTGTGGAAACATATGTGGCTCTCGGAGAGAGGGCTATTATGTGAACATCAGCACAGGAAAGACAGCGGGTGTCTGAGCTGCCTCCCTTTCTACCTTCATAATTAAAGGCAGAAAACGAGGCGGCGGACGGGCTGGGAGGGCAGAGACCACCTACTTGTCGCTCCAGGCACAGTAGCTCAGCCATACGACATAATAATTCAGTTATAGAGATCTTATAAGTAGTCAGTCGTGGAACCATAGAGGAATATCACAAATTGGTGGTAGCGGTTCTGCATAACAAACGTATGCTGTAACGCATTATAATGAGTGTATTGAATAATCATCGGCAGAAACACAAACCAAGACATGTCAAGCAAACATTTAAGCTGAGGAAGAAACGGTCCACTGGGGAATACATTGTAGGTACGTCATCAACTGTGTTCCAAGAACGTATGGGAAAGAATGTTACTTATACAAATACAGTAGGAATTATAGAAATAAAAGAACTGTTTCGAAATCTAGCTAGCTGTTTGCATTTATGGACTTATATTGCTTTTTATATGAAATTACGAAGAAATCTAGTATTCACTAGAACACTGAGCCAAAGCCAGATCCATATATACCCATTCTCAATGCAGTTTGCATTTATTTGATATTTTACAAAAAGATACTAAAGAGATAGGTTTTCAGAAACAGCAATGCTGGAGGATTTTTCTTCTGCAGAACACAAAAGATATTTTGAAGAATGTGACATTTATATTTTACATGTATGTATGTTGCAGACGCTCTTATCGAAAGCGACCTACAGTACTTTGCATATACAATACCTGCAATTACATTTTGTTACGTCATTTGTGGTTTGGCGGTTAGACTTGTATGCAGAAGGTCGCTGGTTCGATTCCCGGAGCCGGCAGGCAAAGACTGAATCGCCCCTGAGCAAGGCATCATACCCCCGTCTGCTCTGTAGTGATAATGGGCCACAGCACAGTACCTGGAAGTCCCTTTAATAAAAATGTCTGCCATATCAGTTAATGTAAAATGTATGGCACAAAAGCAACGTAACTTAATGGGTACCGTTAACTTGCATTGGTAACCGGTTTAAAGCATTTATCAAAATATCTTTTGTGTACAGCATAAAAAAGAAAGTCATACAGGTTTAAAATGACAAAGGTAAATTAAATTTAAAGAATTTTTCTATCATCTTGTCTGAATATAAGTTTAAGTGAGTTTGATGAGCATGTCTTGTTTTTATGATCCTCAAGGTTCCAATCATAAATCTTTTGATTCTCTCAAGGTGAGATGTGGCCCACAGGAAGTGTAGCTCATGGTCAAAACTATACGGACAAATAAGACAGACAGACTAAGGTTCCACCAGGTGTGAGTCACTAGTCTCAGCGTATGATGATGATGAAAAGCTTTGCTCTATGCTTCATTCTTACAGTTCACAGTGTTCTGAAACATCAAGGCAAATTCTTGTCCTTCATTTTGTCTCTATCGCTGGTTTGGATTGAATTCAGTCATATTACTCAACATTCAGTCTTTGAACTGAGTTTTCTTTCCTCTGGCATAATGAGAGAACATACTTGATAAAATGCTGCTTGATTAGGACAAAAATGATAATCACAATTATTTTGACCAATGTTGAAATCATGATTATTTAACACTGTTGACTTTGGAAGGCGAATTAGCTAATAGATAAATTATTATTACATAACATATTTCAAATGTATTGTTTAACTTAATATCAAATACATGTAAAAACAAATAAGATATGAAAACATAGTCAAATGTATTTATAAAAACAAAATTTTATTTTTAAATTTTTTTCCTGCAAATAAATAAAACATGAAAAAGAGAAAAAATCATATGAAAAGAGAAAGAAAAAGACTACATGTGACACAAAATATAATTTTTTTTTGTGTAAATTCTAAATTAAAATCAATTATGATCAGTTTCACAGCTTAACCGGATAAAGCGCCATAGCTTAGAATCTTTTATTTGAAGTGTATTATAGTCAGAATAATTCGAACTTTAAAACTAATGTGTATCCTCAAGACCTCTAGGGTTAATATATAGATATACTTTTTTATTAACTTTCCTTTTTGAGATTCCAAAGCAGCTCAAAGTTCTCTCATATTTCAGCTAGATGGATATCTTTGTTCACACCAATTGTTTACTTATACCTCTGTCAAGGTGCATTTGTCAGAATTTTCTTTTGGTTTGAAAGACTGAAATAAGAAAAAAGTTTTCAAAGTCTGATAAGAGCTTGATTCTTGTAGAACATGCGCAACCACAGAGTCATTGTTTGATGAAGCTGGGCTAATGGGATCCTATGATGTATAATAAGACAAATGACTTTGCCTCTCACAGGCTTATCTCTACTAATTATAGATAGCCCAATATTAGCTTTAGTTTTTAATGTCCTCGTTCCACAGCAGTTGCTCTCCATTAATTAACAAACACTTTTCTAGATGGATACTGTATGTCTGCTATGTTGTGGGTACACAAAATACGTGTTCAAGTATGTTGTGGGTGGGTATTTTTTGATACAGCAGTTTTTTGCTATTGTGCTGTGCCAGAACCCAATACCATGGCAGCAACTATTATTGTTTATCAGCGTATGTTTTGTGATAATATAAGTTACATTTATTATTGATTCATGTTAGAGTGATACATTTGTATCATCATTTACTCAACCTGTCATTTGAAACTTTGAAACACAAAGGAGGATATTTTAAAGAATGTTGGTAATGAGCACCCATTCCAAGTGAATGGATGCCACTGCTGTTTGTCCACCAACTTTCTTCCAAACATCTGCTTTTGTGGAAGAAAGAATAGAGGTGTGAAATAAAAGGGTGCATAAATTATGACGATGTTTTAATGTTTAGGTGAGCTATCAGTTTAATTTGGTTTCTTTTACAAAACATATGATTCCAAATTTTAACTCCTTCTAAATTGTAAGCAGCATAAATGAAATATTTTTTTCCTGACGGTCATTTGGTTTGTAACCAAACAAAAGGATCGACACAGAGAAAAACAGTCCATCATCTAAATCGAATCTATAATGAGGAATTTATAGTTTCTAATGTAAAGATGTATGTCAAACTCTTATTAATAAACAGGCAGTGTTATCTCTTACCATACAGGGGAGAAAGTTTGACCAAAAATCAAGGCTCACAATTGAAAGACACATACTAAAAATGTGTGTTCATGTAAATACAAATGCAAATGTTCACATACACTCACATAGTTTCTGTAGTTTCCTTGGAAATGGCAAAATGGTTATAAGTGGCGGTTGGAATACAGCAATTTCCTAGCTTTACATGAGCTTCCATGTGGACAAATTCAATCTCATTTAGCTGACAACAAACAAAGAATGCTTCCTTTTTTAAAACTTATTTGAATAAATCAAGAACAATACATCTTGGAAGATAGTCTTCTTCTTGTTTCTTCGTGTTGTGCAATTACTCTTAATCATTCTTGATTCTTGTTTTTTATTTTGAAATATTTTACGAATAGTAGCCAGAGTTTATAATTTGCTATGTGGTTACTTGTTTATATATAAAACATAAGATCTGGTTTCCAAGTCCAAGCATGTTTTCCATTTATTGTATTTTATGGAGGCAATTTCTAGCTCCAAGCCGTCTATGGTCACTTGGTACTTTTAAACATAAAGTTATGTGTTTTGATATTTTCCTTGTTATTACTGCTTTAAGGCAGATCTTATGAAGAAGAAACAATTGAAGCATGAAATAAGCTCATGCCATCTACAAGAAAACGTCAATATGTGCTTCAAAAATTAAACCGGAGGATTGGTCTGGGTTGGCTAAGCAAGTGGAAGAAGCAAAATAACCCGATTCCGTTTAAGAACAATTTAAAGACCATTGCTTTAGGAGTTAGAGATTGCGCACTTGTTTTCTTATCTTCTAAGCCCGGGCATTGGTCTTCACCAGAGCAGGGCAGCACATAGGCAGCAAAGCACATTGTGATCCTAAGAGTCTGTTATTTGCTCTCACAAAGTTTATGAAATAGTTATGAAATATTACTTATGAAATATTATTACTATTTTATGAAAAATGAAAACATCACAGCCACAGGCAGAATTCTTTATAACTTGGCTTGTGTTGCATTTGGATTTTTGGTCTGTGAATTTGTTTTAGATTTCCTATTCTAGCAACAAATGTATTGCCTAATAATTGCAAAAATAACACATTTATTTGATTTGTTACATGAACGAGAAACATGATTATCATGGAACAGATGTTCTTGACTAATTTTGAATATAAGGCTCTGGGGCAGCTGTGGGTCCTTTATTTTAAACTTGTGTTGGAATTACACTTGAACATGTTTAAAAAGGGAAATATGTGGGTACTGCTTACAAGTTTTATAATATTCATAAAAATAACCTAAAATCAGAAGTCAGTGAGCGCAAATATAAGCGCGCAATATTCAAAAAGCTTTTTCTAGGTTTATGGTACAGTTTTATACAGCAGATTTTAACTAACTTGGACAAATTTCAAGCAGCGCTTTGCAAAATTCCATAAATGACTCAGCCAGAAAAAGTATGTTGCAATTACATCTTATTGATTTTGTACTTAATTTATATTCAAATGACTAAAGAGAGTTCTGTAGTTGCTTATGCTACATTGTTCTGATCAATTCTAATTTTGCACTTCTCAGATGTATATTGAAAAATAAGCAATGTAAGTCAAGAGTGCTCGCTATGTCTGCAGGGAAAGGAATTATACAAAAAACTTTACACAGATGCAGTTCCCCCTCATCTAGAAACCCCGCACAAAGCTTTCCTCCCAAGCCTTATTATTCATCTTTTATCACAGCTGTTGTCTTCTCTATTTTTGGATTTTTATTGTAACGACAAGTTGATCCACATTTATTGAACATAGTAAGGGGAATAAAACTATTTCTTTCAGTTCTAATAGAAAACCTTGTTCTGATTTGGTGGAAATGAATGTTCCTGTTTGTAAATCGATTCCATTTTATATTTGGAAAGGTTCAAGAACATCAGATTTAGAAACGGTAGCATTTTGGAAGTCCGGCAAACTCTGTCTGCCTCAATAAAATGGAAATATTGTAGCAGGAATGAAGGCATAAAGCCGTTTCTGTAAGAATGCATCAAAGCTGAGACCCTGAGAGTGACTGTATCTCTATTACTCTGTCTACAGATCTGTCATATGCTGTCTTGCTCTCTTTCTCTATCTCTCTTTCTTGTGCTCGAGTGTTTCCTATCAGTGCTTCTTCTTTCCCATTTAACCCTGATCCCAGTTGACACCATTATTGACGTTTTATCTGAAATTTGCTTTAAAGCACAAGTCACCGGTCTGCAAACACGAGTGTGCAGTGAAATGTACGATAACCATTCTCTACCATTTTCTAATTCAATATACAGTATAGGGATATGGTGTTTTCCCGATAGCACACACATATACAAACACATACATTCGCATTTATCTTTTTGATGTCTGCACTTTCAACTGCAAGACATCTGCCAGCTACTTTTTGCCATACATCTCAGAAACGTCTGCTTTCAGATGCCATAAAGACCTCTAGAAATTGTCCATAAGATGTTTGAGATATAAAATGAATGTAAAACAGCTCTTTCTAAAATGTTGAATAGATGCTTTTATACAGCAGGCCGTAAGCAGACATCTCAAGATGTGGTTATACTTTAAAAAATAAAAATAGTTTTGTGTGGCTTAGTGAAAATCTGAAAAATTATTATATTAACTTGATAAAATCTCTTCAAAATATTAAACAGTATTTTCAATAGAAAACCTTAATATAATGAAATAAAAAAAATCCAACAGTTCTAAATTTACATATATTTTTATGTTTATGTTTTCTACTTACATATACACACAATTTAAACTGTGTGTTTATTAATTTTCAAAGCTTTCAAATGTATTGATATTTTTTTCTGGTGAATTCGTTCAAATGAATACATGTTGAAAAATAAAAAAACTCGACAAATAAAAAAAATGTAGAGTGTAGATATGTTTTAAAACATGGTAGCTGGTGGTTATGGCGTTGAATATTACATGGACAAAACTGTATTTTATGTGCACTGAAAATATAGTAAACATAAATCCCTTATGGAAAGCGGGTTAAAGGTTTTCTTTGCTGTTCTTTGTGCCAAGTGTTGATGGAAACGAAAAATTAGTTTATTTGGATTGGAGATGAGGGTAGATTGTGCTAGCTTGAGATCGAAAGCGTTTGAATCTCCCTGAGGTTTTATTGTCCGGGACAGACCGGCTCCTGCAGGGCTTAATACGCAATAACCTGCAGAGAGTCAGACCGGTATTTGCCAGGCATATATAAGACCTCATATCAAATGTGTATGTATGCTTTTCAGAAACGATTAATCTGTAGACATATGTTGTCATATCCTACATATATGAAATTATTGATCTGCGCTGCTAGTGATTTGTTATAACCCCCTCCTCCAGCAACTGTAGTTAATATGAATGTAATCATAGTTTAGCATGTTTGACACTGTAGAAAGGAAGGACTTGTATTGATTTGTTTGTGTGTGTGAGTGCATTTGTGCATTGAGCATCTTGACGCTGGATGAACAGAAAAATGTAAACCAAAGGCACGCGGCGGATGCAGGCCCAATAGCTTTTGCTATTTACATGCAAATTAGAAAACAGTTCAATGAACGTCTGCTTTTCATTTATAAAACCGCACCGAAGCCTCAACACACTTCATTAGCTTTGGCCAGCACTTTTTTCACTTTAATTTAAATTTTTTTGTGCGTCTCAGTCCTGTTTGTCCACTTATGCATAATGGTCTCTAAAAAGCAGCTTAGTCGTGGTCGAATTTAAAAGGGAACATTTTAGCATGGAAGTGGTGACTGCATTTACAAAAAGGTTAAAATATCTGCAGGATTGCGAATCTTCCATCATAGCTTTCCATTTCTTTCTTCAACATCTTTACTGTCTTTTACAAGGGCCTGCTACACTACCAGTATTTCAAATCTTTGGGAAAAAGACGAGATTGAAAGAGATATGGCATCAAGTATAGGATATGGGTGTATAATAGAAGCGCTTGTCTTTTTGAAGGGACACAGGTGCAAGATCTTCTTTTGTATTATTCAGTTGACCTTTTCACTCCCTCGTTGAAGTCGTGACTGAACTTCTGGTTTTAAGACTCTATTCTGTCTTGGACCTCAATAGAGCCGGTGCTATTCCATTTATATCTTTACTGTACAGACGTCTTCTGTAAGCGCTTACATTTACATTACATTTGAATTCAGTCATTTAGCTGACGCTTTTATTTACATTTACATTACATTTAGTCATTTAACAGACGCTTTTATCCAAAGCGACTTACAATAGTCGAGGAGACAATGAAGCGGTAAATAGCCGATACAACAATAGGTGAACAAGTGCAAAAAAATTTATATATATACTTTTTGTAACTTCGCTCTCTGTGTAACTTGGTAACATTGTTGTAGCACTTGTTCACCTATTGTTGTATCGGCTATCTACCGCTTCATTGTCTCCTCGACTATTGTAAGTCGCTTTGGATAAAAGCGTCTGCTAAATGACTAAATGTAATGTAAAATGTAATGGTCTTGTAGGCAACGAGGAGCGCTTTGAACTCGATGCGAGCGGCTATAGGGAGCCAGTGTAACCTGATGAAGAGAGGTGTTACATGCTTACAATGTGCTCAGTTGTTTTACTTTCGATATCACAGTTCTGCAGGGTATTATTTTTTATTTATTATGTGACCAATTCACAATTCTTTTTAATGAATGGTGAATGTGCAGTGTTATTCTTATTAAACTTTAATATCATTTGTAAATTTTTGTACAAATTGATTTCACTCCATTGACATTTGGTTTAGGGGTGGGATTAGGACTTCAATGTTGCTTTTTTCTAGCATTTGTACGTTTTGCACTTTTTTGAGTAGGTTAAATGCTCTTGTGGATTAATTAACTTAATTTGCATCAAATTCCAGGGTTATGGATGTGACCTTTTGCGTTATGGATGTGGCATAAAAATGCTCTTAGTATGTTATTGTTAGTAGTAAACTGAACCAACTGTTTATGGTTTACAAAAACCTTGTTGATAGTGTTTAAATATTAGAAAAAATTCAGTCTATGCACAAGTTTTCTATTTTAATAAAGGTAAATAAATCTGTATTATGGATTTGACAATAAAAGGACACAGTTATCAGGAGACAACAAACTTCTTTAGATGTATGCTATTTAAAATAGAACATATAATAATTACTATAATTTTATTTTCATTTGTCCATTTATGCGCAAAATGTAATGTTATGGATGTGACAATTCTGAAAATAAATCTTGCTCGACCATAAAAAATCATGCACTAAATTTAAAATAATTCTATAAAATCTGAAAGACAGACCTCACATGAGCATATAAGAACCTAAGGTTGACATCTGTACTTTAAGTTCCCTAGAAACTCTGGTAGAAACTTTATAATTTTGTGGTACATTTTCACATATCTTATTTTTCCAATTGTTAACATTGGAACATTTCAGTTACCAAAAGTTATTGCAGCAAAACTTTAATATAATTTGTTCCAATTTCTTGTAATGTTATTCATCTGTCATCATTCTCCAGAAGTGAAACTCTTCGTAGCCCAGCTTGTCGCCAACAAGCTCACACACAGGTAACGTGTTGCCATGCCGCAGTCGCATCAAGATGGAAATGGCATGCAGATGGGGTTCTCCCATGACTATACTCTCATTAATCTAAAGCAAGTTAAAACGTCTGGGGATCAATGGCTGAGCCATACAGCTATTTTATCAACGTCTCGGCGTTTAGATACTGCAACATTTATAAAGCTCCTGACAGCCTGGTGCGTTTAAAGAAAAAGATAAAATCTCTGTATTGATAGCACCTCTCTAGCGAGTGGCTTATTCTCAAAAATACATGAATGAATAAATGATGGGAAATAAAACAGCTGGCGTCGGTGGCAGAGAGGAACAGATAAAAGTGAAGTGGGGTGAGAATATATTCCGTTTAGTTTTCACTGGACAAAATACTGTCTTAGTGTGCATGGTAAGTCCGGAAAGAAGATTTCAATCGGATTGCTGTAAATGTACCCATGTGACTTCTGTCCTTGGGGATCAGATCAGTGCAATGGTTAGAACATGAAGGCATATAAATTCATTGTTTTTGAGTTAAACACATGACACATGTATCATTAACTCATTTCATCCAAATAATGAATGAATAAAACAACTGTCACACCGTACCTATCGTCAGATGAAAATAAAACACAAACTAATATAAAAGACAAAGACACAGGATAATAAGTGTAAAAGTAACTTTTTAGAGTTCTAAGACTACACTTGAAGGCATTGTAGAGATTTGTGCATTTAATAACCATGTTTCCGTCAGGGCAAGATCATCATAAACTCATCAGACATTTCTTAGATAGAATATCTTAAAAAATGTTAGTTTAGTGACAGAGCTTCTGGCAGAGAGAAATGTAATGAAGTTCTAATTGAAATTCATGAGTTCGACAAACATAAAACTCAAAATGAGTTGCACAGATCTCAAAAACGTAGCTAGCAGATCTTCAATAACTGGGTTCCCAACTCGAGGGAAAAAATAAAGACACGTGACAACTAAACCACAAGAATATTTTTTCTATTTCCTGTCTGTTCTTTATACATATAATCATTCAAGTTGGACTGTCGATATATTATGGCATTAAATGATCTCTTTAGAGGATTTCCCTACACTCTGTACATGTCATGAGACTGTTTGACTGTGACACAAACCTGCTTTCATCCGACCACTATCGGTTCTAACAGGAACATATTTCTCCCCGTAGAGAAGGATCGATTTCTCTTCTAACTTCGCTGTGCTTCAATATTGATTCAGTGGCTAAGCTTGAGGGTATTTCAATAGCAGTTTTATTGTGCCACCTTTGTCAAGAGCATGTTTTATTTGGACAGAATTTCATACAATGCCGGCAAACGCCTCTTTAAATCCTAAACGACTCTCGAAATACACCCTAGGGATACAAATTGCTTCCCTTTCTCAAACAAAAAACTAAACTTGTACCACGCTTGTTTGTCATGAGTGCTACTAATTGGAGAAGATGCGCATTTCTCTTTGAAGTGAATTGAAGTTCCAGATAACCATAGTACAGGATAATAAACCCGTCTATTTTTTATACACTGGAAGACATTCAGATGTTTTCATACTGAGCTGATGGTAATTTTATATCCTCTAAACCTGCCTTAACCTAACTTCAAAAAAGGTTTAGATGAATATTCTGTTAAATTCAATGCGGTAGCAGCTCGCATTGAATTTGAATGTCTTGTCATTGCCTACAAGACCACCACCGGTTCAGCACCCACTTACCTTAACTCACTAATGCAAAGATATAGACCCTCAAGATCTCTGCGCTCCGCAAATGAGCTGAGACTTGTGGTACCAGCTCAAAAGGATAAGAAATCTCTCTCTGGAACGTTCTCTGCTTCAGTTCCTCGATGGTGGAACGATCTGCCTCTGGCTTCACGCTTGTCAGACTCGATCTCTATCTTTAAAAAACACCTAAAAACTCATCTTTTCCCGCTACATCTAACTCACTAACTCACTTCTTTTCTAACTACTCACTCTATCAAAAAAAAAAAATATTATATATTTACTTTTTGTAACTTCTCTCTCTTTGTAACTCGGTAGCATTGTTGTAGCACTTGTTGACCTATTGTTGTATCGGCTATTTACCGCTTCATTGTCTCCTCGACTATTGTAAGTCGCTTTGGATAAATGCATCTGCTAAATGACTAAATGTAAATGTAAATGTAAATGTTTATACCCTTTTAAAGATCCAGTTTGTAAAATCTGGTGGCATCTAGCGATAAGGTTATGAATCGAGACCGACGGCTCCTCGCTCATCCTTCCCTTTCCTAGCACTAGTAGTGGCTGAGACGGAACAAAGATTGTCACATTTTTCGCTCCTTTTTTGGAAGGAAATTCCATCTTTATGAAGTTCTGTCCATCTGAAAAAATGGATTCTGGCTTATCATAATATTATTAATATTTGTATATTACCTAGGCTTGTTTGTTATTAATGGATAATTATCCTTAAATTATAATAAAATAATTTATAACACTGACCCGTGGACTCGTACAATGTAGTCAAGTTGAGTTTTATACCATTACACATGAGGATTGAGAATTTTGATTTTATGGAAAAGTTCATCCTCTTATAACCTCGACAGGACCTTTCTACTTACTTTCAATCTCGCATGACAAAGAGCGTAAGATTTACAGCAAGTCTCACCAGCCCCTCAGGCTTCGCTGCATATGACATTTACCTCTACCTAAAGAGAAATGACTCTGAGATCCAACATGAATTACAGCAAACAAACAATAACTAATGCATAGAAGTGTAAAAGAGAGTAGAGACAGTGGCTAGTATGATATAGAGGTCAAATATTTTGGTAAATATATAAAATATTAATGTTTTTTCCTACAGATTTTCCAACTGACAAGACTTTAGAGTTAGAATGAGATTGCGTTATGGAGTTAGAAAGTGCTTTCATTTTCTAGACAATGATTTGACCGAGTTTCCGAATTAGTTTTTTTTATTACTGCTAGAGTTATTGCTTTAGACCTTTAAAGTACGGATATACTTATGCTAAATATACTTAATTTTTTTAAAATAGAAATAAATATTTTTATAAACGACACCTATATGTTAACTAATAGAAGTTCTTCGTGTTAAATATAAAATGCTTGTATATTTTGGTATGGCCACAATGAAAAAATGTGATCTCTCAGCCTAGTGGTCCGACCTGATCTTACAAGGATTGGAAACAATTTTACGAGGTGGCTTATTCATATAAATTCATACCTTGTGAATCATACTGAAATGTAATACTGACATATCTCCCAAATCAAATGTCACCGGTGTGTACTAATGTGATTCCAGCAATGTCTCGCGTTATTAACATTCGCAATTATACCTAAATCTGAGATTATATTTAAATTTTAAGTGATTAATTTTTTAATAATCTAATAAATTGTATAAAATTTTTCCAAAGCCAAATCAATTCTTTGCTTTATAATTGCTAGTCTGCAATGAAGGATAATAAATGTACTGTTATCCACATATTTAAAAAAACTTTTTTGTTTTAATTTACTTATGATAGATCTTGTCATACACAAGGCTTGTATTTTGTCCACAAATTTATCACATGAAAAGAGTTGCAATTTAAGCCTAAATCTCTTTTTTTGTGATTCAGGCATAAAAGCACTTTGCTTTCACAGTGTGTGATTTTGGTCAAGCCTCAAAGATGGAATGATCACACAGTAAGCACTCACAAGTGGAAAGTAATTTCTTCAAAAAACTTTTTACATCCACAGAAAACACCAACACACAAAAACTGTCCTGTTTGGTTGTTGTTTCGACAGCTACAAAAAAGATTGACCCCTATTTTCACACAGCGTTTTCTGGCCCTGGTCGCAGAATGACAAGGAAATGATGGGCATCAAAATAGGTTTTATTTGTTCTTATTTTCAATTCAACGGGGGCAGTAAAGCTGCTGCTGGCACAGTAGAGTTGAAGTGATAACTCGACGTTGATTCAACAGATTTCTTGACACACGCAATGGTGGCTTCATCACCTAGTGTCAATCACAACAGTGGTTGGGAATGTACAATTGGCCTTATGGCTAGCTTAAAGATCCCAGCAAGATGAACGGGAAAACCTTTCAGAAGCATGCATGGCAATTAGCTGACTACATCTAGAGCATAGACATTGCGAAGTATTAAGGAGCTTTTCTCCAGAACACAAAAGAAGATATTTTGAAGAATGTTGATTACTTAACAAAATTGACTTGCACTGGTTTTGTGTCAATGCAAAAACAGTGGACGGGTGCTGCCATCACTTTAAGGGGAACGGCTTATTGAGGGTTTAAGCTCTCGAGCTAAACTTGAAATATCAAAGTGTGATACAAATATCTAGATAAATCCAAACACAACATCCTTCTTCCATCAAGCTTTTGTTTCTGAGGAACAATCAGAGTAACCCTGACATCAACTCCAAACAGAAAAAAGCGACAATTCTGTGTTGCTATGGAAACGTGTGCGGTCCTTGTGGAGAAAAGTAATAAGGATGGGTTGGAAAACCAAACTCTGTGACTGGCATCCAAGCCACGGCGAATTCATTGGTTTGGGGTTTAAATAAATAACACAATTAAACTCTGCCCTACAGCCCACAGGCAAAAAATGCAAAGAGATGACGGTGAAGGTGAAATATTTTTCCTGTATGTCAGTTTTACTTATTTGCTTAGACTCCGGCCAAGGTCGTCTGTCGGCACGTTATGCCTGAAATTGATTTCCATCCTGAAGGACTTTGTGGATATTTACTTTTGTTGCATTCGTTGTAATCTCCTTTAGACGTACATTACTCGGTCCGCCACACATTTCTTTTCTCATAATCCCAGAGATAATCTCGACGTCTTTTACAGATTCGCTTTAAATCAGTGACAGTTCGCCCAGGGATTTCAAACCAAAGAAAGAGTGAAAAGAAATGAGAATCGGGAAGCAGAAGGCAGAAGCTTATCCCTGAAGGTTTGCTTACAGAGGGAGAAGAGTTACAGTCTGACAGGTCCAATGTGGAGTTTGATTGCATTGTTGACTAAGGACCAGCGCCGTGAACTCTCTGTGGATCTCTGGCTAGGGCCTGTAAAATATGAATTGCATATTTACAGCAGTGAGAATATATGAGCGGGATCTGTGAGGCGATTGCTCTTTGAAGATGAGGGTTTTTCAAACAAATTTCTTGACAAGGATTTTAATGACTTATTGTATAACCGCCACTCATTTCTGGAAAAACACTGAGACTGAGGTTTTGCTGATTCATTATTCTTTGTGTCCTTTCATACATATTGCATACTTGCGTTGTATTTAATAATTCATTAAGTACATTTTTCTGTGGATTTATTGTATGCATGCTCAGGGCATGTTTCATTTGTGGATGAAGAAGCTCTGTATTGCACTCTTAGTACATTCCCTTTATCATCCAATTATTGACGAGTATATTTAGAGACGTGTACAATATTATGTTTGATTAAAGTCAAAAAATTGACTTTTTAAATTACACTTCTGTCAAGTCTGTGTCTAGTTGTAGCCCGACACAATTTTGTAATTGCGGGTACAGCTCATGTCTACGGGATATGTTGTTAATACATAGTCATCCTTATAAATCATAAGAACTTACTTTTAAAGTAAAAATAATTGTTGCAAAACAGGATCTGTCTGGTTTTCTATAGCTTCTCATTCTACTTTTATTCGAGCATAAAAACAACTTCAAATAGAAATGTATTTTCATACATTTGCCTTCAGATAGATTCCATAAATAAGATATTGTGGTGTGCTTTTTAAAAATACACAGTTTTCATTGAGATTTCTTATTATTTGTACAGGAATGACTGTCAACTTTGTTACCTTCTTACTTTTGGTAAACCTAAAAAAATAAAAGATTTGTCCCAATGAGGCATAATGTGCATATTGTAATTTCATATAGTGTGTAATTAAAAGATTAAAAAGGAGATATGTCCTCCCTTTTATACCAAAGACATACCAACCTTATCAAGACTGTATTTACTATCAACAATTTTAATCAAATATAATTATTTTGTTGAAATAATAGTGTTTGGTATTTGATTTAGAAAAGTAAACATTTTCAAATTTTTTCATAGTTCATACTCTAGATGTACCCACAATTTAAGAGTGACCAACATATGCACAAACTATTTGCAAACCTCCATCACATTTGTAACTACACAAACATCCAGATCTCTCCCACAATAATCAGCAAAGCTTTCCAGGAGGTAACGCAACAGTGCCTTTATCGATGGTAGTGGGAGCGATTTTGTTCCATAGTGTCATAACAGATACAACAGGTGCGTTGGTGTCAAACACTCCTTCTATTTTCCAGCGGAAAAAGCATTCAATCTCATCGCGACTCCCTTGGCAACCAAACAGAATCATCTTTGTAAATCATGTCAAATAAAGTGATATCAAAATTTCATTTTGAAAGTCACTTGAAGAACTGACCTCTATAACTTCCCCCATGGACTTTAACCAATCAAAAGCAGTTAACGATGATGAAATAAGCAATGCAGACTTGCTCTCAAACGTCAATGTCTTCCGAAATCACAATTTGTAATCATGTTGGTAGTGCAGCTGATGGGAAACAACTGTGCTTAGCCAACTAGTGTGTCTATGTATAATCCACAGATGTCATCACACCTATGTGGTGACCTGGGTTCAGACCAAAGCCTATGCTCTGTCACACCCCATTACGTCAACCACTTACCAGTCCATATGGTTTAACAGGAGTGCTCTGTACCTTACACCCTCTGCTGTAATACAAACAGAGGGGAGGGCAGGAAGCAAGTCATGGGGGTGCTGGTCCACTGTGAGGGAATGAACACGAGGACATTAAAGGACATCTAAAAACATTACGTTAAGGCTAAGCATTTTAGTCCATATTCAGTTCACGGCTTTAACTTGAATGTACAGTAGTGAGTATACTAGGAATCTATTACAAAATCCCGAACATTAAATTCTGTCATAAGCTACTTACTCTCTTGACTTTTAAAACCTGCATGACTTTCCTTGTTAAGCAGAACAAAAGAAGATAATTTGAAGAATGTTTCGTTGATTTCGTGGCCATTCATAGAAGAGAACGAGTGCCACTGCTGTTCAGTTACCAACTTTCTTCAAAATATGGAAGAATTATGAAAGAAAGAATAATAAAAGAACATTACACAAGATTAATGGTGATTAAAAATGTAAATGATCACAAAATTAGTCTCCTGATATTTCAAGATTTCACCCTTGACACTTCCTAAGAGTACCACTTCGTCTTTCAAATGTCTTTCTTGTTGTCATTGATTAAAATCACTTTGAATGCTCTTTAGTTACCCAGAGACCCTTGCGTGGCCTTCTGTGACTAAAGCAGCATATGAAAGAGATGTGCCCGTTGGATCTAATGTGCGATCTAACGCTAAAGGGAAAATAAGAAATTTGGGTTTTGTTCATTTTAGCAAGAACTCAATACTTGTATGGCTCTGATGGTGCCTCAAATACGGTAGATTCAGAGCCCCAGGCCCTGTCTGTTTCAGGAAGCCTAATGACATGCGATGTGCCGTCCTTCATAGTTTTATTCTGTCTGTTTATGTTCAGTGATCTTAAATCTTTTTCAAGCTGTCTGCAAGGTTGATGTAATTTTGCTGCAATATATAAATTACACAAACAAGCCGTCTGCATTTCTGTAGCTGTTACTCCTGACAGAACCAACAGTGACTGTCAACCAAACAATGATGTACTGCAGATGAAAGTCTACAGAATGCTACATTACAAATACTGTGATCAGTTTGTTTTAAGTAATGAGTGTTTCTTGTTAAAATAAACGAGCATTGCATTCAAAAAGTATAACTAACAGGTATTGTATTGGTTGGAAATATATATCACGCACGATAAAAATAACAAGGCACAAGCCCATACAGATTAAATGCCACTCGCATTATCTTAATGCCATCTGCTTATGCCACCCAGGGGATTTTTATGTAATGAGTTTGGGCTGGGTTAGGTGGGGTTTTTCTTGTTCTGTCACAATGGTGACAACTCGCTTCACACAGCGTGAGAGGGAGAGAAGCATGAGCTCAGATCCACTTCTCATGGGGAATGAGGTGAAGAGGATGTTCTTAAATAAAGGATTTTCTCAAGAGGAAAAGGTCTGTTCAGAAGTTATGAAAGGGAAATATTCAGCTCAGTTGAAAATGAAGACAACCAAAGCAATAAAAATCACCATTCAAAGTTCAGGTTTAGCACCTGTGTTGAGTGTTTTAACTTTCAAGAGAGGTTGTTGATAGCTGAATGAATATTAATGTAATAAAAGGTTATAGAAAAACTAAAACAAAAATAGAGATGCACTGATAATACATTTCTGAACTAATAAAGATGTTGATCGTTTAGTAGAATTTTTTTTACAGATTAAGGGGCGATACGTTGGTGCATCCTAAAAAAAACCCTGTTCTTTTTAAGTATTATGAACTGAAAAAAAAACATTTTTATTGAATGAGTTAGGACAGCTCAAGCTTCAGGAGAAGAAAATATTAGTTTGGATACAAACTTTTAAACGAATATTCATTTTTTTTGTTCTTTTCACCAGCGCATTTTTGCTGAGAAAGGGCCCTTTCTACATTTTTTAGGAACGTTTTATATGATATGTAAAGTATCTACTGTACTGTAAAACCGTTCCATCTTATTGCCTGCCACTGCTGTAGGGTGCTCGGAGACTTAAAGTAACTTCAACACACACTAGCTGAAACTGAATACAAACTTACAGCAGACCATTTAATAAGTTCAGAACTTCTGCAGAAAACTTGCTTGTTTTCCTTACTTTCCTTAAACTACCAATCTATTATTTGTGTTTCAAAATCACTCATATTTTATTCCATTTGATTCAATTTAAAAAGAACATGCTCACATTCATGACAAATATCTTCATTTACAGGAACAATACGAATGTAAAATCGACACAGTATTTCAGAGTGTACAGCTGAACAAACAAGCTGTTTAACAACATTTTGTGCAGTGACCATTAGATGTTACCATTGGCATGCTTCTTATCAGTCCTGTACAGATGTTGCTAAGCTATGTCTCTAGATCTGTGGAGTCAGTAAATGTTAAAGGATTTGTTCTTTACACTTCAATGTACAGTATTTCCTCCTCCTACTAAAAGTTCTATGCATTTTGACTGTATATTGTATATGCATATAATGTATATATATATCATAGAACCCATATTTATTGGGTCCTTCGTGTCCTTTATGATGGCTGTATTAGTCTTGTTTGACACAAGTTGCGCCAATTTTATTTCTGTATTTAGATACACTTCAACTGAATATCCACTGAAAAAAATTGGGGCATAGCTTGTGTTTTCCATTGCAATTTGATAGGATTTGAAAACAGGCATTGCATTTTGAAATTTAATTAGAAGCTGGCAGTTGTAGGGGCGGAGTCAGCGGATGCCCTGCCCTTGCAATCTCGCTGACATCATCAGATTTCAGATTTTGATTGACACACATTTATAATTTAATTGGCACTTTATCAAACATAAATTGTAAATCATATGATGTTACTTTAACATTTTGTTAAGCCTTCCTTCTCATTAGAACTACATAGTGTGCTTGTCTTTTCTTATAGAGTGTATTTTCTTTTCTTGCTACCTTTCAAGATCAAATTGTCTCAGCATAGGATGTTCCTTGAGCTTCCTCCATCCTTGTGCAATAGACAAGGTTGATAGACCCATCATGATGACAGACCTTTGATCAGTGTCTGGGTCACAGATTTAAGAACAGAAGAGCGAGGAAATGAGGATGCACACATTAGGAAACGAAAGGTCCCCTCAAACATCCTTGCTGGCCAGTCTAATTCCGACCCAATCTCACTGCAATTCTTAACTATTTACAAGAATTTGTACATTTAAGTACACTATAGTATAATGAGGTGGGGTCTGCTTTTGCAGATGGTGAGGTTTTGGGGACGGGCTTTAATTTTCCTGGTGTTGTATGATTTTTGATGACATATTGGCCCCTGGAAACCAAATTCGCTTTGATATATGTCTTCATCTGTGTATTGGATTATTCATAAAGATGAAAAAAGGTTTCACAATACAAAATATGTCAACTGTTAGATATAATTGACAATTCTGGATAATTCTATTCATTGCAAAATATGTCAACTGTTAGATATAATTGACAATTCTGGATAATTTCTATTCATTGAAGTACACAAGCAGTTTGATGCCTGTTGATATTGCATGTTGAAGTATCCATAACGGTGGTGACCATACTGTGAAAGTAATAACTATTATTATGGTTCAAAGAAGCTAAGAAAATTATCATCAGCGCCTGAAATCAATATGGAAGCTTGAGAACCTTTCACATACATTATGACCAGTTTATAAACTTTAAATACTACAGCTGAGTTTTTTCTTTCTTTATTTCACAGATGATGAATTTTAATCAAGTCTTTACAACCTGTAAAATTTGGATATAACAGTCAATAAAAAGGCTTTATTATGATAAGTAGAGTAAAAAGAATGCTGTCCATGGTCCTGAAAACCTTTTTATTCATTTCCATGTCATTAAAACCTGTATACAGTATGACTTTTATTTCAGAAACACAAAGTTTGTTAATTTGATCTGCTTTTGTGATTTGCGGTAAAGATTGTCATAAGGTTTTGAATAATGGGTGGAAAGAGAGTAAATAAAGAAATACTGTTCAAATTGTAGTTCTTGTTTCTGAATGATCTGAAATTTCCTTCTGTTTCAACATTGTTTTGTTTAGGACTTAATAACACAAATATATTTGCAAAAAAATCAAACATACTGTATACTGCCATTTGATCTTTACAGTACAGTTTACTGGTCATTATCTATTTGACCAACTAAAACCAACAACTTAACAATTTAAGAGGAATTTTCAGAACCGCGTCAAGTTTTACTCCACAATCACAAGTCATCGAACCAGTAAAGAATAAATCATTATCCTACAATTTAAGAGACTGTTTTACCACAGGCCTCATTATTTTGTGTTAAACAAGCAAACAGTGATGCAGAGCTGAGTGGATCTGAATGAATCATAAAGCAGCGCTGCTAAAATTCCTTTCTTCTTTTCTTAATGTTTAATTTCAGGTCTCCTGGGCTGGTATGACGAATACCATTGGCTGAAAGTAGAAATCACATGGGGAAACATGCCTGTGTTTGTGTACACATGAGAGTGATGCACATCTGTTTATATCAATATTCAAACTCCCTTACAAGTAAATCTTCATGATGGACTCTTATCTAATCATCATAAATGATCTCGCTCTGCATGTGTTATGTCCTGGTGCAAATAATGTATGAATAAAAATAGTCCATCGCCCAAAACAATTTAAAACACAATTGATTCTTTAAGAATCACTGCTGCTAGCTTACCGTCTCATGAAACAACCTAGAAGGAGTTTAATGGATTACTTGGAATTATTAAAAGTAGACCACTACCTCTGGATACACAGCGTTACACATGCATGCTGCATGGAGTGGATGGAGGATAAGTTATGTATAGCTATAGGCTGGTGCTCTGAAAATATTTCCCTTTGTGTTGGCATTTGGTCCTTAAGTTTATTTTGTGTTGCAATGGTCAAAATGTTATCCAAAGTTTATCCATCAGAATCAACATTTCTAAAATAAGTCATTCTGGACACAATATATTTGTTCAAATGTACTCAGAACAAAGTGTGTAAGAAACTTAGAAGATATCATTGTGTAGAGTGGTTATTTTTATGCCTTTGGCTATTTTTACTTCTTCTTATAGGAACATGATGATATTTTAACAACAATAGTATTATATATAGTGTAAATAGTGTATATACTATAACCAAATGGCCTGAAAATCCTATTGATCAGTGGGAGGATTGGAGTAATAAGAGGTCCTCCAGGTTTTCATGGCTTATCCAGTTTCATCATTTTTTCTTTAACATGGGTAAAGGGGGTCGTGCATACCAATTTAGTCTATAAGTATTTTTGTACAAGTAATAGAATTGCTGGAGACGAGCTTCTACGGAAGCCATTAGCGCTGGATATGGATATACAGGGTGAGATGATCTCTTACAGACATAAATCCTTTAAAATCTTGCAGGTGAAAGGTCAGAATATCATCATTCTTTTTGGCAATTTTGTACCGGTGGAATGCATGAAAAAGTGGATTATGATGGAAAGGTGATCTCTCACAAACACTACTTTGGATTTATTTTACTGCATGCTCAGCTGTTGTTTTAAGAGGTAAAGTTTTGGAATTTGAAGAATTATTGTGAAATTTGAACAGTCGTGTTTTGCATTCCAAAGCAGATTCTACTGTATATTCATATTGCTGTTGAAGTTTAGATTGTTGGAGCTTGTTTGTTTTAAACACGTTTGGTGTATTTTCCGAGGATCTTGTGTGTTTGTTTTGACACTGTAGTAAATATTCTGTTCATCTGTTCAGCTGCCCATCAAACACTATCACTGGATATGCTGCACATGCACAATATGCTGTTAGGATTTAATGTTATTCATTTACCTGATGCCCTTAGATCACCCACATGCAGTATGGCATCAGATGATAATGTTTGAGAATAACAAAAGGAAATATATTGTGGATTAGTTGAACCATGTTTATGTTAATGCATGAATGCTGTTCTCTATGTACTTGCTAATAAAAAAGTACACTGAAGTTTAAAGGTCTGAACACACTCATGCAGATGTCCACATATTAAGATTCTAGTAATCTATATTAATTTTTGAAAGAAATGGGGAAATATCAAAAATCTCAAGCAATCACAATGATTTATCATACAATAATACTAAACATGTTAATGAAAAAAAGTACTTGTTTTTTATAAATACTCGAGTTTTCCCATATAAGCACATTTTCTAGATTTATGTAAAGGTTTATTAAAAAAATTTGACATTGCAAAATTGTCCTTCTTAGAATTTCCTGGATCTGAAGAAGCAATGCATTATTTCTCTGCTTCGTCAGAGAATGGATTGTGCAACCTCTTCTATATCCATTTAGTCTGTTTGAAAATGTTTTGCTTTTGTAGGTCAGGTTGTTAAAACTGACAAACCAAACTGTCATGCAATTCAAAAGCTATCAATGTTGTCTTAAATCAAATATATATATGGAATCTTGCAAGAGTACAATAAGATCCCGTGAGAGTTAAACGGTTTCCAACTGCACGAGTCCGAGATACTGCAGGGTGATCTATGCATCTAACCATACAGTGAAATACAACGTTAAGAGAAAATTGCAAGCTCGAAAGCCACATCCATCTTCATTTTTTCAATTATAATGTCAATAAATACTGGTAAACATGCTTAATAGACAGTAAACCTCTGTTTTAAAGATTACTGTTCAGAATAGAAACAGTACGCCAAAAACTAGGAGCTGTATCGCTTGTCCAATATAGATATAATTGAGAAGCCACAGACGCACATAAACACAGCACTTGATGGTCAAATGCAATTAAATTGGAGCGTTAAATTGTTGAGTTTCACCAGAATCCCATTTCCAAGCTTAATTTAACAATTTCAATGATCAGACTTTAAACAGAGCAAACTGTTAAATTGAAAGGGACAGTAAGACGGTCCCAATATAGTGTATGTAATTTCTTCATTGTCCAGAATGACTGCAATAATAAATGACATACGAATGACCACAAGAGTAAGAAAACAATTGGTTTTCTTCAACACAAAGCATTATTTCTATTCACAGGACAGCTCAGGATAATATCACTCATGGGTCATTGCCAACTGTGGCACATAAATGAGTTGATGGATTTACTCTTGAACATGTTTATCAATAGAAGACAAATTCAAAGCTATTAGGGATGTTTTGTCATTTTCTAATGCATTAAGTGTCTCATGAAATCACAATTTATTTTAATAAATACAGGTGATATTAATGTATAATAGTAACTGTGCTCTTCCTTGTACATATATTTATGATACCCATGTGGGATGCAGGTTTGAGACACATTCTGATTGTTCTTTTCCTTCCACAAAAATAGTCACTCTGACAGAGAAGCTGTCAAATAAACAGGCCAAACACAAGAAGCAGGTTGCCAAGCTTTGACAGCCAGCTGACAGTTTGTTGCTAGAAGTTATGTAAAGTAGATTTAAAGATGACCTGTATAAAGTATCATAAGTCTTTCTGATAATTAATTGAAAGGATGGTTCACCCATACATAAAAAAATCTATCAACGTTTCCTTGACACTTTGTAATTGAATCTGTATTTGTTTCTTTCTTTTGCAGGACCCAAAGAATACAATTTAAAAGAATGGAATATTGACATGCATTGGTTTTGTGTACAATAGAAGTGAATGGGTACCATTGCTTTTTTGTGATGTTCTTCAAAATATCTTTTTCTGTGCTTTACATATACTTGACTTTTACTTAAGTATATACAAATAATATTTAAGCAGACTTCTATTTCATAAGGGATAAGGGATCATTTATCACCCCAGAGTAACTTAGTTGTAGTAAATTTTTTATACTATGTGTGTGTGTACATTCATTGTTAAGACAATTTAAATGTCTTAAATTCTGTTAAGCCAACACACGACAGTGGCCACTACTTTTACATTTTAACTAGGCCTTTTGCAGATGCTCCTATACCAGGCAATTCACTAACCGCGTTTAAGATTCACATTTGGGCCATTTTCAACAGATGGTGAGCATGTAATTCAGAGCGTTCCATACTGGAAACGAGGAGGAATTGCTTCTTGTGAAAATAGCAATAAGTTCTAATTAATACCAATAAAGCTGAGCCACAAACGATAAAAGCCATTGTAAATAAACTAGTATTGTTAAAAAGAGTTAAAATCAAGAAAGGTGAAATATTTGGAGAGTTTGTTCCATTAGCTTGGCTGGCATATGCCTCCATGGCGAAAGGCAATCTGCATGGTGCCAGCATTCTTCACGGTCACTCAGTCTTGGGCACAGAAGGTTTTGAGCCAATCACCTGAGCCATAAATAGTGTTGTGAGTCACTGGATAAATGTGTCATGACAACGCTGAAAAATACATCTGAAAAAACATGCACACTTCCTTTATAAGAACATTTATTGATCGGGTTTCCAGAGTGCTTGGTGCTTTACGGTTTTCAAGCACGTATGCAGGGCGCATGCCAATGAATCGCATCAAACAAATTACCGCAACATTGTTTACAGTTTTGCTGTTTACTGCGTTATTTGAATTCCTGTTTTTCCCATGAGTTATGTGGTGAAAACACAGAGCGCATTAATGTCTTACAATCAAGTTGTTTTGTGTATGGAATATTGAGGATGGGGAAAATGCATGCAGGGTAGAAAATGCTGAATTACAACTCCATGTATGCACCAGTTTTACTGTTTGGCCTAAGTCGGTCTGGTGTCTGGTGGGTTGAACTGACCATTTATTGATTTATTATATATATTTTTTTCCATTGGAGCCTCTAGCGTCACAATAAAGCTTTTTTCTAAGACAGCAGACCAGGGAAGTTCAATGTTATAATACAAGGACATACTTCACTAAAATCCATTCAGGTTACGCTCATGTTCCCACATCTCTGGTGAACCAGAGGACACTTCTTGACATCTGGGAAATGAAAGTCTTTAGACAGACCAGCCTCCCATTACGACATTACATTGCTATCACATAATATATATATATATATATATATATATATATATATATATATATATATATATATATATATATATATGTATATATATATATATATATATATGTATATATATATATATATATATATATATATATATATATATATATATATATATATATATATATGTATATATATATATATTTTTTTTAACCAGAGAAGGTAAACTCCTTCAGTTATAATATTCCACACATCAGATTTTTATATTGCTTGAAGTGCAAAGAGTTCTTAGATTTTGGTAGCAGTTGTTGGTAAATAAAAAATGGTTGTCATTGTGGGATGTACAAACTGATATTGGGCAGCAGGGGGCGAATGGAGATAAACTGTATGATAAATTTGTATTTTGGGAGGAAAAAGGGGTTGGGGAGAGAGAGAGAGAGAGAGAGAGAGAGAGAGAGAGAGAGAGAGAGAGAGAGAGAGAGAGAGAGAGAGAGACTTGGATGTATAAAATGTGATACCTTTCTCAAAATGACGTCTAAGATTAACAAATCTTAATTTTTTCATTATTTCTATATTAAAATAATAAAATAATTTACGGCGAGCCATCATGAATATGTATTCAGAAACAGCAACTGTGCGGACAAATTAAAACCCACTGAAATGAAGAATAAATCTGATTTGCATTGTTAATGTGGCAAGATTGAGATCTGAGAACAGGAAATCGGAATATGTGTGTGTATAAATTAGTCTCTGTGTATTTACCTAACTAGATTCTTTTGGCTAACCTAATATTTCATTAAAAAAAAAACTCTCATTCTTGCATTATTCAACACTGAAGATTCATCTTTATTGAAAAAATAAAAAAATGATTTAAAAGAAAAGAAAAACTATTTCAATCGATAGAGCAATGATGCAATTTCTTACATACAAGAATGAACAGAAATGTCATTTCTCGATTTGGAAAATGCACGTTAAAGTTTATGTCAAGGGGCTGTCATACAGAACCATGAAGAGTCAGTTGTACTCATAACACCATTTTGCACAGTTGCCTTTTGTGCAGACGTGACCGGAGAAGGTTTGCCTTCAATGTGCCGTCTTCAGTGAATATTTCATCAAGTCACACGTACCTTACAGTCTGCAATAAGTCAAAATGACAGCATAAAGTATCATACATTGTAATTACTGTGCAAAACATACTTCAATTCACTTAAGCGCTAGTGTACAAAATATGGTGCCGCTTAAAAGAATTTCATCTTTTTAATTTCAAATTGACACATCAGCAGCTGACAAGCTAAGGGACAGTTTATATATCTGCTGCCAAACCTGGATTTGAATGGGTCTGCAGTTTATAGATCAGTTCAGTTTATAGATGTGGCAGAGCTGAAAAAATGCCTTTAAAATGGACACTGTTCAAACTATAATAGAATTTCTATAGAATAGAAATGAGTACAGTATAAAAAGATCTTCCATAAACAATTCTATCTTAATTTCCCAATCTTTTCGGTTTAGGATGACATGAATGCCAACATGTTTTTGGGTAAGGTTTTGCTTTAAAGTGATGGTTCACCCAAAAATGAAAATTCTGTCTTAATTTCCCTTTGTCATGTTCCAACCAGAAAGGATATTTTAAAGAATGTCTGCAACTAGTGCCCATTCACTTGCATTGGTTTTATGTTCCTAAAATGCGTGTCAATGAATGGTACCGCTGTTTGGTTACCTTCATTCTTCAAAATATCTCCTTTTGTGTTCTAGAGAAGAAGAACAGTGATACACATTTAAAATGTGAGAGAGGGAGAAATTTTTATTTTCAGATCACTTTAGATGCAAAACATTTTTGGCAACTGAAATATGCACAGTGAATAAAGTTATTTTGTATTTATTATAAATCCCTTTAGATTTTTCACATGAGAATGGTGGTGGTTGAGAACAGTAAAAAACGAAAGCTGTTCAAGCAGCTGTTAACCGATGAGGTCATTGCTTCTGTCAGGGAAAGAGTCTAAAAAGATCAAGCAAGACTCTTCTCATTCTGCCGTCACGGTGCTTCTCCGCCAAAGGCTCACCTTTACCCCACCTGACCTCAGGTTAGGAGTGCTGGTGAACACAACATTTTGGATGAATGCAAGAGTCACAAGCACGGATTTCTGATAGCAAAAGAAATTGTGAGTCTTAAAATGTTTGAAAGTGGCACAAGACAGAAAGGAAGAGTCCGCATCTTGAACCATACATCAGAGCCATTCCTATAATAGATCTATAAAACTCAGCAGACCATTCTTTTGTTTTTACAACATATACCAGGATTTGGATTGAAATTGGCAGACAGCATCATCAAGGGCATTTCAATCTTCGAGATACAACTGTGACAGATCTTTCAAATGTTATCAAACCCCAGAGTTGTCTAGTCTTCATGGCTTGACTCTTCATAAACACCACCAACATGCACAACTGTGTAAATGGGGGTCCGAAAAAAACAAACAAACAAACAAACAAACAAACAAACATCGGAAACAAACAAACAACTTCACCAACGATTCATTTGTTAATTCTTCTTTCTTACCACATTTGGATGTTAATTCACAGAAATAGCATGTCCCGATTCGCGGGTAGAGCATTGACCGAATGTGACCGCTCCCTCCATTTAGAAAGCAGCAGTTTATAAAAACAAAAGAAATCACAGAAGCGCCTCAGAAGTGTTACTTGTTCCTGCTCTGTGTTTTTAGGACTCGCCGCTTTCCATTGAAAAAGGCCATGTTTTGTGCATCTCAGATGGTTTGTAATATAACGTGCTCCATTCACTTAGCTTATCTCGCTTGGAACCGAAATGAATTATACCAGATTCAACGTTACTGAGGCACAGAACAGAAAGGAAAGCAGATCGCTCCACAAACTGTCAGACACACCAATTTCTTCCAAGCCATGTCTTGGAGGCAGTGCTTGACCGTCTGTTACCTCATGCCTGGATGCAATGTTCATTTCGAAGTTCGTCTGATTGTAATCCATGATCTGCTCGCTCTGTTTTTAGGGCAGATGGAGCCATGGTCCTTGGCAGGGTAGAGGACGGTGACCGGGTTGGTGATAGTAAACACAGCTGCTGCAGGTGCAGAACACAAGATTGTGTGTTGGACGACATTAGCTCGGCTGGAATTGTAAGTGAAAAACAACCGTTTCGATTGTTTTCCGAAACGTACTTTTTTGAACCAAGCGTCGAGTCTAAAAGTGGAGGAGCCCATACATAAAAACGTTTCTCATTCCCATTTTCCTTTTTTTGTACTTGATCACCAGTTTGAATTCATATATTTATATCCATTTATATATATTTATGTATATTTTATACAGTTAAAAACACCATGGAGATGACAGACTATTTGGTTTTCTTTTTCTAATAGAAGTGTCTCCTTAAATAAATGCATATAAATAAATAATCTTCTCAAGACTGTCAGTCTCCCACAAGTGCAGCGGGACCTCTGAAACTGAATGGTAGATTCGGTGATTCATCCCGATTTGGCAGAGCACTCGGGTGACACTTCCCCAAGACACTGGGATGTTTGTGGTTAGTCCTATCGAAACAACCCAAGGCCTCTCATTGGCCAAGCTTTGCGGCATCTTTGTGTGTGTCTCTTGGGCTCACTAACTGAGTCTCTGTGGGACCAAAAGAGACCACTCCCCCTTGTACCCCACCGTTTGCTAAAAGGATGCACACAGTCTCTTTGGCCCCCTGTGGGACGGAGCCAACACTGTCCTCCTGCTTCCTCTGGGCGTACGCTAGTGCTCTGAGCTGTTCCTGAGCCTCGTCTAGCAGAGAGGCCACTTCCTCTTGTCGTCCGGCCGCTCGATTGGAAATCGTTACGTCGGGCCGTTGATTGATGGTAGGGCCGTCCGAAGTGCTTTCTGGGGGTGCTGAACTGCGGCTGTTTCCGTTAGTTGGTTCCGTTTGCATACAGGAGTCCTCGTCCTGGTAGGAGTGGACGGAAGGGATGATGGGTATGGAGCACGGCCGGTAGGAGGCCAGGGGATTTTGGATGGGGGGGCCGGGCCTGAGGCTCCTAGTAGACCTGTAGTCTAAATGGCTGCTCCATGATTTGGAGGACTTTGAGGCTTGCATATTATAAAATGAATCCTGATGTAGATCATTGGATGGGCCTAAAATGTTCCTGCAAAGAGAAGAAAAACAAGTGTGATTGACAGAGTTTAATGTGCAGTTTTGCTACAGTATGTTGAAAATTAGGTATAAGTAGTAAGTATAGACTTAAATATTGAGATGAATTTGAGTCTGCCATCACAGCAAGAAAATGACATTTATTCTTTGGTTATTTGGACAGTTTAAAGCAAATTCACAATGCTCAAAGTGGACAGCATAAGCAGATAGTTGGTCCAAAAATGAATTTAGTCATAAATAACTTACTCTTATCTAAACTGTATAGTTTTCTGTTTGGTTGAATACAGAAAAGGATAGTTGGGTGAATGCTTGTAACCAAAGTTTTTCTTAAAACGTAAGATGTTTAAAAGTCATCTTCCAACTATGGTCGTTAGTAAGGTCCAAGAACTATTTCGCTACGAGCACTTTCCTAAATATCTTTCCTCTGTATTTATTAGAACATGAATATGTGGAAACAATTCAAAAGTGAGTAAAAAATATTATTCTTTATTTTTGGTTTCCCTTAAGTCTGACGTCACACAGCAGCATGTACAGTATACACCGCCAAGGTTTGCACCTTAATTTAATGTAAGGTAAAAGCATCTGCAAAATGCATGAATATAAATTCCCACTTCCTTAACTCAACTGAAGTGGCACCTCAAAGTGTAAATGGACTTTTTCAAATATTCAGTCTTTAGTTACATCACAGCCATGAACTCACATATTTTGGCAGTAGGTGGCAAACAATATTTCCATTTAAGCCAGATTTGATTGGACGCCTGATTGTTTCCCGATGAGTTTTTAGGACCGCATTAGCATACAAGCACATTGGATGATTTAAAATGTAACAGACACAAACGAAAAGCCCCGAAACTTTCTGATTTGATGTTTTGATTACACTGAAAATGCACTTTACACGCTGCATTTCCTTGCAGTCCTAATGAGGTATAGAAAACAAAACAAGAAATCTGTCGAGCTTATTAAGTCTGAACAGAATCAAACAATTACTGCACACTTCTCAGGTTATTAGTAATTTATTTCTGCAGTTTATCTACAACCCCAAAGGCTTTTCTGACTCATAATCATTTCCTTCAGCTGGGTTTTAGCTGCATTCCTGATTTGCAACTGTGCGCCGCAGTCATTCTTAAGTGAATCTTTTGAAGATTTGCGTGCAGAATGCTTTCAAAACGGATGAAAGCCCAAGTTTCATCCGAACAGACCTTTGGTAAACTAATCTCTCAATTTTGGAGCAATCAGCATTGTTCCCTTGACTCATTATCTTTGTGTAATAATGCATAATCCCTGACAAAGAATGGCTTTTTTCATGACATCAATATTTAACCAAGCACTGCTATTTTCTGATAATGACAGACTCAGAGTTAAGCCTCAATCTGGGGAGGCAAATTGTCTGATTCCCTTTTCTATATTACAATAAATTGGATGAAAATGAAGTAATTTGATAGGATCACCTACTCTAGTAACGAAACATCCTTAAAAAAGGAAGGATTATGTTTCATGTCATTATCGGCCTTTCGACCATGCCATGTCATCTAATTAATATTCATGAGCCAAACTGATAAGGTTTCCGATATGTGGCTCCGTCCATTTTTTCGCTCGCTTGCAGACAGAAATATAACATTTCAGCAGAAAACACAAAGACTTCTTTTGACCGCTGATGTCAGAGTACAGGGTCAGAAATGCATCTGTTTTAATGAACTCGGCTGAGCACATCTCTCTGTGACCCTTCCTTTGTCTCTAACGGTACATGGAGGGAAGACTATCGCTTTCCATCCCTGAAAGTCAGAGATCATTTTCCTGCATTTAAATTGACGGTGTAGTTGCTGCTGGTCATCTTCTTACAAGCTTAATGACTGTTTCTTATGACGAAAGGCAACATAACTTTAAGGTGTAGTGGTTTCATTAACATATAAAGGAAGTTTAGTGTCCTGGTGTGCAAAAGAGGATTTATAACCCTATTTGCTGTTACTCTGTTATGGAAGTATCCCATAATGGTTTTATACATGCAAGCTTTTTTTCTGAAATGATAAGGGTAAATGAAAAAGAGCAAGGGTCGAATATTCTGAGGGTTTGTTCAAAGAGGTCGAGTTGAAGAAACAGCTTGGCCTCGCTGAAGACACTTTAATAAGAAAATACTCAAAAATGAATTGATGAACACTGTTAAAAATATTTCATGTGGCTTAGCGGACATCACAAAAATAAGCAGTCTTATTAACTTTAAAAACATGAAATAGATATTTTCACTTGAAAATATGAAATTAATTAAGTAAAAATCCGACAGTTTATTTCTCAAAAATGTAAAAAGCATTAATTTTATTTATTGAAAAAAGAGATTTAATTACCAAATATTATTTGTTTTTTGTATTTTGTTATATTGTTGGTGAATTCTAACAGAACAACAGAGAAAAGTTCTTTAGAATGAAATCAAGGTAATAAAAACAGAAAGTCAACAAACTTTACTCAGACTAAAAGTTTTCCAAAACCATTTGAATGTCTGATAAAATCAAACGCATGAAATCTCTAGTCTGTACCTGCTTTAAATCTCATTTAAACTGGATTTTTGTTGGAAAAGCATATCAGATAGCCAGATCAGATTTTAGGTAGTTTGACGTTATTTGAGCCGTTACTCTGATGTCACACAAAGTGCTGTTGTGTCTGGAGCTTAGTGTTGATGGCGAATAGATGTAGAAGTGAAGGAATAGGTATACGGCATTTGCAGGAAATACAATAATGCATCTGTTGCTTATTCTGTCATGCACTTTAAGATCTTTAGGCATCTACACTGCTAAAAATAATGCGTGTGACTTAGTAAATATAAAAAATAAACAGTTAGATGAACTCAATAAAATCTTTTTAACATTTAATACATTTTTTTAGCAAATGTTAAACAAATTGGTAAAAAAAATGTAACAAATATTTATGTAATGATAAAAAATATATATATAATTGTAATATGCACCTGATCTTTTTGTGAATTCTAATAGATTTTTTTTTGTAAATTAGATTTACAGTCTTTTACTTTGCAAATAAAAAAGATCTACATTCACTTAAGTTCAAAGCTTTAAAATGTACTCTTTTTTTGTATACATTTTTGAAGAAAAATCACAGTACAATGTTTGCGAGTGTAGTGGTGAGGATATGAAATGAAACCAACGCCGTCACTTGACCACTCCCTTCCAAAACACAACGGTGGCTGACACAGGACAACGATTTTTTCACATTTTCTTAAGTAGCTTAAAGTAAATATTTACAAAACATATTTTGCATTATGTCGATGTAGGGTTGCTGTTGAAACACAGTCAACGGATCCTCCTTACCATTCCATATGGCACCTTTAACTTCAACGCCACGATGGCTTTGATATCACAATGCAAAGATTTGAATGACAAATCTGACATTAGTACAGTGTAAACAAAGCCTGAGAATGTCTGTTCTTAAGGAAAGTGTTCACACAACAGCGGGACTTCAACAGTGAATACTCCTACTGAATATGCAACCTTGCCTATATAATTTAATGTAAGGTAAATTCAGCTCAAGGGAATAGAGACAACCCAGAGGAGTCTGACGGGTCCCTTTATCTAAAAATACAGGAAACAAAATCCAAATGCTAAATCTGCTCTCAGCGGAAGGCATTTTAGTTAGATAACAGCAGGGTTTTTGGGGGACGGATGAAATGAGGAAATGGGATGGCCAACATTCTTGTCCCGTTGTCAAAAGACTTCGGTCTCTCCCTCCTTCTGTTGTTCTGTCATCCCTCCCCTGTCTCGTCCCACTCTCTCTTTCTCTTTCCTGTCCCGCATCCCAGCCTGTCTCTATGGTAACGGATCTCTCGCCGGCAGAGGAATATACTTATGCAGGCTGGAAATAGGTCAGTACAGAGACCCCATTGAGGCACCGGTGCAGATTTTAAAGGTGAGGCGGGCTCTTTCTGCACTGCAAAGCTTTCCCGTCTAGAAAACAGCACTTACTGGCCCAGAATAAGCCTGTGGTCCGTGGACTCATCCAGGACAGCCCATTTCATTGATATATCGCTGGCTGTTTAATTGGCTATGACAGTATGGTTTTTATTAGCTGTGCGGTTCGTGGAGAAGACAGCACTCCCCAGTGCCCTTCTGTCTCAATGAGTCATGCCTGCATACAAAACTTCAATAATACAGCTCAGACCAGCTCGCTTGTTGCTCCCGTCGTCAGCACCGAGGCGAAAGCCTACACACATAAACAGAGCACATAAAACTAGGGAGCAATTACAAAACAGACTTTATGACACATATACAACGACATTAAAGATATACTCTGGATAAATCTATTTCGCCACAGATGGTCAAAGCCTTCTTTGTGGCATGGAAGCTTTGTTTTTATACCACTGTAAAAAATATTTCACGTGACTTAGTAAATACCACAAAAATAAACAGGTTTATGTTATATAAAAAGTTAATTTAAGTTGACATATATATTTTTGTTGATTTCTAATAGAAATATTTAATGAGTTAATTAGATATATATTACTTACATATATGTAATGTTTAATCAGTCTATTCACATAATTTCAAAGCTTTTAAATGTATGCGTTTGTTTTAGTTTAAATTGTTTCAGGTAAAAACACTCGAATGTTTTTGAGTACTCTAGAAGTGAACTTTTGAAGTAAAGTTTAATTTTTTGAGGTCTGCAAAAGAAAGAAAGTCTTACAGGTTTAAAATGTCAAAATGGCACAGTTACACACTTTTGACAATTGCGCTTTTCATCCTTCCAAATCTTTCTGGATTTCCTTTATTTAGTAAGTGTATTTCACTGTGTACAGCACGTGCATGTTGGAGATGTACATTTTGAAACCAATTAGGGAATGCCATGACATAAACAGGTGTAAACTGTCATGTCAATGTAAAGTAGCTTTGGTTTCAGTCTTGCATGCAAATCAATGATCAACGTTTCCAGACGTTATACATTGTTTCCTGCCACCTTGACTTCAGCGTAAATACATTTAGACCTCCCCTTGCGCGGCAATTAAAAATCTGCGTAAACACCCTGCGTTTGGTCGAGGCCAAGTGTTCATGCCAGTCAACCTTGGCACCCTTTTCATTCCAAACACCACAGCAATTTTAAAGAGAAAACAAGTAAGAAAAGAAGCTCTATATATTGAAGCTTGGAATAAAGTCTGAAGGCGTACAAGAGGAAGAAAACTTGACAAAAGGAGTATAGTTCAGATTGGTGTAGAAGTAACTACACAAAGACGACAGAAAAGCCAAACACAAAGGTCTTGATGGATGCTGCCACCTTCCAAAGCTCAAAGAGACTCAAACGGTTGCTACCATTCTTAAAGAACACAACTCTTTGCATGTCATTATCATTCTAGAAACGCAGGATGGCATTTATGCAAAGACGTAATCCATTAAGTCAGTAGAGTTTAATCCATTGGGGCAGAGCATTGCGCAAGCTTTTAATAATTAGCATTGAGATCATTGAGCCAGTGATGTCTCTAACCTTCTCACTGACTCCCTCTCTAAGCTGTCTAGTTCCTGTAGATGCTGGTAGGCAGGACCAGAATCTCTTGATCCACCAATGGAAATGAGACATCCTCTAGTTACAGGCGGTGTTCTGCGTGGAACGGACCGAAGACCAGAGCGAATCTTTTGGTCTGGATTGTGAGAAAGGGAACCGCTCCTATAAAAAAAAAAAATCTAATACCAGTTATGCTAATAAATCTTTATTTTATCTGTATGTAATAAATAAACATGACATGCTGTTTAATGCATATGTTTAAGGAAGGACTTTCCCCCATAAATTTAAGAGCATACTTAAAATCTAAAAATGATGATTTTGTCACTAGTTTTTTATTATTTTATTTTCTGTTTTTCAAGCTAAAGACATGTAAATCCATTAAGAGATAATAAACAAATTCAGTTTATTTGAGTTTATAATATGTAATTATCATATATGTTATTTATAGATATTTGTTAATTTTTTGTTCTTTGTAACCTTTCAAAAGTATTTTTCAAAAATAACAAACAAATATATCGTTCGATTTGCAGAAAATGAACACTTAATATTGTAATGTGATGTGTATCACAGTTTTCTCGTGTTGTGTCGTGGGGTTTCAGTCTTTTACATTTTGTTGGATGACTTTCTTGAACTCCTGGGGTTTAATTTTTTTTAAATTTAACTGACATGTTTATTAAATGGAAACATTTAATTTAGTACTTATTCTATACATAGTGTAGCTTTTTTATATTAAATATAATACTCTTATTACTGAGCTGATAGTGCGTGGCTTGAACAATACTAAGATCCTGGGTTTGATTCCAAAACAAACGAATCATAATAATACATTTATTTCGCTATACAGTACAGTTTACTTTATCAACTTTTGATAAAACCATCTGCCAAATGTGTGAATATAAAAGCAAATATCCTCTATAGCTGACGCTATACTCTTTCCTTGTCTCCATCTGGTGTGATAAAAGTTTTACAAAGTTTGCTTCACCGTAGGAACATACTGAGAATCAAAAACACTAATGAAAGCTTTGTATGTGCACTTCCGATGCTAATAAAACCAGAAATATTGATGCCCAACATCAAATAATAGAGCACATTATCCATGAGTCACCTTCCCAAGGAGAGATCCGTGATGATGATCAGCAGACAACAGGAGATGTTGTATATGCCACTGAATAGGGCCACATTAACATAAGAGATTAATCGCCCTATCAGACCACTGGCAGATTTCACAATGTGGTGAAAATAGCCCAAAGATGAATTCGGACTTGGGTTTAGATGGTTTAGACTCAGACAAGGCGATAATTCGCTGCATATTTAAGTCCTTCTTTATGTTGAGACAAGTGCAATCAGTTAGATTGTGCGGTCTTGTGCAGACGTGAGAAATGCGGGTCGAGTGCGGGTGTAGGCTGTTTGCAAACAAATTACAAGTCATTGCAGATAAAATATGATTGCATGAGTGCACTGAGCAACAAACAAAAACTGGGAGTGGAATCAGGACTTAAGATTGACGTTTAGATTGAAGAAAGTCTGAGGATTAGATGAGGCTGAAAGGATTTGTGTCTCTGCCATTGAAGACCCCCCCCCCTACCTCGCCAAAGGCCAAAACACACATTCACATTCACATCCGCATTCACATCTTTTTCTGGCTGTTTCTGGGGTTTTCCGCGCTATTGCCACAAATAAAAACAACAAACTGTTGCTATCAGCAAACATTACATGAATAAAAGCAATATGGTGACTGCATTTCATCGGACTTACAGGGCTGGGCTGTAATGTTAACTTATGGTTTGGTAAGCCTTGTGTCAAATAATACCATTTACATTTAATCTAATGATATGAACATTTAATTGTATATTTATTTCATTGAATAAGCCATGTTTTTATAGGTTGCGCAACTTTATATCATTTAGGTTTATATTTGTATTGGTTCTCCAACTGGGAACCCAAAATAATACTGACCAGACCTACTTAACGCTATTACTTATTACTACTTGATTGGAGAATTCATGGCGTAGTTGTTAGAGGTTTTGACTCCTAACCCTAGGGTTGCGGGTTCAAGTCTCGGGCCGGCAATATCATGACTTAGGTGCCCTTGAGACAGACACCAAACCCGCAACTGCTCCCCGGGTGGCACAGCATAAAAGGCTGCCCACCCCTCCAAGTGTGTTCATGATTGGTGTGTGTGTGTGTGTGTGTGTGCGTGCGTGCGTGCGTGCGTGCACCATACTTGGCTGTATGTCTCTTCACTTTGTTATTTCATTTGCTTGCTATCAAAAATAATCTAGAGGGACTTTGTGGATGGGTCCTGACATTTTGAGCCGCAAAAGTGTGCATGCGTTGTGATATTTGTATTTCATTTCGACCGTAAGTATGTCCATTATGTTATTACTATAGTATACACCACTGTCTAACATACTTCAATCCGATTGGCCGGCATGACACATATTTGTATACTGACTGTTAATCTGTTTTACCAATCCCTTACCTCCCAAAAATAAAAAATTCCAAAATCAATATTTCATGTCCTTTAATTTAGTTGGTAAGTGCCGGGTAATACGCAGGGTAATGTATGCAATTTCTTATCCCATTACATACTATAATGCTCAAACATGGAATCTAAAGGCCATGCTGCAAGGGCATTAAAGATTGTGCTCTATGAAATAGAACTGATAACATTGAAGCACTCTGCTGGTAAATGAAACGACAGTGCCCACAATAAAATGTATCTCCATATATTGCTTCTCGGCCATTCAGGCCATTAAAGAAATGCATATTAATGTTTGTGCTACCAATTATACGTCTTTACCATTCTGTAAATGTATAATAATAACCGGGTGCACTGTATTGTACCCAATGTTACTGGGTGGATGTAATTTAATATCTCTCATCACTGATTTTTGACAGATTGATGGGAGGCATGTGATCTTCATGGTGTGTCATTACAATAATCATTATCATAATTGTGGTGCGTTTAAATAGCTTTAACTATATTACTTTACATAGGAAAGGCTGTCTACATGAATGTGAATTGCAATAAAATATGCCATATGCACTGTAGCTCATGTATGTAGGTGTAAACAGTAGAATGGTGCTTCCAAAACGGTGAGCCGCGGACCGGGGGTGGTCCGTGAATAGACCAAGTCAAAATATTTCTAAATTATTGAAACATTCTATATACACACATTAGGGCTGGTTGTTACATTGATCGTTCTCTTTAACTTCCTCTGTCGTTCCCTGTGATGTTGGTAGTCCTGAACACTATCTTATGCATAATTCACATAAACTTCTTGCAAACTGGATAAATCTGTGCAAAGAAAATCCCCTTTATTAAATATATAACATATACAACTACATCTAAATTCCTCTGTATTCTAATTTTCAGGGGGGCGGAATGGGCGTGGAAATTTTGCTACGTTTGGGAAGCACTGTAGTAGAGCTAAAGTTCCCCTTGTGTACACCGTTACTCTAAAGCAAGTATGAAAATTCTGTCATCAATTCCTAACCTTGTCATTTTAAATCAGCATGACAAAAGAAGATATTTTGAAGAATGTTGGAAACCGAACAATGCATTCATTTGCAGACCACCTTTTTCAAAATATCCTCTTTTGTTTGCAGCATAAGAAATGATGACAGAGTTTTATTTTTGATCAAATTACATCTTTAAAATAAAATTGTCTACGACATGCATAAATATATTTGGCTGGGATGCTTGAGTTTAGGTGTCTTTGCTGTCTTCCGTATAACCATACCTGGGATGTTTTCCTGTTTTGCCCTGTAGATTGGTTGAAGAAGGAGGGCCTTGAGCGAAACTGCACCCTCGAACTGCATCCCCATGTGGTGGGAGAGACCTTGTAGGTTTGTAAAGCTGCATAAAAAACACACAAAGACAAATGTTAAACATTATACTTTCTTCCGTCAGTTATTTCAACATGCCACATTTTTCATATCCAATTGGAAGAATGTATTGAGCCAGACGAGTTCATGCGAGTTTAAGCTCTTCTTTTTTCCCCTTACAATAAGTCACTGGCAGAGGTTCGCTGGTGTTCAGATAATCCAACAGACTTCTATGGAACCTGCAGACAAATCCAATTTAAATTTCACACCTTGAACGACTTTCCTAATAAAACCCAATTTCTACCTCGGGCAGAATGCACACAATGATCTAAATGTCAGAAAGATACTTAATCTCCACCGCTATCCCACCTTCACTCCAGTGTCGAGTGGAGCAGAATCGAAAGGCAATATGCATGCAGAGACCTGATGGTTGACGGGGATGAGAGAAGGGCACTAGAGTCCCTTTAATTGGATAATATAGCACTTTTGGAGCGGTACAGTATGTAAATCCTTATAGAAATCCCAGCAGAACTCTCCTTTAAGCTTGTACAGGCACAATACTGGCAGCATACGTATAGCACAAAAGAATATATTTTCCTTTTATCTCAAAGCTGTACTGATGTGACATGTGTCCGTTCTTACATAAGTCCCAAGAACGAACCTTCCGAGAAATAGCATACACAGAAGGCTTTGTGTTTTATGTTATGCCTTATTTTCACAATATAAAAAATATTTAATCAGGATAATATAGTTCGTGTTCGGATTATATAGATGGATAATATAGATCGCGATGGCAGTTACTGTACTATTGAAAACCTCAGGTGAGTAGGAGGTAAATAGAGAGAAAAAGATTAATAAAGGACCATAAAAGAGAAAAAATAATGTAGATGGAAGAGGTGCAACGGATTGATGGAAATTTAGGAAATAAGTTACTGGCCTAGTTTTGTATATTCCTCAAAAATGCAAATGACAATAAGCAAGTAAATCATTTTCCGGGTGAATATTTAAATATATTCTCAAAGCCATGTTGGGATTAGTTTGATGCCAGTCTTTTTTCACCAAGACATGGTGATGACTCACATCTATTTAACCTATTTTCTTTCATTTAACATTCATTTCCCGGAACAGGTTTAAAAAACACAATTACTGTCTGTGAATGATGAAATGGCTTCTGTTTTCTGAACGAAAGGTCAAAACTTCAGTATAAAGTGTCATTGGGGTATAAAAAAATCCGGAGACCCATCATTACAGTCATTTCGTTTCCCTTAGAAATGCACTTTGGCCAAACTCAAAAGAAGCTGTTTAGGGAATCAAAAGTGATTTCATCCAAAACCTTTTGAGAGCCTATTCGCCAGATCTCAGAAGATGCACTTGATTTCGTATATCAAGCGAAGACTGGGTGAATCTTGGCAGAACGGCAAAAAATGTTGTCATCATTCATTCACTCTCTTGTCATTTTACATCTGAATGACTTCCTTAGTAAAAAACAATTAATTTAAAGATTTCATACTAAGTGTAATTTTTATGTATTACTGACATGAATTACTGATATAACATTATAATATAACTTACATTGGAGTACTACTTATACACAATGCATGTTTCTTAACATTAAGCCTATGTTTGAATCAAACGTGTTTTTGTCACTTTTGAGAGGATTTTATGATTTTTTTATGATATTTATTCAGTGTCAGAAGTGTTCCTGAAGAATCCTCACAATATTTCAACTTAAGCACAATCAAATTCACTTAAATGTATGTTAAGTTTCCCTTTGTTTAGTATTTTTCACATATTTATTACTGAATTATTTGTTAAAATGTAGACTTCAAGCATACCAATTTAATACACCACAAATGATCGCCGTGTATTTTTATGAAGAACATCAATGTAAATGGATATGCAGTACACTTAGCATAAAATGTATTTTATATTCGTTTTTATATATTTATTTTCACATTTATTTACACTGCAGATCAAAAAAAGATATTTGGAAAGATGTTGGTAACCCAGTAACTTCTATTGTCTTGACTCAAAACAATGCCAGTGAATAAATCAACTTTCCCTTCAAAACTACAGTACACACAACATATATTTTGTCCTTACTCTATTTGCTTAATTTAAAATGCATCGCCCTAGAAAGTACTGAAATAAGCAGAATACGAAATTAACAAAACTTGCCAGAAATGAACAGGTAATACCCAGGTTCCATTTTTTTTAAGAAAGACATTATAATGCCGGATGTGAATTGACTTACTATCAATTGCAGCGATTAAGATTCTATAAGTGTGTTCCTACCAGTGTGACACACTTTACTCTATGTGTTACAGCTACTTTACTTTGGGTTAAAAAAACTTTGGGTTAATATGTGATGGACTTCACCGTGAACATTTTCTTTGAATCTCTAAATGCTGATTCCTTTAGGAGGTCTTAGTCAGAATAACACGCCAGGCCGCATTTGATCATGTGCTTGACGTGTCCCAAGCTGTATGGTAATTGCTTTACGTGCATCTTAAGATTTTCAGCGATGAATGTTATGTGACAGGGTTGTGAATTGAAAGCTCTGAATTTCTTGCCGACCGTCATGTTAGCTGCACGTCAGTGCTTTTAAGCTGAATATCATTTATAGAAATCAACATCTTTGTGGTTCGTGCAGGGGCGAGGAAAGATGAAAACAATACACTTCATTCATCTGCATGAAGAAAATGTCAACAGACCTCATGTTACTTCTGTATTATTAAATGTTGTTTACAGGCCGTGGGCTTAATTTATAATGAAACGCACATCTTGCTAGGGGCTCCCAAAGATGTATAAATTATTCCTAACTTTGAAAGGTAATGAAATAAAATGTTAGATCGATGAACGCATAAGTTTGACCGTTTTGTGTGTCATGCCACACATTGTCTTTCTTTTGAAACCCTCGTTGCAACATTGAAGTTCTCAGATGCTCGTCTGACTATTTTTGATTGCTTTGGCTGGCATTTGCATGTCCCCTGACAGTGTATGATTGCTGTAGCGATTAAACATCTCACCGGGTTTGAGTGACATTCAAATTACCACCCTGTTTGCCATGTAAATAGCCTGTATCGGCTTATCTGTGATGGATCCGCCGGCTGAAAACATTGAGAAAGAAAGAAATATGAACAAATCCCACAGTGGGATCCAGGAAAAATAATGGAGCGTCTACCGTCATCACTGGCACGCAGGGCTTTGAGACGAAACTGCAGAAACCGCATGGAGTAATCACAAACCCGGATGATGGATTAGCTTTGACTGCCATTATTAGTATGTCTGTCTTCGTTCATAGATTTACACATCTTGAAAAGCGTTGAAGGGTGTGAGGTGTCAGGCGTTCTTGGTTTTAACCACACACCTATAGCTATCTCAACACTAGATATACTGTTTATTTTAAGATAACCAGTATATTAACGGAAAGTAAATGCCACTTTATGGACCCAAATACATGTTAATACAAGGGGAGAAGTTTCCAAAGGTGCTTACCTTCTGCGGAGGCCTAAGGCAGGGCTTGAGGACCAGACTGGCAGAGTCAAGGTTGTAGTTTTTCTGAATGCGGCTTTCTTTCAAGTGAGCCTGAAGCTTTTCTCTCCTCCTCCTGCATGAAGCAACATAATGTGATTTGTATACATATGGTGGGATATTTATTTAGATGAACACGCAGTTTGCTCTTTTTCGCACTCACACACATCACCCGTCACTTCTAAAAATACGCTCTGACAGTGAAGACAGCCCATAGCTATTTTCCACAGGGATAAAATCATCTCTGTCGTACTAACATCACTCGATCATTGTTTAATTGTCGGGATTGTTGTTTGGCCATTCTAGATTGACATTTTAATATTCTTGATCCAAGTCAATGGTATTTTTTTATTCTTGATGTCTATAGTTTTCACATAATAGAGTAATAACATAATAATAACTCGAGAACAATGTATTTTCGAAGGCCAACCTAGAGGTTAACGCTGCACCGGTTCCTTCAACCTGAAGTCAATGGTTTTCATTATTACTAAAGTAAAAGATTATTAACAAAGTTTCAAATTATTAATAAAGTTTATTGAACAAACAACTGAAATTATTCTATACTGTATTCTTTACATTTTCTATATTTATATCTGTATATATATATGTCTATTTATACATAAAATACAGATAAATTGTACATATTAGAACCTTTTTGAAAGGTACTACCACATTGACAACTTGGGACATCTTGACCATTTTCATGTCAATATATTTAATCGTTTGGATAACGCGAAACACTTTAATAGTACTTAATTTAATAGTTTTCCAACTGACTTTTGGTATATCGAAAAAGTAAGCATAAGCTATATGACTCTTACATGCTGAAAACAATGGGTGTTGGAATTACTTAGTTTAATCATGTACATTGGTTCCACTTGATTAAATAAAATTTTTTCCACAACTTTTTTTCTAATTTTAAGATTAGTTGTGTTTATAAAACTTAATCATGTGGAACCAATGTACATGACCAAATTAAGTAATTCCAACAAACCCATCAGTGCTTGTAACTTGATAGACTCATACAATGTTTGCTATTTTTAAAGTCTAAATACAATCGCCAGAAGTTAAAAGCTAACATGATTTTATAAACACACTTCTTCATCACAGTCACTTGATTTCGATGTAACCACTTGCGGGCCTCCAGCAACTTTTTGGAACTTCATTATAAATGTAAGATTTTAAGTCCGCTTGAACAGGTAGATTTGTAAGGAGATCTGGACGACATCTGTTGGCTAAACATCTCAGAAGGAGCTATGTTATATCCATTCTAAATCATAAACATTGTACAAACATCTTCTATAGGTCTATATGACATCTGACAGCAGACGTCTCAGAGATGTATTGAACAAACAGTGTCTGCCAGATGTCTTGAAGATGAAAACTCATCAAATATATCTCCGAAAGACTTACTGCATGTGTTCTATCAGCTTATACCATATGACGTTTAATGTCCCTGCCAACGAAATGTAGTCACCTTTAGAAACTTGTTAGCAAGAGATGTCGTTAAGACAAAATAAAGCTTTAAAATCATTGACAGGTTTTAACTTTGAATATGTTGGACGATGGAACAGGAAATGCTAAAATTCGAACTTGCTTCCGCAGTTTGCAAATAAATGCGTCATCTCTCTAAAGTGGTACTCTATAGTACAAGTATGACAGTAATGAATATCTCAGTTAAATACTGTAAAAGCTGTGCATGCCGAATAGGAGAATCTACAGCTCATTCAAAGAAAAGTAAAGCATGTCAAAGGCCGAGTATTTATTCTTTTTTTAAAGCTAGCCTCTAGATCTGCGTGTGCTTTAATGTAAAAGTAACAAAGTAATTATGTTCCCTCCTCCGGTCTTAATGTTCTATACAGCAGCCGCTCTTTCCTGCAGATTGTCCTCCGTAGTCCCCCTTTTTCAAAATGATATGTCCTGTGGAAAAGCTTAAGCTTTGATTAATTCCGAGGTCCACTTACTTGTTCCGACAGTAGAGAGCCATACAAAGGGTGCCTAGAAAGCTGATTCCCATGGCAATACACGTGATAGACATCACTTGTCTTTTGTACACCTCCTTGCTCTCTGTGGGACGAGAAAACAAAGAAAAAGCAGAAGATATGAGCATATAAGACTCTCTGTTATACAAAACCCATTCAGAGTGTTTATTATGTATATTCGTTTTGATTCCAGCCTACACGGATTTAGAAAAACTTGAAAGTATTTTGGGTTTGTTGCACAAAATAACAATACTCTAAATTGTTCAGAGTACACTTTTCATACAGTTTAAGTTAAAACAGTTGGATCATCACCACACTTGAGCATGGCACCATTAAAATGCTCAAAGCCTGAATTTGTCGGCCCTGTTTGACTCGTGCTGAAATGCTACGGACCCTTTTAGGAGAAATGATGTTTGAAAAATATAAGAAAACATATAAAATATTTTTCAAAGCGTCTGCGTTATCTCACAAAAGGTTTGCATTCCCACAAAAACATTGCATTCTATTGCCAATATATTTGCGGGATAACCCAAAAGATTTGAAATATGAAATATTCATATTGTTTTCACCACCTTGTTCCGTAAAGGGCTCTGTAAAAATGCATTAAGCGCAACCCGTGCAACTAGTATGTCTATATAATGATCGAAGGGCGGGGGGTTGACAAAATATATATAGCCGCGTGGGGCGGGCTTGGGCGGGCCAAATAATGTCATAATAGCAAGACCTGCGGGTTGGAAAAAACCTGACCCGCATCACTAATAAAAGCATCAATATTGTCTGTTGCGAGGGAGATAACTTAGAATATAAATATATGTACCGGGTTCCTCAAATGGGTGCTTAAATTTCAGAAAAGCTGGTTTGCTATGCAAAACAATATCTTTGGTTCTGGCAGCGAGCAAATGAAAAGAAATTGAATCCCTGGAACAAGGGGAGTACGAGATGTTTTTTCTTACTGAGGAAGGATAGCTCAGGACAAGTGTTAGGGCTTAAATGGACACTATTAAGTGTGAAAAATAGCAGCTGTCATTTCTCATATGAAAGAGTAAATCACGCTCGCCTTCACAAGTGTTAATAGGCAATCAATCAGATCATACGCAGATACGACAGACTTTACAAGCGAGAGCCACAAACTTCACATCAGTATGATAATGAATGTCCTGAATATGCTGGGACTTAAGGTAAAACACTGATACAAGCTTGACAAGGTCAGTTTCAAAGGAAGGTTAACTGCTTAAATTCGGCATCATAGCTACTCAAATGATTGTGAATTCAACAAATGGAGTCACATTGATCAACTTGATCAACCCCGCAACGCAAACCTTTTCGATCACACGTTCGTCTTCTGTCTTTGGTTTAACAATCGTGTTTTACAAATCGACCTATTATCTCATGCCATAATGTATCGACCCTCATCATAATTACAGTGAACGGAATCCGGGACCACAGAGAGCGAGGTGGGGAGGTGTAAGCTCATCCTCTTTTTACATTCTGTGCCCACTCCAGCACATTACCTCATCCTCTTGCAGGTATCATTTCACAAATCATTTCTCTTCCAGGTACAATCTCTCACGGAGAAGAGCATGATGGGGTGCTTATGGGAGATGGTTTATGTTAATGTATCTGTTCTTTCATTCTAAGCCTGCTATTATTCCCTATACTTTTACAGATATTATCAATCTTCTCAGAATATCTGCCTCTTCTTTTTTGTGAGTGTGACAAGCTTCTCTACGGGATCAAAAATTTCATTTCATCACGAAATTGATTTTCTTTATTCTGTACTGTATATAAGAAACACAGTGGAGGATTATTTGCCCAATCTGTTCTGACTACATTTCAATGTTTTGAGCACATTTTACAACCCAATTCAATCTCCCGACGAAAGGTGCATTATACACATTTTTAATCCCAATTTATCTGTGGAAATTAATTTCCTAATGTGTCCTAAAAAACCCTTTGTTTTGTACAGTGACACTCAACTGTGGGTGTTTGTTCATACTTTTTGTTCTGACACTAAATGTTAAATGCTCTCTTATTCGTAAGGTTGCAAACGCATGAACATTCTGAAGTCAGGTACAGTATTTTATTCAAAAGATATACAGACAGTATACATGGCTTGAACTTTTATTAGTCATATCTTGCATTTTCATTATTGATAAAGTTTACAATTATTATTAAAGTTTATTCAACATTTTATATACATTTATTTACATTTATTTATTTAATTATCTATATTTTATTTTTTATATATTCTATATGTATACCTCAATAGTTTAGATTAGATGCAACTTTATTGTCACCGCACATGTTAGGTACAAGGCAACGAAATGCAGTAAGCATCTAACCAGAAGTGCAATAAGTAGTAAATACAGAATATGTATGTAATATGTACAATCATTAAACAGTTCATGTATACAAAAAGGAACTATGGGTTTTCACTATAAGTTTCACCCAATAATTCTGGTAAATATGATCAATTAAGTATTTCATTAGGACGATAGTCTAATGATTTGGGAAAAACAGTTTTTTTTCAGTGCAGGATTACAGTAGGTGAATAAACCCGCTTTGAATAAGCGTATAGATTCCTCCTACATATTTATGCGCCCACAGATAGAAAACGTAACCAAGACTACAAGACTTGCAACCCAACTTGCAACTATTTGAGCATTTAAAGAAACTTAAATATGATTTTTTTAGATCAAACTGGGAAAAGTTGTGAGAACACACTGACAATTAAACTGCTCTTATGAGTGCGATAAATTTGTTGAAAAAGGAATTATTTTCTTTAATGATTTCTTTATATTATTATAAGAATCCTATGTTATACTAATATATGATGATATATATATATATATATATATATATATATATATATATATAAATGACATATACGTATATACTGTACTAACTACAAAATATCAAAATTGTTTTTTATTATATTTTGTACCAGAGGCATCTTTTACAAAGGCACAGCTTTGAATTGAGTATGTATTAACATCAACGAAGCCTTTGACCAGCCTTTGTAGAAAGGTTCTACAGCATATCTAAACTGAGGTGGTACCTGTTCAAATAATACACCTTTGCACCCTAATATATATATATATATATAGGCACTTTAGAGGGACATACTGGTATCAAATAGTACACTAGTATTTTAAATGGATCTTTTCCAAAGATTCTGACATGAATTGCTCAATTTCTAGTTGTTCCAAATCTGTATACATTTAATTGTAACAGTAACAGTTCGTAATCCCCATTTACTACCATAGGAAACATTTCAATGGTAGTAGAAGCTGAACTTTTTTCTTTCCAACATACTTCAAAATATCGTCTTTTGGGCTATAAGCATTTTTACTAATGTTTCTCTGTGTTCATTGGAAAAAAGAAATTTACAGATTAGGAACTCTATATACATCGAATAATTGAATTACATTTTTGCGCAAATCATCCCTTTAAATTCCATGATAGCAAATGTACACATAAAATACAGCCAAATTGTACATATTAGAATCTTTTTGAAAGGTACCACTACATTGAAATTTTGAGCATTGTTATGTCTTTTTTGGCAAAACAATGTAATAGAACTTTATTAAATATTAAATAAAAATGTATTTACAACAATTTTTACATTGTCACATTGTTCCAAAGCATATAATATTTTAGTTTCATTGCAAAATCATCATCATGACCATCCAATGACATCCTTAATGTGTACCACAATATTTTCAGACACAGCATTGCATTTTAAGTGAGCGTGTTGCCATATCTAATCATATGTAGTCATAAACCAAGAGATTCCGACTTCTTTTCAAGAAAGTAAAGAATTTGAAATCAAAGTTACTTATTGGAACTTTTAATTCTTTTCTTATTTTTTCTCATTCTCAGTTAAAAGCAAAGCAAGCTCAGTATGAGGTCTGCGAGTAAAAGGCTGAAGGAATCAGTCCACATTTATGTAGTCCACTTAGAGGAAGTGACATTTCCTTTACAGGTTTTATTCTGAGCTCTGAATGTTGATGCGGCTATCAAACCATCACATACAAAACTGAAGGCTTAAACAAGCTGTCATGCTGCGTTTGAAAGCTGTGAACATCTCAACACTCACAATATTCCCTATTTAGATGGCAGAATCGAAACATGTCACTGCTATGTCTTAAACGACGCACTATGGGGACATGGCATCCACAAGACTGTAGGGTGTCTCATTTGTCATTTTATGATACAGTAACTTTACTCTTTTGCATCCTGGATGAGTCTACCTCCTAATTGTTGACCCTTTTGTCACATTTTGTAAAATTTATTTAATTTATTATTGTTCTCAATATTTTTGCAAAAATATTTGCAAATATATTAAAAAACATAAAAAAAAATTTCTCATGAATTCAAGTCAGGTCATATCCCTTAGAGTAACTGAATTGTTTTTTATTTAATTTACACTCATATTTATTGTTGTTATAATAACATTCATTCATCGGAAATATAATGTTAACAATGAAACATTTTTATTATCGTGCCATCATGCAGCAGTATTTTAATTGTTATATAATTAATTAAAACAATGAAAGTGAGAATAGTTTTTTTTAATTCTAGATTTTTGAACATTTTGGGTAATATACTCTTAATTTAAGGTAACTTTGCTTTAAATCACTTTTACAGCAACTATGTTGAGTCATGATCTACAAATAATACAAGGTAACAAAATATGATAATAATAATAATCATATTTAATAATTGCATGACATTGACATCTGAACAGTTTTCTAATACTAACTAAAGTCTGACGTTTTTGATGCCAAAAATTTTTCAAACACACACTTTTAAAATAACTTAGCTGTTATGAAAGACCACATTCGTTCAATTTTTTATACAGTTGTCTGTGACCCATTGAACCCATCCACACATGAAAATTGTTCATATGGTCTGTCGATGGAAGATGCCCTAGTTTATGCCCGGCAGGCTAATGAGGTCCCCAATTATGTGCAGCGTGTACAATATAACCAAGAACATGCATTAAAAAAGGAAATAGGGTCAATTTTTATTATATGTTGACCTTACAGTTGTCCCAAATACACACGTTTGCTGTATAACCCACACACCCTCGAAGTTGTTGACTAGCGACCCATGGCTCTGTACTTGTGTTAAACTTCGAGAGGTTATGTAGAACAGAAAGGTTGGGGTTCATCTGGGACAAGGCCTTGTCTAATATACAAACGTGGAAAACCATTATCCCACTTTCAAGTTTGCTGTGGAAGTCCAGACTTATAACTTGAATAAGAAGTTTGGTGGTTCAAGTCTCATAAAGAGTTTTTTCATGATCTATCCCTACTGTGTCCAGCAAGATGCTTTGTATAAATGACTACGTACTTATGCTGTCAATTGAACACATTCATTTTGTGTGATTAATTGTTAGAAAATAAATGGATTCTAAAAATGAATGTAATTAATCACGCCTCTCTATAAGAGTGTGCGCTGTGTGTCGGAGGCAGATTAACAAACTTCATTGCAAGCTATATTATTATGGGCTGTGGGCCAGTGATAGCCTTATGTTCAGTGATATAGAAATACCACATATTGACTTCTGCAGCAGCTATTATTTCTAAAGTCTATTCGGTGGATTTTATCTACCAGAATAATGCAACGCCTCCATCTATGAGCTTTTCTTAGCAAATACATTTATGCATCTATGTTCAACTCAATTTAACTCATAGACCTGTTTCTTAAACATAACTATTTGCATTTTGCTTACACGCCTGCAGAAACTAAAATCTCTTCTGGTATCAAAGCATATATGGACATTAAAAAAGGATTGGAGACCATAGTTAAAACGGAGGCATGTATTCAATAGGTTTCCTTGGTGATTTAATAATGAGGAGATTTTAGCACACAAACTGTGGCCCCATCCGTCCGGTTTCCTCTTCACAGAGCCATGATTGCAGTCAAGGTAACAAAAGCACCTCCCTGGAGCCCCATCAATGTTTCCTGATGGATGCAGTACCCTCCTTATTAAACGTACTTCCGATGCTGGATAAGACCTGGCTTTGTTAAAATTTTAACCTTATCCTTTAGTTTAGGCTGATTATGGCTGAGATTTCTATTTCAGAGTTGGAAAAAGACATAAAAGGAAATAAAACGGCAAGTGAGGAACCTGCTTTCAGAACATTCTGGTAGATGCTTGGAGCAGGCCCCTGCAATGGAAATTGGAAATCAACTCCAACAAAATCCATCTGGTCTGTTACCCACACTCGCCCATCGATCTACAGCTCTGAGAATCTTCTAAGTGCTATCAAAATACTGATACGTAAAGGAATACATCACCCAAATATGAAAATTCTTGAATTTTATCTCCCTCATGAAATGTTGAACCTTTTCGAATGCAGAACACAAAAAAGCATGAGTAAATGTAAAAACTACTATTTTGGGTGAACTATGACGCTAAGGCATAGCTTACTAATTTTTTTGTATATTTCTATATACCAAATGAAATTAAAATCTTTCTTGCATAATTCAGGCATTTTATTAAACACTAATTCCTGTGTTACTCTCACAGGCACCAAAACGGTGGAAACTGTGCTCAAAAATATGAATTGTAAACCTCACTGTTTCCTGACAGTCTCTTCTCAGCATCCCATTGCCGTTTCCAGGGAGATCACATAGCATTAGAATTCTGCAGTGGAATGCAGGCAGGTGATTGGAGGAGAGGGAGGAGTAGTTAGGACTGTGATGATGCTATTTACCCGACCGTACCACTGGGAATTCAAGTGCAACGAATATAAAATATAAAACCCAACATTTACTTTACGCCATGTAGTTCAATTCTGCATGACATTTTTGATGCAGAACACAAATTGGGAATTTTTTTTTACAAATATATCCTAGCCACATTTTTCCATGTAATGAAAAACTAAGAATTTTAATTAAAGACTATAAAAGTAATTTGGGTCATATGAGTTTTTTCACATTGATAAAATCCATACACTGCCTGCGAAAGAATCATACATAATGTTTCTTTTTGTATTGTTAGCACTCAAAAACACCCATTCAATTATAAAAAAATTGCCAGAATTAAAAAAAAATGTTTGTGTGCTACCGTTTAAAGAATGTCACACAGGAACTATGTTTTCAACCTTTGATAGAAGGCAGGAAAACTTTTACAACACGGAAAACAGAATAAAGCATCTTTTACTTAAATTATTACAGCTATGTAAATGCGTTCTCGTTCTGGTAGACTCCGGGCTCTTAACTGAAGCTTTTGTTGTGAGAAGTCAAGAAGGAAAAACATTTTAGCCCACATACATCGCACAGTCAAAAGAGATAACGGCAATGTTCACATTCAAACACATGCAATGAAAAGACAGGCACAGCTGCACAAAGCAGATACACGGCCGCCTCGGCTCATGTAAACTCTGCAAGCGTGATTCATCGCTTTGCCAAAGAGAAAAAGCTTACCCATGAACTCAATGCCCAAGTGATCCACTGCTCCAGCGAAGATAGAAGAGGGCAGGAGAATTGGAGGAAGAGAAAAAAGGAAAAGGAAAGAGAGAAAAGATGTTAAAAAATGCTTATTGTTTGTATTTATTAGTTACAGCTAACACATTTATTGAGGGTTACTATTTACGTAAGAGCTCTGTTCTTTGTGCGAAGCAACATAATGTTTGGAACAGAACGTTTCTTTCATCACTTGAAGATCACAACAAAAAAGCTATAGAACAGATTCTGATCGTAAATTGGCAGCTGCTTTCACTGAAATGTGATTCATTCTTTTCAATAAATAACAATTATCAAGAAATTGTTTGCTAGACCACTTACATGATGAAATATTTATCTGACAGATCATTTTAATAAATAAATGATTTATGTATTTCTGTGAAGTTGACCTATTTTTCAGGTATGGTGACCCATACCTGAAATGTGACCTCTGCATTTAACCTATCCAGGGAGTAGTGAACACACACACACACTGCAAGTTGTGACCACACACACCCGGAGCAGTGGGCAGCTATCACTGCTTCACCGGGGAGCAAACGAAGGTTCGGTGCCTTGCTAAAGGACACATCAGTGGTTACCTATCGGCCATGGCAATCAAACCTGTGACCTTGTGATAACAAGATCCGCTCACTTACCACTATGCCACGACTGCCCCTATATGTAATCATAAACACATACACATACATGGATACGTGGGATGTGAGTAATAGCCATGAAAGTTATACATCATTGTTTATGAATTTTTCTTAAATATCAACATGTATGTGTACACTCTGAAAACAATTCAGACACACCACAAAGATAAAAAGCAATGTTGATTTGAAAACGAATTAGCAACCATTAAAAAAAAAATTAAACCTTTTCTAAAATCGACACTTATTGCTTATTTAATTAAAAGAAATGAGTTTTTAATAAAACAAAATTCTATTTACATATGCTACGAGAAATATTTAAGATACTCGGATTTATGTTGTATTACATCCACTTCATTTAAAACAGTATATTAAATAGATTTTAAAGTTTTAAAATGTACAACATTTTTGGAGCATAAAATATTTCACAAAACAATTAAGATTAAAAATAGTAATGTATGTGTTTAGAAATACCTCGTATAAATACAACATTATCGTTTTTTTCACTTTCCTGTAGTTAAGTGGTTAGAGCACGGCGCTAACAACGACAGAGAAATAAGATTGCACATATTCAGAATCAAATGTGGAAAAATAATGTGACGTAAGTCGCTTTTGATAAAAGCGTCTGCCAAGCGAGTAAATGTAAATCTTAATGGTCACAATTAATCGTTGAGAGTTTAAGAGTTAAACCCAACCTTTTTGTTTCAACACAAATGTGAGATCATGCAATCGGATTGACTTTTGAGTAAAGTTTGATTTACTAAGTTGCAGAAGGATCAATAGTCTCCTATTACCGCTTTTCCCTAAGGCCAGAACATTCTGCATATTCTAATATCTTCGGTAAATCAGACCCTTGGAATGCATCTTCATTCCATCTTAGAATTCCCTGGAGCTGGAGTAATGGCAGCCTGCTCCAGGTATGTTCTCGTTGTCAGATTTAAGAGTGCACGGCATTTGATTTATTTTTGCTATTCTTTAATGCAGAGTAGTAAACAGGATGAACTCGCAGCAAAATATTGTATCTCTCGAGGATCCGTGAATGTGTAGACAGTGGTAGAATAAAAACACTTTTACACAAAAACAGATAGATGCCATTTTTGCTTTCTTATGTCAATTTTTTTATTTAGGGTGAGGGTTTTCTCTTTTCCTTGGCATGGAATCAAGTTGGGGTAATTTGACTGTCTAAAAGTTGGGACGGTTATGAAAGGCTTCGTAAAAGTTCAAAACCCGCCACCTTCAACGAGAGTTTCACAGGCTGACAAGAAAATAAGGGCAACGTTCAATCCAGAGCAAAACGAATAAAGATGCAAACACTCGCACTTTGTGTATCGGTGAAGTTCGATTGGTGCTCTTGGGAGCAAGCGTTTGAAAATGCCAACCAACTAATTGAATTCCCTTTAGAATCTGTTCAAAAACGAACAACATCTAACGGAGAATATTAACACAACGTGTAGGTGCGGGTTATCGAGTAACATCGTGAACGATGCATGATGGGATGCTCTCTCATCTGTAACAAATGTAGGGCTTAGCTCACCGACTGTGCCAAGAATTCTGACCTATCCTGGAAAAGCGTGGGAGCGGGGGTGAGTATGAAGGTGGTTATACCTTGATGTCATAGCGTGAGGGAAGACAGTATGTGAGGCAGGTGCAGACTGTGGGATTTCAAGTCCGTTTGCTTCCCCTAAACACACACGCAGAGCCTAAAATAAGCCTTTTCCGGCTGGTTTAAAGCTATGAGCCTTAAGGGACTTTTTCTCCTTATAACCATTCCTCAAAAGCAACCAAGGCCTCTAACACCTGAAACGTACACCTTCTGATACGAGCTACACCTCCCAGTCATTTAGTAAACGCACAGAATCAAGTTTTACCCACAAGACTTATACATTTCAGCATTGATCGTATGCAGTGCTCCGTATCTCAAATGAGATCAGGTCCGTTCTTGAGAAAGTGAGAAAGAAGGACAAGGCTGCGGATGCGTCTCTTGTCGTTCTTGAGAAAAACAAAGACATTAAATTGCCTCAGTCACAGGTTCACAGGGGACGTGACTCGGATTGTACTAAGAGTCCCCTTAAGCGCACCTGGGATGAGGGCTAGCAGTGAAACTGAGACCAAACATTAATCTACTGAATGAGACTGTCTCAGGTATTTATCTACTCTAGCATGGAGGAGTTTACTCAGTCATTGTGGACGTGGGCAGTATCTGTCACAGTATGGAGGAGAAGTGGGATGATTCCGCACCCTTTCCCTAAATGGAATTGCACCCGATAGTCTTGTTATGCTGTTCTTGATCCATTGTGTATCCGGAGGCTTAGTGGTACACAACATGAGAATAAAGACTTATACTCTGTCTGCTTCTGGTTTGTGAAATTAACATGAAGAAATCATGGCATCACGACTGTAGAATGTTTGTTTCAATAGAGCAAAATGTATTCACCACATTCCCCACAGAGCATGAATTATTTTATTGTCCCCGTGTTGTTGGTTGTGTGGACAAACAATGCATAAAGATCATCGTTTGGGAATTTTCTCGAAAATTGAAGTTCACCAAAGACGGTTGGAGTTTGAACTAGAACTTACAGTTACTTTGATCAAATAAAATGTTTGGTCAAATATGTGCTCAATTGGCTTCAAAAAGTGCACAGTTCCAAAAATAAAAATGCGATGACCTACAAAATATGGGCCTAGTACAGCAGATAAGGGGTTTGGTTGAAGGGTCGAGATTGGCAAACACAATCAGGATAATATGGCTTTATTTTAAGGAGGGCAGTCTTTTATCATGTAAGCATTGTAATGGAGTAAACATGTCCTCCTCAAAAATAAAATCACGCTTGGATGTTGCCTTTCAGATGTGAACCACAGATAGATGTGTCCTTGACCATGACCTTCTAAAATCCCCAGACACAGACACACACACACACACACACACACACACACACACACACACACACACACACACACACACACACACACACACACACACACACACACACACACACACACACACACACACACACACACACACACACACCCGCTGTCTCTACAATTTTTGTGATTGTTCATTTTTCTTCTGTCGGCATACACACACACCTCCACTGTCAGAAATATGATGAATTCCACTTTAACTGTGTATTCTATTTTGCCAGTCATAGACCCATTTTACAAACGGCCACTTTCAGATCTAAAAAGATTTCGCTTGAGTATGATTTTTAATAAATAACCCAGTTTAAATCTATCGTGATTTACTCTCCCTTTTTTAAAGTAAAACCTTTATCAGAAGACATTTTTAAGAAGAAGCGCTTATTCACAAGTTTTAGTAAATGTGTGCCAGTTGCCAACTTTCTTCTTATTCTTTTGTGTTCTGGGGAAGAAAGAAATTCATATTGGTTTGAAATGATGAGAAGAGGTAAATGATGACACAAATTCGTGGGTAAAGTGTCTCATAAGACATACTTAAGGCTCTAAACAAACAAATGCAAGCGCACACACACACACACACACACGCACACGCACGCACGCACGCACGCACGCATGCATGCAGGCACACACACACACACACACACACACACACACACACACACACACACACACACACACACACACACACACACACACACACACACACACACACACACACACACACACACACACAATTAGAATCCATCGCATACCAGCAGGCACCATCATACTTTACATTAAAACCAATACAATTCCCATTATAAGCATTTACTCCATAAAATCGCCACTCTACACACGCAAAGACCGTTGCACTTTTATTTCTTTTCTCACTATACAAAGGTGTCTATATATTTCTTTAGAGATTAAAAGTTCTTGCTTCTATATTAAAGGTTCCTAAAAACAATATTTTGGCTCTTTAGAGCAGCAGTAGATATGTGGTTTTCTAAATAACTAGAAAAAAGCCGTTTTGGAAACTTAAACCAGTTCTCATATGGCATCAGACTGTAATTCCCTTCTGGCTGTTATTGGAAGGTTTATTTATTTGTGAGGGTGCAGCTGCTCAGACCGCACTAAGCGGCCGCATTTCATCATGCCTTGATCTCAAACGAGAGAAAATCTACAGAACTTGCACAGGTATTCCTTTATTTAACAGAATAAAACAATAATTCCAGATATAGAATGTAATATCTGTGTGGGCTGGCGGTGCTGTTATCATCTTCAGCATCACCTGGTCAGCACAAATCCTCAGCAGCTCATTAAAAAGTTTTGTGCGTGGGAAAATAAGATGACAAAAAAGTCCTGGTAAGTTAAACAATGCTCATATAAAAACATAAACATATAAAGTAATTGATCTGTCATACTTATGTGAAATGTCGGCTTTTGGAAGACCAAAGCACACTTTGGAAAGCAGCTTAATTGTGCTGTATACCTCTCAACAATGTGTCAGTAAAGCACCTCTGTTACCTGCTTCCATAACTCACTACGAATTGGAACAGAGCCACTGGCAAATTAAAAGACGGCACAATTTTCATTCTTTTCCAAATAGAAAAAATCTCGTGAGCCGTGTTGATTAAGAGCTGTTGAGAGACATCTGTTCATGACTGGAACAGATATTCACTATCAAACACTCCCTGGCCCTTGCACCTAGACAGAAGTCACTGTACAAAAAAAACAGAAATGCTAAGAAATGGTAGTGCATGGGAAAATACAAAGCAGGAGTGAGAGGATAAAGAACATCTCTATATTTGCTCTGATGTCTGCAGATAGCGATGATCCTGTTGGATGTGTTTTTCTCTGCTGTCATTTCCGAATGATATGTTGCAGAATGGAGAGTTTCCTCAGCCAGATGGCAGCAAAATCCCTGAGCTGTAACTCGAAGGCCCAGGATTACACCTGCTAGTCTCTATCACGGTTGAAAGAGGATTAGATCTTAGACTCTGACATTTTAGTGCAACTGAATGGGTTACTAATTCAATTTTCCATGAACGACCAACAGAACAGCTATGTGGAAAATTGATATCACAATATGTGAGAAAATACAAAGAGTTACAGCCAACGCTCATTCGTGTAATGGTGTGACATAACAGCACACATCACAGTAGTACTATCTAGTAAGCTTGCACTGTATGTTCTCATTCAACAAGACATCGAATTTGTAAGCTTTGCTGAAACAGCTCTCTGTCTTAGCTGTCTATGTTCTCTCCCAGTGCACAACGTGACATGAATTACACTTGAAATCTATCATAAAAAATAATAAATGATGGTCCGTACTGATGGAGAGATGTCCTCATTTCTTAGAGGTTAAGTTGGATCTTTGCAGCAGTTGTGAAAGAATCTAATCTTATCTTTGAGCAATTCAACTCAATGAAGCTTAATGAGTCCCTATCGAATGGCCATTCGTATCTGGTTCAATGTTATTGCTTTACCCCAAAATCAGAGGTGAGAGAAAGACAGAGCTTTAGACGTGGCGTGCTTAGAACGAAAATAAATATATTTCAGCACTAGTGATCCAGAAAGAAAGATGTAAATGAACCCACGAGACCATAAACTCTCCACCATCTACTAGCCTGAGGCTGTGAACGACCAACTGAACCCCATTTACTTGCACCAACAACATCAGAGTCAACGCTTGAATGAGTTTTGGATGCATATGTGTGCGTGAGCTTTCACATATGAGTGGGCGGCTATGGGATTGCCATGGCGATGGAATCAGTCTCCGAATCGTTTCATTCCTCATTTGCGGAGCACTTAAAAACTTGAACATTTTATTTTAAGGTTTACGTAAATGAACTGTTATACATTGGATATCTTTTAAGGGAGTCATCACGCAAAAATGACTAATTTGATCATGTTATCAACCTGCCATTAAAAGAAACTATTTGACTTTGTTCCCCAGAACACAAAAAACGACATTTTGGGAAATATTGGAAACGATTCTCCATATTGACTTTTTGACTGGTTTTGTGTGAATACAGTAGAAGGCAATGGGGACAACAGATTTTAAATATCTTCTTTTGTGTTCCGCGGAAAGAATGTCCTCTTGTTTTAAAGGAAGGATTTTTTAATGGTATAAAAATAGTTTAAAGGTGAACTATCACTTTAAATGCATTCTAAGAGCAATACATAGATTATTATGTAACACATTTGAGTTAAAAAAAACAAGGCTTTGTTTTTAATAAATCAAATACAAATTCTATTTCTACTGTACATCAAATGTCCTTCGATTCATTATATATACTATCATAGGATTTTTTACAAAACAGTTATTAAATGTATATAAACTTGTAAATATATTTCAAGACATGGATTCTGAGTCCCTTTCTGGCTACACCTCCGTCGGTGACAACAAACAAACCATTGGGGGTTTCCTTATATAAAGCAGTTTGCTGAAAGATATTCCAAGCAATTTAATAAATCATCATGCTATAAAGAAAGCGCTATATCCTCTCTCTGACACACAAACACACAGGTCACCCTAGGTCTTTATCTGATCACTCCGTCCTAGCCTCTCCTTCTTTGCGCAGTGGTGTATTAATGGAAAATGTGATTGATATCTTCAAGGTGGTCTGCAGACTTCGGAGTCCAGCTGGGCTTCTACTCCAAAACAAGCAATGTGATCTTTTTTATGAGATTCGCCATTTTACTGGCTGATCATAAACTACTATCACTGTCTCAAAAGGGAATGAATGAAAACAAAGCTGAATCAAATATCGCCACATCCCGTAAACCTGCTTCTTTCTCATAAATGGAGAGAAAATCCAATATAATCTCATTTCTCATGATTTTGTAACACTGTTTATTGCCTAAAACGAAAAAAATGCTTTCCAGTGCACTTCTATAAAACACTTTATATAATATTACACATCACAAACTGTACATATACACTTATTAGACCAACTTAAACAGGTTTAAACTTTCATGCATGCTTTGCGTTTGTCACCAACACACCAGCTGGGAGGTTGGGAGGGTTTCTAATGTTGAAGGGGTAACAATGCATTGGGGGATTCAACATGTGAAACATATGACGAGATCTTTTCCAAAACACCCTTTGAATAGATTTGTTAATAGGCTAAAAACAGGAATTGCATCTCGCGGTACATTTTAATCAAGATAATAAAGCGCTTTGGCATGAAACATTGATGGAGCAGTGAACAGATTCACCAAACAGCAAACTGCATGACAAACTTGTTTTTTGCGTGTGGCTTTTATAGGAAAAGAACTCCTCATATACTGATCTTTTTTTGAGTTTGCAACAACAACTGCCTACCGAGAGCTCATGTTGTATCTTCCACTGCATTATTTAACATCTTTGCACTTCTGGTGGCTGTAGTCTCTTGTATGGGACTTCTGCAGGAGGTTATTACCCCAAAAAAGCTTTTTTAAGAAAATAACCTGCTACAGTTTTAAAATCACAACCAATTAACCAATAAAATAAAATAAGGCTTCTCTCTCCATGGAATCAACAGTGAAGTTTTGGTTTTGACAGTTTTTTTACATTTACATTTACATTTACATTTAGACATTTAGCAGACGCTTTTATCCAAAGCGACTTACAATAGTCGAGGAGACAATGAAGCGGTCAATAGCCGATACAACAACAGGTGAACAAGTGTAACAACAATGCTACCGAGTTACACAGAGAGAGAAGTTACAAAAAGTATATATATAAATTTTTTTTTTTTTTTGATAGAGTGAGTAGTTAGAAAAGAAATGAGTTAGTGAGTTAGGTGTAGCCGGAAAAGATGAGTTTTTAGGTGTTTCTTGAAGATAGAGACCGAGTCTGACAAGCGTGAAGCCAGAGGCAGATCGTTCCACCATCGAGGAACTGAAGCAGAGAACGTTCGAGAGAGAGATTTTTTTTACCCACATGTTGACTAAGAATGCCATTAAGTGTCACACATAGACCTTGCGCTCCAAAAATGTGAAGCAGCGAGAGCCAGATAGAATGAAAGAGAGATCAATATAGTCATTCATAAAACACATACTTAAATCTGACAAACAAGGTGTTTCACACCAAGATGCACACGAGTTCTAGTTAAACATTTTACCCGTGTATGATACTGAATACTATAACTGGTAAACCCCTTCCGTGTCCCATTCCAAATAATGCACTAAAGCAAAAAGCACCTGCAGCGTTTCTTTCATTTTGCACTGTCATGATTTTATCTATAAGCTATATGGACAGTATATTCTATTAGAGTTAGACATCTTATACTGACTATAACAGCACCACATAACTGTCTGTCCCCAGGTATTTCTCTTTCTGAAACATCTGAAGCTCACTTAAAATGACGGATCAGTATCACAGGTGCATTATTCAATAGTGACATGAAGGGAGCGATAAAAAACAGCATGTATATCTGCTTTCCACCTTTCACTTCTTTGTGAGCACACACATACACAATATTTCACTGTATTGGTGATGACATCTCATTTACTACCATTGTGTTAATAGCAGCCATTATGTTCTTGATATCAGTTAACAATTATTTAACAATGTAACATACTAATACTGCGTTAATAAATGTTATATTTCAGCATTTCACCTAATTCATTAATACAAAGTTGTCCCTGTAAACATTAGTTTTCTAGACACACGCATACACTGGAGTGCAAGACCCTTTTGGACATTTAGGGGTTTACTAACACACATATCTTTGTGATGGTTCTTGGTGACTCATCGGTTTGCTGCCTAAGGTCTCAAGGATGTTTCTCAACCATTTGAGACGGTTTCATGACGTACCATTGGATGACACATAAAGAAGAAATGTCCAAATTGGACACCTATATGGGATGATAACAGATGGAACCATGGGTTCAGTGGTCATGAATAATGGCAGTCATTTAAAAGACACAAGTGCAAATGGTGTAGTCTATTAGTGGTTCGTAGGTCATGTTATTCCTGATCTAAACACATGGGTAAATGAAACGATCCAAAAAAATGAACCATGGGAATATTAAGAAAGCATCATCGCTTTCTATTATTTTAGCAAAACAATTATGGTACAGTTATAAGATTTATATGGATATATATATATATATATATATATATATATATATATATATATATATATATATATATATATAAATGCATATAGATAAGTTTTTAATGTCATAAAAATCTAATTAAATTAATGCCTTTACATATACAATTATATACAACTATTATACACAATTATTAACAATAAAGAGAACGCTTGTTGTCTGAGTGTTTTCAGGAAATCATAGTCATCTTAAAATCAATATTTGTGAGAATCACCCTATGTATTAAACCAAATCCCTATATTGAAACCCTTTAATGTGAAATTAATGAACTGTAAAATTAAATGCAGCTGCTTTTGTCCGGCGTTGATGTTTGGCTATATATTCAACAAAAACAGGCAGTCTATGTAAGTCGTATTCCATTGTGAGCAAACAGAGTTAAGAGCCAATACGGTTCGTTCAGACACAATAAAATCTGCTATATCTATGATAGAATTGTTTCAGTGAGGGTTTTAGATGCACTCAGCATCTTGAAAGGTAATAGAACGAGCCATTAAGATATCCATTTTCAACACTCCACCACCATTAAAGCAATACAAGCATAACATCTCTAGCCGAATCACTACTGTGACCTTTATTCCTACTGTGTGGTCAGTAATACCACCAGTTAAGGCAATAACAAAAATACGGTTGCCATAACAGCTGCCATTACAAGCGAAATGGCCGGGTTGGTCCAGTATTTTGTGGCACAATTATTTTTTCCTCTTAGTCAATGGATATGTCGAGACAGCCGGGAAATAAAGGCCCAGCATGGTAGAAGCAATTACTGTCCTTTTCTCTTTTACCTTACTTTGCTATTCATCTAAAATCAGACGTACAAAGTCTTTTATGAACTGCCAGACAGTCTGTACCTGTGAGAACTAACTCAGCCGTCCATTGTTTGTCATTGTAAGGATGAAGCTGTATTGCGTGCAGGGCCGTATGGGTAATAACTCTGAAATGCTCATGACTTGTGAATAAAGGTGAGAAGAGTGTAGACTATGGGATGAGTCTGATTGACAGTATAAGGGACATCGGGGAGATGGAGAGGCTTATGGTGAATTATTAAAGAAGAACTTCATAATGTTTAGACTCTAAGGAGGCCAGAGAGATGTCGGTGACCAGTATTGTGAAATGAAGAGATGAGGACCGCAAGCAAAGACGGATTTGAAAAGGTGCAAAGACAGAATGATGGAAGTGTTAGTTGCAAACTAGGTAAAACCTGTAGTTAGTTTCATAGCTTTGAAAAAATAAAAAAACCCTACCCTCGCATCAGAAGTCTCTTTAAAGTCGAGCTTTCTTAATGTTTCAGGTCATTTATATCATGTCTTATTCATAAATGAGACAACATTACAACGCAAAGTAGAAAACATGAAAATTGAACAGCTTATCTACGGCTATTATAGGTTTAGTAAGATTGTTGGTCATACGTTAGCATTTGAAAATTGCACATGAGTCATTGCCATTTCCACTTTGCAATTCTCACAATCTTAATTTAGAACAAACTTGAAAGACATGTTTAAAAGAAATGTTAAAAAAATCAGGCAAATAAAAATTCAATTCATCACAGCATCAATGTTATTACCATGTCACTATAAATGGTGATGAGGTGGTATGTTATGGGATGATACATTTCATCCCAAAATGGTTGCAGATCTCCCATGCCGGCAAATTCTTCTGCTAGAATACATACAATCAATCAAAGATATGATTTTCCCTTCATTAATAATGCAAAATTACATTTCAACTTTTTTAAATATCTATTTTGCATAACAAGCGAGCTTGATAGTTCAAGCTTGATGGACCTTGCCTAACATGAAAAGAACGTAGATGATGTCACCTCTGCCTGGTGATGTCATTTAAAGAAACTGTACATTATTTACAGACAAAACAAATTAGTGCGATGGAGTGGTAGGTCCACACACAAATCATCCAATAATTACAAAAATAGTATTTTTGGAATAAATATACGGTATTTATATCTTATGTAAACAGATTAACACACAAATGTGATGTTTGTTACCCTGAATATATATGGACTCTTGAATGAACAATGTAAAGCTTTGAAAACACCCTTTAGGACACTTGTGTGTCTTATGCATCTTATCCAAAGTACGTACTCAAAAGGCATCCGTTTTGTAGACTGACTCGACAGTTTTGACTTACTATTTGATTTCGACGAATCTTTTTCAATTTTTTCATTTTGTTGAATAGTTGATGTTAAACATATGTATACACCATATTTTTTCGGAAATGTTTACATTATGTGGGATGACTTTATATACAAAACAGTGAATAAAAAAATAACTTTCAAAGACTGGGTCACATGTTTTATAAACCGTATACCGTATAAATTTATATTATTACTCTTTTGCATTTTAAGATGAAAAACATTGTAAAACATTGCCTACAACAGCCTCAACTCACAGTGTATCGCAGCTTAAATGCCAGACGCATTAACAATCTGTTGAAATATGATTCAATGTTATTTCCAAACCCATTATATCTAATATCCACCTAATATCTAATTTCCCTTAAATCTTATCACAAGGTGCCTACGAAATCTCTCCTTAACGAGAGAGCTCGATTTACATAATCAGTCCCTTAAAAGAAAGCACATGAATACCATCTATTATTACTATTTTGTGTAACCACACTTTCCTTTGACTTGCCTTTTAAATGAAAAGTAATAAAAGGCCAATGACACTGTCATCTAAGCAGAGAAGCTCAAACATGATGAGAAGCACTTGTAGCCAAAATCATTCAAATCTAAGAAGCGCAAAGGCTGCGAGAGCTCACTTTAATCAGCAAGCCTGACAATTACTTACCCCTCTCACCTGCTGCCTCTCATAAAGCTATCATCAGAGACAGGGAGAGACGGCTTATAACCACTGATTCACTTTTCAGTAAACACACATTCTGATCAGCAGGGAATGTGGGGGACTGGAAAAGGAGAACTGCTCTTTGAAATCAGGAGGAGGCTCTCGAAATAACAATAACATACAGATGACTCCAGAAATAAGCAGCAGGTCCCCACAGAGACGCGTGCAATCGAGAGCTAATAGGCCGCTGTCAATCAAAGCGAATAGAAATGTAAGCAGCATAAAAGCGACGATGTGTATTAAACCTTGAGTGCATAAATCATGTTGTACATGATTGCTGTAAATCAGATGCATTGAACGCGCTTGACGTTTGCCTGAATTGATGCCAGATGGATGCCAAACTGAGTTATCACGTAAAAAATGGATTTCTTAAATGGAAAACGATAGCCGTCTATAGACAGTCGCATATAATGTGTACAGTTCCGAAAATAAGTGTCGCCATACATATTTTATTTTAAGCCACGGAGGAAAATAGACTTTTGTAACCCGTGGCAGGTTGTCAAGGAGATTGCAACGGAATATGGTGACAATATGCACTAGAAAGCAGCATATAATTCGCATATTCTTCATTATGATGCAGGCTGACAAGATCTATGTCTAACTGTAAATGACCCGTCCAATCGTATAACAGCAGAGCTGAATAAATATTTTACAAGTGTGAACGTTCACAATTGCACAGGGTCTACGCAGAGGAATTGCGGCGATTAATATACATTTCTGTTTATGCTTGTGTTGTACTTTCCACGCCGTAAAGAAAATTGGCTCTGGTGACTGCAATCCGTTATATCTGTTGCCCAAAATATGCTACAGTTGTCTCTGTGACCACATTGTTGTTTTGCTGATCAAAGTGATCTGCACGGGAAAATAAGTATCAGTGAACACTGTAAAAAATAATTAATAATTTATTCTGGCAGAATACATATCACAATAATACAGTTATATTAACATAATATAATTTTGAATTTAAAAAACATACAATTAATTTTTTTCAGTGGAAAATTTTTTTTTTTTTACATTTAAATATTTATTTAACAACTATTTACATGTGATGTACACCAAACATTTTGGTGAATTCTAGTAGAATATTTATTAATCAGATTTACTTACTTTTCTTCTTACATAAACCCAACATCTAAACTGTATATTAAATTAAATGCACTTCATATTTTAAATATTTAAATATACAAAAAAATCACACATGCACGATAAGTAAACACATACATAATGTACATCATAAGTTTTACTTACTCCATATGCAAAGTGACGTTTACTTAAGTAACCTTAATATATTGAGTTAGGGTTAGTGCTTGTATTCACAGTTCGCATTAAATATTTTGTATTTTGTATACAGATCTTTTGCCGAATAAAGGAAAACCAGAAAGTAAAATAACGGGTAGGCTATAGAGATGTCTCGTGAAAGCTCAAGGACACTGCGACCTTGGGGGTCCATTTTCTCTGTTGAGCCACAGCATTTAAAAGCAACGTACACGGACACTTTAGCTCTGTGTTCGCCCTGACAGTGAACCCATTACTGGCATTACAACATTTAAACACTGAAAGCCTGTTTACTTTGGTTCCTTTGCTCAAAGAAAGCTTGTTAATCTGAACAGGCAGAAGAAACATTGCGATGCAGCTGGCATGTAAGCTCGCAGGAAATGGGACGGAGATTTCACCCCTCCCAAATGTAAAGTCGCTCTACTGTACGTGAACTGTGTGTTGAGGGTCAGATGTATTGAACGATGTGTCACATCGGGTGGCCTCGCATAAAATATGTGCGCCCCTTTTGTTTCACAATAGCCATTTGTCATGGGGCTACATTTTCCTTCAACAGAGCTATTATTGTCTGAATTGAGTGGTAAGCTCATTATTCACAATTTGCTGTTGAGACATGTCTGAAATTGGTTACTCTGTTGTGGTTAATTCTATTTTCCCCAACGTCCAATAGGTGGCTCCTTGTCTCTGTACCAGGAAAGATAAGAAGTGGCTAAAACTTGGCAGACTTGGTCTAATGTGCCAGCCTCCACCAGTTTATCATTTGAAGATTATCATGTTGTTTATTAACCTTCACGTGAAGCAGAAGAATCTGAATCATATACACCTTATTGCTTGAAACTAACTACAAGTGTGCTGCTATTTAATAATATTCTTATTGATTTACACAATATTGTTACTGTGGGCAGGCTAAAATACTGTCAATAATTCTAGATAGAACATTTCAGAATCAATTGTGACATGAATTTCTATGTAAACCACATAGCTTAATGACCACATTAGAGTACACAAATTTAAATTTGGTTTCCTTAATGCCCAAAATATTTATGCATAAGTTATTATTTAAAATAAGTTGACTAAAACATAATTGAAAAACAATAAAGCTGCAATGACATAAGGCTGTAAAAACTCCTCGACTATTGTAAGTCGCTTTGGATAAAAGCGTCTGCTAAATGACTAAATGTAAATGTAAATGTAAATGTAAAAAAACGTAGCCGAAGACCACTGTATATAACACACTCCTGTAGTTTGTTCATCATTGTGTTTAAATTCAGATGACCCAAAATAAATGCTATTAAGAAACAATATGAAATCAGGTATGCAGCATACTAAGAAAGGTTTAAAGGAATTACACTGAGTTTAAAGTTTTTATCAGTTATTTACTTTTATGCAAACCTACATGACTTGCTTTCGCTGAATACAAAAGAGGATACTTTGAAGAATGTATGTACCCTACCAATATTGCCCCTCATTGACTACCATTGTTTCGATACAAAACCACATTTCTCAAATATCTTCTTTTGTTTGGGGGTTTGGTGGTGAATAAAAGCGACGGAATGTTTTTTATTATTTGGGTGAAGTATATCTTTAAGTCTTATTAAATGGTAAGTCGACCAACTATACTGGTCTGTTTTGAATTTGTCCCATCCCTTTCAGACAGGGTATGAAACACGGGAATGTATTGTCGAAGGGAACATAGTAAAATGTGATCAGAAGAGGTGGGTGCTCTGCGGTTTTTCGTTTTCCACCACTTACCACATAAATACATAATATCCTCGAGCAGTTAATCTGTTATCTTTCATGTAAACTGGCACTAATAGGTCAATATGAGAAGGTCAACAAACAGAACCTCTAATAATCACAATGCATTCGTGACTCATCAGATGACTCACCCCACACAACACCCTGTCACTACCTGTTCACACACAAACGCATATACACTCATGCAACGCACATACAAACTCTGCACCTCATTTGACACGATGCTATACATCCTTTAGAAACATTCGGATTTGTAAGGCAATGCGAATGCACAGCCATTAGCTGAGTGGGTGGGAAAATCTAGAAATCTGTTCCTGTCAGGAAATATGAAAATGTTACGACACTTTGGTAATGACATGGTTTCCATGACAACGGTGTCTATGAGGCTGCAAACTGTAAAGGTTTGTTGTTATTGGCAAATGAATGCATAATGCATTATGGATCATCGGGGTTAAGGATTCATTTGGGTTAGAAACTGAAAGTTGCAGTGCCATTTCTCTCAGTGACCCGTACGCTCATTTCAAACATTTTCAGAACGATTGTATAAAGCATTTACATGTGATATTTTCCAAAAGTCAATAGATCTGGACCTGTTGTTCAAGAGAAGAATGCGTATGTGTTTCTTTCATTTATTGAAGCGAAAACAACATTACTCACTTGGGTCAGACAGAATGGAGTCGGTCTTGGGGAGAAACTGGTCACAGCGAATACCCTGAAAGCCCTCTTTACACCTAAATTGGAAGAAAGAAAAAGATCATTAGGATGAGGACTTCACCGAGACGATCCCCCCGGAGCGACCGGGAGGGTAAAAAGCAGTGACTGGACGATCTGAAAAGACGGAAAGATATCAATTTAATTAACATTCCTAAGCCTAGCAGTCCTAGTTCTTTTGAAACAATCTAAAACATTTGTTAATTTTAAAGCTTTGACATTAATTAGTTATAATGTTATATAATTAAATATTTTGTATAAGTTACTAAAAAAAGAGGTGACTCTAATTAAAGCAAATATTATATTGATTCACTAATATAGTTATTTGAATGCAACAAATATATATTCCTTAATTAAATTTAAAATGTTAAAATATAAAATTTTCGAGATATATACTGTTGGATTTTTTACATAATTATTTTAATATTTTTCCACTGATTAAAAAAATATTTTTTTTATATTTTATTAAGTTAATATAAATGTTCATTTCAGTGATTTTTACCAAGCCACCAAGTCAATTTTTCAGTGTGACTAGTATTTCCATAGGACTACTACTATAGAAACATGGCGGCAAAAAATGTTAGAGGACCCAGGTTGCATGTAGATATATTCTAAATAATAATAGAAGTATAGGGGTTCATTCTGTATGGTCTCCATACAACTCTGAAGACAGTTATGTATATAACATAGATCCTCCTGATTATCACACATTGCACCTTCAAAAAGTTAACGCTAAGCTCTGAACTTAATGTTTTCCCCATTTTCCCAAATTTCTATTAAGACATTTACTACCTCAAGTTTTAATGCTTCTTGTGCCTTTAGTTAACAGGATCTTCAAGGGCACAAAGGTTCATCGAAACAGCATCCTACCAGTTATCAGCCCTGAGCTTGAACCATTAGGCCATCCGCACCCATAAAACACACTTCAGATCTCAACGGTGTTCTCCGTGAATTCCATAGCAATGAATCTTCGAGACACGGACGAGTCAATGAGAGTGAAAAATGCGAGAGGGCTTTCTGGTAATCAGATGGGAAATCCAGACCTGCCGTGTCACGCATCTGTGTCAGATTGATTTGGAAATCATGGCCACAGTGTGTTTGCCGGTTTTCAGCGTTGCCCTGCCTGCTCGAATAAGCCATTTCAGTCTTCACTAAATATGGAAATGAAATGCTTGTCTCTTATATATGAAATATGTATGCCATGTCCCTCTCAGCCTAGCTTTTTGCTCTCTCTGTAACTGCCCATGTCTTTCTGCCTGTCTTGCTCTCGCTCCTATCATCACTTTATCCTCATTTCTCTCACACTTCTTGACTTTTCAAAGACACTGGAGGCTAATCCTGCTTTCGGCTGGTTGAGTCAGGAAAGCAATGTGACAAAGAATAATGTCCCAGGGTCTAAATGGCAGAGTACAAATGGAGCATATGCATATGCCACGCACACGAGCCTAAGAAGATAACATAAGCCATAAGCCTCTGTTGGGTACACAGAACATTTTATCGCTTTTACAGTGGATCAGCGCTCAATTTAATGTTGCATAATCTATTTATGGTCTGTTTCAACTGAAAACGTGTCTATTTTTGATACCAGCTCAGCATTCTTACTGTGTTGCTGTATATAGAAAACATACACACATGGGAGGAATTTGACTAGATCAGCAAATTTCTCTTGGTCAATAATAGACCTAGACATAATATTCACAAATTGTGTACAGATTATTATACAGTTGGGCACAACTGAACAAATTAGATTCAAACCCAGAGAAATGCATTTAATCCAGCTCAGAACGCTTCACTATGACTGATGGCAGAAATCAATCTAATAAGCAAATTGTTGAATGGTTACCAAGCAATGTCTAGGACTTCATTTTAAATCTGCCTTCTGTGGAGTTCTGTGGACACGGGTTCTGTGTGGGCCTGGTTATTAATAGCAACCATATGATATTTCACTACATTTCCCCGGGCTTAAGTTCGGAAATACATGAGCCATTTTCTGTGCAACTGAAAACAAACAATGTTTATGAAACGGATTGAAAAATGGAGCCAAAAAGATATTCAAAATGGAAAACTAAGGAAAATAATGTTTTTGGGAAAAAATCCCAAGTTAAATCATTTAAAGGTACGTAAAGAACACCGTATGAAAATTTCATAAATAGATGATGAGACTTCACAGAATTTCACAGACACGTTCAGAGACATTTGCCAGGTGTCAACCCAGCAAACACATGTGACTAAAGAGCAACATATGTTCACACTTGAAATCCAACCCTCAACACGATTTCATTGATGACATCATTGTATAGACGGTTCAGTGAAGAACATCCTCAAAAAAAGATTTTTGTAGTGGAAAAAGGTTCTGAGATTATCACACAAAAATGTGCTTCCCAATTCTCCCATAAAATAAATAACTTTGTCTGTATGGATCATAAAGAACTTTTAACATCTAAAGAAAATTTCTCTTGTGAACCTAGACTATTATTGAACGCCATATCTGTGAAGAACCTTCTAAGCACCTTTATTTATACTAGTGTATGGCATGTCTGTGAACAATCTTATGTAGTTTGTTGGCGTCAGTTTTAATAGAATGGAACAATAAAAATCATACGTTTGTCAAGTTTCTCTATACATTACACTAACTAAAGATGAATGCTGTCATACCGTGGCACTTACTCTACAGCGGCTCAGACCAGAAAGACCTTTGGCCAATTGATCTTACTCCAATTAATAGATTCCCTTGCATGGAACTGATAAAGATCTATGAGAAGAAACGAGTGCAGTACAAATTTAAAGGTGAACCATTCAACCGGAGATCAAGTGCCAGGGCAACCTCATGAGGAACAGTTATTAAGCACAGTATGGGATGTGGCAACTGGCAAACGGCGGCAATTAAAATGTTGGGAGTGTATGAAAAGACGTGGAGGTGTGGAACTTTGCCCAGGAGACAAGCGTGGCTCCACATCCGGCCTGTTTCTTCTCTTTCATCTCTGGCTGTACTGACATTTTCTTCACAAGCTTGATTTATGTGGAGAAATGATACGTTTAACATAACGGTCTCCTGTTGCTCAGCATACGACGGTGATCTGTCTTTCACACAGAGCCTTTCTTCTCTCACTCTTTGCTGTCTGTTACGCCAAAGCTCTTTATTTCACGATGAAATATTTTAATACTCACAACCGAATGTGAGTTCTTGATTGACAAGCACTCCAGCTTTTTAACGCAGATACTTTTTATCTTACACCTTTTGTGCAGAACATAAAGGCAGGGAATATTTGTTAGTCTTTGAGACCTGCAAATGGAAATGTTCATATTTCTCAAGGCCTCTGAATGTATTGAGTGTTGGCCGGCTTTTAATTAGCGCCACAGTCATTAATTAGCAGGAACAAATGAGGGGGGTGGGGGGGTGGGAGGAGGTGTGGATCATTCTAACAGGCAGCTTTACAGCACAGATAAATATAAATACCAAGTCCCCAGCTGTCAGAGTCTGCCATGATGTGAGAAGAACATGCACATTTAGCAATGCATTGCTAATGATCATGTTAATAAAACCCAGAGCCATGTGCACCTATTTATAAAGTTCATCATTTCATTTATTTTTATGGAAAACAGCAGACAACATGTTCATACCAATTAAAACAACCTGGAATAAAAAACACTTAAAGCAATGAGAAATATGTATATGTATGAATAAGATTTACAGAAACAATGTTTTATTGTTCATTTCAATTGATATCAAACAAATTGAGGTTGGTTGGTTTTAAAGCCCTAATAACTTAAAAAACAGCTAACTTTACGGAAAAAACACAGTAATATAATGATAAAAATGTGTTTTGAAATCTTTTGGAAACTTGTTTTACATGTGCCTACATTCGTTACGTGTCAGGTTTTGGGACACCCGAGTGAGATGTTTTGCATGTTTTGCAATATATGCATAAACGTCTGAAAAAAATGATTATTATTAAACTTGTTTTTAAATATGGATTTAATAAAGAAATAACAGTCAATACAAGTGCAGAATTGAAAGAAACTCATTTCTTAAAACACTTCGGCAAACTCGAGTCAAAAGGGGACTGAAGATGATCAAATAACATATCATTATTTTGTTCATTATTCAGTTATTATGAAATTCCAATGATTCTAAAAGACTTATTTCACATTTTTGATGGAGTTTATTATTATTATTATTCTAAAATGTCGATCAAATATGAATGTATAGATGAGTAAGTGTGCCGAAACTTTTGACCAGTACACATGAAACCATTAACATCTGGCAATGTTTTAGATATGACCTTTGTTCCTAGAACCGTAATTGTCCATTATTTTGGAGGACATTATAAAAGCAAGACTTCATTCCCTAAAACACTGAGTGCACTGCGTTACAATGCGCAAACATTTTAAAAGCACTTGCAAAGCATCGATTCAAACGAAACATTTGACATTTTAAGAAAGTCAATTTCCCGGCCCTCAAACAAAAGAGAAATTATAGATTTCGCTCTCGTAACCTCTGACCATTTTGTTCATGATCAGATCCGCAGCCGCTTTTAACATACAGCACTGAGAAAGAGCCTGAGACCATCGATTTTCAACGGTGTGAAAAGGTGCTCGAAGCGCCGAGCCGTTTCCCGGCCTAAATCTCATTCAAGCATGAAGACCGAAGGAACACTGCAGAAACCTGTTCTGTTTAAACTAACATTATGACTGATCCACTCTGTATCGCCCAATGAAGTTGGCGGTGCACAGCTGAAGTATCCATTATTGTTAGTGCAGAGGTTAGCGTTCACCTGCTGTGATCTGCTGAATTGACTGAAGAGAACAGTGAGAGGTTACAGGTACCGTGGAGGGCTCTCACAGAGCCATTTTCTTTGCAACATAGCACCCCTGGTCACTTGCCGGTGTTATGGGAAATGCAGAAAAGAGACCCAGACAAGAGTCCTAAAACATCTCAGGCTGCTGTTGGGTGTACCTGTATGACAATGAAGTGATCATTGTGTTTAATGCTTAAAAAGTGATACCCAATCAGTTTTTAAAGCGGCATAAATCCGTCAAAACCTGTGTCCCCTGAACACAACAAACAATCAGTAACAGTCAACCTTAAAGGAATAGTTTACCCACAAATGACAATAGGGTAAGTAAATGATGCCAGAACTATCACTTTTATTCCACAACTTCTCTAAGACTCAATTTGAAACTCCAAGGCATTCACAAAGTCTGCTTTTCGTCAAGGACTGATTTTCATGTACTAATGATCTCAGGCAAAACAATTAAGTAGTTTCTAAAAAATGAGAATTATGGCATGGCATAATTTTCCTGCCCTCTTGTCATTTTAAACCTGTATGGCTTTCTCTCTTCTGCCAAAAACAAAAGAAGATATTATGAAGAATGTTGGAAAAAGGCACAGATTCACTAGCATTGGTGTTTTGAATGGGTGCCCCTGCTTTTCAGTTATCAACATTCTTCAAAATGATCTTCTTTTGTGTCATTCAGAAGAAAGAAAGTCATTAAGGTTTAAAATAACAAGAGGATGTAAAAATGCATTTAAATGTTTGGGCAAACTACTCCTTAAAAATGTGTTTTTTATATTGTATCACTGTGTGCAAAAGATCATTAGAACATTGGAAGACAATGCTTAATATAAATGGTAATCTTATTGTTTTATTAAAGAACTCTCATCATACGACAGTTCTCTTCAGTTTCATTGTAAAATGATTATCGCTCTTTTAAATTTTCATTCCTCTTTTGACCACATTGGATCAGCAATAATCTTGTTTCAGAGCGGATCTGATATACACTTATTATCACTGCCAAGAGAGGACCGGGTTTCATGTTGCTGTCTTCGACTTTGACTGTCTTTGAATCTTATGCAATGTGTATGCAACAACCTGTGTTGTTGAAAGCTAGATGATAATAAGACGAAAGAAAAGTTCTTAAACTCATCCGTGATTCTGGGGAATGTATTATACTGCTATGTACCAGTCTGTTTCCGTGGTGTCTTATAGTATCTTGGGATTCTAAAACTCAAGGCAACAGAGTCAAACCCTTTCAAAAAGGCTGAAAAGTTTTTGGGCAAAACATGTAAAGTTGACCTTCCGTATGGGGCCTTGTGGGACTGAGATCTGACCATGTAATGCATAAAGTATATAAAAAGTCTAAATAAAGATGATCTTAACAAAAGCGACCCTCTCTTGGTGTGTAAAGTTGTCTCGTCTCAACCGAAGTACGCTGAGAGTAATCTGTATACATGAATGCATGTAGACAGCGAGACCCGTCTTCCTCCTCCCTTCTCTGTCTGACCTCCCCTGCTGCCCTTCCAAATGAAAGGAAAGGTCTTAAATAATTCACGCTCCGCTGTTAGCAAACCTGAAAATTAAAGATAGCTCAACTCGTCTCATGCTCCCCGCTCACCTTCGGCTGACCCTCCTCTTTTTCAAACTCGAGAGGAGATGGATGGAAAACTAATTTGCTTTTTCCATGCTATAGAAGGATAAGAGCTCTTCTAGCAGCTTGACTCAAGCTGTTCATGCACTTGTATTTATGTCGCCATCAACTTCAACCTAGCGACAGGTGTTCTTTTAACTTTAACATGCAATTTCATTGGTTGGCAACAGATGCAAGGAGAGGTGAATAAAATGAGACGACTATGAAATAAATTATAAAAACGCAACAATGGAATTAACCTTGAGTTAAAGGCACTCTTGCTGTTTTTAGAAATATTGACAGCAACAGCTTTATCTCGGTTAGAGTTAAACCACAAATACATAACTTATGCGGATTGACAAGTTGTGACATGTGTCTTTTTTATGTATTTGACAACTTTATGTGTGCGGAGAATCAGCTTAAAGAAGTTCTTTGTATTGACATCAAGGTTGAATAAGATGTATATTTGTTACATTACACCAACTATTATTCCTTCCATATTTATTTAAAACATCATTACGATTATGCATTCACAACTTTGGAATATAATTGAAAATATACACTTGTACCTTATGTCCTTAGCTAAACAGATCTCTGTGTGTTTTTAAATATCAAAATTGTGGTGATACTTTTAACAGGTAAAAAGAACAAAATCTTGAAAAATAAATCTTGTATTGTCCCTTTTTTATTTACCAAAAAAAACAAAAAGAATTACCCATAATATTTTAATAAACTAATTGTAATACATTACAAAGTCACATCTTACATTTACATTACATTATACATTTAGTCATTTAGCAGACGCTTTTATCCAAAGCGACTTACAATAGTCGAGGAGACAATGAAGCCGTAAATAGCCGATACAACAATATCTACAATCTTATTTATATACAATATATTTACTATTTTTACATTAAACAATTTACATAGAAATAAATATACTGTTTAAATATTGTCTACGTGTAAGTAAAAAAGGAAATCTTATTAAAAAAATTCTAATAGAATTGACCAAAATATTGGTTTATATTACAAATATATATATTTTTATTACACAAACTTACAAAAATTTTAAATTTTTTAAGAAATTGAATGTTGGATTTTATAATTAGAATTTTAAAACTTTCCGCTTTCCACAATCTATTTAATGTTTTTAGAATTATTTAGAATTTACTATGTTTATACTTACTAAGCAACATGGAATACTGTACTATATATAAACCTTATTTAAAAATAAAAGAGAAGGATTTTTATAGAACTTCTGAATGAATGGTTCTCTGTGGAACTGAAAATGCTTCATCTAAGATGAAGATATTGTATTAATTACAAATCAAATTTGTTTTAACAATTGAGTATTTTTACTTTCAAATCACTTTTAATATATTGGTTGAATATTTACCAGCAAAAATATAAAATATAGAGACGCTAAAAGTTCCTAACATGACTATTGAGTGTTATAAGTTTCCAATTATAGTTCTTAAAAACTTAACTGCATATTTTATTGTAAAATATAAAATATGGACACACTATAAAATTCCTATCATGACTATTGAGTGTTTTAACTTTCCAAATATAGTTCTTAAAACTTTACTGAATATTTAGAAATGAAAATATCAAACATAAAGTAAAAATATACATTTTACACAGACTGATAGTTTCTAAATTGACTACGGAGTGTTTAAACTTTGAAATGATAGTTTTTAATAACTTGAGTGAATATTTACATGAAAAAATATAAAAACACACATTTAAAACCTTCCGGTCCACCATTGCAAGTGCAAGTAAATTACACCAAACCTCTTTTTTTACATAAACACCCATTTAGTAATTGGACAGAGTATTATAGAATACCGAGTTAGTTGTAGGCTCATTTTACATGCTTCAGCTCTGTACATATAAACTGTATGCGACCCAGCAGCTTCCACTCTCCCTATTAAACTTGGATGAGTTTTAACGCACGAGTCTTGCGGGGAGAAAGGCTGAAGGATGCGTGTAACACAGTCTGACCACAGCATGAGCTCTGAATGGATGCAGGAGCTGCAGGACACATCGAGTGTGATGTGACTGCAGATTCTCTCCTATAAAGCCAATGAAATCTTGATAAGCAAAACATTAAAATTCTCCGCTTATCGCCCGGCCTCCTCCAGAGCATTCAAACACCTTTATAATAGTCCTCTTATCTCCCTCTTTAATATTGCTATTCTGACATTCATTATCAGATTTGATTTTCAAAATGTATTTATTTCACGCGGTGCTTACAAAATGCCACTTCTATCAGGAGTTTCTGTCAAGTGGAGGTCATCCTTCTTGAGTTTGTTTAATGTGATCTCTAGTGATGCTTAAGGAACTAGTGCTAATGATTTTATGTCTGTACGGAAAGGCTTTTGTGAATTCTTGTATCCTTGGTCTGCTTGTATGATGGACTCGAGCAGTCATGTCAGGAAGAGCAATGTGGTTTCTTAACAATAATCACAGCACGTATAAACATCACGTCGAGTAAAAAAGTATTTGGCAGGAAAGGAAAAAAGTCCAGTTAGTTACTTTTAAAAACCTACACACTCCTAAAGTCAATGGGCCTAAAACGCCATAAAATAACAATTCTCCATGAAGAACCGAACGGTTCTTCTTTTTGGATGTAAAAGATTCTTTGTGAAACCATTTTGACAAAAAAGGTTTTTCAATGACATTGTGAATCACCTTTCACCGATTTGAATAGTGTCGTATACCGCAAGCTACTACCCTAAAGGGAAGCTTTCCTTAAGTGACCACATCAGGTAAGAAGTACATCTGATATTTAGGACTTTTGAAGTTCTCCAAAGGGTTCTTGCAGTCCAATGTGGGATATGAAAAATCAGCAAAATCTGTAACGTCATACAGCAATAACCATGAGATGACGTGACAATAGTCAAAGGACTTCATTAAAACCATCCATTCTATTGGCAGAAATTGTGCTTCTGAAAACCCATGCCACTATAAATCTTAAATAAATATAAAACATAGAAGAAAACACAAATTGAGTCTTGCACAGCATCATTTACAACAGAGTGCAAATAAAATTCTTAAAAAGTTGTTTGTCCCTAAATTTTTTCTTCTTATATTTTTCTTTCATAGTACTGTAAGCTTGCATGCATGCACAAATGCTATCTGGAAAGAACTATGACTCCATGTCTAATTTCAATAGCTGTTTAAAGAAGTCCCAGCACATTAAGAAGAGTGGTGAAGAGAAATAAGCTTAAATGCCATATAACAGATCAGCTTTGCAGAAATTGTTTCAGTCAATTGTAATTACAGCCCCAAAGTATGCCTTATAATTAAACAGTTTTTAAACATTTTTAATGCAAGACTTATTGACTGGAATAAAGGAATAAATAAATATATAAAATTTAGGATAGTGCAAAAAGACCTTTTATCAACTATACTTTTAAAATGCGAATTATTAAGCTGGTCCAGTTATTTATTAGAAAAAAGCCTGTCAACTTTAATAAAGTTGTAAAATATGTAATGTTGCTTGGTAAATATCTCAAAAATAAACAGTTATACTTAATTTACTAAAAACATTTTCAGTATTTAACAAATATATATATATATATATATATATATATATATATGTACTATAACCTCATATTTTTGGTTCTAATAGTTCTAATAGTTCTAATATTTGAGTTAATCAGAGTGATTTATTACCTACATCTACACAACATTAAATAGTATATGCAAATCATTTCGAAGTTCAAAATTGTACCAAATTTCATGTTTCATCTTAAAACAAAAACAAAATTAAACTACACCAGAACTTTTTTAAGTTTAACTTTCCCAATTTGTAGCACTGCGGAATCAGGAGCAACAATTTTGCCCAGAATTCATTTTTTATTTAGTTAAATAGCTTATTTACCTAAATGAGACAAAATTACTTCTATTTGTATGCAAAGAGAACAGTGGTCAACCTAATTCACTTAACTGTAGTTCTTTTTATGATTATTTTTTTGGGGCCTTTATTGGGATAAGACACTGGAGAGGAGACAGGAAAGCATCTGACTTTCGAGACGGACATCAAACTCGGACCCAGTCGCAGGTGACTTGGCACCATATGTCACGCACTTGACCACAGGCGCCTGAAAAATGTATGGATATATATTACACCAATCAGAAATAATGCCTTGTACATTTACTCAATTTCAAAAACACGGATGATTCAAACCGTTATGCCAAACTGCCTAATATACAGTTTGGTCCCCTTCATGCTGCTAAAACAGTGCCATGTCATTGAGACATGAGCTCCAAAAGACCCCTGAAGGTGTCCTGTGGTATCTGACTCTAAAATGATGAGTTGATGAGTTAAAAGTGATGTTGTAGGATGCAGTGGATCGAACTTATGGGTCCGGCGAATCCCACAGATGTTCAATTAGATTAAGCTCTGGAGAATTTCAACATTGCCGAGAGCAACACATCAGCTCATCACGTCCCGCAGTGCATCCCAGTGCTTATATTCCTCCGGTTAGATGTGTACATCGTACGTGGTTGTTCAGGGATATATTTGAAAAAGCCGGCTGTTTATTTATCTTATTTACCCAGATGTTGAAGAATATACGGTTCCCCTTGACTGCTAACAATAGTTTTCTCTTATCTGCAGAGTTTAAAACTTTTCATTTATTTTAATTGAAAAAAAAAACAGCAACTGAATAACTAGTAAAAACATATGAGAGGCTGGGAAAATTCTGCTTTCACAGCTGTGTCTGGTGGGCAAATAAAGTTAATTTCACACCCGAATTTAACCCAGATACAATCACTGGGGAAAAGGTTTTTAAAAGTCATATTCTCTGTTCAGTTTTATTCCAGCATGAGTGAAGAAACTCATTAAGATGACAGGGCAAAGCAGAAAGAAGCAGGAAATAATTAGAACATCAGGCGAAGAGAGTTACACAGCTGCTGTAAGACGCCTCGGGTCTGACTCTGCAGTGTAATATTACTGTACTCACACACGCTAGAATGTACACACATATATGTATATACACGTATAGACACTTGTACATACAGTCACACATAAATATCTTTTGCTAGCAAAAACTAATTTGTATTCAAATGACACAATGTTATAAAAATAAAATTTCATAAGAGATTCGCCAGGAGACTACTACATTTCCTTACCGATACGAATAGCAGACAATTTATATCATGTTTGACCCTAATTGTTTTGTGGTTATAATAATGTTAATAATACTTAGATTATTTTAATCCTCATAGTTAAATTAATACATTTGTACTTTCTGAAAATTGTTAATTAATTGCAAACAACTATTAGTATTCAACATAACATTGATGATGATTTTAAATGTTATATATATATATATATACATCACAATATTCATTGCATGCTCATCCCTTATCTTTATCATCAGGATATATTGTTTTTAAGCTATCATCTGAGCTGAAAAATTGCTTTCATCGGCCGATACTGCCTACCGATGTATCGGTGCATCTCTTATATTAATTTCTGCACAAAATCTGCATGTTTCGTTGTAGAATAAAGGTAGATTTGGAGAAGTGTGACCTGTTCGTTGAAATATTTTTTGACATTGTCAACTGTTGCTTTTCAAGCTTCGGCATCCACACAAAAAAACTTCCCCAGCTAAGCCAAAATCAATAAAGTACAGCACACCGATATCAAGTTTTTATCTCTACATCATGGTTACCGGCTTCGACGGAATGCACAACTGGCATGATTTTTTCCTGTTCTCTCAGAGGTCCTGCAAGTTCACGCAAACTGTTTGACTTTTTCAGAGTGCAGTTAAGCAACATTGCAGATGAAGGAGGCATGTAATGAAATGTGCGTGGGAGGAAAACGCTTGCGTGTGTTAGACAAAAGGAGGAGAGGGAGGGGGGATAAAACGCTTCGGTTCCCTGCATATTGCCTGGTTGCTGGGTTGGCGAGTACCAGGCGAGCGCAGGCTCCATCTGGCCATGTTAGTACAGGGCTCTGAGGGGAGAACTCCTCTGATGAGTCCCCGTTCATTCCAACACTGACAGATGCCTGTGGCTCAAAGAGAAGAGAGGGATGGAAAAAGATTGAGAAAGAAAAAACCTATGAGTATTTCTCATTACCTAACTAGTGCCAGGAACTTACACAACACCCCATGTGCCAGCTTGTGTATATATGCGAGAGAGCGAGAGATCGAGGGAGAGAGAATTGGCAGGAAGGAGTCTCCTGTTGATGAGAAAAATTCTAGCTTTTATACCTGACGGCAAACAGAAGCGTTCAGCATGAAAAGCATCTAACGTAAATGTCCATCTGGTCATATACACTAACAAACACTTGCAATAAAGCCCTGACTCAGCATTATGCCACCTGTCAGATGTGTCGGGTCAGCGATTTATCTACAATCGCATCTGTGATGTCACAATTAACAG